>OX608078.1:75320046-75936855 GCA_951509765.1 Sphenella marginata
TCCTAAAAATTTTTATTTGTAAAAGAGTTGACATATAACCCAATATTTCAATATTTTTCTGTTTATGACATCTATCTTCGTGTGAAAAAACCAATTTTTTAGAAAAAAAAAGCTAAACAATTATTTCAATTTATCAATATATATTTTTTAAGAAATATATCATATTTAATATACAAAAAGTAGAAACACAGTTTGTTGCTTCTTCAATTTTATATTTACGAAATAATTAGAAATCGCGTTAATTTTCCTAAAGACATCAACTATTTTCTTCCTAAAAATTTTTATTTGTAAAAGAGTCGACATATAACCCAATATTTCAATATTTTTCTGTTTATGACATCTATCTTCGAGTGAAAAAACCAATTTTGTAGAAAAAAAAAGCTAAACAATTATTTCAATTTATCAATATATATTTTTTAAGAAATATATCATATTTAATATACAAAAAGTAAAAACACAGTTTGTTGCTTCTTCAATTTTATATTTACGAAATAATTAGAAATCGCGTTAATTTTCCTAAAGACATCAACTACTTTCTTCCTAAAAATTTTTATTTGTAAAAGAGTCGACATATAACCCAATATTTCAATATTTGTCTGTTTATGACATCTGTCTTCGAGTGAAAAAAACAATTTTTTAGAAAAAAAAGCTAAACAATTATTCCAATTTATCAATATATATTTTTTAAGAAATATATCATATTTAATATACAAAAAGTAAAAACACAGTTTGTTCCTTCTTCAATTTTATATTTACGAAATAATTAGAAATCGCGTTAATTTTCCTAAAGACATCAACTATTTTCTTCCCAAAAATTTTTATTTGTAAAAGAGTCGACATATAACCCAATATTTCAATATTTTTCTGTTTATGACATCTATCTTCGAGCAGGGCTGAAAAATAACGTTATTTTTATTAATAAACGAAAAAAACTTTTTATTTCGTTTTGTTTTTCAATAATAATAACGTTACAAGCTCAACAAAAAAAATATCGTTGCATTGAAAATCAAAAAATAATTATCAAAATAAATTTCGTTTCGGTTTTTATCAAAACAATTCACAAAAAATATTTGAATATTTCAAAATAATATTGGTTAAGATAGGTCGCAAAAGAAAGAGGAAATCAGTGCGGTCGTGCCTTAATTTTGTAATTGCAAAAGACCACAAAAAAAGCCATTTGTTGCTAAAGCATGAAAACCATTTCTTGCGCTCTCAGAACAGAATCCACCAAAAGCCGAAGAGGTGGTTGAAAAAAAAAAAATTAAAAACATGACTTTTCGATGGAGCCTAATGTAGATGCGCACATTTGGTACTTAGTAACTATGTTTTTTTGTTGTGTTCCTTGATTTATTAATTTTTGTACTTGACAAATAAATTCAAATAACGTGGATTTCCGACCCAGCCTAATTTGCAAAATGAATAAACGATAGCGAAAAAAAATTGTTTGTTATTTTTTGATTTGATATTCAACGAAAAACTTTTTTTTGATATTTTTTGATTTTGATATTCAACAAAATTTTTTTTTTTGATATTTATCAAAACGAAATATATTTTTGATACTTTTTTTTGATAATTAACAAAACAAAATTTTTTCGTTTATATCGTTGTGCAGCCCTGTCTTCGAGTGAAAAACCCAATTTTTTAGAAAAAAAAAAGCTAAACAATTATTTCAATTTATCAGTTTATATTTTTTAAGAAATATATCATATTTAATATGGAAAAAGTAAAAACACAGTTTGTACTACAAACTTTGTAGCTTCTTCAATTTTATACTTACGAAATAATTAGAAATCGCGTTAATTTTCCTAAAGACATCAACTATTTTCTTCCTAAAAATTTTTATTTGTAAAAGAGTCGACATATAACCCAATATTTCAATATTTTTCTGTTTATGACATCCATTTTCGAGTGAAAAAACCAAATTTTTTAAAAAAAAGTTAAAAAAATTATTTCAATTTATCAATATATATTTTTTAAGATATATATCATACTAGAAGGACCCGGCAGACATTGTTCTGCCCAAATTTAGGGAAAAAATCGCACGATAAATAAAAAAGTTTGGAATATTTCGGTCCCTGGTCCACTTCCCGGAAAAAAATTACCCCAAATTTTAGCAAAAGTAAAATACTACCATTTGCCAAATTTGAAGAAAATCGCACCATAAATAAAAAAGTTTGGAATATTTCGGTCCCTGGTCCACTTCCCGGAATAAAACTTTACATAAACACTCTCCGGACTCCTACTGAGCTATTCTGTAAATATTAACAAAATCGACGCTGTACTTCCGGAGTCTATAACATACATACATACATACGTACATACATCCTATTTTATATATATAGATTATTGCCTACTGAAGAATTTACCTAATTCGAATATTGCTAAAATTTTGAAAAAAAGAGTATTGAAAAACGGTTTTCAAACATTTTCTTTTGCGGTGTTCGTTGGCATTTCAAAATTAGCGGTTAAATTAGCATAAAAAAGTGTTGAAAGGGTGTAAGTTTCTAAGCAAATTAATCAAAAAAGCTTTAAAAAAAGCATTTTATTTTATTTTACTTTATTTTATTTTACTTTACTTTTTTTCTTTTGTTTGCCAACTGCAGAATCGTTTACTCCTTCGAAGCGCATGAAAAAGTGGATTTTGCTAAGAACGGGATTTAGCAGGTATTTTAAGCAAGCTTGGAGTATAGCAAAGGCGAAATTAAACCTGTGCTACTTCACTTTAGTTTTATTGAGAATTTATAAAAAAGCTTATTACATGACTACCACATTTTTTTCTTTTTTGAATTTTTACTTACATTATGATATTTTTATATTTTTTCCACACAATTAGTCGGTTATTTGTTAAAAATATTCACTTATATTCACTTGACACAGTTTATTTATTGGAAATTGACACAATTTGTAGTTTATTTATTTCAAATATATTCACTCAAAAATGTAAATGGTGTAATGAAATGACACCAAATTTTTTGACATTTTTATTTAATTTTGACACTAAATGCTTTTTGACTAATTGTGTCAGGATGAATGGACATTCAAAAGTTGATTTGATACCATATTGTAGGTAAATTTTAGGGTTTTAGGGCAATCACATTCTCACCGATAACTAAATTAACGATAAATTTATCGAAACATATCGAAGTAAAAATGAAACCCGGGACCATCCCCATTCGTTTGATACCCATATTGTAGGGCAATATTAAGGTTTTCGGGCAATCGCATTTTGACCGATAACTCAGCCATTCCCTTTCGTTTGACACCTATCTTGTAGAGCAAGTTTAAGGTTTTTTGGCAATCGAATTTGGACCGATAACTTAGTTATCGATCAATTTATCGAAGCCAAAATGAAACCTGGGGCCCTCCCCTTTCGTTTGATACCCATATTATAGGGTAATGTTAATTTTTTTGGGCAATCACCGATAACTCAGTTATCGATAAATTTATCGAAATATATCGAAGTCCAAATGTAACCTGGAGCTATCCCCTTTCGTCTGATACCCATATTGTAGGGCAATTTTAAGGTTTTTGTGCAATAACATTTTCACCGATAACTCAGTTATCGATAAATTTATCGAAATATATCGAAGCCCAAATGAAACCTGGGGCCCTCCCCTTTCGTTTGATACCCATATTATAAGGTAATGGTTAGTTTTTTGGGCAATCACCGATAACTCAGTTATCGATAAATTTATCGAAATATATCGAAGTCCAAATGTAACCTGGAGCTATCCCCTTTCGTCTGATACCCATATTGTAGGGCAATTTTAAGGTTTTTGTGCAATAACATTTTCACCGATAACTCAGTTATCGATAAATTTATCGAAATATATCGAAGCCCAAATGAAACCGGGGGCCCTCCCCTTTCGTTTGATACCCATAATTTATGGTAATGTTAAGTTTTTTGGGCAATCACCGATAACTCAGTTATCGATAAATTTATCGAAATATATCGAAGTCCAAATGTAACCTGGAGCTACCCCTATCGTTTGATACCCATATTGTAGGGCAATTTTAAGGTTTTTGTGCAATAACATTTTCACCGATAACTCAGTTATCGATAAATTTATCGAAATATATCGAAGCCCAAATGAAACCTGGCGCCATCCCCTTTCGTTTGATACCCATATTGTAGGGTAATATTAAGGTTTTTGGGCAATCGAATTTTGACCGATAACCTAGTTATCGATCAATTTATCGAAATATATCGAAGCCAAAATGAAACCTGGGGCCCTCCCCTTTCGTTTGATACCCATATTATAGGGTAATGGTTAGTTTTTTGGGCAATCACCGATAACTCAGTTATCGATAAATTTATCGAAATATATCGAAGTCCAAATGTAACCTGGAGCTATCCCCTTTCGTCTGATACCCATATTGTAGGGCAATTTTAAGGTTTTTGTGCAATAACATTTTCACCGATAACTCAGTTATCGATAAATTTATCGAAATATATCGAAGCCCAAATGAAACCTGGGGCCCTCCCCTTTCGTTTGATATCCATATCATATTTTAATGGTTAGTGTTTTGGGCAATCACCGATAACTCAGTTATCGATAAATTTATCGAAATATATCGAAGTCCAAATGTAACCTGGGGCTATCCCCTTTCGTCTGATACCCATATTGTAGGGCAATTTTAAGGTTTTTGTGCAAGAACATTTTCACCGATAACTCAGTTAGCGATAAATTTATCGAATTATATCGAAGCCCAAATGAAACCTGGCGCCATCCCCTTTCGTTTGATACCCATATTGTAGGGTAATATTAAGGTTTTTGGGCAATCGAATTTTGACCGATAACTTAGTTATCGATAAATTTATCGAAATATATCGAAGTCCAAATGTAACCTGGCGCCGTCCCCTTTCGTTTGATACCCATATTGTAGGGTAATATTAAGGTTTTTGGGCAATCGAGTTTTGATCGATAACTTACTTATCGATAAATTTATCGAAATATATCGAAGCCAAAATGAAACCTGGGGCCCTCCCCTTTCGTTTGATACCCATATTATAGGGTAATGGTTAGTTTTTTGGGCAATCACCGATAACTCAGTTATCGATAAATTTATCGAAATATATCGAAGTCCAAATGTAACCTGTAGTGCGATTCTGTAACTTTTAACACCTCCCCGAGTGTTAAGCTTGTCGCCGAATTTTGGCGTTTGCTCTTAACGAAACTGCGATTCTGTAACTTTCCTTAACACTTTTTAGTGTTAGCTGTTTTATGTATGTATATCTGTTAAAATTGAGGGGAAAACTGCACTCATCTTAAGTACAGCATTTGACAGCGCCGACGTTCATGTCGCAGTAGCGCAGGTGATAAGCGTTCGGACTACAACGTGCGCGTCGCGAGTTCGGTTTCATGTTCGGAGAACTTATTTTCTATAACTTTTAACACCACAAAATTTTTTCGCGGTAACTAAGGTGTTAGCTAACACTTTTCGGTGTTAAGGGAAGTTAACGCTAACACTTGGCGTTAAAAAGTTACAGAATCGCAAAAAGTGTTAAAAATGGTGTTAAGCGAAGTTAACGCTAACACTTGGCGTTAAAAAAGTTACAGAATCGCGCTACTGGAGCTATCCCCTTTCGTCTGATACCCATATTGTAGGGCAATTTTAAGGTTTTTGTGCAATAACATTTTCACCGATAACTCAGTTAGCGATATATTTATCGAATTATATCGAAGCCCAAATAAAACCTGGGGCCCTCCCCTTTCGTTTGATACCCATATTATAGGGTAATGGTTAGTTTTTTGGGCAATCACCGATAACTCAGTTATCGATAAATTTATCGAAATATATCGAAGTCCAAATGTAACCTGGAGCTATCCCCTTTCGTCTGATACCCATATTGTAGGGCAATTTTAAGGTTTTTGTGCAATAACATTTTCACGGATAACTCAGTTATCGATAAATTTATCGAAATATATCGAAGCCCAAATGAAACCTGGGGCCATCCCCTTTCGTTTGATACCCATATTGTAGGGCAATTTTAAGGGTTTTGTGCAATAACATTTTCACCGATAACTCAGTTATCGATAAATTCATCGAAATATATCGAAGCCCAAATGAAACCTGGGGCCATCCCCTTTCGTTTGATACCCATATTGTAGGGCAATTTTAAGGGTTTTGTGCAATAACATTTTCACCGATAACTCAGTTATCGATAAATTCATCGAAATATATCGAAGCCCAAATGAAACATGGGGCCCTCCCCTTTCGTTTGATACCCATATTGTACGATATTTCTATACCTATATGCGAAATATCATAAGTATAGGTTCAATATACTTAGAGTTATATGGAATAAAAAAAATTTCGAAAAGAAACGGTCCCTAGCAGGGTAAGAACGCCCAAAACTAAAAACAAAAAATAGCATATAGCTCCTTCCAGACTATAACCTGTAGGCGTGCCAAATTTCAGCAAAATCCGTCCAGCCATTCTCACGTTTTTAGGGAACAAAAGCAAACGTCTGGACATCCAAACATCCAAACATCCAAACATCCAAACATCCAAACATCGCTACATTCACATTTATAATATTAGTAGGATTTAATATACAAAAAGTAAAAACACAGTTTGTTGCTTCTTCAATTTTATATTTACGAAATAATTAGAAATCGAGTTAATTTTCCTAAAGACATCAACTATTTTCTTCCTAAAAATTTTTATTTGTAAAAGAGTCGACATATAACCCAATATTTCAATATTTTTCTGTTTATGACATCTATCTTCGAGTGAAAAAACCAATTTTTTAGAAAAAAAAGCTAAACAATTTGTTGAACTACTTGTTTTATCATAATAGAATTACTTGTTTCATAAAACATAGAAAGCAACATGTAACTTTTCATATCTAAAAAATATTCTTGACATACGTTTTCTCATATACATTTTTATATTCATTAGTAATAAAGCTTTTCATTCGAGAACATTCATTTTTGTGCTTAATTCATTTACATTACCTTCAATACAATTATTTCAATTTATCAATATATATTTTTTAAGAAATATATCATATTTAATATACAAAAAGTAAAAACACAGTTTGTTGCTTCTTCAATTTTATATTTAGGAAATAATTAGAAATCGCGTTAATTTTCCTAAAGACATCAACTATTTTCTTCCTAAAAATTTTTATTTGTAAAAGAGTCGACATATAACCCAATATTTCAATATTTTTCTGTTTATGACATCTATCTTCGAGTGAAAAAACCAATTTTTTTGAAAAAAAAAGCTAAACAATTATTTCAATTTATCAATATATATTTTTTAAGAAATATATCATATTTAATATACAAAAAGTAAAAACACAGTTTGTAGCTTCTTCAATTTTATATTCACGAAATAGTTTCAAATTGCGTTAATTTTCCTAAAGACATCAACTATTTTCTTCCTAAAAATTTTAATTTGTAAAAGAGGCGACATATAACCGGAATCCTTACATATTTACGCTAATTGGGCCAGTTAAGATATGTGTTTTCAATATTTCCGAGTTGAATTTGACGAAAGAAACCAGAAAACCATCATATGTGTAAGTTGTAATATTCTCCCGCTAAACGGACTTAAAAAAATTCACAACTAAAGGAAAAATTAAGAAAACAGTCTGTATCACCAAAAAAAAAAACACAATTTGGAAACCGGCTAATATTAAGAAGTTAACGGAATCTCAAAATGAACTTTCATTCGTTTCAATCCATATGGCCAATTTTGTTCGATATGGCATCATTCTATGTGACCATTATCTATATATTAATAAATCAATTGCCAGAGTGTATCTCATAAAAAAATGCATAACTCCAATTATTATATATTTTGATATGTTTTCATGGGCCAGGAGCTTTGCATAGGCATATTATATTTAACAAAAAATGCTTCACTAATTTTTAATAATTCATCAAAGTTTTCACCAAAACCCAAAGCTGTTAAGTACAGTATCTGACTGTTTTGTTGTACATACAGCAGTGGCGCAGGTGGTGAGCGTGCCGGCTATGATGCGTGCGTTCGTAGGTTCAAAGACGTGTTCAGGGCAGGTTAAGTTTTTTTTTTTACTAAATTGAATTTGCCTTAAAATATACGAAAACTTTTTATTATATTTTTTTTTAAATTTATTATATTTGTAATCCAATATTTTTCTGTTTATTATGTTTATGACATCTATCTTGGAGTGAAAAACCCAAATTTTTTGGAAAAATATAAAAAATTATTCCAATTTATCAATTTATATTTTTTAAGAAATATATCATATTTAATATGGAAAAAGTAAAAACACAGTTTGTAGCTTCTTCAATTTTATATTTACGAAATAATTAGAAATCGCGTTAATTTTCCTAAAGACATCAACTATTTTCTTCCTAAAAATTTTTATTTGTAAAAGAGTCTACATATAACCCAATATTTCAATATTTTTCTGTTTATGACATCTATCTTCGAGTGAAAAAACCAATTTTTTTGAAAAAAAAGCTGAACAATTATTTCAATTTATCAATATATATTTTTTAAGAAATATATCATATTTAATATACAAAAAGTAAAAACACAGTTTGTAGCTTCTTGAATTTTATACTTGGGTCAATTTCAAAAAAAACGTACACATCGAGTTTTTTTTGCTTATTTTTAAAGTTTTTCCAATTCGCCTGTAAGAGTGGCCAATTTATGTAGAAATTGATGAAGAATCCGGTGGGACCTTTAGGTTCTCAAAAAAATCAATATTTTTGGTTTTTTTTAGGTTTTCTATGATTTCTATCTTGAGCGTCACACACCAAATAGTATAAAAAATCGCTGAAAATGCAAAAATATTTGAGATTCAAGTTTACTATGTTGTTCTTTTGTTTTTCAAGATTCACTTCTGCCAAAATCACCTTTTCGATTATAAACACAAAATCACGATTCACCTTGATTTTTTTTTTTTTTTTAAGTGACTAGTTATTTACAAATTTAAAAAAAAAAGACTTGAACTAAGGGGCTACTTGCAAAGTAATAGTCTTGTAACAATGTATTTAAAAAAACTGCAAATATAAGCGTTTTAAGGAAAAAAAAACTAAGTGTGACGCTCAATATATTTTGTGACGATCAAGAGATTTTGTTGCACGTAAACAAGAAATAATGCCAAATTTAAAGTGTAACGAAAAAAGTTTATTTTTTACAAAAAGTAAATAAAAGAAAACAAAAATTCTTCAAAAAACAAAAATTTTCATACGAAACTAAAAATGTACATATTCTTTGATGTCTTTAACATAATTTTAAAAAAGGAAGTAATTCTTGAAGAAACTTATACACATACGCGCTTTTCCGTGCTCTTTCAGCCGAAGTTAATTTTGTTGTTTTACTCTTGAAAATTAAAAAATAAAATCAAAATTAAGCATTTTAAGCTATGAAGCAATATGTATGAAAAGTGATGCTCATGAAATGTTTGCCTATTTTGGTTTTTTCCGTAGGCAATTTATTTCCCAAATTCACAAATTATAAAAAAATGAGTTGAGACCATGTAAACAATGATTGTCAACTTTAATTTTTTACATTTAATATATTCACTTTTAAAAAAATTAGCGTGACGCTCAAGAATTTTTATCAACAAATTCAAAGTCGTCGTCGAGTGCGGACGTGTTTTCTTTCGCTCCGCGTAAATTAATCTATTTTCTTTTTAATCGTATGTGAATAGCACCGCTGCCATGTCTAAATGTTCTAACTGCAAAGCTAGGTGTTTGTCAGATGATAAAGTCACCTGCTGTGTGTGTTTCCAAGACCAACATCTAAAATGTGCTAAGATAAATACTAGCTGCGCTAATTTAATTTATAATAACAAAAATGTTGTATTTAAGTGTGATGAATGCATTGATCGACCATCGCCACTTTTTCGGGCAAACATAAACGAGGTCATTACACACTTAAATAGCATTAACACGTTTGTTCACTCCGTCTCAAATTTGTATATGCCTTGTGTTGATTCTTCAAACAACAACAACAGGAACAACAACTCTACTGCCAGTTACTATGCTAGCGACATCATCACACGGTCCAAAACAGCTAAGGTCATTCCACCCGCTGTCAAACGCAAAAGTCTTGGCTCTCATACTTCTGTGCACTCACCATCAATCTCCAACAATAATAAACAGCTGTTGCCGAAAAGTCGTACAACTGCAAAAATCATAAGCAGAGAGCCCTCTTCAAATGAGTCTGCTATCTCAGTTGACGCCAATGCTGAAATTATCTACATAAACGGTGATCAAAGCATAACCAACGATAACCTTCTCACGAAGCCAAGCATGGTATGTTCTCAACCAGTTGCTATTGCTGATAATGGTAAAGATAGCAACAATGCATCCACTACGTCCGATGGTATCTTTGGCTCTCGTGTACTTTCTGCTGCTGCTGCTACTGACGATTCGACGCCTGCTGAGCAAGTCAACGAAATAACAAAGTCATCTATTGTTTTTGGTTCTAATGCTAATAACGAACTAAACGTTGCTCCTCCAAACATATGGTTTCACCTCTCTTCATTTCTGCCTTCTGTTTCTGAGGATGACATAATAAAGTATGTATCTAAACACGCAGGCATAAGTGTAAATGAAATTTTGTGCACAAAATTAGTAAAAAAGAATGACCCATGCGGAATCAGCTCTCTTAAGCGCATAAATTTTAAACTAGGTGTGCCTTCAATATACCGAGAGAATTTACTCGATGCTTCAGTCTGGCCGAGAGATGTTAAGATAAAACCGTTTAAGTTTTTTCAAAAGCGGAGGGCCAGAGTGCCCAACTCGTAGACTTCAATTATGTTAATTCTCAACATTCCCATGACAAGCCCAGAGGCCTAAATATCTATTTTCAAAACATTTCCGGTTTACGAACTAAATCGGATATTGTCAGTTCATTCAGTGCACAAATGGACTATGACATATTCGTCATCGTTGCAACATGGCTGCACTCGGGCTTTCATGATAGTGAATTTTTTGACCCAAATATTTTTGATGTTTTCCGCAAGGACAGGGATTCCTCTAAAACTGGCGCCTGTAGAGGTGGAGGTGTGTTACTTGCTGTTCGCCGTCAATTTCGCGCCTACCTTGTCACTCTCATGAATGATGACACCTTGCTGGATCAATTATGTGTATGTATACCTACTTCTTCGAAAAGAGGCTCATTATATGTAGTGGCATCCTATATACCACCCAATAGTGACTTTGAGATGTACAAAATGCATGCGGATAACATTGTGTCTCTTGGTGTTAACAGCATCCCGGATGGTAATCTATGTATTCTGGGTGATTTTAACTTAAGCAGTATCCGTTGGACTGACAGTTTTTCTAAAGCTAATCTTACTCCAGCTAGCATCACCAATTCTCATGAGTCCTACTTTATCGACTCTGTTCTCAGTCTCGATCTAAAGCAAATAAATAAGTTTGTAAACAAATTGGACAAAATTTTAGATCTTGTATTTGTAAGCGAAAATATTAATTTCAACATATCTGATTGTATGTCTCCGATTACTCCATGTGATAAACATCATGTTCCCTTAGTTATAAACATTGATTACTATGAGTATTCATCTACTTATGTTACCCATAGTGATAAAGTACTATTTAATTTTTCAAAATGTGATTTCTTGGGATTTAATAATTTGTTACTTGGTATTAATTGGGACTCCCTCTTATCTGATAAGTCAGCATCTAGCTCGTTCTCAAATTTTAAGAAAATAATTAATCAATTTTGCTTGAAGCATGTACCTATAAAGAAAAAACTGTCGTACAGAGTGCCTTGGTACACAAAAGGTTTAAAAAAGCTTAAAAACCTAAGAAATAAGTTTTATAAGAAGTTTAAAGAGTCTAAAAGTCATACTTTTTTGATCAAATATCAGCAATATTCGAAAGAATTCACCAGATTAGATAAATATCTTCGCAATAGTTACATTAGATCTGCCGAATCCAGCATTAAAAAAAATCCTAAGTTCTTTTGGACTTATATAAAATCTAAGAAATCGTGTTCGAGCATCCCCAAGTCGGTTTTTTTGGACGAGAAACTTGCCGAAGTTCCTAAAGACGTGGCCGACTTATTCGCTGAGTTTTTTATGTCCAATTTTGTTTCAGATGATACAGACGCTTTATCAAACCTTTCTCCCAATACAAACTCAGTCCTCGATTTCGGTTGTCTTACCTTGTCCTCGGAAGATGTATCGAAGGGGTTAGCTTTGCTAAAGCCGTCATCGGAAACAGATGTTGATGGTCTATCTGCGCTCCTTTTAAAAAGTTGTCCGGCCTTTATTGAGCCTTTGAAAATTATATTTAATAAATCTTTAGAATGTGGTACGTTTCTTGATGAATGGAAAGCTACTTCTATAACTCCAATTCTAAAAAGCGGTAAGAAAAATGATGTTAGGAATTATAGGCCTATATCAAAACTATCAACTATTTCTAAACTTTTCGAGTGCGTAGTAAAAGAGAAATTATACTTTGCTACAAAGACTTTTATCAGTCATAATCAACACGGGTTTGTTCCTGGAAGATCGACTGTTTCGAACCTGGCGGTCTTTAGCGACTACTGCATAACGGCTTTTTCTGACGGTCATCAAGTGGACTGTATATACACCGACTTTTCGAAAGCTTTCGACAAAGTTTCGCATAAAATTTTGGTGGAAAAACTTGCCTGTCTAGGTTTTCATTCCTCTTTCTTACACTGGGTCAAGTCCTACTTGTCCAATAGACGCTGCGTTGTTACTATTGACAGCGTGTGTTCCCAATCTTTTGTTGCCTCCTCAGGTGTTCCGCAAGGAAGCGTCCTAGGTCCCTTACTGTTTGTCCTTTTTATAAATGACATAAGTAGTTGTTTTTCTTTCGCCAATTTCCTACTATATGCGGACGATCTCAAAATGTTTGCTGTAATCAAAGACTCTTTTGATGAGGCTAGGCTGCAACGTGATGTCGATAACCTCCACTCTTGGTGTAAAAAATCTCGTTTATCTTTAAACATAAGTAAGTGTTTTAAAATGACTTTCGCGAAGACTTTGAATGTGCGCAATACGTCTTATAGTATCTCACATGATGTTTTACTTAATGTTACCGAAGTTAAAGATTTAGGGGTTTTATTTGACTCGAAACTCTCTTTCAACAGCCACATTAATTTCATTATCGCAAAAGCTTACTCAGCTTTGGGGTTCGTCCGCCGTAACAGTATGAATTTCTCAGACCCCTATACCCTGAAATTATTATACACAAGCTTTGTTCGTTCGCATCTTGAATATGCTGTATTCGTGTGGAGACCCCATACGCAACTTCAGATTAGGAGAATAGAGCGTATACAAAAGGTGTTCCTTAAATTTGCCTTACGGTGTCTGAATTTTGAGAATCCGATTCCAGCCTATACGGACCGTCTGAAATTGATTAACTTAGCAGACTTGGAAAGCCGCCGACTTACCTTGTGTTTAACCTTCACCTTCAATATAATACAAGGCAGCATCGACTGTCCTACTCTCCTAGAAAAAATAACTTTCAATGTCCCTAGGCGTAACCTTCGTGTCTCTTATCCATTTTATTTAGCCAAAATGAAAACGAGATTTGCCGGAAATGCACCCTTGGTTCGTTCTATGCGCGAACTTAATATATTATCAGAAACAATTGTTATTGATTTTGCCTTGTCAAAACAAGCTTTTTTAAATCTTCTTTATTCTGTTTTGTAACGTTTGTGTATTTGTATTAGTTGTAAGCAAATTTGTACTTATTAGTCTGTAAGAAAGTTGTATTTCATTGACTAATTAAATAAATAAATAAATAAATAAATAAATAAATCAAAACAAAAGAAAGATACCCAATAATTCGGAAACTGTTATTAAATGTTGCCCAGTAACTTTTTTCTTGATTTTATTTTATTTTGTTTACTAAAAATTCTAACGGGGGACACATGCTTTTGTATGAAAGGAGTCAGAGGGAGAAACAAAACACCATACTGAATAAACAAAAAAACAAATATACAAATTTGAGAATTATGTTTTTTTGTTACCTATTCCTCGGTGATCACTGTCCCATTTTTGTTTTTTTTTTTAAATTTGTTTTTTACCTAAAATAGTAGCGTAAAGTGCGGGGATACAAAAATTGCGGTTTTTTTGAAATTGACCCACTTACGAAATAATTAGAAATCGCGTTAATTTTCCTAAAGACATCAACTATTTTCTTCCTAAAAATTTTTATTTGTAAAAGAGTCGACATATAACCCAATATTTCAATATGTTTCTGTTTATGACATCTATCTTCGTGTGAAAAAACCAATTTTTTTGATAAAAAAAGCTAAACAATTATTTCAATTTATCAATATATATTTTTTAAGAAATATATCATATTTAATATACAAAAAGTAAAAACGCAGTTTGTAGCTTCTTCAATTTTATACTTACGAAATAATTAGAAATCGCGTTAATTTTCCTAAAGACATCAACTATGTTCTTCCTAAAAATTTTTATTTGTAAAAGAGTCGACATATAACCCAATATTTCAATATTTTTCTGTTTATGACATCTATTTTCGAGTGAAAAAACCAAATTTTTTTAAAAAAAGCTAAAAAATTATTTCAATTTGTCAATATATATTTTTTAAGAAATATATCATATTTAATATACAAAAAGTAAAAACACAGTTTGTAGCTTCTTCAATTTTATACTTACGAAATAATTAGAAATCGCGTTAATTTTCCTAAAGACATCAACTATGTTCTTCCTAAAAATTTTTATTTGTAAAAGAGTCGACATATAACCCAATATTTCAATATTTTTCTGTTTATGACATCTATTTTCGAGTGAAAAAAAAAAAATTTTTAAAAAAAGCTAAAAAATTATTTCAATTTGTCAATATATATTTTTTAAGAAATATATCATATTTAATATACAAAAAGTAAAAACACAGTTTGTAGCTTCTTCAATTTTATACTTACGAAATAATTAGAAATCGCGTTAATTTTCCTAAAGACATAAACTATGTTCTTCCTAAAAATTTTTATTTGTAAAAGAGTCGACATATAACCCAATATTTCAATATTTTTCTGTTTATGACATCTATTTTCGAGTGAAAAAACCAAACTTTTTTAAAAAAAGCTAAAAAATTATTTCAATTTGTCAATATATATTTTTTAAGAAATATATCATATTTAATATACAAAAAGTAAAAACACAGTTTGTAGCTTCTTCAATTTTATACTTACGAAATAATTAGAAATCGCGTTAATTTTCCTAAAGACATCAACTATTTTCTTCCTAAAAATTTTTATTTGTAAAAGAGTCGACATATAACCCAATATTTCAATATTTTTCTGTTTATGACATCTATTTTCGAGTGAAAAAACCAAATTTTTTTAAAAAAAGCTAAAAAATTATTTCAATTTGTCAATATATATTTTTTAAGAAATATATCATATTTAATATACAAAAAGTAAAAACACAGTTTGTAGCTTCTTCAATTTTATACTTACGAAATAATTAGAAATCGCGTTAATTTTCCTAAAGACATCAACTACAGTACTATCTCGATAATCCGGACACGCGGTAGTCCGGTCACATCTATAATCCGGACAACACTATAATTCGGACAGTTTAAAATTTTTTACTCTATAATCCGGACATTTTTCAAATTTGCTTCGCAATACATATTTACATACCTACATATGTATTTTAATTTTTAGTTTGCTTCGTGAGTTTTTCGTAAAATAGCGGTACCTTAACAACAATATACATATGTATGTACATATGTATGTATACGGAATGCAACAGCATAAATCACGCTTTGTGTTTATTCTTTAGTGACAAACTGAATTGAGTGAACATTATTATTATGAGCAGTGGAAAATTTAAAAAAATGGCTCATAAAACCCTTGATAAAGGAAAATCATTAGGATGGTTTGAAAAAGAATATGGTGCCATGTTGACGCTTCGGATATTGATATTTTAGTTTTAAGACGATTTAAAGAAACTGCAGATAAAATGTTGCTAGCGAACTCGCAGCAGACCAAAGTTAATAATTTTTTTGAAATAGTACGTACAAAAATAAAAAAAAATTTTTGATTATGTACCTACAGATGTACATATTATTACATATGTAAGAATGATTGTACTGTGTTTAATAAAGCAATTTATGTACATAAATATATCTGAATTGCGTTATGTTCATTTCAATAAAACAACGAATTTTAGTTGAAAAAAAAAAATCATCTATAATCCGGGCACCCCCATAATCCGGACGACCCCTAACATTAAGGGTGTCCGGATTATCGAGCTAGTACTGTATGTTCTTCCTAAAAATTTTTATTTGTAAAAGAGTCTACATATAACCCAATATTTCAATATTTTTCTGTTTATGACATCTATTTTCGAGTGAAAAAACCAAATTTTTTTAAAAAAAGCTAAAAAATTATTTCAATTTGTCAATATATATTTTTTAAGAAATATATCATATTTAATATACAAAAAGTAAAAACACAGTTTGTAGCTTCTTGAATTTTATACTTGGGTCAATTTCAAAAAAAACGTACACAACGAGTTTTTTTTGCTTATTTTTAAAGTTTTTCCAATTCGCCTGTAAGAGTGGCCAATTTATGTAGAAATTGATGAAGAATTTGGTGGGACCTTTAGGTTCTCAAAAAAATCAATATTTTTGGTTTTTTTTAGGTTTTCTATGATTTCTATCTTGAGTGTCACACACCTAATAGTATAAAAAATCGCTGGAAATGCAAAAATATTTGAGATTCAAGTTTACTATGTTGTTCTTTTGTTTTTCAAGATTCACTTCTGCCAAAATCACCTTTTCGATTATAAACACAAAATCACGATTCACCTTGATTTTTTTTTTTTTTTTAAGTGACTAGTTATTTACAAATTTAAAAAAAAAAGACTTGAACTAAGGGGCTACTTGCAAAGTAATAGTCTTGTAACAATGTATTTAAAAAAACTGCAAATATAAGCGTTTTAAGGAAAAAAAAAATAAGTGTGACGCTCAATATATTTTGTGACGATCAAGAGATTTTGTTGCACGTAAACAAGAAATAATGCCAAATTTAAAGTGTAACGAAAAAAGTTTATTTTTTACAAAAAGTAAATAAAAGAAAACAAAAATTCTTCAAAAAAAAAAAATTTTCATACGAAACTAAAAATGTACATATTCTTTGATGTCTTTAACATAATTTTAAAAAAGGAAGTAATTCTTGAAGAAACTTATACACATACGCGCTTTTCCGTGCTCTTTCAGCCGAAGTTAATTTTGTTGTTTTACTCTTGAAAATTAAAAAATAAAATCAAAATTAAGCATTTTAAGCTATGAAGCAATATGTATGAAAAGTGATGCTCATGAAATGTTTGCCTATTTTGGTTTTTTCCGTAGGCAATTTATTTCCCAAATTCACAAATTATAAAAAAATGAGTTGAGACCATGTAAACAATGATTGTCAACTTTAATTTTTTACATTTAATATATTCACTTTTAAAAAAATTAGCGTGACGCTCAAGAATTTTTATCGCGCCCTTACCATGGTGTTCACAAAAACTACGCAAATCCACACTTTTTTTAATAGTTTTGGTTTTCGCTTTTTCACTAAATATTGTAATAATTAAAGCTTGTACTTTTCTTACGTTATTTACTTTATTTAAATAAAAATTGAAAACTGCTAATATTTCTTGATTTATAAAAAAGTGACGCTCAATGCAAATTGTGGGGACAACTGTTCTTTGCAACGCCAAATTCGCACTAATTAATTTTTGACAACTATATCAAATCAAAACAAAAGAAAGATACCCAATAATTCGGAAACTGTTATTAAATGTTGCCCAGTAACTTTTTTCTTGATTTTATTTTATTTTGTTTACTAAAAATTCTAACGGGGGACACATGCTTTTGTATGAAAGGAGTCAGAGGGAGAAACAAAACACCATACTGAATAAACAAAAAAACAAATATACAAATTTGAGAATTATGTTTTTTTGTTACCTATTCCTCGGTGATCACTGTCCCATTTTTGTTTTTTTTTTTTTAAATTTGTTTTTTACCTAAAATAGTAGCGTAAAGTGCGGGGATACAAAAATTGCGGTTTTTTTGAAATTGACCCACTTACGAAATAATTAGAAATCGCGTTAATTTTCCTAAAGACATCAACTATTTTCTTCCTAAAAATTTTTATTTGTAAAAGAGTCGACATATAACCCAATATTTCAATATGTTTCTGTTTATGACATCTATCTTCGTGTGAAAAAACCAATTTTTTTGATAAAAAAAGCTAAACAATTATTTCAATTTATCAATATATATTTTTTAAGAAATATATCATATTTAATATACAAAAAGTAAAAACGCAGTTTGTAGCTTCTTCAATTTTATACTTACGAAATAATTAGAAATCGCGTTAATTTTCCTAAAGACATCAACTATGTTCTTCCTAAAAATTTTTATTTGTAAAAGAGTCGACATATAACCCAATATTTCTGTTTATGACATCTATTTTCGAGTGAAAAAACCAAATTTTTTTAAAAAAAGCTAAAAAATTATTTCAATTTGTCAATATATATTTTTTAAGAAATATATCATATTTAATATACAAAAAGTAAAAACACAGTTTGTAGCTTCTTCAATTTTATACTTACGAAATAATTAGAAATCGCGTTAATTTTCCTAAAGACATCAACTATGTTCTTCCTAAAAATTTTTATTTGTAAAAGAGTCGACATATAACCCAATATTTCAATATTTTTCTGTTTATGACATCTATTTTCGAGTGAAAAAACCAAATTTTTTTAAAAAAAAGCTAAAAAATTATTTCAATTTGTCAATATATATTTTTTAAGAAATATATCATATTTAATATACAAAAAGTAAAAACACAGTTTGTAGCTTCTTCAATTTTATACTTACGAAATAATTAGAAATCGCGTTAATTTTCCTAAAGACATCAACTATGTTCTTCCTAAAAATTTTTATTTGTAAAAGAGTCGACATATAACCCAATATTTCAATATTTTTCTGTTTATGACATCTATTTTCTAGTGAAAAAAACAAATTTTTTTAAAAAAAGCTAAAAAATTATTTCAATTTGTCAATATATATTTTTTAAGAAATAACTCATATTTAATATACAAAAAGTAAAAACACAGTTTGTAGCTTCTTCAATTTTATACTTACGAAATAATTAGAAATCGCGTTAATTTTCCTAAAGACATAAACTATGTTCTTCCTAAAAATTTTTATTTGTAAAAGAGTCGACATATAACCCAATATTTCAATATTTTTCTGTTTATGACATCTATTTTCGAGTGAAAAAACCAAATTTTTTTAAAAAAAGCTAAAAAATTATTTCAATTTGTCAATATATATTTTTTAAGAAATATATCATATTTAATATACAAAAAGTAAAAACACAGTTTGTAGCTTCTTCAATTTTATACTTACGAAATAATTAGAAATCGCGTCAATTTTCCTAAAGACATCAACTATGTATGTTCTTCCTAAAAATTTTTATTTGTAAAAGGGGCGACATATAACCCAATATTTCAATATCTTTCTGTTTATGACATCTATCTTCGTGTGAAAAAACCAATTTTTTTGATAAAAAAAAAGCTAAACAATTATTTCAATTTATCAATATATATTTTTTAAGAAATATATCATACTTAATATACAAAAAGTAAAAACACAGTTTGTAGCTTCTTCAATTTTATACTTACGAAATAATTAGAAATCGCGTTAATTTTCCTCAAGACATCAACTATGTTCTTCCTAAAAATTTTTATTTGTAAAAGAGTCGACATATAACCCAATATTTCAATATTTTTCTGTTTATGACATCTATTTTCGAGTGAAAAAACCAAATTTTTTTAAAAAAAGCTAAACAATTATTTCAATTTGTCAATATATATTTTTTAAGAAATATATCATATTTAATATACAAAAAGTAAAAACACAGTTTGTAGCTTCTTCAATTTTATACTTACGAAATAATTAGAAATCGCGTTAATTTTCCTAAAGACATCAACTATGTTCTTCCTAAAAATTTTTATTTGTAAAAGAGTCGACATATAACCCAATATTTCAATATTTTTCTGTTTATGACATCTATTTTCGAGTGAAAAAACCAAATTTTTTTAAAAAAAACTAAAAAATTATTTCAATTTGTCAATATATATTTTTTAAGAAATATATCATATTTAATATACAAAAAGTAAAAACACAGTTTGTAGCTTCTTCAATTTTATACTTACGAAATAATTAGAAATCGCGTCAATTTTCCTAAAGACATCAACTATGTTCTTCCTAAAAATTTTTATTTGTAAAAGGGGCGACATATAACCCAATATTTCAATATCTTTCTGTTTATGACATCTATCTTCGTGTGAAAAAACCAATTTTTTTGATAAAAAAAAAGCTAAACAATTATTTCAATTTATCAATATATATTTTTTAAGAAATATATCATACTTAATATACAAAAAGTAAAAACACAGTTTGTAGCTTCTTCAATTTTATACTTACGAAATAATTAGAAATCGCGTTAATTTTCCTCAAGACATCAACTATGTTCTTCCTAAAAATTTTTATTTGTAAAAGAGTCGACATATAACCCAATATTTCAATATCTTTCTGTTTATGACATCTATCTTCGTGTGAAAAAACCAATTTTTTTGATAAAAAAAAGCTAAACAATTATTTCAATTTATCAATATATATTTTTTAAGAAATATATCATACTTAATATACAAAAAGTAAAAATACAGTTTGTAGCTTCTTCAATTTTATATTTACGAAATAATTAGAAATCGCGTTAATTTTCCTAAAGACATCAAATATTTTCTTCCTAAAAATTTTTATTTGTAAAAGAGTCGACATATAACCCAATATTTCAATATTTTTCTGTTTTTGACATCTATTTTCGAGTGAAAAAACCAAATTTTTTTAAAAAAAGCTAAAAAATTATTTCAATTTGTCAATATATATTTTTTAAGAAATATATCATATTTAATATACAAAAAGTAAAAACACAGTTTGTAGCTTCTTCAATTTTATACTTACGAAATAATTAGAAATCGCGTTAATTTTCCTAAAGACATCAACTATGTTCTTCCTAAAAATTTTTATTTGTAAAAGAGTCTACATATAACGAAATATTTCAATATTTTTCTGTTTATGACATCTATTTTCGAGTGAAAAAACCAAATTTTTTTAAAAAAAGCTAAAAAATTATTTCAATTTGTCAATATATATTTTTTAAGAAATATATCATATTTAATATACAAAAAGTAAAAACACAGTTTGTAGCTTCTTCAATTTTATACTTACGAAATAATTAGAAATCGCGTTAATTTTCCTAAAGACATCAACTATGTTCTTCCTAAAAATTTTTATTTGTAAAAGAGTCGACATATAACCCAATATTTCAATATTTTTCTGTTTATGACATCTATTTTCGAGTGAAAAAACCAAATTTTTTTAAAAAAAGCTAAAAAATTATTTCAATTTGTCAATATATATTTTTTAAGAAATATATCATATTTAATATACAAAAAGTAAAAACACAGTTTGTAGCTTCTTCAATTTTATACTTACGAAATAATTAGAAATCGCGTCAATTTTCCTAAAGACATCAACTATGTTCTTCCTAAAAATTTTTATTTGTAAAAGGGGCGACATATAACCCAATATTTCAATATCTTTCTGTTTATGACATCTATCTTCGTGTGAAAAAACCAATTTTTTTGATAAAAAAAGCTAAACAATTATTTCAATTTATCAATATATATTTTTTAAGAAATATATCATATTTAATATACAAAAAGTAAAAACACAGTTTGTTGCTTCTTCAATTTTATATTTACGAAATAATTAGAAATCGCGTTAATTTTCCTAAAGACATCAACTATTTTCTTCCTAAAAATTTTTATTTGTAAAAGAGTCGACATATAACCCAATATTTCAATATTTTTCTGTTTATGACATCTATCTTCGTGTGAAAAAACCAATTTTTTTGATAAAAAAAGCTAAACAATTATTTCAATTTATCAATATATATTTTTTAAGAAATATGTCATGTTTAATATACAAAATGTAAAAATGCAGTTTGTAGCTTCTTCAATTTTATATTCACGAAATAGTTTGAAATTGCGTTAATTTTCCTAAAGCCATCAACTATTTTCTTCCTAAAAATTTTAATTTGTAAAAGAGTCGACATATAACCGGAATCCTTACATATTTAGGCTAATTGGGCCAGTTAAGATATGTGTTTTCAATATTTCCGAGTTGAATTTGACGAAAGAAACCAGAAAACCATCATATGTGTAAGTTGTAATATTCTCCCGCTAAATGGACTTCAAAAAATTCACAACTAAAGGAAAAATTAAGAAAACAGTCTGTATCACCAAAAAAAAAAACACAATTTGGAAACCGGCTAATATTAAGAAGTTAACGGAATCTCAAAATGAACTTTCATTCGTTTCAATCCATATGGCCAATTTTGTTCGATATGGCATCATTCTATGTGACCATTATCTATATATTAATAAATCAATTGCCAGAGTGTATCTCATAAAAAAATGCATAACTCCAATTATTATATATTTTGATATGTTTTCATGGGCCAGGAGCTTTGCATAGGCATATTATATTTAACAAAAAATGCTTCACTAATTTTTAATAATTCATCAAAGTTTTCACCAAAACCCAAAGCTGTTAAGTACAGTATCTGACTGTTTTGTTGTACATACAGCAGTGGCGCAGGTGGTGAGCGTGCCGGCTATGATGCGTGCGTTCGTAGGTTCAAAGACGTGTTCAGGGCAGGTTAAGTTTTTTTTTTTACTAAATTGAATTTGCCTTAAAATATACGAAAACTTTTTATTATATTTTTTTTTAAATTTATTATATTTGTAATCCAATATTTTTCTGTTTATTATGTTTATGACATCTATCTTGGAGTGAAAACCCCATATTTTTTGGAAAAATATAAAAAATTATTCCAATTTATCAATTTATATTTTTTAAGAAATATATCATATTTAATATGGAAAAAGTAAAAACACAGCTTGTAGCTTCTTCAATTTTATATTTACGAAATAATTAGAAATCGTGTTAATTTTCCTAAAGACATCAACTATTTTCTTCCTAAAAATTTTTATTTGTAAAAGAGTCTACATATAACCCAATATTTCAATATTTTTCTGTTTATGACATCTATCTTCGAGTGAAAAAACCAATTTTTTTGAAAAAAAAGCTGAACAATTATTTCAATTTATCAATATATATTTTTTAAGAAATATATCATATTTAATATACAAAAAGTAAAAACACAGTTTGTAGCTTCTTGAATTTTATACTTGGGTCAATTTCAAAAAAAACGTACACATCGAGTTTTTTTTGCTTATTTTTAAAGTTTTTCCAATTCGCCTGTAAGAGTGGCCAATTTATGTAGAAATTGATGAAGAATCCGGTGGGACCTTTAGGTTCTCAAAAAAATCAATATTTTTGGTTTTTTTTAGGTTTTCTATGATTTCTATCTTGAGCGTCACACACCAAATAGTATAAAAAATCGCTGAAAATGCAAAAATATTTGAGATTCAAGTTTACTATGTTGTTCTTTTGTTTTTCAAGATTCACTTTTGCCAAAATCACCTTTTCGATTATAAACACAAAATCACGAATCACCTTGATTTTTTTTTTTTTTTTAAGTGACTAGTTATTTACAAATTTAAAAAAAAAAGACTTGAACTAAGGGGCTACTTGCAAAGTAATAGTCTTGTAACAATGTATTTAAAAAAACTGCAAATATAAGCGTTTTAAGGAAAAAAAAACTAAGTGTGACGCTCAATATATTTTGTGACGATCAAGAGATTTTGTTGCACGTAAACAAGAAATAATGCCAAATTTAAAGTGTAACGAAAAAAGTTTATTTTTTACAAAAAGTAAATAAAAGAAAACAAAAATTCTTCAAAAAACAAAAATTTTCATACGAAACTAAAAATGTACATATTCTTTGATGTCTTTAACATAATTTTAAAAAAGGAAGTAATTCTTGAAGAAACTTATACACATACGCGCTTTTCCGTGCTCTTTCAGCCGAAGTTAATTTTGTTGTTTTACTCTTGAAAATTAAAAAATAAAATCAAAATTAAGCATTTTAAGCTATGAAGCAATATGTATGAAAAGTGATGCTCATGAAATGTTTGCCTATTTTGGTTTTTTCCGTAGGCAATTTATTTCCCAAATTCACAAATTATAAAAAAATGAGTTGAGACCATGTAAACAATGATTGTCAACTTTAATTTTTTACATTTAATATATTCACTTTTAAAAAAATTAGCGTGACGCTCAAGAATTTTTATCGCGCCCTTACCATGGTGTTCACAAAAACTACGCAAATCCACACTTTTTTTAATAGTTTTGGTTTTCGCTTTTTCACTAAATATTGTAATAATTAAAGCTTGTACTTTTCTTACGTTATTTACTTTATTTAAATAAAAATTGAAAACTGCTAATATTTCTTGATTTATAAAAAAGTGACGCTCAATGCAAATTGTGGGGACAACTGTTCTTTGCAACGCCAAATTCGCACTAATTAATTTTTGACAACTATATCAAATCAAAACAAAAGAAAGATACCCAATAATTCGGAAACTGTTATTAAATGTTGCCCAGTAACTTTTTTCTTGATTTTATTTTATTTTGTTTACTAAAAATTCTAACGGGGGACACATGCTTTTGTATGAAAGGAGTCAGAGGGAGAAACAAAACACCATACTGAATAAACAAAAAAACAAATATACAAATTTGAGAATTATGTTTTTTTGTTACCTATTCCTCGGTGATCACTGTCCCATTTTTGTTTTTTTTTTTTTAAATTTGTTTTTTACCTAAAATAGTAGCGTAAAGTGCGGGGATACAAAAATTGCGGTTTTTTTGAAATTGACCCACTTACGAAATAATTAGAAATCGCGTTAATTTTCCTAAAGACATCAACTATTTTCTTCCTAAAAATTTTTATTTTTAAAAGAGTCGACATATAACCCAATATTTCAATATGTTTCTGTTTATGACATCTATCTTCGTGTGAAAAAACCAATTTTTTTGATAAAAAAAGCTAAACAATTATTTCAATTTATCAATATATATTTTTTAAGAAATATATCATATTTAATATACAAAAAGTAAAAACGCAGTTTGTAGCTTCTTCAATTTTATACTTACGAAATAATTAGAAATCGCGTTAATTTTCCTAAAGACATCAACTATGTTCTTCCTAAAAATTTTTATTTGTAAAAGAGTCGACATATAACCCAATATTTCAATATTTTTCTGTTTATGACATCTATTTTCGAGTGAAAAAACCAAATTTTTTTAAAAAAAGCTAAAAAATTATTTCAATTTGTCAATATATATTTTTTAAGAAATATATCATATTTAATATACAAAAAGTAAAAACACAGTGTGTAGCTTCTTCAATTTTATACTTACGAAATAATTAGAAATCGCGTTAATTTTCCTAAAGACATCAACTATGTTCTTCCTAAAAATTTTTATTTGTAAAAGAGTCGACATATAACCCAATATTTCAATATTTTTCTGTTTATGACATCTATTTTCGAGTGAAAAAACCAAATTTTTTTAAAAAAAGCTAAAAAATTATTTCAATTTGTCAATATATATTTTTTAAGAAATATATCATATTTAATATACAAAAAGTAAAAACACAGTTTGTAGCTTCTTCAATTTTATACTTACGAAATAATTAGAAATCGCGTTAATTTTCCTAAAGACATCAACTATGTTCTTCCTAAAAATTTTTATTTGTAAAAGAGTCGACATATAACCCAATATTTCAATATTTTTCTGTTTATGACATCTATTTTCGAGTGAAAAAACCAAATTTTTTTAAAAAAAGCTAAAAAATTATTTCAATTTGTCAATATATATTTTTTAAGAAATATATCATATTTAATATACAAAAAGTAAAAACACAGTTTGTAGCTTCTTCAATTTTATACTTACGAAATAATTAGAAATCGCGTTAATTTTCCTAAAGACATAAACTATGTTCTTCCTAAAAATTTTTATTTGTAAAAGAGTCGACATATAACCCAATATTTCAATATTTTTCTGTGTATGACATCTATTTTCGAGTGAAAAAACCAAGTTTTTTTAAAAAAAGCTAAAAAATTATTTCAATTTGTCAATATATATTTTTTAAGAAATATATCATATTTAATATACAAAAAGTAAAAACACAGTTTGCAGCTTCTTCAATTTTATACTTACGAAATAATTAGAAATCGCGTCAATTTTCCTAAAGACATCAACTATGTTCTTCCTAAAAATTTTTATTTGTAAAATGGGCGACATATAACCCAATATTTCAATATCTTTCTGTTTATGACATCTATCTTCGTGTGAAAAAACCAATTTTTTTGATAAAAAAAAGCTAAACAATTTTTTCAATTTATCAATATATATTTTTTAAGAAATATATCATACTTAATATACAAAAAGTAAAAACACAGTTTGTAGCTTCTTCAATTTTATATTTACGAAATAATTAGAAATCGCGTTAATTTTCCTAAAGACATCAACTATTTTCTTCCTAAAAATTTTTATTTGTAAAAGAGTCGACATATAACCCAATATTTCAATATTTTTCTGTTTTTGACATCTATTTTCGAGTGAAAAAACCAAATTTTTTTAAAAAAAGCTAAAAAATTATTTCAATTTGTCAATATATATTTTTTAAGAAATATATCATATTTAATATACAAAAAGTAAAAACACAGTTTGTAGCTTCTTCAATTTTATACTTACGAAATAATTAGAAATCGCGTTAATTTTCCTAAAGACATCAACTATGTTCTTCCTAAAAATTTTTATTTGTAAAAGAGTCTACATATAACAAAATATTTCAATATTTTTCTGTTTATGACATCTATTTTCGAGTGAAAAAACCAAATTTTTTTAAAAAAAGCTAAAAAATTATTTCAATTTGTCAATATATATTTTTTAAGAAATATATCATATTTAATATACAAAAAGTAAAAACACAGTTTGTAGCTTCTTCAATTTTATACTTACGAAATAATTAGAAATCGCGTTAATTTTCCTAAAGACATCAACTATGTTCTTCCTAAAAATTTTTATTTGTAAAAGAGTCGACATATAACCCAATATTTCAATATTTTTCTGTTTATGACATCTATTTTCGAGTGAAAAAACCAAATTTTTTTAAAAAAAGCTAAAAAATTATTTCAATTTGTCAATATATATTTTTTAAGAAATATATCATATTTAATATACAAAAAGTAAAAACACAGTTTGTAGCTTCTTCAATTTTATACTTACGAAATAATTAGAAATCGCGTCAATTTTCCTAAAGACATCAACTATGTTCTTCCTAAAAATTTTTATTTGTAAAAGGGGCGACATATAACCCAATATTTCAATATCTTTCTGTTTATGACATCTATCTTCGTGTGAAAAAACCAATTTTTTTGATAAAAAAAGCTAAACAATTATTTCAATTTATCAATATATATATTTTAAGAAATATATCATATTTAATATACAAAAAGTAAAAACACAGTTTGTTGCTTCTTCAATTTTATATTTACGAAATAATTAGAAATCGCGTTAATTTTCCTAAAGACATCAACTATTTTCTTCCTAAAAATTTTTATTTGTAAAAGAGTCGACATATAACCCAATATTTCAATATTTTTCTGTTTATGACATCTATCTTCGTGTGAAAAAACCAATTTTTTTGATAAAAAAAGCTAAACAATTATTTCAATTTATCAATATATATTTTTTAAGAAATATATCATATTTAATATACAAAAAGTAAAAACACAGTTTGTAGTTTCTTCAATTTTATACTTACGAAATAATTAGAAATCGCGTTTATTTTCCTAAAGACATCAACTATTTTCTTCCTAAAAATTTTAATTTGTAAAAGAGTCGATATATCTGTGGTCACAACCGATAACAACCTGACTCGACTTAAGAAATTAGACCAATTGAAATTTCTTCTGGCGATTTTTTGTGACAAAACTGCTTTATAACTTAGGCAAACATATTGGATTTAATTGTTTATAAACTGAATAATAAAAGACCAATGAAAGTCTTAAAAAATGAGTCGATGTTCCTATTCAAAATCGCCAGCAAAAATTTCAACTAGTCTAATTTCTTAAGTCGACTTAGGCTGTTATTGCTTATGACCACAGATATAACCGGAATCCTTACATATTTAATCTAATTGGGCCAGTTAAGATATGTGTTTTCAATATTTCCGGGTTGAATTTGACGAAAGAAACCAGAAAACCATCATATGTGTAAGTTGTAATATTCTCCCGCCTAACGGACCTCAAAAAATCCACAACTAAAGGAAAAATTGAGAAAACAGTATGGCCAATTTTGTTCGATATGGCATCATTCTATGTGACCATTATCTATATATTAATAGGCTAACATTTTTTCCATACAATCAATTGCCAGAGTGTATCTCATAAAAAAATGCATAACTCCAATTATTATATATTTTGATATGTTTTCATGGGCCAGGAGCTTTGCATAGGCATATTATATTTAACAAAAAATGCTTCATTAATTTGTAATAATTCATCAAAGTTTTCACCAAAACCCAAAGCTGTTAACTACAGTATCAGACTTTTGTGTTGTACATACAGCAGTGGCGCAGGTGGTGAGCGTGCCAGCTATGATGCGTGCGTTCGTATGTTCAAGGACGTGTTCAGGGCAGGTTAAGTTTTTTTTTTTTTTTTTACTAAATTGAATTTGCCTTAAAATATACGAAAACTTTTTATTATATTTTTTTTTATTAATTATATTTGTAATCCAATATTTTTCTGTTTATGACATCTATCTTGGAGTGAAAAACCCAAATTTTTTGAAAAAATATAAAAAAATATTCCAAATATTCAATTTATATTTTTTAAGAAATATATCATATTTAATATACAAAAAGTAAAAACACAGTTTGTAGCTTCTTCAATTTTATACTTACGAAATAATTAGAAATCGCGTTAATTTTCCTAAAGACATCAACTATTTTCTTCCTAAAAATTTTTATTTGTAAAAGAGTCGCCATATAACCCAATATTTCAATATTTTTCTGTTTATGACATCTATCTTCGAGTGAAAAAACCAATTTTTTTAAAAAAAAAAGCTAAACAATTATTTCAATTTATCAATATATATTTTTTAAGAAATATATTTAATATACAAAAAGTAAAAACGCAGTTTGTAGTTCTTCAATTTTATATTCACGAAATAGTTTGAAATTGCGTTAATTTTCCTAAAGACATCAACTATTTTCTTCCTAAAAATTTTAATTTGTAAAAATTTTAATTCGACATATAACCGGAATCCTTACATATTTAGGCTAATTGGGCCAGTTAAGATATGTGTTTTCAAAATTTCCGAGTTGAATTTGAGGAAAGAAACCAGAAAACCATCATATGTGTAAGTTGTAATATTCTCCCGCTAAACGGACTTCAAAAAATCCACAACTAAGTAAAGGAAAAATTGAGAAAGCAGTCTGTATCGCCAAAAAAAAAAAACACAATTTGGAAACCGGCTAATATTAAGAAGCTAACGGAATATCAAAATGAACTTTCATTCGTTTCAATCCATATGGCCAATTTTGTTCGATATGGCATCTTTCTATGTGACCATTATATATATTATAAGTCTAACTATGTTGTTGGTATATGCCAATGAAATTTAATTTTGTTTATTGAAATATTGACGGAATAGGAAAGGAGTGGTGGGTCTGATGGTGGACTTTCAAACATTACTAAGTACCGTTTTTGCCATCTCCTATTAATGATTACTGGTCTTTAATGAACGGATTTTTTTTGGTTAGTTGTCAAATTACCCGTCTTTAGAGTAAACCAGCTTTTATGAAAGCGACTCTCAATAACTCAACTATAAATAATTATTTGCAGCAATAAAAATTTCTCCAATATTTATGCCTCTAGGCATAAGGTACTGGAGAAAAATGCGAACAGAGGATTTAATAAGTTAAACTAATTTAAGGTGGTCGAATTTCGACCACGGGATATACTGGTATATATTATAAGTCTAACTATGTTGTTGGTATATGTCAATGAAATTTAATTTTGTTTATTGAAATATTGACGGAATATGAAAGGAGTGGTGGGTCTGATGGTGGACTTTCAAACATTACTAAGTACCGTTTTGTGCCATCTCCTATTAATGATTACTGGTCTTTAATGAACGGATTTTTTTTGGTTAGTTGTCAAATTACCCGTCTTTAGAGTAAACCAGCTTTTATGAAAGCGACTCTCAATAACTCAACTATAAATAATTATTTGCAGCAATAAAAATGTCTCCAATATTTATACCTCTAGGCATAAGGTACTGGAGAAAAATGCGAACAGAGGATTTAATAAGTTAAACAAATTTAAGGTGGTCGAATTTCGACCACGGGATATACTAGTATATATTATAAGTCTAACCATGTTGTTGGTATATGTCAATGAAATTTAATTTTGTTTATTGAAATATTGACGGAATATGAAAAGAGTGGTGGGTCTGATGGTGGACTTTCACCGTTTTTGCCATCTCCTATTAATGATTACTGGTCTTTAATGGAGGGATTTTTTTTGGTTAGTTGTCAAATTACCCGTCTTTAGAGTAAACCAGCTTTTATGAAAGCGACTCTCAATAACTCAACTATAAATAATTATTTTCAGCAATAAAAATTTCTCCAATATTTATGCCTCTAGGCATTAGGTACTGGAGAAAAATGCGAACAGAGGATTTAATAAGTTAAACTAATTTAAGGTGGTCGAATTTCGACCACGGGATATACTAGTATATATTATAAGTCTAACCACGTTGTTGGTATATGTCAATGAAATTTAATTTTGTTTATTGAAATATTGACGGAATATGAAAGGAGTGGTGGGTCTGATGGTGGACTTTCACCGTATTTGCCATCTCCTATTAATGATTACTGGTCTTTAAAGGACGGATTTTTTTTGGTTAGTTGTCAAATTACCCGTCTTTAGAGTAAACCATCTTTTATGAAAGCGACTCTCAATAGCTCAACTATAAATAATTATTTTCAGCAATAAATATGTCTCCAATATTTATGCCTCTAGGCATTAGGTACTGGAGAAAAATGCTAACAGAGGATTTAATAAGTTAAACTAATTTAAGGTGGTCGAATTTCGACCACGGGATATACGAGTATATATTATGAGTCTAACTATGTTGTTGGTATATGTCCACGAAATTTAATTTTGTTTACTGAAATATTGACGGAATATGAAAGGAGTGGTGGGTCTGATGGTGGACTTTCAAACATTACTAAGTACCGTTTTTGCCATCTCCTATTAATGATTACTGGTCTTTAATGGACGGATTTTTTTTGGTTAGTTGTCAAATTACCCGTCTTTAGAGTAAACCAGCTTTTATGAAAACGACTCTCAATAACTCAACTATAAATAATTATTTTCAGCAATAAAAATGTTTATGCCTCTAGGCATTAGGTACTGGAGAAAAATGCTAACAGAGGATTTAATAAGTTAAACTAATTTAAGGTGGTCGAATTTCGACCACGGGTTATACTAGTTGCATATAATTTTCAAATTTATATGCGGAAAACGAATCGAGAGAGCCGAATTGCTTAACGCAATCCGGTAAATGAAGTAAGCAATGAACATTAAAGATAACATATTCATTTCCATATAAAATCGCAAAAAAGCTAACGAAATCCTCAAAAAGTTTTTGTGAAATATCTGCTTCAGCTATGTGTGACTTTTCACAAGATAGAAGTCTTATGGCGAAATGAAGAAGCAAAAAATGGTACTATTGATCATCGCATACACAATCCTTAAGAATGAATATACCGGTGTAAGGCAAAAACTGCCGAAATTCGGTTGACTTACAATTATTCAACTCGCTTAAATTTCTAGGAACCCGGCAAAAATCTGATGGAACACACCCAGCTACGAAACTCATCTTTCGATTTATATCTGCTAAAATCGTTTTGGTTACCAAAAATTTCAACAGTTTTTTCATTACTCCCAAGTCAACTAGGTGCATACTATCTAACGGAAATTGAGACACCATTCCAAATCTGTTTCCTCCATGACACTTAGTTTATCACTATATTCAACTAGATGGTGTATTGCATCTCATTTTGAAAGACACATCTGACCTGAGTCTTCCGGCTTCTATTGAAAAACATACCCTTTTGTTTTTGTAATCTCCTTCCTGGCAACACTTGGGACAGCCATTTTTACTGTTATGGGAAACGATACCGGTGACATAAGCCCTTGCTGGAGAGTCACAAACAAACAACCGAACATTAAATCTTAACAGATTTTGCCTATTTCCTACTTGTATACCACTTAGAGAGCTAAGCAGTTTTACTTCACTGCAAAATTCTCTTAGAAAACTATAGAGATTGTCAGGCTTTTTTAAACCAGAATAGCAGCCAATTATGAAGGCTAGAATAGGCCACAAAACCTTGTTGGAACTTTTGTAAAGTTTAAGCCGTCAATTCCTACATCTATTAAAACCTCTTCATAGTCTTTTAAAAATTCAAAAGGTTTCGAAGCGAAATAATGTCGTATCCCTAGATAAAAAAACTCCCCATTAGCCATTTTTGAAATTTTCATCTTATCTGTGCTTGGATTTTTGGGATATAAAGGAAAATTTTTGACACCTACCTTCCTCAACAGTTTCAATAAATCTCTTAACGCGTTTTGAGAAATGGTATGCTTTATTTCCCATAATTGCAGCAACTTCCACTTCTCTTGCTCACTAAATTGTATGCTGGGTTGCACTTCCTCAAATTCCCACTCAACAATGGGCATCAAGTGATGCCTCAAATGACCGTCACGACAATGTGTGTGACTGAAAAAAGATACCTATAATTTTGGTGTTGCTGATGCATTCATACACTTCATCAACAATGAGTATCAAGTGATGCCTCCAATGACCGTCACGACAATATGTGTGACTGAAAAAGAAATACCTATAATTTTAGTGTTGCTGATGCATTCATACACTCCATCAACAATAAGTATCAAGTGAGGCCTCAAATGACCCTCACGACCATGTGTGCGACTGAAATGGATACATACATTATATCCATCTCATCTTAGGTTAGGTGGTTAGGTTAAGGGGGCCGCTTCTCAGCGATGCCGAGAGGCGCACTTAGGCCGACTGGCCCATTGTGATACCACTGAGCGGGTTTAAATCCTTTCTACCTTTAAAAGTAAGTGTTCAATGAAAGAACCACCCTGTGCGCTTAATGAAGCGCAGGATGTCTCCAATTTCGGCAGAGCCTAGCTCCGCTAGGCCGAGGAGTAGGCACCTGCTTAGACACTCCAGCCGGGTTCTGGCTAGTGCGGGGCAGCTGCAGAGGAAGTGCCCGACACTATTAATTTCCTCCTCGTCCCTGCAGCTGCGACAGAAAACATTTGAAGGGACCCCATGCGATTGGCATGTACACCTATGAGACAGTGTCCCGTGAGAACCCCGACCAACAGTCCAAGGGAGGGTCGGTCAAGTTTGAGTATGGACTCGGTTCGTTTGTTGCAGATGCGGGGCCAAGTTTGCCTGGACACCTCGCATGTCGTTTCCGTAGCCCATCTCGAGTTTGCCTTTTTGTTGAATTCACGTAGAAGACAGAGCTTAGTCGTGACAAGAGGCGGGAAGATGCTCCCAGTGTGGTTCTCCTCTGTGCGCTCCGTGGCCTTCCTTGGCAGCTCGTCAGCAGCACAGTTTCCAAGAATGTCGCTGTGGCCTGGAACCTATACCACAGTTGTGGAGCATTTCAAAGACAATTCAATGAGCGATCGCCTACAGTCTTGAGCTACTTTCGAGGTAGAGTTACTGCCCTGAAGAGCTTTGATCGCTGCCTGGCTGTCGCTGTATATGGACACAGATGTGCGGTTTTTCGATAAAAGCCAGCGTGCAGCCTCCTCTATGGCCGTAAGTTCCGCCTGGAATACGCTGCAGTGGCTGGGTAGTCTAATGCTTAAGCATAGTGAAAGATCCTCTGAGTAGACGCCGCTGCCCACTTCGCCGTTAAGCTTTGAGCCGTCTTTGAGTCTAAATGCAGGTTTAGAATGTGCCTGTCTTCCCATTCCTCCCTATTAGGGATTTTGGTAGAGAACTTGGTATTTGGCCCGTGGCATATAGGTGTGGTGTAGTCCACGGTTTTCAGATTTTGGGGTATGATCTCCAAGATCTTTGCGTGTCCAAATCTGGTGTCATTCCATCGTTGAACAGCGCTCAGTCTTACTGCGCCATAGCTTGCTTGGAGTTTACCGTACAAGTCAACCGGGTGTAGATTGAGCATGACCTCCAGAGCTTTGGTAGGTGTGGATGGAAGTGACCCCATAATAAGCACCGCCGCAGAACGCTGTACTCTACCCATCCTTCCTATGATGCTGTTACGTTATAGTGCAGGCTGCCATACAACAACACCAGAAAAGAGGATGGGTCTAACCACAGCGGTGTACAGCCAGTGCATCACCTGGGGTTCAAGCCCCATTTCTTCCCTACGGCTGCTTTGGATGCATATAGGGCAGTGCTAGCTTTTCGGGATATATCCTCAACATGCTTGTTCCAGTTGAGTTTGCTATCCAAGATAACACCGAGGTACCTGACCTCTTGAGAGAGCGTGAGCCTGACCCCGTTCAGCTGGGGTGGTGTAAACGCTGGTACTTTGTATTTTCTAGTGAAAAGGACCATTTCCGTTTTAGAGGGATTTACGCTAAGGCCGCTTACCATAGCCCAGTCCTCCACGAGGTTCAGAGGCGATTGGAGCAGTTCACTTAGTGTCTGAAGATGACTGCCAGTTTGTAGCTTCTTCAATTTTATATTCACAAAATAGTTTGAAATCGCGTTAATTTTCCTAAAGACATCAACTATTTTCTTCCTGAAAATTTTAATTTGTAAAAGAGTCGACATATTTATAACCGGAATCCTTACATATTTAGGCTAATTGGGCCAGTTAAGGTATGTGTTTTCAATATTTCCGAGTTGAATTTGACGAAAAAAACCAGAAAACCATCATATGTGTAAGTTGTAATATTCTCCCGCTATACGGACTTCAAAAAATCCACAACTAAAGTAAAAATTTAAAAGAAAAGAAAACAGTCTGTATCAAAAAAAAAAAACACAATTCTAATGTTAAGAAGTTAACGGAATCACAAAATGAACTTTCATTCGTTTCAATCCATATGGCTATGTATGTATGTATATTCTTAGCGGTGGAAATATTTATTGAACCGTTAGCGCCTAGGTATAGCATTTGACATACCATATTCATGTGTACCAATAGCGCATGTGTAATGGTCTCGGGTGAGACGCGTGCGTTTCATGGTTCGAGCCCAACTTCGAACATAAAATTTTTTTCCACTTTTTTTCATATTGACAATTTTTTTTGCAGGGAAATTACTAAAATCTACCATAACACAATATGTGCTTAAATACATATGTCGTTTTATGAATTTTTTTTTAAGGAATTTGCTTTTTTCTAATAGGGTTTCCATAATAAATACAGCTATATATATAAGTTGAGGTCATACGATATAAATATCACGGAATATTATTGAAATGATATAAAAGTCAATATGTAATGTACTTATATATATACATATATGTATCTAAATTGTTGAGGAAAAAACCCTAAAAAATCCAAAATGGAAACCGGCCTAATGCTCATATTGAGAACTTCGAAATAAACTCCAAATTCATTTTTGAAAAAAAATTTAAAATTATAATTCTTTTTCAAAAACGCAGTCAAACTTCTATTTTTTGTAAAATTCTATAATAAAAGTGAGATTCAAAAGTATTCATGGTCACTATTTTCGGGTAGCTCTTGAGATGCATCCTAAAACATTTGTTTTTAACATATCTTGCATGTTCTATTGCAAAAAATAGTTCAAAATTAATATTTTTCTGGAAAATAGGACAAAAGTTGTGTTTTTATAGAACTATAAAACTTAATTTTTTTTACATGTTATGAAATTGGTACTTATTTGTTAAATTTCACTATATACGGTCGGTAATTTAGATGCATCCTAAAATCCAGAAAAGCTGAAGTGTTTACAATAAAATGTAAATTGTTTTGTTGAAAACGCACTGAAAATTTTATTTGCTTCCAATTTTGTTCGATATGACATCATTCTATGTAACCATTATATATATTATGAGTCTAACTATGTTGTTGGTATATGTCCACGAAATTTAATTTTGTTTACTGAAATATTGACGGAATATGAAAGGAGTGGTGGGTCTGACGGCGGACTTTCAAACATTACTAAGTACCGTTTTTGCCATCTCCTATTAATGATTACTGGTCTTTAATGGACGGATTTTTTTTGGTTAGTTGTCAAATTACCCGTCTTTAGAGTAAACCAGCTTTTATGAAAGCGACTCTCAATAACTCAACTATAAATAATTATTTTCAGCAATAAAAATGTCTCCAATATTTATGCCTCTAGGCATTAGGTACTGGAGAAAAATGCTAACAGAGGATTTAATAAGTTAAACTAATTTAAGGTGGTCGAATTTCGACCACGGGTTATACTAGTTGCCTATAATTTTCAAATTTATATGCGGAAAACGAATCGAGAGAGCCGAATTGCTTAACGCAATCCGGTAAATGAAGTAAGCAATGAACATTAAAGATAACATATTCATTTCCATATAAAATCGCAAAAAAGCTAACGAAATCCTCCAAAAGTTTTTGTGAAATATCTGCTTCAGCTATGTGTGACTTTTCACAAGATAGAAGTCTTATGGCGAAATGAAGAAGCAAAAAATGGTACTATTGATCATCGCATACACAATCCTTAAGAATGAATATACCGGTGTAAGGCAAAAACTGCCGAAATTCGGTTGACTTCCAATTATTCAACTCGCTTAAATTTCTAGGAACCCGGCAAAAATCTGATGGAACACACCCAGCTACGAAACTCATCTTTCGATTTATATCTGCTAAATTCGTTTTGGTTACCAAAAATTTCAACAGTTTTTTCATTACTCCCAAGTCAACTAGGTGCATACTATCTAACGGAAATTGAGACACCATTCCAAATCTGTTTCCTCCATGACACTTAGTTTATCACTATATTCAACTAGATGGTGTATTGCATCTCATTTTGAAAGACACATCTGACCTGAGTCTTCCGGCTTCTATTGAAAAACATACCCTTTTGTTTTTGTAATCTCCTTCCTGGCAACACTTGGGACAGCCATTTTTACTGTTATGGGAAACGATACCGGTGACCAAAGTATATTAAACAAAGTAATAGCGAACTTGACAGTTCTCTCTTTGCTGTAGGAGTTTTAACGTCAAATGAAAAAAAATTTTAACCCGTTCGATTTCAAATTTTTCATGTTTATCAGTTCGTTATTTTTATTTGAGAAATACCAAATCGTGGTAATTGTTTACGACTGCAACCGAGTGCTAAAACACGTCCCAAAATTGCCGGGAGAGGTATCAATAGACGCGCCCAGTACCCATAAATAATAATCCGATTACGAGATCAATTTTTTGAGTAGTTTGCAAGATATTTGGAAACGAATGAAACAATTTCTGTACCAAGAAGACGGGATCGCGTTATTTTTTTAAATCGTGGACAATAGTCGGCAACTAAAGATGTAATTCACACAAAATCTATAGACAACGCCTCCGATTAGTTCTTTGGATTTTTGCAAATATTTTTCAAAATAACAACAGTATTTATTCTCCGGAGGCCGATTTTCATTTGAACCGAAAAGTGACTTTGGTACTCCTCACAACATTTTTTAGAATTTGATGATAGTCGTAAACAGTGACCCAAATCGTTGCTATACTAATATATATGTACATATGTATGCTTGTTCTTTGCGGTCAAGGTCTTTAAAGAGGTAGACTCCAAAGTAGCACTTGGTGGCAAAAGTGAGCTTATTAGATAGTTTATGAATTTCATTATTAATAATATTGTGATATTTGCAAATGCGGTTTAACTTTTTAATACAAAAATTGTATGGGGCCCAAATATTGTACGTGGGCCAGTAAGGGTAAATTCGTTGGTTTATACTTTTTTGAAGTAAGAACTCCTACAAAAAAAATATTTCAGTTGTCAATTCTACCTTGTTTAATTTGCCTTGCCGGTGACATAAGCCCTTGCTGGAGAGTCACAAACAAACAACCGAACATTAAATCTTAACAGATTTTGCCTATTTCCTACTTGTATACCACTTAGAGAGCTAAGCAGTTTTACTTCACTGCAAAATTCTCTTAGAAAACTATAGAGATTGTCAGGCTTTTTTAAACCAGAATAGCAGCCAATTATGAAGGCTAGAATAGGCCACAAAACCTTGTTGGAACTTTTGTAAAGTTTAAGCCGTCAATTCCTACATCTATTAAAACCTCTTCATAGTCTTTTGAAAATTCAAAAGGATTCGAAGCGAAATAATGTCGTATCCCTAGATAAAAAAACTCCCCATTAGCCATTTTTGAAATTTTCATCTTATCTGTGCTTGGATTTTTGGGATATAAAGGAAAATTTTTGACACCTACCTTCCTCAACAGTTTCAATAAATCTCTTAACGCGTTTTGAGAAATGGTATGCTTTATTTCCCATAATTGCAGCAACTTCCACTTCTCTTCCTCACTAAATTGTATGCTGGGTTGCACTTCCTCAAATTCCCACTCAACAATGGGCATCAAGTGATGCCTCAAATGACCGTCACGACAATGTGTGTGACTGAAAAAAGATACCTATAATTTTGGTGTTGCTGATGCATTCATACACTCCATCAACAATGAGTATCAAGTGATGCCTCCAATGACCGTCACGACAATATGTGTGACTGAAAAAGAAATACCTATAATTTTAGTGTTGCTGATGCATTCATACACTCCATCAACAATAAGTATCAAGTGAGGCCTCAAATGACCCTCACGACCATGTGTGCGACTGAAATGGATACATACATTATATCCATCTCATCTTAGGTTAGGTGGTTAGGTTAAGGGGGCCGCTTCTCAGCGATGCCGAGAGGCGCACTTAGGCCGACTGGCCCATTGTGATACCACTGAGCGGGTTTAAATCCCTTCTACCTTTAAGAGTAAGTGTTCAATGAAAGAACCACCCTGTGCGCTTAATGAAGCGCAGGATGTCTCCAATTTTGGCAGAGCCTAGCTCTGCTAGGCCGAGGAGTAGGCACCTGCTTAGGCACTCCAGCCGGGTTCTGGCTAGTGCGGGGCAGCTGCAGAGGAAGTGCTCGACACTCTCAATTTCCTCCTCGTCCCTGCAGCTGCGACAGAAAACATTTGAAGGGACAACATGCGATTGGCATGTACACCTATGAGACAGTGTCCCGTGAGAACCCTGACCAACAGTCCAATGGAGGGTCGGTCAAGTTTGAGTATGGACTCGGTTCGTTTGTTGCAGATGCGGGGCCAAGTTTTCCTGGACACCTCGCATGTCGTTTCCGTAGCCCATCTCGAGTTTGCCTTTTTGTTGAATTCACGTAGGAGCCAGAGCTTAGTTGTGGCAAGAGGCGGGGAGATGCTCCCAGTGTGGTTCTCCTCTGTGCGCTCCGTGGCCTTCCTTGCCAGCTCGTCAGCAGCACAGTTTCCAGGAATGTCGCTGTGGCCTGGAACCCACACCACAGTTGTGGAGCATTTCAAAGACAATTCATTGAGCGATCGCCTACAGTCTTGAGCTACTTTCGAGGTAGAGTTACTGCCCTGAAGAGCCTCGATCGCTGCCTGGCTGTCGCTGTGTATGGACACAGATGTGCGGTTTTTCGATAAAAGCCACCGTGCAGCCTCCTCTATGGCCGTAAGTTCCGCCTGGAATACGCTGCAGTGGCTTTGTAGTCTAGTGCTTAAGCATAGTGAAAGATCCTCTGAGTAGACGCCGCTGCCCACTTCACCGTTAAGCTTTGAGCCGTCTTTGAGTCTAAATGCAGGTTTAGAATGTGCCTGTCTTCCCATTCCTCCCTATTAGGGATTTTGGTAGAGAACTTGGTATTTGGCCCGTGGCATATAGGTGTGGTGTAGTCCACGGTTTTCAATTTTGGGGTATGATCTCCAAGATCTTTGCGTGTCCAAATCTGGTGTCATTCCATCGTTGAACAGCGCTTAGTCTTACTGCGCTTCCTATGATGCTGTTACGTTCTAGTGCAGGCCACCATACAACAACACCATAAAAGAGGATGGGTCTAACCACAGCGGTGTACAGCCAGTGCATCACCCGGGGGTTCAAGCCCCATTTCTTCCCTACGGCTGCTTTGGATGCATATAGGGCAGTGATAGCTTTTCGGGATATATCCTCAACATGCTTGTTCCAGTTGAGTTTGCTATCCAAGATAACGCCGAGGTACCTGACCTCTTGAGAGAGCGTGAGCCTGACCCCGTTCAGGTGGGTGGTGTAAACGCTGGTACTTTGTATTTTCTAGTGAAAAGGACCATTTCCGTTTTAGAGGGATTTGCGCTAAGGCCGCTTACCATAGCCCAGTCCTCCACGAGGTTCGTCGGCTTAGGCAATGATTTGGCAACCGGTGTTTTCCAGTTCCAGAAGTAGTGTGTTAACGGTTAGGTTCCACAGTAAAGTGGATAGAACTCCCCCTTCAGGAGTGCCTGGAGATGCGTAGCGCACTATTGAGGCCTCACCCAGGTTACCCACGTATTCTTACTCTCTTATTTCAGTCGCTATTGACAGCGAAAAAACCAGTTTTGCACTGTGGGATAATGAATTGATTTTCCTGCCAGTCGCGCTGCAGACAGCAACGGGGTAACATAGGCAGTCGGTATGTTGATGTAGTTTTATGCCCTAGTATATTTTTGCCCCATTTGAAATGTATAACATAAATAAAATGTTATAATTTCAGATACCTTTGGTGGGGTAAATTCGGGGTTTTACTAGCAAACTAGTTAGCGGAAATTTAAGGAGTTCTTAAAAACTTCAAATAGTGAATACATTTTAATAAGAGACAGTCACAAAAGTTTAGAATTAATTTTAAATTACAAGGACAATAAAAAACTTTGAACTTTCTGTTCGAACATGTTCGAGATCAAATCATATTATCTCTCTCAATACCCTCGTATTTCTCAAAGTCTTTATGGAAGGTATTATAGTGCCTCCTAAAATTATATGCTCGGGTCCCCTTTACACACATATTACACAATAGACATTGCATATTACCAAAGGCATCGGAAATCATAAAGCAATATTTGTTATTCATTTTGAACAAACATATATACATAGGTACGCGCATAAATAGTATCATAAAACAATCAAGCGGCGCACGATGTTGCTTCGCTGTTGCTGGTAAATCAACTGACTGCAAATGTTCTTTGTCCCATGGTAGCCACTTTACGCTCGCGGTTACCAATACATGCTTACATTTCATTTGCCCACCAACCCTGTAAAAAACGTCACCTAATCCATGTCAGAGCATGCCGCTGAATAATCTATGGAGCACCTACGTAAGAATACTTTGAAAATTTTGCCAAAAGATTACTCTATAGAGTACTCTGCAGTGAAGTGAGCGAGGGAGTAGGTGTTCCTTTTGAGAACCACCTACTCCCTCTCTCGCTTTGCTGTTGAATATTCCATAGAGTAATCCAATAGGAGTATTTTGCGAGTACTCTACTGTAGGTGGTCTATAGAGCATTCAAAAGCAAAGAAATGGAGTACTCCGAGTCGGATTAGGTGATCCAATTACCGGACATCGCCATATAAATTGGAGCACATTTTTTATATGAGCGAGGATAAGTGTTGGAGCACTCCGATACTCCTTTAGGAGTACCCTATGGAGTATGGAATGGAGTATTTCGGTTTTTTGCAGGGAATGATGTTAATTGATCTGGCATTATCTCATCATCGTTTATAGAAATGAACACCATTACTCAACAATTAAATATTACTAGTATATCCCGGGGTCGAAACTCGACCATCTTAAATTAGTTTAACTTATTAAATCCTCTGTTCGCATTTTTCTCGAATATCTAATGCCTAGAGGCAGAAATATTGGATACATTGATGGTGGCTCTGATAAAAGCTGGTTTAATCTAAAGACGGGTAATTTGACAACTAACTAAAAAAAATCCGTCCATTAAATACCAGTAATCATTAATAGGAGATGGCAAAAACGGTACTTAGCAATGTTTGAAAGTCCACCATCAGACCCACCACTCCTTTCATATTCCGTCAATATTTCAATAAACAAAATTAAATTTCATGGACATATGCCAACAACATAGTTAGACTTATAATATGTATATATAATGGTTACGGATTGAGCGACGTAAGCTGTAATTATTTTTTTCGTTTATTTCATTTGCGTTGCATGCGATTGTAATTCGCAATTTCAAAGCCACAGATGATCATGAGTTATTTCCACCGTTTATATATGGTTGCCATATTGAAATTTTTTGTTTTTAGTATACAGACAGTATTTTTTGTAATCCATTTACCGGGAGGAAATTACAAATTCAGTTTAGCAAATCCGTCCCAACGACCCTCTTACCTACTTTGACTCTGCTTTCTTTTCACTTCAAATTTTTAATTATAAGGTGGTCATGGGTGCTTTGGAATCCCATTTTATTATTGGAGTTTTAGGAACAGTAAAAGTTTGCATTTAAATATAAACACACAGCTTTTTCAGGATTTTAGGATGCATATAAATATCCGGTCGAAAATAGTGGTCGCGAATGACTTCGAATCTCATTTTCATTAAAGAATTTTACCAAATATAGAAGTATGATTGCGTTTTTAAGAAAATAAAAATAAATAAAAACAAAACTTTTGTCATATTTTCCAGAAAAATGGTACCTTTGAACTATTTTTTACAGCAAAACATGCGAGATATTTTGAAAACAAATGTTTTAGGATGCATCTAAAGAACTAAACGAAAATAGTGGCCATGAATAGCTTCGAATCTCATTTTTCTTATAGAATTTTGCAAAAAATAGAAATTTGATTGCGTTTTTAAAAAAAAATTAAAATTTTGAATTACATGAAAAGCAGAGGCAATGAATAATATAGTTCTACTAAATAAAACTATCTATTTAAAAATTGTATTCAATATTATATCCAATAACGGCCTTATTGAAGCAAATTCTTAGACAGGACATTTAAAAAATTTTTTTTCAAATAGGGTAATCTTCCAATCAGCAGGCAACAATTTTACCGTTAGGATTTTGCTACATATACATACATATTTTTTATTAAAATTAATTTGGCGTTTATTTTGAAGTGCTCAATATGATCATTAGGCCGGTTTCAATTTTGGATTTTTTAGGGTGTTTTAGTCAACAATTTAGATATACATATATATATAAGTACATTTTGTATTGACTTTTATATCATTTCAATAATTTTTTGTGATATATATATATAGTATGACCTTCACTTAAATATATAGCTATATGTATTTATTAAAGCTGTGCATATAACTTTACCCTTAGTGCTATATCATAAGAATATACTGTATGTGTTATTGTAAATTTTAGTAATTTCTCTACAAAAAAAAAATAGTCAATATGAAAAAGGAAAAAAAAAAGTTTATGTCCGAAGCTGGGCTCGAACCATGGAACGCACGCATCCCACCCGAGACCATTACAAATGCGCTATTCGTACACGTTAATATACCATGTCAAATGCTATACCTAAGCAAACAAAGTTCAGCAAATATTTCCAACGCTAAGAATGTACATACATACATAGCCATATGGATTGAAACGAATGAAAGTTCATTTTGAGATTCCGCTAACTTCTTAACATTAGCCGGTTTCCAAATTGTGTTTTATTTTTGGGTATAGATAGATAGATAGATTAAGAATTACCTGTAAATACACACATACATATTTATATTTCTACATATTACATATTTACCCTACCAACCATACGCAGATAAAAAAATGGATAAAACATAGGTCGCGCTATCCACAAATGAGGATAAAAAAGTGGATAGTTTTCTATGGGCCGCGTGCAGATATTATCCACATTCCCCATGTAAATTTCGTGTACGTGTGACCTTGCATCACCATCGCACTCATTAGGAAATTCCATAAGAAAAAACATAGCTGCGCCGTTCTAAATATAAAAATTTCCCAAAACAAAGGGTTGCATTTTCATAGAGTTGCCAGATCGGAAATCTGGTATGCCTAAAAAATACCCAAATATTAAGGGAAAATGCCCAAAAAAATACCCCAAAAATATGGAAACGGCCCAAAAAATCCAAATAATTTCAAAACGATTTATTGTTTATAAAATATGTTTTAATGAAAATATATACTTTAATTTTAGGAAATATAGTACAAAATTTACTTAAAGTTATAGACATACATATAATTAAATACATGCTGTTTTATTTGTTGCAAAAATTATTAAGCGATTTAAACGAAATTAGCACCAAAAGAAAGGTAATTTAATAACCTTTCTTTTGATTCTAAACAACTATACAATTGCAAATTAAATCTTTAAGAAAAATGTAACTTTGTTACAACTTGAAAAAAATCCATGGATTTTGTTCTATTACACATATGGGTTTACAAAATTGATAAAATTTACAATAAGTTATTTAGCGATTTAGACGCAATTAGCACCAAATGAAAAGCAATTTAATAACCTTTCTTTTGATGCTAAACAACTATACAATTACAAATTAAATCTTTAAGAAAAATGTAACTTTGTTACAACTTGAACAAAATCCATGGATTTTGTTCTATTACACATATGGGTTTACAAAATTGATAAAATTTACAATAAGTTATTTAGCGATTTAGACGCAATTAGCACCAAATGAAAAGCAATTTAATAACCTTTCTTTTGATGCTAAACAACTATACAATTACAAATTAAATCTTTAAGAAAATGTAACTTTGTTACAACTTGAACAAAATCCATGGATTTTGTTCTATTACACATATGGGTTTACAAAATTGATAAAATTTACAATAAGTTATTTAGCGATTTAGACGCAATTAGCATCAAATGAAAGGCAATTTAATAACCTTTCTTTTGATGCTAAACAACTATACAACTACAAACTAAACTTTTGAGAAAAATGTAACTTTGTTACAACTTGAAAAAAAATCCATGGATATGTGTTTACAAAATTGACAAAATTTACAATATATTATTAAAAGATACATTTTTGGATATATACATATGTATATTCGCAGGCTTCGCGTTTCCTAAAGATTGGATACCTGTAAAATATGAATAAATATTAATAAATATTATAAATAATAATAATAATGGTGTGTTTGTTGCTGTGTGATTAAATAAATGTTGTACTGTGTGTCCTTGAGTGCAATTGTTCCACAAATGAACTGTAAATAAAAATTTTAACAAAATTTTAGTTATGACAAATAATAACAGAACGTATAGTTTACGATAGCATACTCAATTTAATAACCGATTTGTCTTCCGTAGTTTAAGATAGTCTAATTGTTTAAGTCCGCTACCGAGTACTAATATTTATCCAAAATGTCGATATAGGTATCAAATGACACGTTTCGGTCCCAGTAACAAGAATATCCCTCCGGATAACAATTATTGTCAATTGTATACGACCGTATGTAACTGCTAATACACGTCCAATAATATCGGGAAAGGTATCAAAAGACGCGTTAGTTTCCGAGATATTTGCAAACAAAATTCACAATTTTCTGTAATTTTCATATGTTTTTTTTGTAATCGCAGATTAAGCCGGCCGAAAAAAGTGAAAAAGTGTGTTCGACTCAAAAACACTGGCCATCGGCCAGCCGGTGTTGGACCGGCTGAGGGAGTTCTGCACATAAAAACAATTGATCACGTCCCCAGTTTGGGATTTGGCCTGGGTCACGCTGAAAGGTGGTCTACACATCCGTACATATATACCATGGATCACACCACCCCCGTTGGGAATTAACCAAGGTCATTTCTTTTCTTGCAAATATTTGACAATATTGGATCTCTAGATCACATTGCCGACATATCCCGACATTTTTGAATAAATATTAGCACTCGGTTGTGAACGTCAATAATTACCTAAAATAACGCCGGAATAACCATAACAAACAAATGCGTAAGCGCATGTCCATTTGAATGTTTTCATGACACCCTAACATACACCTGATCTTGGTCAGTTAAACTACACTTAACTCACTTTTGCCACAAACATAACAAACAAATGTACAAGCGCTGGTACAATTGCATATTATGGTGACTCCACAATTTACCCCTGATCTTGGCCAGGTACACTACACTGAAATCACTTGGGCGCAAACCATTGTATACAAATGGACATGCGCATGTACATTTGTTAATATACAACGCCATAACATGTTACGACGAACACATGAAAAGTCACAACTTTGTTTACAAATATCAGAATAATTTCGGATTTTTTTTTTTTTTTTTTTTTTTTTTTTTTCCTTTATTGATAACAAGATTTAGATTAATACAGAATTTTCTCAAAAAAAACTTGTTTTTGTACGAGAAGATAGCTTAATTGCATTTAAAATTTTTTTGCCATCAATTGTTGTGAGAGTAAATTACATTAATACAATAAAATGAAAAAGAAAATAAAAAAATAAAGATACATAATTTATGCAATTAAAAGTAAAAGTAAATTATAAGAATCCGCCATAGTAAGGTTACATATTAAAATTAAAATTGAAATTGATAAGAAGTAGCTGTTTGACTTGTGTTTTAAAGCATAGAAGGCTTCTAGCATTTTTAACTTCAACCGGAAGCTTATTATATAATTTTACACCATAATGTCTTAAGGATTTCGCACATCTTTCCGTTCGAAAGAATCGTGGTTTGATATTCGACCTAGCTCGTAACGAGTATTCGAGGGTTGGTTCCTCTGGAATATACAAATTATGTTTTATTAGATTATTTTTAACTTTGTAAAAAGTTTCTAACGTTTGTAATATTGCATATTTCCGAATATCCAACCTATTTAGATATAGAAGCTCGCTTGCCGTTCCTCTAGGCAGATGCAAAATATTTTTAATAACTTTATTTTGTATTCTTTGTATTTCATTTGTAAGTTGCTCCGAGCAGTTATTCCATATAGGGTTCAAATAATGTATTTTTGACATGAACAGAGAGTTATATATTAACCATAGATGTTTTTGTGGAATCACTTTACGATTTCTATAAATCGCAAAGTTTAGTGGTAATAATTTCATTTTAATTCTATTTATGTGTTCTCGCCAGTTTAAATTGGCGTCAAACCAAATGCCAAGGTATTTTAATGTATCTACCCTTGAAACGAAACTACCATCGAGATGAACTCCTTTCAAATCATTAATACTAGGAATATCCTTGTAATTGTTAAAAATTATGAAATTGGTTTTCGCTAGATTCATTTTCAATAAATTTCGTTCGAACCATTGGGATATTGTCTTTAGGTCCTCTTGTATATTAGTTAAAAGCTCATCAAGGCTATCAGTAGCATACAGGAAAGTTCCATCATCAGCATAGAATTGCGGCATTCCTTTTAAATTGAGCTTTAAAAAGTTATTAATATATATTAAAAATAATGTGGCTGCCAATTTAGATCCTTGTGGAACACCTGCTCTAATAGTTTTGATTGAGCTTTTACAGTTTTTAATTTGCACATATTGTTTCCTGTTTATGAGAAAACTTTCAAAGAGTTTGATTGCAACACCTTCCACCCCCAATTCCCTTAGCTTTTCTATCAAGATGGAAAGATTTACTGAGTCGAAGGCTTTACTAAGAACAATTGCCAACATAGCAACATACTTTTTTTTATCTAAATTTTCATAAATAAACTCTGTACAATTAATACAGGCAGATAGCGTGCTAGATTTTTCCGTAAATCCGAACTGATTATCGCTGATTATTTTATTAGTTTTTATAAATTCTTTTAATCTGTTTAACAAAATACTTTCAAATACCTTATCAATCGTACTCAATTTCGTTATTGGCCTATAGTTTGAGCAGACCTCCTTATTTCCACTTTTGTAAATTGGAACTACTGATCCGGTTTTCAACTCTTCTGGATACTGACCACTTTGAAAACATTCGTTAATGAATTTTGATAACAGACCAGAGAATTCATCTTTATATTTTTGTACCAATCTCACAGAAATGCCATCCGGACCGTTGGCCGACTTTGCGTTAAGAGTACTGATTGCATTTCTTACCTCTTCAAAATCACACTGACTTAAAACAAAAGGATGTGTTATTCCATCTAACGGCTCAGGGGAGTACTCAAAATTATCTGGCGTTTTTATAATGTGTATAAAATAATGATTAAAAGCTTCTGCTATTTCTGATGGTGTTGTAAGAACCTTGTCGTTATATACTATTTGCGTAATAGCTAGAGGCGATAAGTTAGTTTGACCATATATAAGCTGATTTAAGACTCTCCAGGTTTTAGCGCTGGATTGGATATTATCTTCAATTTGCCTACCATAAAATTCCCTTCGCGCATTGTTAATTTTATTACGTGCTTGAATCTTGAAATACCTGAACTTGTTTTCAAAATATAAGTTATTAATATATTTCTTCTTTAATTTGTAAAATTTGTTTTTCTCTTTGATTACTGCTAAAATTTCATTATTTAGCCATGGCTTCTTAACATTTTTATTCGTTTTTTTAATACGCTTGGTGCATTTTTCAATACTACTACATAGCTGTGTATGAAATCCCGAAAAGTGAGGTTGTTCTAATAAATTGTATATATGGTTATTATCTTCGAATAAGGCGTAATCAAAAACTTGTATTTCGCTTTCGATATGTTCTTTATTTAGTACGTTGTTATTTAAAGTTAAAGCTAGAAGTCTATGATCAGAAATTTCATTGTCATCTAACGATAAAGTGTATGAAAATTCTACTAAATCCGTTAGAGCATGATCAATTATGGTTTTGGAATCGCTTCCTCTTCGAGTGTACATCTCTCTGCTCAAACTGTTTAAAAAAATAAACCCACTACTGAGTACCACATTAGTATAGTTGTTTATATATACATTTGACATTAATAGGTTTAAGTTAAAATCACCAACTATTATGGATCTCTTATATTTTAATACTTCATTCTCTAATTTATCAACGAAACGGCTAATGTCAGACGCACAGAATCTATAGATGCACGAGATGTGCATATTTGCTTTGATTAATTTTACTGTCAAAAAGCTACTTCCTTCATATTCGATTACAGATACGAGAGAAGATGGAACTGTTTTGTGTACGAAGATTGCGCACCCTCCTGCTCTATTTGATATACGATTTGCAAAATAAGCATTATAATTTTCCAAATTGAAATAAATATTTTCATTTTCGTATATCCAAATTTCGCTTACCGCAACTACATGAACAGTTCGACCCTCTATTGTATTCTGGTGTATCAACATATCAAGGTCGTTCAACTTATTTCTAATGCTTTGAATATTCAGATATAGTATATTAATATTTTTACAATCATTGCTAAATATCAATTTGTTTAAATCATAATTCACATCAATCTCAAGTGCTGCATTAACAACATCCATGATTATAGATAATATATATATATATGCTTTAGTAGGTTTTATCTATTTTTGGGATCTTGAGGTCAAGACGCGTCTTTTGGTACCCCGCTCGGCAAATTCCAATGAATATTAGGCATAAAACCGTCTTCTAGAACGGCAACGTAAACACTCACTTTGGCTACAACCATAGTATACAAATGCACAAGCGCATGAACATTTGTATATTATGGTGACGTCAATACCATGTCCTGATCTTGGTCAGGCACACTACACTAAATTCACTTTACGTACCTCAAAGTTCGACGGCTTAATTTGCGTTCTTGTGGGCCGACCGCAAAGAGCCCCAAAATCTTTCACTTATTCGCTGAACAGCAGTCCATACCGCAGATGCGCCTGTGAAAACATACAAGGCATTATAAATATTACTCCTTTTTATCAAAAATGCTTAAAGTTATTGTACTTACCTTGCTTTTCAATGAAATATAAATTTTTGTCCAAGCACCAAAAAATTTTTAATTGATTTTGACAGAAAATTTAATTTATGGAATCAGCTGTTAAAATTCCTTTTGTTCGCAATTATTAAAATGTTTCTATTTCATTCGCTCTCATGGGAATTGCAATAGCGAAAAAAGAGAACGATTTTTGTTTGGGAAATATATCCCAAAAATATGCGTTGGTATTGGTAAGGAGAAGCAAAAAATAGAGATGGTTTTGGAAATCGATTAGAAATTCATAAAAAGTGGATAGCCATGGTTGGTAGGGTATACATACTTTTATTTATTTGAAACTTTCCTTTTTCTACACGTCTAAAATTTTCATATTCTTTACATTATTTTTGCAAAATTTTGGAAAGTGGGCGTGCCACCGCCCACTTATGAGTCACGCAATTTTCAAATTCGACTGCTAATAACTTCAGAACGGTGTGAGATAGATTTACGAAACTAGGTACCAGGCATTTTATGTTTATGTAGAGTACTACTATAGAAAATAAGAAAAATCGGTGAACGACCACGCCCACTTTTGGACTAAAGTTCTCTAAACGAGAGTTAGGAAACCGGAATATGCAATATCTGTTTAACTGATAAAGATATAATGCTAAAATTTAGTACACTCATTCACTTGATGCTGTTATTAGTGTTGTTTAAAGGTTTTTTGGTAATATTTTGGAAAATGGGCGTGGCACCGCCTACAAGTGAATAAACAAAATATCAACATTTCACTATTAACAAGCCACTGTGAAAGTATCATAAAGATCTGCAATGAAAACTGATCTTCAAATAGGGACAAACAACATAATAAAATCCGTGGGCGTGCCACCACCCACTGTTTTAAAATTATGTAAATATTGATTAATGGACACATATATCCGTACATCGAAAAATTTCACAAAATACGTTAAAAGTTATGGGCATGGCACGCCTTCTTTTCCAAAGTTATATATAGGACATGGTATCACCATTGAAAAGATTGATTGAGTACTTTTGGCTCATGTAAGCGGTTAATGCTTTATAAGCAAGGGAAGTAGTCGCGCCCACCAAATTCGCTATTGTTTAGGCTGGGAATAGATTGGTTTTTAAAATGGGCGAAATCCCCGCCCCCCGAAAAACCCGCCCCCTTTTTCTGGAAACTAACGCTGGGTATTAAAAGTTCGGTTCACCCGAACTTAGACTTCCTTACTTGTTACACATACTTTCATACAAAAATAATGAAATTAGTCAAAGGAAGTTAACCTTAATGGAAAATCCAAACAACACTTTGAGCGCAGACATACTGGTCTAGGTGTATATGTAGCCCCAAAAAGTTTTAAATCTAGGCTAAAACTTTTAGCCGTGTACAAAACAATATTTATTTTTATTGTTTGTTTTTAAATTTTGTTTAGGATTTTTTCAGAAGTTACTTCAAATGTAGAGTGGATATTGCGTGGAGCCGAAACGCTAAAGAAAAATTTCTGGTGTCAGAATCTCTTCTAATTTTCTACTGCTAATTTCTGGAAAATTTAAAAAAAAAAGGAAAAACAGTAAATAGTTGTCGCTATATTTCTTGAAGAAAAACTGAAGGTTCGGAAAAATAAAAACAAATAATATAATAAAACAACATTGAAATTCATATAAAAAGCGGCAAATTGCAATTATTCAACATGCAAAACGGAACGTCAAAATTTGTTGGCTATCCATGGTCAAGAAATAATTGAAAATATTTCTTGAGCATTTTCTTTTCAACAGCACACCGGGCTTTTACTTTTAAACTTTTCTCCCGTGACAAGTATAAGTACAATTTAATTGTTACTTTCTCTGATAATTCAATGCGACTGCGTTGTGTACTGCTTGGTATTGTTTGCTAATTTTTTTTAACTTCTTGGTCAATTTTTCGGTTAAACTTATGGCAACAGTGACTACAATAACGAGAGACACTCGTTATTACGATTTTTGCAGGCTGTATTCATAACTCGAAAAGCAGTTAATTGGAATTTCAACAAACTTGATTACGAATCACTCTTGCTGTTGTTAACATGCTATGTAGTTGAAATGCTAAGTTGACCTTATGCAGAGCAAGTCTGATAGTTTTGCTCGAATTTCTTAAAGCGCCAAATGAGTGAACCGTTGGAGGAATTTAGTTGTGACCTCTCAGACTTGCTCTTATAATTGATTAGCGACTACCAATAACTTCTCTCAGTGTGAAATATTATTTAATTTTATCCTTTCATATTTTCATTATGTATTGCTATTAATGCTACTTTCTTAGCAGGGGTTTTAAAAGTGAATAGAGTAATTATTCTAGTACAGACGTATATTTTTGTTTAATTTTCGCAAAATTTGGGGGGGTGGGGGGGGTTTGAACCCCCGAAACCCCCCCCTGAATACGCGCCTGATTGCGAGGATAGCACTGCGACCGGATGGTTTATTGTGCCCTCATTTGCTTACAACACCTCATCCAAGCCAATTTCCCTTAAGAAGGTGATTATCTCAGTTGGCTTGAGGGCTTGTATCTGTTTATGCTCTGGCCATGGTGATCCCAGGACTTGTGCTCTCTTTCTGGCGATGGCGTCGCAAGCCATGAGGATGTGCTCTGCAGTCTCCGTCGCCGTGTGACAAAACCGGCAGTTGTCGTCCTCCCTTATGCCAATTGATGACCTGTAAGTATACCAGTGATAATTCTTAAGTTAGGTTTGGAGAGGCCTATGATTGCCCTGTAGCGGGAGGTATTGTATCCCCCTAGGAGCAATTTTGACTGCCGTAAGCCCGGTACATTACGCCAGTGTCTCTCTCGTTCCTTTTCTTCATCTTTCCTCAAGACGCCCTTGAACGTTTGAGGGCCCACTGGCAGCATTGGTTCAGGCCCTATCGGCCTTATACTTGCTGCGTGTCTCGCTAGGCTATCAGCCTGCTCATTCCCTTCAACCCCAGTGTGACCTGGAACCCATGCTAGCAATACGCTATTTCTGGCTCCTAGGTCGTTTAGTTTAACTACGCACTCACGGATAAGCGCGGATTTTAGCTCGACTGGTGAGAATGCTCTTAGTGAGGCCTGGCTGTCGCTATGTATAGCGATGCGCTCATTGCTATAACCCCGTTGCAGATTTAGCTCTGCACAGAGGTGTATGGCGTACACTTCCGCTTGAAAGATGCTCGGGTAGGTTCCCAGCGGGGCACAGATCTTTGCTCTTGGGCCAAAGACTCCGGCTCCGATCCCCTCTGGAGTTTTCGAGCCATCCGTGTACCATACTATCGTATGGGAGCGGTGTATGTTTTCTACTCTGGATCGGTTCCAGGTTGTCTTGTCTCCTAGTTCGACTCTGAATCGCTTTTCGAAGTCAATTTCCCTGATAATGTCGTCCCTTGGTAATTGAGATACTGGCATGGCTTCTCTTAGTTTTTCCATGTATTGGTCGACATTACTTTTCCTCTGCCAGAACCCTCCTTAGCGATGTTCAAGAGGGTTCTCTTGGCCGTCTGCTCTATCGCAGCGTGTAGCGGGGAAAGATCAAGAATAGCCTCCAGCGCTGCAGTGGGACACGTACTCATTGCCCCTGTGATACATACACACGCTAGGCGCTGGATTTTGGTGAGTGCTTGTCTCACTGTTGATTGCTCTGCTCTTGATGCCCATGCTACCGAGCCATAGGTGATAGTGGGTTTTACTATCATAGTGTACGTCCATCTAAGGATTCGCGGGCTGCAACCCCAGCGTTTGCCCGCTATTCTTCTACACACCATGATTGATCTAGTAGCCCTACTTGACATGCTTGCGACTTGTTGCTTCCACAGAAGTTTGCTATCAAAAATTACCCCCAAGTATTTAACTTCGGCCACGAAGTCTATTGGCATGCCCTGTAGGGTGATTGTTCTGAGTCCCGGAAGGGATCTTTTCCTGGTAAAAGGGATTATTGCAGTTTTAGTGGGGTTGATATTAAGCCCCACACTCGCACACCATCTCTTTGTAAGGTTCATTGCTCTTTGTATGATGTCACAAAGGGTATTCTCGAATTTGCCCCGTGCAATTATGACAATATCATCCGCATAACCCTGGCATCGGATTCCATTGTCTGTTAGAGTTTGCAGGAGCTCGTCAACTACCAGACTCCATAGAAGGGGTGATAGAACGCCGCCTTGGGGGCACCCCCTCGTAGTGGTAACCTGGATTATGCTGCTGCCTGTCCAGGTTTCGGCGGTTCTTGTGCGGAGTAAAGCGTCTATCCATCTCTGGACGGGCGCTTGGACCCCTCTGTTCTGCAGTGCTCGATTAACGCTGTCGTGAGACGTGTTATCGAAGGCACCTTCAATGTCAAGGAAGGCGCAGATCACTGATCAGTTGACAATTGATAGAGGGCTGTGTCCGTAGATCTGCCTGCTCTATATGCATGCTGACTGTGATGTAGCGGCCTGTGGTTCAGGATGTTCGCTCTAATGTATTGGTCTATTATCTTCTACAAGGAGGTTAGACTTATTGGCCTGAAGGACTTAGCTAACGAGTAGTCCTTTTTACCTATTTTGGGTATGAAAACCACTGTCGCTCTCGTCCACACTGTAGGTATGTATGCCAGTGCCATGCTGTCGCGCATAATACGAGCTAAGTGCGGGATTAATTGGTTACCCTGCTGTAGCACTTATTGAAGAGTTGACGGACATTCTTCCTCATAGTTCCGAGGTCACGGGACCACCAGGTCGCGGTCTTGCTGCCGCTCCTGGCTTGTGTGGTACTACAGCTTGAGTGGAACGCGTCTGTAATTACATTATTTACAGTCTCTACCCTATGCTCTAGTTCTATGCAGCTAGTGCTTCTGCTTCCTGCTTGGATTCTATCTAAGCTGGCTTCAAGGATACTGTTATAACTACTCCAGTCGGTTCTTCTGGGATTTCTTTTGGGGAGAGACACCATGGGCATCACTCCTAGCTCAAACCGGATGATCCTATGGTCAGAGAGGGATGGCTCTGATGATACCATCCATCTCGATACCAAGTTCCCCGCCAGGTTATTGCCTAAAGTGATGTCCAGGACCTCTTCCCTGACTCTTGTAACAAACGTCGGTCTGCTGCCGACATTGAAAATCTCTAGGTCATTGCTTAAAATATATTCTAATAGGCACTCACCCCTAGTATTTGTATCAGAACTGCCCCATTGTATGTTGTGGGAATTGGCGTCACATCCTATTATTAGTGGCAGATGCCTTTTTCTGCAATATTCCACTAGTTGATGCACGCTGTCTGGAGGGACTGTGTTGCTGTCCCCCGGAAAGTAGGCTGATGCTACCACAATGCTGGTGGGGATACCACTTACCTCCACCGTTACCTGAACCGCCATCAGATCTTGGTTTAAAAACTCTGTAATGCAAAAGTATTTAATATTGCTTTTTAATACTACACATGCTCTTGGTCTCTCATGAGAGAGGTCCCATATTACCTTACTATTTTTCTCTGTCAGTCCCCTAACCTGCCCCTTAACTACCCATGGCTCTTGAACGAGCGCTATGCCCAGATCTTCCGAGGCGAACCCCCGAGCAATGACAGCCGAGGCCGCCACTGCATGATGGAGGTTGATCTGGGCTACTGCTATGCTTTGGGAGGTCATGGTCCTGATGGTCCCATCAGCTCGTCTATCTCGGACAGCCGATAGTCACTCTCACTGCTCCTTTCCGCTAGGTGAAGCCTCTGCAGGTCGATCTCATCCATCAGGTCTTGACTCGTGCGACCCTCAACCTGCGCTGTGTTTAAATTGCGTTCACCTAGCTGCTGAGCGTTACTTTCTCGTTCTGGGGGAGGATTTGCGACCGATCTAATGGTGCTAGTGCTGCTGCCGGAGCCGTGACTGTCAGTGGAGCTAGTTTCTCCCTCGTCTACTTCTCCTCCCTCTTTCTCTCGGTCATCATCCCCTTTTTCTGAGGCCTGCGCGGCTTCTGCAGCTCCAGCTGCTCTCTGTCGCCATGGCTTTATCTAGACGGCGCCGTACCGGTAGTTGAGCTTGAAGCCCTCCTGCTTTAACCGCTTGTGGGATTCTTCGCCTATGCCGACGTTTAACCGTAATCCCGTGTCCTCTGCATGGACGTGTATCGGCCGCCATCGTCTCGTATTCAGACCTTCATTCTGTACGTTAAGTAAAGAACTTACGTACCCGTACGACCGGTCCGCACTTTTGGGGAAGTATATCGACACATTGTGTGTCGGAGGTATATCATCCCCTCGTCTGGTACTCATGGCTGGTCCATCCCAGCCATCTTGCCTTGGAACGACTTGTATAAGCCAGTTCGCCGTCCTGTCATCCTTGCAATCTACAAGGAGAAGTCCTGCTCGGAAATATACCCCACAGAAAGCTAGGGGATATTTCCAGCCCTTGAACACCTCGTCCATAATGACGTCCTGCAGACGTGTCAGGTCGTCCTGGCTGAGGGCATCCGCGGGGTAGTTTACGGGCAGAACAGCCACCCGGATACCCCTTAGGGCATCCGAGTAGCTCTGCCGCCCAGAAACCGCCCGAGTGCGCTCTTCGGGTTTACTGGATGTTTTATCCTTTGCCGTGGACGATGTGTTCGCGGGATGGTGTGCCCTTTGCCTCTTGGAGCTTTGGTTCTCCTCCGGGGTGAATTGCCCGCGTCTGCGCTTTTCAGCGTGCGCGGGTAGCTGTTGGTTGTGGTTGTTTCCAACCGATACCGGCCCGCTCTTGCTATCAGCATTCCTCGCGGGTACCCTCTGCCTGCTTTCTTGCTCCGGTCTTTCTCGCGGGCTCTCCCTGTTCTCCCTTTGTGGGATCTGCTGTTGGGAGTCGCGCATCTGATCAAAAGCCCTTGCGCGGGCCGTCCTTGCCGACATCCCCTTCTCTAGGTTCCGGAGGTACCACTTCACTCCTGACCCGCTGAGCCCCACCCTTCTCTTATCATCCAAAGCACCTGGCCTGCCTGGTGGTGGTATTCTTGGGGCCCTCCGTCTGAAGAGCCCTCTTGCAGGCCTCTTGGATCTGTCGTGGGTGTCCTCTCTCTCCTCACCCTCTCTTCTCGCTCGCCGCTCGCTCGGAGACCTGTGGCGTACTCTTTGTACACTTTGTGGTGTATGGCGTGTGGGCCTGCGGTCGCTGGGAGACACCTTTCTGGTGCCACTAACGCTTCGGCGTGTGTGCTGCGCTGCTCGTTCAGTACCTCCGGTCTCGTTGTTGTCACTCTTAGTTTGGATGCCGAAGCGTACGGTTGTGCTAAAGCGGAAATATTGTGAGTTTTTCTAAAAGTGTTTAGTAGTATTGGTGACTGAAAGTGGTGTAAACAGTAAACGTTTAAGAATATAGCGTGTTACATTCCCATTGGTGGAAAATATCGCGTGATTATTAATTACAAACTGGTTGGCAGGTGAGTGCTGATTGGCTATATTTATCGTACCATATTTTTGTACGCCTGACTGGCTGTGTGCTTTACCACCACGTGCTTCGCTCTGATTGGCTGAATCGCATCGCGTGGTTTGTTGCTCGCCTGTGAGTTCAAGGAAGTGGGACTGAACGTTAGCGTGAATAAGAAGCTAGGAACCAGGGTTGTGATCCATGGGGTTCATAAGGCAATTTCTCCTGACGAGTTCATGGAGGAATTGTACTACCAGAATCTCAAGGATTTCAGCCCTGGCAGCCTCAAGACAGAGGTCAGGCTGGTCAGCCGGCCCTGGACGGTCGCCCCTACGGGACAACTAATGTCGTCCTAGAAGGATCGGACAAGTTAATGTCCGTCCTACTGGAGGCAGGACGTTGTTACGTCAAGTGGTTCTCCTTCAGGGTTCGGTCGGAGAGCCTGATCCCTGCCTGCTTCAGGTGCATGGGTTTCGATCACCGCGTGGCTGAGTGCAGAATGAAGTCTGATGTCTGTAGGAGGTGCGGGGAAGAGGGGCATCTGGCCTCGCGTTGCGGCAATAAGTTAAACTGTCGCAACTGGGAGTTCAAGGGTAGGCCCGCCGGACACTCTATGGTGTCCGACGCGTGTCCTATCTATGCTGCCGTTGTTGCCCGCGCCCTCTCCAGACATTAGCGATGGGGGTTATTCTCCACCAGCAAAACTGTCAGGGGGCGTACGCGGTGATGTGTGAGTTTGGTGCGCGTATGGCTGAGGAGGGCTGCGGCATTGCTCTGGTCCAGGAACCTTACTGCACTAATGGTGTAGTAAGGGGCCTTCCTGGTAGCTTTAAGGTCTTTTCTGACCTTAAGGGCAATGCTGCAGTCATCGTGAATGAACCTTCGTATCAATGTGTTCTAGTAAGTGCGACTGATTTTGGGGTATGTGTTGGCATTGAGGGTCCTTTTGGTAGGATCATCATTGCCAGCATATACTGCAAGTTTGGTGAGCCCATGGACCCCTACCTCCAGTTCCTGGATGCGGTACTACTCCTGGCGAGTAGTACGCCTGTCATTATGGGACTGGATGCAAATGCTGTATCCCCTGTGTGGCACAGTAAGTTGTCCAGCCTCTCGGCTGGATACCAAAGCCACACACGGGGAGAGGCAATGGGTGAATGGGTTTTAAGTAATAGTGTGCATGCGATCAATGAACCGAGTGAATGGTATACGTTTGACGGGCCCATGGGTAAAAGTGACATTGATGTCACACTTGTGAATGAGGCAGCAATGAGAATGTATGAGTTTGAATGGTGTGTTAGAGGTGGTACGGGGATAAGTGATCACAATTTGATCCAAGTTGTGATCGCTCCTCGGTCCTCCCCTAACACACCAGGTGTGAATGAGATTAAAGCCTGGCGCACTGCCGGCGCAAATTGGGGTTTATACGGGCAGCAAGTGCGGTCGGCGGTATCCTTGATACCGCTGAGCGCATTTGAGGAACTGCCCGTCGACGAGCAAATTGCTCGTCTGAATGAATGTGTTTGGGATGTAAATGATAGCATGTTCCATAGGTGGAAGAAGACGCGATTTAAGCGCGTCAAATGGTGGACGCGCGAGCTGACCCAGAAGAGGAGATCCGTCAGACACGTGAGACGTCAGTTTCAACGTGCCCGGCGGATTAACTCGGATGACGTGTCCCAGCTCAGGAGTCAATTAGGGAGAGAGATGAATGAGTACAAATCTATGTTAGTCAAGATGAAGGAGGATGAGTGGCGCAATTTTGTGGCTGATAACCGTAACGACCCCTGGGGACAGGTCTATAAGATCTGTCGGGGTCGTCGGTTGGATGCTGTCAGCTCCCTCCGCGTCGGTGAGAGTACTCTATCGACGTGGAGGGACTGTGCTAAAGTTCTGCTCGCTGAGTTATTTCCTAGGGCGGAGACTCAGGTACCCTTAGCACAGGAGGTACCTGTGCCTCCATTAGATGATGAGGAGCTAGGGTATGCATTTGACCTGGTTAGGTCTAAACGGTCGCCGGGTTTTGATGGGTTGAACGGAGAGATGTGCAAATGCTTGTGGAAGTTCATCCCGGAATACCTGAAGGCCGTTCACAACAAATGCATATGGGAGGGTTATTTTCCACGCCAGTGGAAAAGAGCTAGGGTGGTTGTTCTCCTGAAGTCTCCCGATAAGATCAGGTCTGATCCCAGGTCTTATCGGGGCATCAGCCTCCTTCCAGTACTTGGAAAGGTGCTGGAACGAGTTCTGGTGGAACGGCTTCAGGAGATTTTAGGGGGTACGCGGTCGGATAGGCAGTATGGGTTCAGGAAAGGACTTAGTATTGAAGACGCCTGGATGAATGTTCAGAATGTAGTAGGGAGTTCGGTCAATAAATATGTCCTTGGCATATTTATTGACTTTAAGGGGGCATTTGACTATCTGCGCTGAGACAGAGTTATCGAGCGGTTGGGGGAGCTCGGCTGCCCGGAAATAACTCTTTGGCGGAGTTATTTCTCGGACAGACGAGCTTTCATCGCAGGAGTGAATGAAAGTGTGGAGGTGGAGGTGGCTCGTGGTTGTCCGCAGGGATCCATCTGTGGTCCATACATATGGAACATAATGATGGATACCCTGCTAAGGCAGCTCGAGTCATTATGTAAGGTATGCGCGTATGCGGACGACCTCCTCCTTATGGTGGAGGGAGAGTCAAGAGCGAATGTGGAGCGCCTCAGTGAGTCCCTATGTAATGTAGTGGCTGAATGGGGCAATCATGTGGGTGTAGAAATATCGGTGGACAAAACCGCGATGATGTTGCTTAAGGGCAAATTATCGCGGAGTCGTCCACCGGTTGTACGAATAAATGGAGTCAGCCTAAGGTACTTGACACAGGTCAGGTACCTTGGGCTGACAGTGGGTGAAAGGCTTAACTTCATCCCACACTTAGAGTACTTGAAGGGGAAAATGGGTAATGTTGTCGGGCAGTTGCGTCGAATACTGAGGAGCGACTGGGGTCTGGGGTGTCGTGCCGTGCGCACCATATATGGTGGACTCTTTTTAGCCTGTGCTACCTATGGGGCGGCCATATGGTACCGCACGGTCATGAAGTCTGCTGGCCTCAAGCGTATCCTCAGTATTCAGAGGGTCATGATGATGGCGTGTCTACCGGTGTGTCGTACCGTTTCGACGGATGCGATGCAGGTGTTGTTGGGCGCTCCCCCTCTCGACCTCGTGGTCATACAGCGTGCTGTAGGCTTCAGGTTGAGAAGGGGACTAAGCGTCCCATTGCTGCAGAATGGGTGGATATCCGGCCATGATGTGGAGGGGGGTTACTTAGAGGCCAAAAAGAGGCTATTGGTTTGCGTTATGGGAATTTGGCTGGACCGTTGGGGCTATTGTCCGTGATGTTTCATTTGTGGCAGAAAATCCTGACTTCAGGTTCAGCCTGAGTCTGGGTTTTCTGCTAACAGGTCATGGTCCTCTTAATGCATTCTTGCATAGGAGGACCTTGAGCGAAACTAGCGGTTGTATGTGTGGGGGTGAGTGCGAAAACTCGGTTCATGTGTTGTGTTATTGTCCACTGTACTCGGACGTCAGGGATTTAAATAGTTGGGGAGTTAGTTTTGTAAATGGGGTGTTAAATGTTGGTAACATCCTCTCTACTAGCCGGAATGTCGAGGCGTTAAATGTTTATGCGAGGACTGTGTTCAGGCGGAGGCGGCTTATGTCGCAGCCGTCTGAAAGTGTGTAAGGTGTGTTATTTGTTGGTTTTTTGGGGGCGTTTAGTCCCACTTCTTTCAGGCGGCCGGTCCGGAGTAGGTGTGACTCATACCGGTAGTAGCTTCGGCTGCGAGGTCTGACCCAGGACTTAAAATTTGGTACCACGGGGAGCATAGGCCCCTGGAGCTTGCTCCAGTCTGCTCATGGTGTAGGCCCTTCGGGAGTATCGTGGTGGTTGTGGTTTAATGTGGAGTTGCATTGCAACCGGGCGCCTTGACCCATAGATAGGCAAGAGGTACTAGATAGCCTCGTACCCCACCAAGGTGTTTGGTGCGTCCACCCTGCGCATCAATAAATTGGTACCAAAGTAAGCGAGCTTTGGGCGCTGGTCAATCGTCTGTTGACCCGTGTGCTTCTGGGCACCGTGAGGTTAAGCCGTCGCCGGCAGGTACTCACGTAAAACACTTGAGACGCTGTCTCGTTGTTGTCTCCTATCAGCTCCTATGGGCTCGCGATTCACTCTGGCGGTCTTCGACTCGCCATGGTTCGCGAGTTTGCTAGTAGTCGTTGACTACGATGCCAATTTGCGGTGTGTACCACTGGTGCTGGCTCCCGATGTTGTTGGGGGGTATCGTGTTTTCCCCCAGGGGGGTGTTCGAGCTCGCGATTCACTTTGGTGTTGTTGGATGCACCCTGGTTCGCAAGTTTGTTACCTTCGTGCTCGTCTGGCTCGCGATTCACTCTGGTGGTACAGGACTCACCATGGTTCGCGAGTTTGCTTCCCGCAGCTGAGGCCGACCTTATGGGAATCTGCTGCCGACGCTCGTTTGTGGTCAGGTGACCATTACTGTTTGCCGGTGCGATGGCTGATTCGCGGTGCACGCCCGAGCTAGTTGTCGGGATTTCACCCATTCGGTGTTCTAGGAAGAGCATCGCTTCCTCTGCAGTGAGACTCTCCAGGAAGTTCCTGGAGTACATCCTTGGCCTCTCGGCGCTTCTCCCACTGTTCATTGCGTTTCGCACATCATTTTTGTTGTTGTTTTTATTGTTGTTGTTTTTTCTGTTGTTGTTTGTATCCATCTTGTTCGTACGATTGCTTGTTCGACATGGCGAATCTTCACAATCAAAATTTTATGTTGGCGGATTGGGTCCGTCAGCCGCGCCAGAGCCCCTTGTCGCGGTAAGGCCATGATTACTCCACAAGGTGGCCCGGTGTTGGGGAGGCGCCGTTATACTACAGCCGGTGTTGTGAACCTCCTGGCTGCAAACCAGTCCAATAGGCACGGTGTCCCGTAACACCCTGGATTAGGAGGTGACAGTTCTAAGTTGCCGACTGCATGCGACTCTGGCCATGGGGGTTGATATTGCCTTGGCCCTGTCAACCCCATAGTCAGTATCGAGTGCATTCGACTTAAGCCTCTACACCAACGTCAAGGTGCCTGTCCTCGTAGAGGTTCATTTTTGGGTATACAGACAGTATTCTCAATGTTTCCTGTAGTTGTGGATTTTTTGAAGTCCGTATAGGGGAAGATATTACAACTTCAACATGTGATGGTTTTCTAGTTTGTTTCGTCAACTTCAACTCAGAAATATTATTATTATATATTAAATATGATATATTTCTTAAAAAATATAAATTGATAAATTGGAATAATTTTCTTTTAGCTTTTTTTCAAAAAATTTTAACTCCAAGATAGATGTCATAAGCAGAAAAATATTGGAATATTGGGTTACAAATATAAGGATAACCGGAATGTCGACTCTTTTACAAATTGAAAATTTTAGGAAGAAAATACTTGATGTGTTTAGGAAAATTAACGGGATTTCTACCTCTTTCGTAAACATAAAATTGGAGAAGCTACAAACTCTGTTTTTCTTTTTGTATATTAAATATGATATATTTCTTAAAACAAATAGAAAGAGAAATATTGATAAATTAGAATAATTTTTTAGCTTTTTATCAAAAAATTTGATTTTTTCACTCCAAGATAGAGGTGATAAACAGAAAAATATTGAAATATTAGGTTACAAATATGATAAATGTAAAAAAACTATTATGATAAAAACTTTTCATATGTTTCAAGGCAAATTCAATTTAGTAAAAACAAAAAAAAACTTTACCTGCCCTGAACAAGTGCTTGAACTTGCGAACGCACGCATCATAGCCGGCACGCTTACCACCTGCGCCACTTCTGTATGTACAGTAAAACAGTCAGATACTGTAGTTAACAGCTTTGGATTTTGTTGAAAACTTTTTTGAATTATTACAAATTAATGAAGCATTTTTTGTTAAATATAATATGCCTATGCAAAGCTCCTGGCCTATGAAAGGTTACCAAAATATATAATAATTGGAATTATGCATGTTTTTATGAGATACACTCTGGCAATTGATTGTATGGAAAAAATGTTAGCCTATATATATATACATAATGTATAAAAATGAAATGGTGTTCAGCTGTCACGCTAAAACTCGAACACGGCTGAACCAAATAATAGACTTCCTTTGAAGGGTTTCTTTGTTATTACCACGCCCAGGTCATGTATTAAAATCAAAACAAAATATTAGGGGGGCGTGGTACCTCCCATACAATCTTATTAATTTGGCTGTTATTCCACCATATATTTATATCTCATATCGTAATTTTGGCTGTTTTTGTTGCTATGTATGATACAATTGCTATGTATGATAAAATTGGATCTATTTATGCGAATATTGGTCGTTGTCTTTGTTTATCTTCACTACTGCGCTGTAGATGGCCAGAACGCCAGATGACGCTAGATGGTGCACACCAACACACACACACGCTGTACATAATTGCCTTTGTTGCTGTTTAGATTAGTACAGTAATCTATATCTATATCTATATCTATATCTATATCTATATCTATATCTATATCTATATCTATATCTATATCTATGTATATCTATATCTATATCTATATCTATATATGAGTGGCGCAGTGCCATCCTTGCCTCACCCTCGAAATTTCATATATGGAGTTATTATGCTATACTACTTAGAAATACTCCAAATTATCAGTGCCAAAGTTGCACATCCCTAATTTTTGAACGAAATTATTAATTAAATTAATTAAATGTTTCAAACCTTCCTAAAAACTCTGTTTAATTTTTAGTTACCTATTAACTTTGTCACTAATTATTAGGAAATGACTAAATTGAGGCTTAGGCAAGGATGGCACTGAGCCACTCATATATATGTAAAATGAAATGGTGTTCAGTTGTCACGCTAAAACTCGAAAACGGCTGAACCAAATTATATGCTTCCTTTGAAGGGTTTCTTTGTTATTACCACGCGCAGGTCATGTATTAAAATCAAAACAAAATATTAGGTGGTCGTGGCACCTCCCATACAATCTTATTAAATTGGCTGTTATTCCACCATATATTTATATCTCATATCGTAATTTTGGCTGCGTTTGTTGCTACATACTAGCGCGACATTTTCGTTGTTTCGTGCTATCTATGTTTATTTTTCGGTGATGTAGCGTTTATTTTTCGGTGTTTTTGTTTATTTATCGTTGACAGAGAGTGCTACAAACGAAAAATTCTCACCACCAGATGGCGGTGTTGGTCATGAAGTGGTGCAAAATTAATTTAAAGAAAAATCCTTAATTCAATGCTTTTTACGGTAAAAATGCGAATTTTTTGGAATTTTCCATTGTCAACTGAAGTTTTGCTTTGATGTTACTCTTCGTGTTGCAATCGAGCATGCAAAATTTAATGCGCCTTGGTCCATTGATATACATATCTTACTAATATACAAAAACGTAAGTGTGTGAGTCACTGCAAATTTTTGTGACTCTTTCACGTTTAAACTAATGCCTCGAACTTTACGAAATTTTGCACGATAATTCTTTGGAGTACAGAATAGAAACACGCATAACAGAGTTATCGGTCAAAATGTAGTTTTACGTAAACTTTGGATTATTCGCAGAAAATTGGTATCAAACGAAAGTGGAAGAACACCGTTTTCATTTGGACGTTGGTTCACTGCGATATATTTATCGATAACAGAGTTATCGGTCAAAATGTGGTTTCGGGTAAACTTTGGAATACCCGCACACAATTGATATCAAACGAAAGGGAAAGACGACAGCTTTCATTCGGACTTTGGTTCATTTCGATATATTAATATTCGCACAAAATTGGTATAAAATGAAAGGGGAAGGCCACAGGTTTCATTTGGATTTTGCTTCATTTAAGGAAACATCTATTTTGAGAACGGCTGGACCTAATACACATAACTAAATTTGGAAGGTAGATTTTGTATCCGCTCGAGATAGTTATACGCTAAAAAAATAAAGGCATTGGGATATGTGAGTCGCCCTCCTAATTTCAGCTCCACATCCTCTCTTCGTCCATCCTCTTCATATGCTTTTGTCTTTTCATATTGCTTTTTAACTGTCATCCATATACCTATCCCTTTCTCAATTCTAATCCCAAAAATACTTAAAATGACTCCATTTTAAAACTCTCATCAATACCTTTCAAACTTTAAAACCAATTTTGGTCCACGTTTTGGATAATATCTAAAAACCTTCGTTTTATATGGGAAAATACCTAAAACATGTTAAATCATTTGTCAACACCTCTCATTTCATACCCATATCATACCAATACCATAAATGGCCCCTCCTGGTTGACATTTTGACCAATATCTCGAAAACGGGCTCATTGAAAAAACACTTTATAAGGTTACCCTGGTCAACATTTTTAGGGACATCTCCAAAACCTTTCCAAATGCCTTTATTTTTTTAGCGTATAACCATCTCGAGCGGATACAAAATCTACCTTCCAAATTTAGTTATGTGTATTAGGGCCAGCCGTTCTCAAAATAGATGTTTCCATAAATGAAGCAAAGCCCAAATGAAACCTGTGGGCTTCCCCTTTCTTTTTATACCAATTTTGTGCGAATATTTCTAAGTTTACCCGAAAAAAAATTTGGACCGATAACTAATCGATAAATATATCCAAATGAGCCAAAGTCCGAATGAAAGCAGTGTTCTTCCACTTTCGTTTTATACCAACTTTGTGCGAATATTCCAAAGTTTACGCAAAACTACATTTTGACCGATAACTCTGTTATCGATAAATATATCGAAATATAATTATGCCTGTTACCTTTTCTGTACTGCAAAGAATTAGTTAAAGTTCGAGGCATTAGTTTAGACGTGAAAGAGTCACAAAAATTTGGAGTCACTCCCACACCTATATTAGTAAGATATGTAGGTACATATCGCACCCTAAATCAAAAACAGTCGCAACTCAAAATTTTTTTAGGTCGCTTTCTTGGCATAGATTGCCTAATAAAAAGTAGTCCAGCCAATACATACAATATTTTTCTATTTGGCTATTATCGTTACTCTTTGAAGGGCACAGTGATGTCAAGTTTTTAAAAATCAAATCACTTTTGTGCGATCCAGAAGCAGTTAACTGAAAGTTAGTCGGATTTTGAGTTGTCACTGTTTTTAATTTAGTGTGCGATATATCAATGGACCAAGGCGCATTCAATTTTGCATGTTCGATTGCAACACGAAGAGTCACACCAGAGCAAAACTTCAATTGACAATGGAAAATTGGAAAAAAAATTTGCATTTTTTACCCTGAAAAGCTTTGAAATAAAGAATTTTTCGTTCAATTAACTTTGTACCAATTCATGACCAACAACGCCATCTGGTGTTGAGAATTTTTCGTTTGCAGCAATCTCTGTCAACTATAAATAAACAAAAAAAATAGCAAGGGTCACAACCAATAATAATAATAAAAATAAACATACATAGCAACAAACACAGCCAAAATTACGATATGAGATATAAATATATTGTGGCATAACAGCATAAGAATAATAGCCAAATTAATAAGATTGTATGGGAGGTACCACGCCGCCCTAATATTTTGTTTTGATTCTAATACATGACCTGCTCGTGGTAATAACAAAGAAACCCCCCAAAGGAAGTATATAATTTGGTTCGGCCGTTTTAGCGTTACAACTGAACACCATTTCATTTTATATATATGTAGATGGGTCTGGATATCTGTTTCAGCAAATATGTTTATCTTAAATAAAAATATATGCGAAAGCAAATCAAAATTAAAACCCCCCCAAGGCTAATTCCTGCCAGGGCCGTGCGTCACCGTCATGGAGTATTGACTTGCCAAATAAAGCAAACTTTAGAGAAATATTTTGAAACAATGTAGACGCTGCATATTGCTTGCAATTGGTTGTACCAAACCACTTAACATATTCAGCGGTTTGTTTTTGTTTGTTTGTTTGTTTATATTTATTACGGTCTTGTAGACCTAATTCAAACTCAGATACAGTTAATAAATATAATTATGGTCTTTAAGACCTACTTCAGAATTAAATAAAATAAAAATTAATAAATAAATTCAAGAATAAATTAATTTTAATGTTTCCTTAAATCTAACCACATTTTCACAGTCTTTTATCTCTGTTGGAAGCTCATTGTACATTTTATATCCTATGTATTTTAGAGTCTTTTTTGCGAACTCTGTTCTTACAACTGGTAGTCTTAAATTATTGCTACTTCTAGTTCCGTAGTTATGGATCTCATGATTATAATGTATTCCATCACTCAGATAATTTGGTAACACTCCTAGTCTTATGTTGTGTATAAATTTCAGTGTATAGTAATATATCGATTGGTTTATACTAAGCCAATTTAACCTATCAAGCATTGTACTTTTCGATGTTCTTGGAGAACACTTCAGAATAAACCGCATTGCTTTGTTTTGTTGAATTTGTAGCTTCTTAATTAGTGTATCATTAGCTAATAGTAATTGTTACGGCGGCTTGCTACTTGGTAGGACACTACCAAGTTATAAGCGCTCGTAATAAGGGGTGAGTTGAAGAAAGTAAAGAAAAACTCGTTAGTTCGTATAAACAAACAAAAGTACACAGGTTTATTAAAGCAACGTTTAAAATGTAATAACAAGTGAAAGTAATTGAATTTAAAATGAATTAATTAATCAAATCAAAACATATGGAAAGGAAATTTGGAAATTTACCGAGTATGGCTTACCTTGGGTAACTTGGCTGCTGGCGATCTCTTGTACGTTCGTAAAAGAAGTGACCGCGAGAAAAAATATAATTTAATGTGTATCCCCCGCCGAATAATAGCTCTCGCTCTTATCCGGTGGGGTACGGTTATCGGTTTCGACCGAGGTAAAAGTAAAAGCTCTGCGCATTAGGGTGTGCTTTAATATTTAGGCCGGCGGCCTAAACATGCCGGCCCCCTTGCAGCAGGCAATTTATCAAACGCGCTCAGCGGCCAAGACCCAGAAAGGTAAGCAGTTATTTAAAACTATGTACATATGTATGTATTTTCTATTTTAGTTTCGTCGCCCCTGTGCAGCGTCCGTGTTTGCGGTTCCTGTGGGTGAAAAGAAACGATTAGTAGCTATGGACGTGAGTTAATTTTAGTGCACTTTACTTAGTTATGTATGGTTTATTGCTGGTGGGCTCCCGAAACCACCAAGCCAAATATGGTTGCTTGTGTCAGCAGCCCCCCCACAGTCGATGGAGGTGCGCCACTGACCATAATGTTGGCGTAGACGTCGGCGCCTAGTGTAAGCCGGACTAGTGAGGACCGGTGGTATGTCGGATCCGCCAGCTTCATAAATTGAAATGGCGTTGATACTGACGGATCGAGTGACGTTGTCGGACTAAGCCGCGAATAGCGAGCGACTACTGTGGCCTGGGTTGTCACTTCTCCGACTACCCCATACTTTCCGCGAAGGACGAGAGTGCACTTGGTGTGGTAGTGCGTGCCGGTGCGCTCCAAACGGAGGTCCTTTGCGAGGTTCGCGTCGATTATTGAGTTCGGCGTGCACGGATCGATGAGGGCGCGCACGATGTGGAGTTCACCCCCCGCCGCGATTCGGACCAAGGCCGTTGGAGCAATAGCTACGAAGCCGCGCGTTATAGTTAAGGGGGCCTCCCCAAGGCGCCCTGTTCTGAAGCGCTTCGCTTTGTGCTGTTGATTGCGTATGTTTTGGATACGGGGCCGCCCTGCCAGCCATACGTCGTGACGAGCGGGGCGGACGTGGCTCCGCGTCGGCACGGCGCCCTCCGGAAGGACGGTGCGATGGGCGGAAAGGACGTGTCTCCGCGCCATCCCCGCGTGGAATATTTGAGGGCTTCTCATGGTGAAGGAGCGGTCGAAATCGGCGATGTTCCAAAGCAACCGGTGGAGCCCTGGACGTTAGTGCGGTGACGTCTTCCCTGCGATTAGCTTCTTCGTCAGCTACTTCCTCTGCCCATGTTAACGTCTTCTCCGCGACGTGGATGGAAAGTGCTCCCTCCGAGCTTGCGTCATCGTCGTCGTCGCGGACGGTCGGTGGTGCCTCGTCGGTATGTGTCGAAGTATGGTGCTGTTGATTGCACCGGTGGCACCGATCTTCGCTGGGGCATGACCTCCTCTGGTGAAAAGGTGACAGGCAGTTAGTGCAGTACCGCGCGTCGATGATCACCCTTAGTCGCTCCACATTGGACAAGCCCCGGTAAATTGGGCACAGTCGAATACTGTGCGACTTCTGGCACAGGCGGCACGGAATAGTAAACGTGACGCCCCGAGTTTCCGCCTTTTTGCGTTGGATGCTGAAGCCAGTCATTCTGAAAGATTAGTCGTCAAGCATTAATTGTCACGGATTTATATTTCCGTATGTCGGGTGGTTTGTGGTCTTGCACATACTTAAACACGTTTGGCTTTGGCTTTTTGTTTGGCAATTTTTCCCTATCTGGCAGCTTTGTCACGAATGACAACTCCCTGCAACCCCAGCACACAGTACATATTGGTGAGTGTAGTAACTCGTTGGAGCCCGAACTGTATTATTTGTTGGTAACCTGGTGTAAAAAAGGGAGAAATGGTGCGAGGTCCCCCGACTTTTGTTTTAGTTTGGGTATCAGTAAGCGGTATGTGCACGTATTTGCTCTGAAAAGACTAAGTTTGGGGTCTCATCACGGCTGGTTCTTACGTGGTGCATAACCAGCTGATCGACACCGTGCTCAACCAGCTCGTAAATCACCCACCTCTGCTGTTTTACAGACGTGGTCAGCAACTCTGTGCTGCCACATCCCACCGCTGACGACTGTGTTACTCGTCCATGTAAAGGTGCAGACAGATATACCGCGACATCCATGAAGGAATCTAACATAACCCCCTTGTGCCAAGGGTGGTTGAACGCTCATTGCGGTGAAAAATCTACCATACTGAGATGTTTCCCTTTTTTTTTGTGCAAATAAACTGGCACTTGTGGACAGTGCAGTGAAAAATAAAAATGGTGGAAGAAATTAAATATTCTGTGAAAAAAGTGGTTAGTTTCAATATTTTTTACCACGCTATATTTCGTCTTTGCGATTAAATTAATAACGTACGGCCAACGATATTTATTTCCACCAACATTCTTCGGAGTGAAAATTGCGTATAAGGGTACACATTCATAGTGACCCAGATTTCCCCTAACATTATGCGAAAAAGTTTCACCCGCTCAATATGGTACGCCACGAAAAGTGGTGGATTTTTGCAACGAGTACATACCTGTTACGATCATGTGTGGGTACCGATCGTTACGCGAAGTGGCTACGCTATTTCATTCAGCACTGCATACATTCCTGAATGAAATGTCATTGATGGAAAATACACACGAGGTAAGTAGTAAAATTTGTGAATTTTATTTTTATTGTAATATTATAATGAGTTTTCTTTGTTTCTTTTATTTTCAGGTGGCAGGTGGATCATTGGGGGATAGAAGCAGTGGATACATGGCGATTTCGAGGTAAGTATAAGTTTACGCTGCCGAAATCCTGTATCGTTTCGACAGCGTGGAAACCATGTATGTGCGTGTGTGTATCACTCGCTGAGGTGGCCGGCGCCCAGCGATGGATACATACATGAAAATTATGTAGATATCCAATTCTAATTTTTTATCTTTTTAGGTTGTATGGGCAGCTTTCTATATGCCCCATCAATGAGCAGCCAAACATATGCCCCATCAATGGGCAGCTCTCTATATGCCCCATCAATGAGCAGCCAAACATATGCTCCATCAATGGGCAGCATTCTATATGCCCCAACGGTGTATGCCACACAAATGTGTGATGAAAATATTAATGACCTATTGTGGCATGGCGCATGGGCGGGTGAGAAATTTAATTGATGCGCCGGGGGGATAAAATGTGCAATCCATAATTTTTAACATTGTTGGTTTTTACCAACGTACCGATTGCCGTGTGCTGCCCACAGAGACCACGGCCAAATACGACGGATCTACCGAGTCGGGGATACATACCAACAACAAACAGTAGCTGGTTCAACGGACTGCACATCTTGTTGGAGCGCGGTTTCTTACTCATATAATGGCTTCTACTGGCAGTGATGCAGCTCATAGTAGTACCACGAATAGTGGTGGTACTAGCAGTGACAACAATGAACTAGGTTTAGAGGACAGTATTCAAGCAGTTGTGAGGTGGAAGCTAAAAAATGCAGTATGTGGTGGAGACAGTGAGAGGCAGTACATCATCAGCGGTAGCTTTGAAACCAGTGCCCAGTGAAAATTGAGGATTTAGAAACTCGGACGACCAGCACTAAGCACGGCGGCTTGTTACTTGACATTTTGCACCGTGATTGCGGGTGAGTCATATGAGTAGGTTTTTTTATTATATTGTTTATAATATGTTGTAGGAACTATTTTAAGGCTGTAAACCCCCCTTTTTTTCCCAAAACTACTGGCGATTCCCTACGAAATTATAGTACATACCTATATAGGTATGGTAGTTGTCTCCTTTGGCCCCCAACTACTAATAAATTAGCTAAAACCAAACAAATACCAAAAATTTTAACGATGAGATATATGCCTTTTCAAAAGATTGTATATTAAAAATTTTTTAAAGGTTTTGAAATTGATGCATATTCGCTATACCCACGTTGGATATGGGATAGTTTTTCTTCCGGGAATTGGACTCGGGACCGACCTATTTAAACTATTTCACATGCGGTCCGATTTGATTGAAATTTGGTATGTGGTTATCGCTATTGCCAAGTCAAAATATGAAAATAAATACAACTTGTATGTATATTCGTTAGGTCTGCGAGATGGCTATCTATTTTGTTATGTTCCTAAAGTCCATTCGTACATTTAATTCAGGGGCCGAATCGTCACATACGATCACGGATCGAAAATCATACGAAAGATAATTCCGTGATACGTCAGACGTATGAACTAAATGGGATCGTCACATACGAAAGCTAACGTATCGTAATTTATTTTTAGTTCACAATAGAATTCGAGATGCACATCACTGTGGAACGTATATTTGTGTCACAATAGTTGTGGAACTGTCAAAACAGCTGAGCTTTTTTGATAAATACGACAATATTTACAAAAGATTTTAATATTTAAAAGAAAAACATTTAATATTTACAAATGGACGTGCATTTACTTCTTTATTTAAGTTTAAGCGATAGTGAGGATGATGAAAGGGTAGCACGGAGGCTGCTTAGGGATAAAAGTAATCCTTTTGCTTTGACGGATACAGCGTAAGTCTGTAACAAATAAAGTTTATCAACCAATAAACATTTCGCACACTAAATCAAAAAGAGTCACAACTCAAAATCCGAGTAACTTTCAGTTAATTGCTTCTGGATCGCACAAAAGTGATTTGATTTTTAAAAACTTGACACCACTGTGCTCTTTAAAGTCAAAAGATAATAGTCAAAAAGAAAAATATTGTATGTATTAGCTGCACTACTTTTTATTAGGCAATCTATGCCAAGAAAGCGACCTAAAAAAATTTTGAGTTGTGACTGTTTTTGATTTAGGGTGCGATTTGTTTATTCCGCAGATTCATAAAACGGTTTAGATTGAACAAGGACGCTTTCAACTACGTGCTAAATAAGCTAAATTTAAAGCAGTCCGATGCAAAGGAAGTGCCTCCAGTACTACAACTAGCTTCTACTCTTTCTCTGCTAGGAAGTGGTGGGTATCAGCACTGTGTTGGCAGTGACTACTTAGTGGGAATGTGACCAAATAAAGCATTCACTTGTGAACTCCGCTTAACATAAGTAAACGTAAATCTGTAATAACATAAAATACTGAAATTAAAAATTAAAAACCATTTATAGAGTTAAAACGCAATTATTTTATTTTTATTTAGGACTATAAAAATTAAGTTAATTAGGACTATAAAAATTAAGTTAATTAGGACTATAAAAATTAAGTTAATAAAAATTCAGGTACTAATACAAAACAAAAATAATTCATCACATCTTCTTAAAACTAATATTTACAGGTCAATTCATATTTTGCTTCAATGCTTCTAATTCTAAATTCTTAATCTCTAAATCAATATTTCTGGATGCTTGTTGTGCGCGGTGCTTCTCCTCTTTTATAACAAGCATTCTCTCCTGCACTGCCAAAATTCTTTCATGGACTTCCACTAGCCTGTCCAATTTTACACCCAAGCTGCTCTGAAACTCTGACACCTTGTCCATATTTTGTTGGAGCAATTCCAACTTTTCCTCTCCACCACGTTGTCGCCTTGGTGTGTAGCTCCGAGAGGCTGGACGCTGAGTCGGAGTTGGCGTTGTGGCTTGTCTTGATGGGTCCGGTAAGTCGCTGTGGGATGAGCTTGACCCGTCATCACTGCTGCTGGCACTGTTACTGTGGCTGGTTTCGCTGACGTTCCTCTTATCCGTTTGCGGATTACCAAAATTCCGCACTGTAGCATTGCCTTCTACCGAGGCCTCCAGCCCTGCAGCTTCTATAATGAGCTCTTCGGTGGCACTTATGGCTCTTTCGCGGTACGGTCCTCCTCCGGTTTTTCTTTTGGAAAGTTTATTGTCGGATAGCTTTTTCTTTGCCTGGTACTTTAGATCAGCGAAAACCTACGAGCAATTAAAAAATTTTTATATTTTTTCTAATTCCATAATTATTTCAAATAAATACCTTCCTCCACATCTTGGCATCTTTAACAGGTGGCCCTACAGCATTCAAACGCTTGGCAAGCTCTTCCCACAGCTTATTGCATGCATATCTGCCCTGTGCGGTATTAGTAAATTGGTTTTTAGCCAAATTTGGGTGATCCGCCATAAATTGCGCCATAATTTCCTTTTGGCTGGGGTTTAGTTTGTTATAATTTGTCCTAAAATACTAAAAAAAAATTCAAATACTATGTATATACATATTTTTTAAAACTAACTTACATTTTGCACTTAATTCTTTCCTTCCCGTTTGGCAGTTTGTTATCGAATGACATTACGATAGAACGAGTACGTTCACTCGCTCGTTCACGGCTGTCACGATCCCGAATTACGGTTCGTATGGTACGTTCCCGTATGTGACAATCCAAAAAATGTCAAATTACGTGACGAGTTATACGATCACGGATGTTACAATCCGAAAACCAAGTTTTTACGTGACGAGTGATACGATCACGTATGTGGCGATTCGGGCCCAGGTTTCCGAATGACACCATTCGTAGCAACAGAAATAGTTAGGAACTATAAATGGCCAGCAAGTCAACTCAAAATTCAAAGTTAAAGGCCAGATTTGTCATAAAGTAGGCCCATTGCTGCCAATGCCAAATGAATCACCCAAATTTTTATTTCAATGAATAGGTACACTGCCGCCCTATGTGGGTATCAGCATATCTCCAATAAAACTCTAGAAGAGTTGTGTCTGTATATCGAAAATTTCTTTAAAAACTGACTGGGGAGGACTTGGGAGATGTTTAGGCACAGCTCCAACCGCTAGTTAAAAAAATTTTCGATTTCGAAGTCGCGAAGGCGTATTTCAGGAGCCACAATTTTCCATTTTGTTGAATTTTGTAAGACTCTTAAGTTAATAACACGGTTATTTAAGAGCCAAAATTCTTCATTTTGTTGAATTTTGTAAGTCTCCAGTACCTCAAACTGTTGATGTAGATGACTCTGGAGGGTACTCTTGTTGTCTTGTGGGTGTGTGGAAATGGGTATGAACGTGATGCTTGGGTGATATGCGGCGAGTTGTTGCCGCAAAATTCTCAACTTCTGTGGCAGATCGGTTCGTCCGTCTGCGGTAGGGTTTCGGTTGGCCTCGTTCCGTTTGAACGAGTTCGTTTACTTTCTTGTGGCTGATCGGTCCTTCCGATTGCGGTAGGGTTCGGTGGCCTCGTTACCTTTTAACGAGTGCGTTTGAATTTTTTGGGAGATAGGCTGACTTGTGTGGTGAGCAATACGGTGGTAAGTGGGTTTGTTGTAGCTAGGAGAGGGATACATTTCTTTGGAAGAAGGCGTTAAGTGCGCCTTCAAGTTCTCTAATCCGAATAGTAATTAGAAGTGGAATTAGAGAGACTTAGAAGTGGAATATCACTCCCTCCCTCCATCCCCATTACCAGGTGGAAGTAGGACCAATTTCGTTATTGGTCTGGTGGTCTGGCCGCTTGCTGTGTGGAGTTCGACGACTCGGACTCGGTTATCAGGCCCCTGATGTAGATTCACTATTCGACCCAATCTCCATTCGTTAGGAGGTAAGTTATCTTCCTTTATGACGACTAGGTCGCCTTGTTTCAGGTTCGATTGTGGATGTTTCCACTTAACACGTTTCTGCAATTCGGTGAGGTACTCGGTTTTCCATCGTTTGCAAAAAGTTTGGTGTAGGGATTTTAGTTTTTCCCATCGGTTGACTAGCGAGGCGCGATTCTCGCTGACGTCGATCTCGGGCGGGGCTTATAAATGGCCGCCAATGAGGAAATGCCCTGGGGTGAGCGGTTCCAGGTTAGACGGATCATTAGAGGAGGGGCTTAATGGTCGAGAGTTGAGACACGACTCAATCCTGCACAGTAGGGTGCTGAACTCTTCAAGAGTAAATTTATGACCCAACGCGATCCTCTTGAAGTGGTGCTTAAAGCTCTTGACCCCGGCCTCCCATAATCCGCCCATGTGTGGAGCGCCTGCTGGGATGAAATGCCACGTAAGGGTTTGGTGGCTGTATTTGGATAGGGTCTGGTTGCGAGCGTCCGCTAAAAAGGTTTTAAACTCAGAACGGAGCGCCCTGGATGCCCCCACAAAGTTAGTTCGCTGTACTCAGATCGCTAGTGGCCTCTAAATGAATTGCCTTGGTTGAAAAGCAAACAAAGAGGCAGACGTAGCCCTTTGAGAGACGACATCCTCTTCCGCTGTACGATTTGATGTCGAAAGGTCCGGCAAAATCTACGCCGGCGTTCGTGAATGCTCGGGAAAAGGTCGTGCGTTCCGGTGGAAGGTTCCCCATAAGTTGGGTTTGAGACCGCTTCCGGTAAATAGTGCAAACTTTGCAATTGTGAATGACAGACCGGATCATATTTTTTACCCTCGGGATCCAATATTGCGTGCGTATGAGACGCAGCATGAGCTGGTTTTCACCGTGAAGGGATATCTGGTGGACAAATTGGATGAGAAGACGCGTGAATCGACAGGCGTAGGGGAGGATGATCGGGTGGCGCTCGCTGTAGGCGAGGTCCTGGGATGCAACAAGACGACCGCCCACCCTCAAAATGTTATGGTCGTCAACGAAGGAGTTAAGGGGGAGGACGTCGCTTTTCGTCCCGATGGGGTTCCCGGTTTTTATGTTAACCAATTCTTCGGGATAATGTTTCTTTTGATAAATTTCTATTAAGCGTCGAGTCGTTGCCTTAATTTCGTCGGGCGAGATTAGGTAAGACTGCGCTTTAAACGAAGATTTAGTTTTAGGATTAGTTCTTTGAGAGAACCTTATGACATATGATATGACTCTCAAAGCTCTGGAAAAATCGGAAAATCTGTCGAGGAGGTCCTCACTCTGGTTTACTTGCACAGCTGCGTGGCTTTGTATCCTTTTTCCTTCAATATTTGTACCATATTCCTTTTCAAGGGTAGGCCATTTTGTCTTGTCTTCTTGTAACCAAGAAGGTCCCTGCCACCACAAAACGTTGTCGACTAAGTCCTTCGCTGATAGTCCTCTACTGGCCAAATCTGCTGGATTGTGTGCAGATTCGACGTGGTGCCAAGCTCGATTTCCGACTTTCTCTACGATTTTTGTTACCCGATGAGCGACGAAGGTCGACCAGGAGCAGGGGGTTTTCTAATCCATGCTAGAACAATCATCGAGTCTGTCCATAGATGGGTGTTTACATTGCCTAAGTTAAGGTTCTCGCGGATGGAATCTATTATTTCGGCCAACAAGACAGCCCCGCATAGCTCAAGTCGTGGCAATGAGATTGTTTTCACGGGGGCCACTCTTGTCTTCGCCATGAGGATATTGACGTGTACCTGATCTTTCACCTTTGCTCGTAGGTAGACTGTAGCTCCATAAGCCTTCTCCGAAGCGTCACAGAACCCATGTATTTCCACGTCGTTAGTTGGCGTAAAATACACCCATCGTGGTATCCGTATGTGATCAATGGCTGGGTAATCCTGCATGAAGGTTTGCCATCGCTCTAGGGTAGTTGCCGACACTGGCTCGTCCCAGTCTGTACCTTCCAGCCAGATGTTTTGCATTAGGATTTTGGCTACGACGATGATTGGGGCTAGCCAACCGAGAGGGTCGAAGAGTTTGGCGATAGCGGAAAGGATTGCCCTTTTGGTCAAACTATCCCGATTTTCTATTGGTTTTGCTGTGAAATAAAAAAGGTCGGAATGTGCGTTCCAACGTATGCCTAGGGTTTTGACTGTACTGGAATCCTCGAACTCTAGAAAATCTTCATTCAGCAGATGTTGTTTCGGCAATCCCTTGAGTATTTGCTGCAATTTGATGTCCATTTTCGAAGGGGGAACCCTGCTGAGTGTAGTGCTTGCGTGATTTCATCTCTCGCGTGAATTGCAGACTCAATGCTGTGCCCTCCTGCCAAGACGTCATCGACGTACATACTGGTCCGCAGAATATTTGCAGCTATTGGTAGCGAAGGCTCGACGTCATCTGCCAGTTGGTGCAGTGTCCTTATCGCCAGATATGGGGCACAATTCACACCAAAGGTTACCGTCTTCAGCTCGTAAACGCTGATTGGAACTTTGGGACTGGTACGAAAGATAATCCTTTGTTATTGCGTGTGGTTGGCCTTTACCCATATCTGACGATACATCTTTTCGATGTCGCTGTTGAAAACATATTTGTAGAACCTCCAGCGCAGTAACAGGATCGTTAGGTCGGCCTGGAGGATTGGGCCTGTATGTAGTACGTCATTCAAGCTTGTTGCATTCGCGGTAGGGCACGAAGCGTTGAAACCACCCTGAATTTGGTGGTTGTGCTATCTTCCTTTATTACAGCGTGGTGGGGCAAGAAATAACAATCAGTTGATTGTGGTGGTATGACCCTAGAAACTTTTGACATATGACCTAATGTCTCGTATTCCGATACTACCCTGTTATACTCTGCCTGTAGGGCTGGTGTCTTTGATAAGCGCGTCTCATTCCGGTAGAATTGAGAGCAAACGCCCTTAAGCGAAGGCCCTTAGCAGGTGTCGTTAGGAAAATCGCGTTTGAAGGGAAGGGCGACTATATATTTTCCATCGGAGTTTCTGGTCGTTGTTGCCTTGAAGAGTGCCTCGCAATAGGCGTTGTCTTCATTGAGTGCCTTTTTCTTCGGGACATCCTCCAACTCCCAGAAAGCTGTTAACTGCTTGTCCAGGTTTATTTCGTTGAAAAATGACACCCGAGTATTGGTTGGTTGAGGTGCGTCTGCACGACCGGTTAGGATCCAGCCGAATACGGTTTCTTGGGCTAGAAGCGTGTTTAATACGTTCTTCCGTATACCGTTTAACATAATTTGGGGATAAACGTCGCCTCCGAGAATGAGGTCAGCCGGTTCATTTATGAAGAACCTTTTATCCGACAGTATTAAGTCCGGGAATGCTTGCCTTGTCATTGCGCTAACTTGACAAGTCGGCAGATCCCCTGTAAGTTGTGGTAGGACAAGGACCACTGTGTCAATGCGCACTAAGGGATTTGTAAGTGAACCTAATTGAATTTGACACGACTCTTTAACCTGTGCTGACAGCGTATTGTTGATGCCCGAAACTTGGACATGCATGCGTTTTGACTGCAGGTTTACTCTTTTCTTTAGTCTTTCGGTTATGAAAGAACATTCAGAGCCGGAGTCAATCAGTGCTCTTGCCGAGAAATTTACTCCATTGTGTTGGATGTTAACTCGAGCCGTCCCTAGTAATACCCCCTTAGTTGTATTTGCATGACAAGATGAAACATTACTAACGTCTTCTTTTCCATTTGCAGGTTCGAGTCTTTGCCTAGCCTGCTGTGAGGTCGAGGGCCTATCGTCAGATGTGTTTTGCCGCCACCTCTGGTTCGTTGCTTTTGGCTGAGCTGTTGCCAGATGGAGTAAGGTGTTGTGCCTTGCGTGACATGAGCTGCAGTTAAAGGAACTAGTGCAGCGTGTCACCGTGTGTCCAGCCGACAGGCAGTTCAAGCAACAATTGTTGCTCTTGATGTAGGCTATCCTATCTGATATGGTTAGCCCACGGAATTTTTGGCAATTTCGTAATTTGTGCTCCCTACTGTTGCACATTTTACACGAAGCTGTTGGGGTGCTAGCTTGGTATACTCCAAGTTTCGCCGGCGTTTGCCGTGTATTATTTTGACTCTTGGGTGCTGTCAATGTTTTGCTACCCCTGAGGTCAGAAACAGTTTCCAACGTTTGGAAGCGGTTGGAGAGGAATTTGTCCATATCTTCCCATTTTGGTATCTCTGTTTTGTTCTCAATGGTTTGTTCCCATAGAGCCAGAGTACATTCGGGAAGTTTGGTGGACCAAAGATAGGTTATAATTGCATCCCAGTTTGATATGTCAATTTGATGACACTGAAGCGCCGAGATGCAATTATTAATGTCGCGCTGAAGCTTTTTGATTGCTGTACCGCATTCATGTTCGACGGACGTTAAACTAAATAGCGATTTCAATTGCGTATTAACTAGGATACGCTTGTTTTCATATCTGTCGCTTAGATTCTTCCAGGCTGTGGCAAAACCTTCTTTGGTCAAGGGACATCTCCGCACAATCTCCTTCGCTTCCCCTAGTGTTTTCTGGTTGAGGTGGTATAGCTTTTCAACCGGGGTAAGGCGTTTATTTAATATGTATATGGCCGTGAACATATCCCTAAAAGTTGGCCAGGATAGGTAGTCTCCTTTAAACACATCGGTGTCACAAGGTGGAAGTCGTATGTTCTGTTCACGGCTGGAAGTATCAGAGACTTGTGGTGCTGGAGCTGCTTCAACAGTTAATTTCTCTATTTCACCATTAATTGCAGCCATGCCTCTCGCGTAACATGCGAATCAGGTCTTATTTTTTTGTCTTAATGACTGCAGGTCTTCCTTGGTTAGGTCTGGTGAACTTAAAAGACTTTCATAGCATGCTTTAGTCTTTTTCCACAATGACTTTAGCTCTTCTTGCTGAATGGCAAGGGTGTGCTTATCTTGGTCTTGTGGGCTGAAATCTTGGTCAAACGAAACGACGCAATCTGAAAGACGTATGTAAGTCTCCATTTTTTTAATAATTTTAAAAATCTTGTTTGTTTGCGGTGAAACACTAGCGGACTGAAATGCCTAATAGAAGTGCTTTGAATATATGGGAAAATATTCAAAGTGAACCAGATATTAATCTTTTTGCAGATTTGCTGTATCGTGGAACGTATATGTGACACAGATAGAAATTTGGAATGCCAATTCAATGTGTCTTAAATAAAGTGTATGACACAGATAGAAATCCCAAGGATTTAATGTGTCTTTTAGCACGCTGCGAGTGAACGTGTGTGTCGGATAAAATGGAAAAACAAATGCCTAATAGCCAAAAAAAAAAAACCAAAGTGTTTCCAATCCAAAGTGCAATAAAATGTGTAAAACGTCGTTTAAAATGTATTATTTATTAGACAATTAAAATCGACAAAAAGTAAAAGATCTTAATTTAATACAATACACTCGATGTGTTGTTTAAAAATATATAAGTTTGCAACAATGTCGCAAGGAATAAATGCCACAAGCCACCCAACGTATGCTATAGTTCTGTCGGTGGCACGTATTACAAACGTTCGACGAAGTATTAAAAAGATACAAGTGAATATTGTGATATTTTTTGCAAATGCATCAACCAAGTGGAAGTGTAAATTATTGTTGAAATTCAACAATCAATGGACTGTAATATTCGAAAGAATAAAGACTCTACAGTGCTGTGGTAATGTGTCAAAAAAAATAAAAAATTAAAGGGGTTTAGCCACTGCCTGTCTGCCTTGAGCTGTGTCGAGGAGCCCTTATCACTGGAGGGGGGAACTTCTCGATAGTCAAAAGGCGCTAAGTGTGTGTTACGAACACAAAGAACCTCAACTTGCTCTGATCTACAAATTTCTAGCACAATTTCACTTGTGGTACGTGATTGCGTACTTAAAAAAAAATTGTGCACTAAAATCAACCACTTACCTTAAAAAGTTTGGGGTTTAATATGTGCAGTGATGAGAACTGTGTACGCTGATGATGTGACGTATGATGTGATGTGATATGATGTTATGTTATGTGATGTTATGTTATGGACTGTATTGTGATGTGATTATGCGTGTGATGTGATGCGATTTGAAATGGACTGTATATGTGCTTTTGTGGTACGATGTGATACGTTGTGTGTGTTGCTGTCTCTGTTACGCTGTCACTCGCTGCTCTGTATATTCGCTGTTTGTGATTTTGATGTGTCTCCGTGTATTTAATTGGAAGTTAAATAATTTTTGCGCTGGTTTAGTAATCCAAATGTTTTTGAATGGTGTTCACAATTGCTCACGGGATATTCCTGGCGAGATGGACCAAATGTTACGGCGGCTTGCTACTTGGTAGGACACTACCAAGTTATAAGCGCTCGTAATAAGGGGTGAGTGGAAGAAAGTAAAGAAAAACTCGTTAGTTCGTATAAACAAACAAAAGTACACAGGTTTATTAAAGCAACTTTTAAAATGTAATAACAAGTGAAAGTAATTGAATTTAAAATGAATTAATTAATCAAATCAAAATATATGGAAAGGAAATTTGGAAATTTACCGAGTATGGCTTACCTTGGGTAACTTGGCTGCTGGCGATCTCTTGTACGTTCGTAAAATAAGTGACCGCGAGAAAAAATATAATTTAATGTGTATCCCCTGCCGAATAATAGCTCTCGCTCTTATCCGGTGGGGTACGGTTATCGGTTTCGACCGAGGTTAAAGTAAAAGCTCTGCGCATTAGGGTGTGCCTTAATATTTAGGCCGGTGGCCTAAACAGTAATATTGTTGGACAATAAATAAAATGCGGTTCTACAATTGACCTATATACCAATACCTTATGATGTTGGCTAATAAGTTTACATGTCCGGTACATAAAGCCTATTTTCTTTGCTATTTTATTTTCTAAGTGACATATGTGTTCTTCAAAGTTTTTCATCGATTATAACTCCTAGATATTTCATTTTATCTACTCTTTGTATTGCATCATTTTTTATATTCAGACTCATACTGCTTAGATTATTATTGACGTTGTGGTTCCTGTGGAATATCATAAACTTAGTTTTATCTATATTTAGCTTCAGCTTTCTACAGCATAACCATTTATATAAATTATTTAAAACTTCTTGCATTTTAAATATACCACTATTTATTTTGATATCACAAATGCTAATTAATGCCTCGTCCGCAAAAAGACGTATTTTACAATTTTTTAAACATAGTTTTATATCGTTAATATAAACTAAGAACAATATCGGAGCTAGCACGGACCCTTGTGGTAAACCAATATTAACGTCAGCATCCGGTCACTCAAATAGTTTCTGCAGGAAGTTCTGGTTCTGTTCTAGGGATGCGGTGGGAATATCATCGGGCAAACATTTGACCCATTCCACAAACCCAGTCAATGTGAGCAACACCACCTCAGCAACTATTCCATATGCAGTCGCGAAACCCTGTTGCATGCAATTCAATTAAAAGTTGATATCATTCCTATTATTGGTTAACACTTGATATATATCTTTGCGCCGTTGATTTGATTCTATAGATTGTAGTAGCGCCACAACTTTGAATTTATAAGGCTAGGCTAACTTCTTGAAGTGGCTTTTGAAGCTCTTCACTCCCGCCCCCCAGAGTCATGTCCTGCCATGCCATGGCTTGTTGCCTGTATTTCTTATCAATAAACTTTCTGAACAAATCGGTTGTGGTGGTTCTTAGAAGCGGCCGTGGCTCGGACGCACCGCAGTCGATTTGTGATTTAGTGGAATAAAGAAATAAGAAAGAACGAGAATTCTCGTTATAAATGTGGCCGTTTATTGAGTTAAAAATATGCTAATTGTACAATGGAAATATTACCTTTTTAATATTGGCTGACGGTGAAATTCCTGGGGTGGTCGGGACGTGTTCTTACGCTGACGGTCGCTGAAAAAGTAGACGGTTGTCCAGTCGCGGACAACCGTTGAACCCCGAATTTCAGCCTCCGGTTTTAAGGGGAGGTGAACCGACACATGCACACCCACATGCATGTATATGTTTGCTGACAAACATGAATATGCGTGCATGTACATACATGTGGGCGGCTTGGTGTTGGGGTTCTGTATAAACTAAAAAGTGGCATTAGGGTGGCGCATTTTATAAGATTTTAGGCATCGGGCCTAAATATGCCGGCCCCCTTGCGATACGCAACATCCTAATCCGCCCCCAGGATTTTCGACCACGTCCTCTTAAACCTACTGGCTTATATCTAGGGTGGTGAGTGCCGGATGGCGCAGTCACCACTTTCTGCCCTTGAGCGACCTCCCGAAGATTGAGGTTTCTCGTCTGGCCGTACCTCTGCTTCTTACCTAGAGCTAGGTGGAAGAAAATTTGAAAAAATAAAAGGTTGTATATTTCTTGCCAGTAAGTTGTATTATTTACGTATGTACATACATATGGAGACCCATACACGAGAAGAAGAAAAAAAAATTTTATTTTTATTTTAGGGTTAATCTAATCTTACATACTAATGGTTAAGGTTGCGTAGCTGGCGCGGCAGTGTGGCCAGTCTACGCAGGTGTAAATCCCGGAGCTGGGACTTAGCTGGCACGGCTGAGTGGCCAGTCTAAGCTCTCGACAGGTGAAGGCTTTAGCTGGCACGGCTGAATGGCCAGTCTAAGTTTTCGAGTTTATATGACAACTCGTTCGAAAGGGTCGGAACGGCAGTGAGTCCGATACCCCGTGTACTGGTCGGAACGGCAGTGAGTCCGAACCAGGTTCGATGCTTCCGCCGTTATACGAACGACGCTGGTAAGCGTGGGTGGCGAGAGCGCTATAATTTGGCTAATTTGTCTATGATTTTACTTTACTTATGAGGCCTTGCAGGCTAAGGCAACTAAATGATTGGCAGACATTTTGCAAAAAGTTGTCGTACGGCACCGTACTACTGGAACGCATCCAAAGAAAATTTTTTTGTAACTCGGGGATCACCCTGTAGTGCGTTTTGCTATTTTTGGTACATACATAGGTACATACATATTCTGCTACGGTTCACTGGTCCTCACTAGGGCTGCGCACACAGCGACATTTTCGCATTGGTCGGTACTTGGAATTCGGTACCGATCCGGGTAGAGAGTGTGAGTGGAGGGCGGTTTTCGGGTTTATTATGGTTGTTTTGTGGGCAAAACAGTCTTGCCCCTCCGAAAAACAAAACCCAAAATCATAAAAAAATTCAGCAACCCGAAAAAAAAATTTTTTCGAAGTGAAAAAAAACTTTTTATTTCTTGGACTTTTTTAATTTTTTTTGACCTCGGCACGGTCGCCTAGGAGTGGGACGACCGTAGATTTCGTCCCCCCTTCGCACGCAGTAAGCGGTCCCGATTTTTCGGCATGTCGGGTTTTTTGGTACCCGTCGCCAAAGCCGTAGCATCACTAGCGCGCTGACGTGATCATCAGCAAACATATTTACATATATGTATGGCGCTCGCATTGAGCGACGGTTCAATTGAACCACACATACATATATACATATGTTTACTCACGCTTCGCTAGTAGTGGTAACCAGAATGAAAACGGCAAACGACAAGCGGCATCTGTCAAATTATTTTTACACGTGTTCTTATGGGGAGGTGTTTTTGCGACACGACGCGACAAAGCGGCAATCAATCACAGATGCCGCTGTCGCAAGATTAAATCTAATGCTATTTTGACAAGCGGCAGATGGTGGCGTTTGGTTTTGTTGACAATAAAAACGAAAGGAAGAGTAAATAACTTGTAAAATAAGCTCCAATTATTACAGAATATGTCTCTTTCACACTTTTTACAACATTTTTTGCCACTTTTCATGATGATTCGCACCTGTCGCCCCTGCTCTCATTATAATCATGTCGCCAATGCTTGACGGCAAAGATCGTCAAGCTTTAGTTTTTCGTCGTTGTCGTTCGCCGCCGTCATGTTCATTGTGGACGGGCCTAGTGAGTGGTCAGCAGAGCTCGCGACCGAAAAATATGTCGTACATACATATTTACATTTACTTACGATGGTAGGTAAAGAAGAGGTGCGAAACAAAGAAAATTCATTGTTCATTTTTTCTCTGCTAGCGTAGCAGAGAAAAATGGCACAATTCATTATTATAATTGTTTTTGGCACGCGTGGTCACCGGCAATAGGATGGGTAGGTGACCTTGTAATTATTGTTGAAAATTTTGTGTCTAACCTTATTTTTTCTTTCTTTTCAGGTCGGCATGGACACATGGAGGCAGATATGAAGGATCGCCTTGCAGGCGCATGGACATCAGGACAGGATTAGGTAAGTTTTATTGGCGCTGCCCGAAATATTGTGTCGTTTCGGTAGCGGCGCAAATTACTTAGAAAAATAAACTGTCTCAAATGCTGTGGCGGCCGGCACATGCTTTTGAGACACATTTGCATGTACATATGTACATGTACGTAGGTATATACATATATTTGGTGCAAATCTTAATATTTTGTTTTTTTCTTTGCAGGTTTTTGTGCGGGTTGGACTTTAGTGAAAGGTACAGCGCGCCCCCGTTTATGTGATTTATCAAGCTCCTTTTTGTTATGTGGGGTTTTAACAATACCCTATAGCTCATACATATGTAGAATTAGTCCCACCCAAAGTTGGTAACTCGTTTCGATTCTAAATCGGTGTGCGGGGAATTTCGCGAACATTAATCTTAACGCAAGATGGTTAAGCTCCGCTTCAATGAAACAAATGGTGCTGTGGAGCATATGGAATGGAGCAACAAAATGGATTTGATAGCATATGGCACCGATAGAGGTGCAGTTGTATACGGCGGGTGAATTGGCACTGGGCGAAGATATTGCCGTAGGTTCACGCGGTTGGCAATTGGGTGAAGCCGTGTTGGCCGTTGGCTATAGCAATGGGCGGGTATCCCTAGTCGGTGCAGAGCGCGAAGATCGAATTCATCCTTAAATTTTGAAGAAGATATCAACCGTGTATACTTCAGCACAGCCATAAAACCAGTTGACTATAGCAGCACATACCTTTCATTATACGGTGTCAATCAAGTGCAAGTGCAACGACTGTTAAGTGTGCGAAATTTGGAAAGTGCACAAGCGGCTCTATGGTGGAATTTGCCGATTTTGAGTGCACTAAGTTTCAGCACTTTATTCAGTGGCTTGGCAATATTTCACTACTACAAAGATTGTGATCCCCTACTGGAAGGAAGAATACAATCAAGAGATCAACTGATGCCACTGTTCGCCGTGGATACAATGGGACAGTACCCTGGTTTATGTGGACTATTTGTGTCAGGCATATTTTCAGCTAGCCTATCATGTGTTTCTTCTGCCGTCAGCTCGCTTTCAACCGTCACGCTAGAAGACTACATTAAACCTCTGTACAATGTATTCCGAAAGCCTGCGTGAAGCAATGACTACTTTAAAATGCGGCGGAATCTGCATATATTGTTAAAGTACCAGAGAGGAGTTGGCACCCAGGTATATAGTGAAGTTATATGTATGTAAAATATGAAGTTGACGCAGTGGCCTTTTCAAATATGCACCCAAAGTATATCAAACAAAGTAGTAGCGAACTTGACAGTTCTCTCTTTGCTGTAGGAGCTTTAACATCAAATGAAAAAAAATGTTAACCCGTTCGATTTAAAATGTTTCATTTTTCTCAGTTCGTTATTTTTATTTGGTAAATACCAAATCGTGGTAATTGTTTACGACTGCAACCGAGTGCTAAAACACGTCCAAAAATTGCCGGGAGAGGTATCAATAGAAGCGCCCAGTAGCCATAAATAATAATCCGATTACGAGATCATTTTTTTGAGTAGTTTGCAAGATATTTGGAAACGAATGAAACAATTTCTGTACCAAGAAGACGGGATCGCGTTATTTTTTTAAATCGTGGACAATAGTCGGCAACTAAAGATGTAATTCACACAAAAGCTATAGACAACGCCTCCGATTAGTTCTTCGGATTTTTGCAAATATTTTTCAAAATAACAACAGTATTTATTCTCCGGAGGCCGATTTTTTTTGAACCGAAAAGTGACTTTGGTACTCCTCCCAACACCTTTTAGAATTTGATGATAGTCGTAAACAGTGACCCAACTCATTGCTATACTAATATATATATACATATGTATATATGCTTGTTCTTTGCGGTCAAGGTCTTTAAAGAGGGAGACTCCAAAGTAGCACTTGGTGGCAAAAGTGAGCTTATTAGATAGTTTATGAATTTCTATAATAATAATTTTTTATATTTGCAAATACGGTTTAACTTTTTAATACAAAAATTGTATGGGGCCCAAATATTGTACGTGGCCCAGTAAAGGTAAATTCGTTGGTTTATACTTTTTTGAAGTAAGAACTCCTACAAAAAAAATATTTCAGTTGTCAATTCTACCTTGTTTAGAATAGATATGTTTTAAATCCGTGTAGAACGATACTAATTTTTCGTCTTTTCAGGTATTGTTAAATTGCGGGATGGCGGTATAATGATGTAGGTGTCCTCCAGGGCGAGTGACACTTAGGTTAGGTTTGGTAATTTATAAACATGTGTATGTATAAGCATTTTGGGGTATGTATACGAGGGTGGGTCCATCTGCTGCCAACTTGTCGTGGCAGATGGATTAATTTTTCAGTGGCAGAAAGGTTTCTATTGTCCTCGTTAAGGGTAGCGAGTGAAGGGTGGAAGTTTGGGATAGGGGAGTGTCTAGGGTTTTGATGGGAGGTGGAGTGGATGGTTAAGATGAGGCAGCGGGTCCCTCGCCATCCGATCCCTCCATAGGGAGCAGAATCAATTTGACCAACGGTCTTCTGATCTGCCCTTTTTCGGTTACCAGGTCCACTACACGCACTCGGTTATCTTCGCCGGGGTGTACGTGGGTAACTCGACCGAGCCTCCATTCATTCGGAGTCAAGTTGTCTTCTTTGATGACAACAAGATCCCCCACCTTAATGTTTTGTTTCGGATGCTTCCACTTCACTCGGTTTTGAAGTTCGGATAAGTATTCCACTTTCCCTCGCCTGCAGAGGTTGTTGCTTTGATATTGCGCAGGCCTGCGCCCTCTTTTCCTCCACGGAAGTATGGTATTATGGTATTCGTGTTCTTGTACTGGCCATTGTGAGTTGTCTTCTTGTAACCAAGAAGGTCCCTGCCACCCCAAAGAATTGTAAAACGACACTATATTTCTGGTTGGATTGGGTGCGTCTACACGCCCGGTTAGTATCCAACGAAAGGCAATTATTTATTTCGCGTTGCAATGTTTTAATTGCGCTACCACACTCACTCTCTACCTTTTTTAAGTTGAACAAAATTTGGAGTTGCGAGTTCACAAGTATACGTTTATTTTCGTATCTCTCGCATAAGTTTCTCCACGCGATATCGAATCCCTCATTTGTAAGCGGACATTTTTTGACAATATCTTTTGCCTCACCTTGTGTTCTATTGTTGAGATGGAAAAGTTTCTCAACAGGTGTTAGGCGCTTATTCAAGATATAAATGGCAGTGAACATGTCACGAAATGTTGGCCATGACAAGTAATCGCCCTTGAAAACTTCAGTATCGCAAGGAGGCAGGCGGATACTGTGCTCAAATTCTGGCTTTTCTTCCGTTTGGGAATCGGGTTTTGTGAACTTCGCTTGTCGTGTAGCCATGTCTGACATGCAGCGTAAATATATGGCGTATGCCTTTTTGAATTTTAATTTCACTGCTACTATGTCAGAAGCTTCCAACTTATTTGAGTTTAATAGCTCATCTTGGGCCGTTCTCGTTTTCCTCCACATTGACTTCAAGTCCTCTTGTTGAAGGCCAAGAGTGAACTTGGTGTGGGCGGAATCATCTATTTCATTATAGTCAGCTTCGAATTCGCTGATCGTGTCAGCCAACCTAATGAAACTGTCCATATTTTGGGTTTTGAGGAATTACGAGATAAAAACAAAACTAGAAAAATAGCTTGAGGTACGAGAAATGCTCAATCGTACAATATAATTCTTAAAAAAGGGTAAAGGCCGTATGTACCCCAGGAAAATCAAACAAACCAATTCAATAATTTTTTCAACAAATGAAAGCAGACTCTTTAAAATCTTATTAAATTGCATTTATTTATTACAGACTTGGCCGTATCGTCTGAATAATTTATTTAAACTCGACAATAAATTCAAATTTATAATATTTGATTAACTCGCCACTCGCTGTCCAGTCGCGGACAACCGTTGAACCCCGAATTTCAGCCTCCGGTTTTAAGGGGAGGTGAACCGACACATGCACACCCACATGCATGTATATGTTTGCTGACAAACATGAATATGCGTGATTGTACATACATGTGGGCGGCTTGGTGTTGGGGTTCTGTATAAACTAAAAAGTGGCATTAGGGTGGCGCATTTTATAAGATTTTAGGCATCGGGCCTAAACACTTTCCCTTGTTCCACGTAATCCTTATTATAGATTTGCTTCTGATAGAGTTTTATCAAGATCTCACTGGATGAGATTAAACACAACTTTTCTTGAAATTACGGTTTTGTCTTGAATGCGTTCTTCTAAAGAATATCATAATGTATGATAAACCCTCAAAGCCTTCTGCACTCTCGTTACCTTTCTTGTACTGGCCATTGGAGGTGTCTTCTTATAGCCATCACAAGATTTTTTGACCAAATCTGATGCTCGTAGTCCTCTGCTTCCTAAATCTGCCGGATTAGATTCTGAGTTCACATGAATCCAATCCTTGCTGCCGACCAGGTCGATGATCTTTATAATCCTTTGTGCTACGAAGGTGGACCAGGAACATGGTGGTTTCCTTATCCATACCAAAACGATGGTGGAATCCGTCCATAAGGGTTGTTTGAATGGTCCAAATTGCTATTTCGAAATATTGACTCCATCATGTCTGACAAATGTACTGCTCCACAAAGGTCCAAACGCGGAAGTGAAATGGTCTTCACGGGTGCTACTCTGGTAGACGGCTACAGCGTATATCTTCTCCAAAGCATCACAGAATCCATGAATTTCGACGTCGTCTTCTGGTGATAGGTTTATCCATCGTGATATAATTACACAGTTCTACAGCGATTTTTTACTTTTAAAGCGACCTAGTAGACATTGTTCACTTGGTCGAATAATACACGAAACAACATTCAAAAAATTCCCCCCCAAAATCTTTTTTAGTCAAAGTTAGGCTAAAAAAAATTCTACTTTTCGCGTAAAAAACACGTCATAGCCTTTTGGGGATGTTAGAAATTTTCGGAACGGTGTTTCGTGTATAATTCGACCAAATAAACAATCTCTACTAGTCGCAATCTGGAGCACCGTGTTATCTTTTTGATTTCATGGTGTTGATGTCTGAAGTTTTTAAATCCATCCCGTTATAGAGCACAAGCATATGGCGAAGTTCAACGGTGATAATATTATGAAACAATATGTCAAGAACAAGCCCAAAAAATGGGGATTCAAATTATGGTGCAGGGCAGACGAAACAAGAGTAGCCCTGAAACTGAATTGGGCGAATCTGTGGTTCTGAAATTGTGTGAAAGTTTACAAGGTATAGGTTGCAAAAAAAATTTGACAATTTTTCCAATTCTCCCTACTTTCAATATGAATTGGAGAAGATGAATATAAAAGCTTGTGGGACAGTACGCTCAAATAGAAAAAATATTTCAAAAAATATGCCAACTGACAAAAATATGAGACGTGGAATTTCATTCATAAAATAGATGGATAACAAAGCAGTATTTCTATTAACAAATTTCTTGTCTCCCATACCAACAACAACAGCCAAGAGGCGGGCTCAAAGCGGAGATGAGAAGATTAATGTTAGATGCCCTGAAGTTGTTGTGAGGTACAATAAAAACATGGGAGGAGGGGATCTCATGGATTAGAAACAAGCGTGTTACGAAGTGGACAGAGAGACAAAAATAAAATACTACCTGTTAAATTCGATAAAGAATTTTCTGTCGCCTTGTAGTAATGAAAACACAATTTTGTTTAGTAACGTTATAAAATTATATTTCCGCACGTCTCAAGACTCCAATAGTTACTGACTTAAAGACTAACTTCAATTTCCTTGTGTAAAAGTGAATAGTTGAAATATTTACTGGAAAGATAGCGGCACTAAAATGGCCTGATGTCAAGTAGTATGTATTATTATGTACATATGTATTTATATTTGTAGGGTTTTAAGAATATAACAAGCTAGTGATGTAATAAATGTTGTGAAGTCCGGTACTCGGGATTGAATTGAAATATTAGATAAAAGGTAGGTACAGAAGGAGCCAATCTGCGACTGAACATGCCGCCCTCCTTGAAAGATACTTAAGTATTTTCAATCATCTAAAGGTAGTGGATATAATTTTGTTATGGTCTTGTAAATGCCAAGTTTTGTTCTGACTTCGGCCACACGGTGAACACCATCTTGACCGGGAATTCTTGAAATCACTCGACCCAGTAACCATTTGTATGGGGGCAAATTGTCATCTTGTAGTAGCACGAGCATGTCAGGACGTAATGTGCTGTCATTGGATGTCCATTTGTGGCGTTGCTGAAGCAAATGCAAGTATTCAGTCGACCATCTACGCCAAAATATCTGCTGTAGTTGTTGTAGACGACGAAAGCGACCTAAACGATTATAGTTGGCATCAGTTATGTCAGGCTCTGGAAATGACGTTAAAGGCTCTCCGATTAGGAAATGTCCTGGAGTCAATGCTTCAAGATCCGAAGGATCGGAGGGTAGTGGCACTAGGGGACGAGAGTTTAATATTGCCTCTATTTGAGCTGATATTGTAGATAATTCTTCAAAGGAGAGGGAAGCGTTTGCAATGACTCTCACAAGGTGATATTTTGCTTGCTTTACCGCGGCTTCCCAAAGGCCGCCAAAATGAGGAGATTTTGGTGGAATCGTGCGCCATTCAATTCTATTTTGCTGGCATAATTGTAACAATGCTTGTTTATGAGGTGCGGATTGAAACAAGCAATTTAATTCGGCGAGCTCATTTTTCGCTCCTACAAAATTTGTAGCATTATCGCTGAATATTGTTGTGCACAGACCTCTTCGCGCAATAAAACGACGTAAGGCAGCTATAAATGCGGCAGTGGTAAGATCGCTCACTGCCTCTATATGCACAGCCTTAGTAGTAAAGCACACAAATAATGCCAAATATGCTTTCACGGGTGCTCTGCCTCGTACTTGAGAGTGAACCATTATCGGCCCACAGAAGTCAATTCCGGTGGTCAAGAAAGCGCGACCAGGCTGCACTCGCTCCTTTGGAAGGTCCCCCATGAACGGATCTTGTCTTACTGGTTTTATTCGGAAGCATCTAATGCATCGATGGACCGTGTCGTTGCATATTCGTTTGCCGTCGATGGGCCAATAACGTTGGCGTAATAAGGACAGAAGTGTTTGTGGCCCCGCGTGCAGATACTTGAAATGATAAGAAAATATTAACATTTTTGTGAGCGTACAATTTTTTGGTAGAATTATTTGGTGTTTACCTAAACCTAAATTACTATGTCGAATACGACCTCCAACTCGGATAAGGCCCTCTTCATCAAGAAACGGGTCCAAGCTTTTAAGTTTGCTACCTTTACTGACATTGTTTTGCCTTGACAGCGCGTTAAATTCCGCTGTAAGATAGGTACGTTGCGAGTTTATTATTAAAGCTGCACGAGCTGCGTCCAATTCAGGTGCAGTGAGAGGACCTCTTGTACGACCTTCAGACGATGTTTTGCAATTGCGGAAAAACCGAAGGCAATAACCAATTATACGTTCTAGTCTATCTACTGATTGCCTATGATTTATATTCGCTGTAATATCGCAATAGGGTGAATTCGCTGCGAGGAGCACTAGTTTGTTAGGCCGTAGTTCAGGTATATTTTCTTGTTCTTCTGGTAGTAGTTTTTGAATCTGCAATTCTGAATCGGTTAAAAATTCTGGTCCGCCGCTCCACAAGGTTGATTGCACCAATTCCGTTGGAGATACGCCACGTGAAATAATGTCGGCTGGGTTTTGTTTGCTGGTAACATAACCTCACTCATCACTTCTAGTCAGTTCCTGGATTTTCGCTACTCTATTCGCGACAAACGTGGTCCAAGTGTATGACGGTTTGGCAAGCCAGGCTAGGACAATTTTGGAGTCAGTGTAGAAAAATCTCTTGTTGATTTCAATTGGAATGATATTTAAAATCCGTTCGACTAGCTCTGACGCCAATAAAGCTGCTTGGAGTTCAAGTTTGGCAATTGATATTGATTTCGTTGGCGCTACTCGGGATTTCGAGCAAATAAGTCGAACGCAAACCTGACCGTTTAAGGCTATACTCCGAAGATAGCAACATGCTCCGTACGCTACTTCGCTACTATCAGCGAATGCATGGACATGAACAACCTTTTCTGCGTTTGAGCAAATAATTTGCCTTGGAATTTGTATCGGATTCATAGCCTCAAGTTGATTCACATATTCGATCCAACGCTTAGCATACATATCTGGTAGAGATTGATCCCACGATATGTTGAGTTTCCACAATTCCTGCATAAATATCTTTCCTCGTACAACAACGGGCCCGATTAACCCAAGGGGATCAAAAATTCGTCCAAGGTCAGCCAAATCCGTTCTTTTAGTTATGGTAGCGGGGTGTACAAAGGAAATGTTATATGTAAATGCGTCTGTGGACGGCAACCAAATTAGCCCGAGTGTTTTAACAACGTTATTGCCGGCAATGTTCATGAATGGCTCTTTGTGAGCTTCAGGAAGACTTCTTAACAACTCTGGTGTATTAGAACAATATTTTCTAAGTTCAAATCCTGCCTCACCCAGCAATCGCTGAAGGTCCGCCATATGAGAGGTAATATCTTGAAGCGAATTAGCTCCAGTCATTATGTCGTCGACATACGTTTCTTTTATTAAGGCTGTAGAGGCCAAGGGATACTGATCCAGATAATTCTCTGCAAGCATTGTAAGACAGCGCGTAGCCAAAAATGGAGCAGATGATGTGCCGTAGGTTACAGTGTTTAACTGGTACACACCGAGTTCAGCCAGGGGATTTTCGCGCCATAGAATTAGTTGATATCGGCAATCCTCAGGTCGTACCAATATCTGTCTGTACATCTTGCTTATATCTGATGTGAAAACGTAGCGATAGGATCTAAAGCGAAGAATAACAAAAAAAACAATCCCCTTGCACTGTTGGGCCAGTCATTAAAATGTCATTAAGTGACACGCTGGTGGTAGTTTTTGTTGAACCGTCAAACACTACACGGAGTTTCGTGGACGAACTCTCTTCTTTGACAACACAGTGGTGAGGTAAAAAATAACAATTTTCAGACAATTGTTTGTTGGCAATAAAGTCTGCATAGTTCCCTATGCGATTCATATGATGGAGAGTTTCGTATTCGCTCATAAACTGTTTATACTGTTGCTTTATGTTGATATCTTTACCTAATCTACGTTCTAGAGCGAAGAACCGACGCTTGGCTGTGGTGACTGACTCGCCCAATACCGATGGTGGCTGTCTGAATGGCAGGCTGACGACAAATCTGCCATCAGTTGCTCGCCTGACTGCTGTGAGAATTTTGTTGACATGTGTGTGTGTCTCAATTTCCCAAAATTGTCGAAGCAGCTGTTCTAAAGATGCAATCGATGTCGTTGTTGTCTTCTCAGCGAGTAGGCTTGATTGTTTATTAGCAGGTAGTCTTCCCGTGACTATCCAGCCTAACCTTGTGCTTTGCAAAATAGGTAAATGATTGGATAAACGAATTTGCTCGTTTATTAGCAACTCTATGTAAATTTCTGCTCCCAACAACATATCAATTTTTATAGGCTTAAAAAATAACGGATCTGCAAGCTGTACACTAGAAGGTAAATTCCAATGCGATATATTGAAATGACACTCAGGTTGCTGTTCGCTAATGCGTGGCAATATCAGAAATGTTAAATCAGCTGAGTAAGCGGATGTATTTGATCTTATGGTAGTACTAATTGAATGACGTATGCTTACGTTATAATCACCAATACCACTAATATCAGTTTGTGCAAAATTGCGACGAATTCCCAATTGTGTAGCAGGGCGTTCTGACACAAAATTGAGTTGTGACCCAAAGTCTAGTACGGCTCGACACAGTATAGGTATGCCCCAATTATTTGTCACTTGAACAAGAGCTGTAGCCAGTATGATTATACCACTAGGTTTATTTGATGTAGCTGATAGACTAGCCGGCGACGTGAAAGCCATAGAACTGATAGTAGGAGCACAGGTATTGGCGGTATTCATGCTGTTGGAAGCAGGAGCAATTGAAGTTGATTGTCATTCCGGTTGAGGATTGTTAGACAGGACAGTAACCGAAGAAGGGTCAACACCTGGCCCTACATTTGGATAAAGGGTATTGTTGTGGATTAATGTATGGTGACTACGTTTGCAGACTCTGCACCTTTCCGACGCGCAGTTCAGGTGCGTGTGGTCCGTTTTTAGGCAATTATTACAAAGATTTCGCTGATGGACAGCATCAAATCTTTGCTTCGGAGTTAAGAAGAGAAATTTTCTGCAGCGATAAATAACATGATTTGTGCCGGTACAGAACGTACACTTACGCTGTGCCTTTAGGTTTTCGGAAACGACCAGTGCGGAGCGCTGCTGCAACGAGCGAGAGGATTTAAGGTTTTTGTGCGCATTGACGCACTGCTGTGAAGTAGAATGAGATGCCCCCGCTCTTTCTTCTAAATGAGTACATCTTTTTTCGAGAAATGTAAAAAGTTCTTCTAATGTTGGAAGTCTATCAGTGGGAGCTTCGTCATTCCACTTTTCAAGGGTTAAATCATCCAATTTTGGTAAAACTATTTCTATGACTAAATCATCCCAATGTGCCACTGGTCTGCCTAAGGTTGATAATGCTCTGAGGTGAATATTTACCGAATCGATTAACTCCCTTAATGCCGATGACGAAGATTTGTTAGCGATTGAAGACACGTTGAAGAGCTGTCGTATGTGCTCACGAACAATGATGTTACGCCTTTGATATCGTTCGACAAGCGATTTCAGCGCTATTTCGTAGTTGTCAGAGGTAACTTCGATTGATTGTATACGTCGTAACGCACCCTCCTTAAGTGAAGATCGGAGATAATGAAACCGTGTAACGTTATCTAGTGCACTATTGCGATGCACCAAGGCAGAGAACGTGTCGTAGTACGATAGCCATTGGGTATAGTCACAGGAGAAGGTTGGTAATGAGATTTCTGGCAGTCTTAATTTCTTACTGGCAACCGTTTCACATTTGTCTCTTGGGTTAATATGCTTCTCAGCTTCATCCTTATACTCTTTTATGGCAACCATCAGAGTTGGACGAAGGATAAAGTAAAGCTCTTCGTATGTGCCTCGAATATCTGTCTCCTCACCCGGTTCCAATTCCTCAATGCTGCTTTGTATGCCTTCAAAGGTAAGGTAATATTTTTCTAAAGCTTGACTCCTTGTTTCAAGTTCCGGAAGAGTTGCTTTGGATAATTTGGAGTCGATGAACTCCTTTACACGCTGCTGCTGAGCTATTACAGTATCACGTTTAATTTTCAATTTAGCCACCTTGGCTTCTGTCATATTTTTGCAGTATTAAAGAAATTATTATTAATGAAACTGTTCACAAATGTCTTGGTATATATGTAATTGCATACACGCTTAAACAGATGTGTTTAGTAAAAAATCGTCTCCTGGCAGGATCGCCAATGTTAAATTCGATAAAGAATTTTCTGTCGCCTTGTAGTAATGAAAACACAATTTTGTTTAGTAACGTTATAAAATTATATTTCCGCACGTCTCAAGACTCCAATAGTTACTGACTTAAAGACTAACTTCAATTTCCTTGTGTAAAAGAGAATAGTTGAAATATTTACTGGAAAGATAGCGGCACTAAAATGGCCTGATGTCAAGTAGTATGTATTATTATGTACATATGTATTTATATTTGTAGGGTTTTAAGAATATAACAATCTAGTGATGTAATAAATGTTGTGAAGTCCGGTACTCGGGATTGAATTGAAATATTAGATAAAAGGTAGGTACAGAAGGAGCCAATCTGCGACTGAACACTACCTTCGTCTGGTTTTGGCATTCTGGATATAGCTATGAATAATTCATATATATTTTATTACAAACTGCACAGTGCAAACGGCATTGATGGAAATCTGGCTTAAAGTTTGGAATTTCGCCAGGTGTTGGCACGGTCTCTTAAAGCGGGTTTTCATCTCTTCAAAGAGGTTTGAATTCTGCTGTTATGACGAAAACCGAGTGTCTCAACCTCATAAGCACGGAACCCCCTCACATGTAATGGTTAAAGTGGCTAATAGGAAAAGATGCGTACAGTGTAGAGAATCGCACAAACATCACGTGCTCCACTTGCAATGTTTATTTATGTTTGACTTAGGAACGTAATTTTTTTGCTAACAAATATTTAATATATTACAAATAAGTTTATAACTTCAGCAGTATATTATTCTTTCCATAAATTTTGTTTAATTTGAAATAAGGGTGTATAACTAGTTCCCTTTCAAATTATGAAACAATTTGAACGTTACAGCATATAGGGACATATACATATGTATGCCCCCTTAAAAAATAAACACATAAATACATAATACGTTTTGTTTTTCATTACTTTTATGTTAAATTAAATAAAAATAAATAGACATAAACCAAACATTTTATTTTTATTGCGCTAGTTTCCTTATAAACGTGTAAGGGATAATCGCCCTTGAAAACTTCAGTATCACATGGAGGCAGGCGGATACTGTGCTCAAATTCGGGCTTTTCTCTTTCGACTTATTATCTGGTTTGTATATGGTGTGGGCCGAATCCTCTATTTGATTATAATCTGATTTGAATTTACCAATGAAACATTCCATACTGGATTTAGAGGAACTTCAGAATCAAAAGGAATCTAGAAAAATAGCTGTAGATGAGAAATTCTCAACCGTACAATACAAATGCTTAGATGGGAAATTCTCAACCGTACAATACAAATGCTTAAGAAGGGTGAAGGCTGTATGTACCCCAGGAAAATCGAAAACCCAACTCTTAATGAACCCAACAACTTAGTGAAATTTACAAGGAAAATAATTCCAGCCTTCGATTTAACTGTTGTACGTGTTTATTACGAAAAGTGAAAAAAAAAAACAAAAACAATTGAATTTATTGTGAAAGTGAGGTTATGTTACATTTTGCAGAAAAAAGGTTAATTTAATTTAGTGTAGTATGGCCGGTGATCTGTTGAAGCGAGTTGTGTTGTTTCTGTTTGGCAGCAGTATCAATGACAAAATATTGACCCACGAAATTTATTTATTTTATTTATTTAAGTTGTTATGGTCTACTTCTAACTTATAGTCATTTTCCTTTATTGAATTTGATTGGTATGACTCACTGCGGTTGGATAGGTGACAGTTTAGGTTCACCCTGCGCTTTGACATAAATCGATAGATCCTGGGAAGTGGCGTGATTTTTGCCGAGGTAGGAGGAACATATGGTTCCATAAAATGGAAAAAGCACTAATAACGGAACTTTTAATTTCCAGACAAACAAGTGCTTGGTGTGTTCTCGGTGTGGCCAGAAATAAATAGTAGGGTAAACCAGATTGCCCGAAAAATGACAGTGAATTAAATGGGCAATTGGCGTCAAGCAAATGGTGTTTAATTTTTACGATGGCAATTAAAGTACGTGTGTTATTAATCAATTGATCATGGTGGGAGATACCTGGAATCCTGTCCTGATTCCTGGCTTTGACACAGCTGACATAACGGTTTCGACAGAATTGGCCGAACGCGAGTAAATCTTTTTATATTGCCAGGCAACATTTCAGCAGCAAATGTCAATTAATTACTAGCCAAAATTCAAGAGTATTGTAAAGATGGCAGTTTTTTTATGAGCCAACTTAACAAAGCATGTAGCTTGAAACATTGTCAGTGGCGAGGTCGAGTGAAGAGCTTCATGTGCCTCCTACCCTGAAACCCTGTTATGATACCGCAGAACTGAGTGCGATGAAATCACAATCAAAGACGATAAAGGAGCAATGCTTGTGGCAAGGGGCCGTGCTCGCGGTGTGTGCACTGGCGTTTAGGCCCGGAGCTTCAGCTTCGTGGAGTTCGTTAACGCGAACACAACCCTGCACTACCCTCATCAGTCCTGGTAAAACAGGATAAATATCACTTGCACACGAGGACGTTCATTAACAGCAGAAAAAAAATAAACCTAACCGTTGCATTACTTGCCACACTTCATCTACATGACCCTTTACCATTACTTACCATGCCAAGCAGCTCGTTTAGTAAGATTTGGCTTTTTTGGCTGCCTCTAAACCCGCCCTACCATCGGCTTCATTGATGTAGTTGAAGCCCCATATACTTTACCATCACCTCACCATGTCTTAAACCAAAAGAAAACTAATTAGTTACTCATTGTATTATTATTATTAATACAAAATCAATTCATTTTTATATTTGTGAAAATTAGTTTACTTGCAAAAGAAAAAAAATACAATATTTTCGAACTCTTATTAGTCCCGCGACTACTCTTAAAAGTATCTTCAATTCTTAATATAAGTTCATTAGTGCAACATTTGTTTAAATGTACATATGTATATAAGAACATCTGCACGGTGCTACGTATATATTTATGTATTTAGGAGAGGCAAAATTATGGCAACATCAAAACTATCAAATTCAACAACAAAAAAAAAACTTCGTCAAACGCAACTCCGATTGTGCAAATAAACGTACATACATATGTACGTACAGGCAAAAAAAAATTAATATATAAAAAGTACATAGGTATACGTTTATAAATATAAGAATAAGTAACTCTTTGCAATACAATCTAACTCTCGCAAGGTGAAATTACAAGGGAGCATCCTACCTAGCTTCAAAGGCCTTCGCGCTGGGTAAATGTAAAATTCAAGAAAACGATTATCTTAGACAAAAAAAAATAATCATTTAAATAGAAAAAAAATTATTAATTTACGGCAACCATGCATATGAAAGCAAATATACAAATTGCAAAGAGTATGCAACTAAAACAAGGTTGGCTTCAAACCACTTCATACAAGGCTCTCTCAAACATATTCGCTGCTTTTTCTTTAGTTTGATTTACTTCATATAGCAAATGTTTGAGAGTTCGTTGTTGAACAACAACAAGAATATAAATATGCTGATGTAACTTAGCCAAACATTCTTGGCTTGATAATTAAATCAAGGTTTATCGTTTATAACTACGGTAGGTACTAAATAGCAACAACTAAATTTTGGGTTCAATTTAGCATTGGGACAATTTTCGTTTTTATTTGATAAAATATGTATGTATACTGATATGTATGTATACTATTCTAATAGTTTATATCTTCTTCTTCTTTCTGTTTCTTTTTGTTCGGGTTGGATCTCCGCATGCGTTTTCTTTTGTTGAACCACTTCTTTTTATGGAAAATTTCGATTTGTGAGGTTTTTTTGGGAAAATCCAATCGATGAAATTTTATGGTTAACAAGGTGTGTGACTATGTGGACCTGGTTAGCGTGGGTAATTTAGAACGATGTTGGAAGCTGTGGACAATTCCAGCGTGATTACTTTACTGCAGATTTGAAGCTGTTGGACATTTATCCCTGCGGGGGCGAAATTCAGGAGGTCGGGGGAAGGGTGCTTGTGCCTTGCAGAAGCAACCACAAGCACGATAATACAAAAATTGGGCGGTGAATTGAGGTAAGTCTGTGGAAAGATAACATACCACAGATTTAGCAAGATGATTTAGAAATTATGAAGGGTGAGAAAATATTAGATATTAAAGGAATATCATTAAGAAGTCAGGGAATTTTTATGCTAGGCAATAAATGAAAGTACACACTTACCGCTTATGTTGAATAGCATGCATAGAAATTAAGTAGTTAGGGCTTCAGCCCAAAATCGCCTGATCGTCAGTAAATCTGGCGTTAATTATCGCCACTTACGCGCACTTAATTTATATTCTCATTTTTTTTTTGCTTTCGATTGCAAACTTAGCTTTAACTTATGTACAAAGCTAGCAACACACTTCACTTTATATTTTTATTTTTTCAAGACTGTGATGTAGTCGGTCCTCGATCTCAGCAGGAAAAGAAAGATCGTATGATGCGGAAGTATTATGACACCCACATTCTGGATATATATGTATGTCGATAACTAAGTTCAAAATCAGCTGTGTTTGATATGAACTGTGTATGATGGGTTTTTGGCGTAGGAACAGTGGTGGTAGAAAAAAAAGGACACGTAGAAGAAAAAAAAATATTTTTTTTTTCTTAAAACAAGGAAGAACAAAAATGTATGCATATGAAGAATTTGGCCTGTACGACGGTACACATCCCCCCTCCTAGAGAGTTGGTGCGGTGTTCCCTAGTGGCTACTCTGAATGTCCTTCCAGTGGTAAATTTCTCTTTTCCCTGTGTCGATGTCTTCTAACTCGTACATACAATTACCTTTCATTGCAAGCACTTTGCATTTCACAAACTTTGGAGCAAGTTTCGTTGAAAAAATCTTTGATGCATCGCTTTGGACAAAGTTGCGACGAAAAACAAAATCGCCGATTTCAAAACGTTTGTCAGAGCTTCGAAGATTGTATCTTTTGGAAGAATTTTCAAAGGCTGTTGAGATGTTCTCAGCAATTTTCTTCCTAATAAGTTTCAAGTTGTCACTTCGTTCCAGAACGGTGTCATCCAGGGTTTTTAGCTTTCTTAATAATTCATAATCACCTGCATGGGAAATCATCTGCTGTCCAAATAATGCAAAATATGGGGATACGCCGATAGTTTGGTGATATGAGCTTCGGAGGGCTTCAGCAATTTCAGAGATGTTCCTGTCCCAGTGTGATTGATCCTTCTTAAGATAAGCTCTTATTCCTGCGATGATTGAACGGTTCACACGCTCGCTTGCATTGGCCTGCGGACTATATAGGGCCATGTGTATACATGTTTTATCCCACGGGCCGACAATATATTATTAAATTGCGTGGATCTGAATTGCTTACCATTGTCACACATTACAATTTCGGGAGTTCCGAAAATACCAAAGACGTTACCTTGGAGGAAGTCGCATACAGTGGAAGTGTTGAACTTTTTAACGGTTTTTAACAGAGGAAACTTTGTCAAATGGTCTAATACAATGAATATTCCTATGTTTCCTTGCTTGGATCTAGAATAGGGTCCAAGAAAGTCTACATAGATTTTCTGAAACGGTATTTGTACCGTGTACTGTGCGGACATTGGTGGTCTTAGCGTAACATTGGGCGATTTGCTTTGCTTGCAATTTTCACATTGGCTGACGTAATTCTTGACATCAACTGTCATATTTGGCCAATACAGATTATTTCGCAATCGCTCCAATGTTTTCGCAATCCCACCATGACATTTATTTGGCGGGCAGTGGGCGTTTTCTATGACACCGGGAACTAGAGATTTGGAAATCCAAAGTTTCCAATTAAATGATTCCCTCTCCGGATTGCCATCAGGGTGTTCGGTCCTTTTATAAAGGAGATCGTCGGTTACCTGTAGATCAGGCAATCTACTATTATTATCACGGACATGACTTATCAATTTTTGATAATCTTCGGACAAAAACTCGGACGACTGTAAATCAACTAGCGGACGGATCTCAATATCACGGACTTCACCTATTTCCTCAAAATTTTGCCGTGACAGACAATCGGGTACTACATTAAGTGAACCTTTCCTATGTTCAATATTAAATTTAAAAGCTTGCAATTTGAGAGACCAACGCGCTAGTCGGCTGGATAGATCGGTTTGTCGCATAAGCCACTGCAAGCTGGCGTGGTCAGTACCTATAGTAAAGTCCTGTCCCTCTACATAAGCTCTGAATTTCTTCAAACTAAATAAAGCGGCAAGACATTCGAGCTCTGTTACACTATAGTTACTTTGAGCTTTGTTCAGTTTTCGGGAGAAATATGCTATAGGGACCTCAATGTTCTCGGCATTCTTTTGGACTAACACTGCACCAACTCCTAGTTTACTGGTGTCACACTGTATTGTGAAGGGTCGGCTATAATCTGGACTAGCCAAAACAGGTGCCGTACAAAGTTTCCCTTTTAAAGCACAGAAAGCTTACTGAGCATCATCATTCCAGTAAAAACCTTTTCCCTTCTTTAAAAGATTCGTAAGCGGACTTGCGAAAGTAGCGAAGTTGTCCACGAATCGGAGATACCAACCCGCCATTCCCAAGAATCGCCTAACCTGCTTAACGTTAGTTGGAACTGGGTATTCGGTTACAGCAGAAATCTGCGCAGGGTCGGTACGTATAGTTCCGTTGCCCACAACATATCCCAGATATTTGACTTCCTTTACACAAAATTTGCTTTTGTTGACGTTTATGGTCAATCCCGCTTTTCTTAAATGTAGAGCAACTTCAGTTAAAACGGACATGTGTGTCTCAAAATCTTCCGACACAATTAAAAGATCGTCTAAATAGACAAACACTTCGTTTCTTAAGTTGGGAGGTATTACGCGGTCCATCAAGCGATAGAGTGCTTGTGGGGCGTTACAAAGACCGAAAGGCATAACACGGTATCGGTAAAGCGGACGATTTGGGACGGTAAAACAGGTGTAATCTCGGGACTGTTCGGCAAGGGGAATTTGCCAAAAGGCACGCCGTAAATCAAGTGAGCTAATAAACTTTGCCTTGGGTATTCCGCTCAGAATGCCATCAATATAAGGGAGGGGATAAGCGTCCTTAACGGTAACACTATTTACTTTTCTTGAATCCAAACACAGACGGACTTTACCTGGCTTCTTCACTAAAACAACCGGACTGGACCATGGACTATTTGGAGCTTCCTCGATTACACCTAACTTAATCATTTCATCAATTTCGGCGTGTACGAGTTTTTCGACAGCTGGTGAAATTGGAAAGTAACGCTGCTTTATCGGACGGACATTGGGTTCGAGCTGAATCTCGTATTCTACTAAAGACGTTTTTCCCAAGCCTTCTTTTTCAAAACTTGGGAGTCTATTTTTAATCAAATTTAATTGCATTTGTTGCTCAACATTCAACGGAAGCGAGTTTTCTTCGAACGTACAATCCTGGTCAAACGAAATCTCAGATATGATACTAGGGTCGGTCTGGAACTTAATCCAAAAGTCGACTCCTAGTATCAAATATTGGGACATGCTGGGGACAACGAAAAATGTTATTACCTCTGCTTTGCCCTTATATGTTACGCTAAGGTCTATTGTACCGAAAACGACTTGGCTTTTACCATCAGCTGTACAAATCGGCATTTGATATTTTCGCAATTGCTGCTTGGTAAATTCATTCGCCAATAAACCTACTACACAAGACACTTGTGCTCCACTGTCTAAAAGGCCCAGATGATCACCTTCTACCAACCTAACTTTTGCATACGGCCTCAAATCGTATTCTTTTTGCTATAGTGAGCAAATAGTTTTCTTTAAATTTCTCCTATTTGTTTTTACTTTTGTCCAAAAGCTTTTCATACGTAGGGAAGAAAGCTTTGGACTGTGAGATTCTTCATAATCAGTGCTAAATATTCTTTGCCTTACTTCGTTGTATCGCTTTAACCGTTCATCGTAAGGGATTATGTGTTTTACAAAAGGTGTAGTACAACTGTGAAAGTCGCCAGGGCGTATACTTGATTCCACTAAGCTCGTGTGGTTGTGAGTGTGTAGGCGTACGGTATCGCTGTTTAGCGCTTGTTGTCGTGGCGAGGAATCTGTCGTGACTCCTCGCTCACTCTGCAGTTTACCGAAGTACATTTGGGACATTTTGGGCGATAAGTATTTGTGGCGCCACAACCGTAACAGAACACAGTTCGTTCCCCGAGACAGTCATAGTATATATGCCCATCTTTCTTGCAATTCCAACAACCAGGTTTTAGCTTCGTAGCTGGCTGAGAAACTTCGTCTATTTCTACGAAATCAGTTGGTGCTATATTATCGTCGAAATCTAAATCAAGAAAAGTTTCATTTCCTTGTCGCCTGGGGATTTGTCTGGGATTGTTAGACTGCGCGAAAGGTGGTGTCTTAGCAAGTTCGTTAGCAAGACTTTCGCCTTTTAAACAGAGCCTGCGCAACTCTGCCAAGGAGTGGATCGGGACAAAGAGTAGCTGTTGCCGTATACGCGGCCGCAAGTTGTGCTTCATTATCTCTAACAGTTCGGTTTCTGACAGGGGAGTTTCAAGGCGCTCCGCGATTTTCAGGATAGCATTACGGAAGTCGTCAAACCCTTCACTTTGACCCTGTTTTCTAGCGCGAATTGATTCCTTTATTTCGAAATCGCTCCTATATTGCTGGAATTTCGTTCTTTACGCTTGGCACAAGGCTGGCCAGGTTAGGTACGCGATCGACTGACCTGCGATAACGCCAGTACCAGTCTTTGGCTTCATTTGCAAACAGGCTTTGTATATGCTCACATAGAAGAGTTAAATTACCGTTGAGAGTATCGATGACAAGAAGCTCTATTCGGGACAAAAACTATCAACGGACAACCGCGACGTACCGTCAAACTTCACGTCCAAGCTAGAAATTAGCTGCGCGATTCTACCGGTGTATGGGATTGTTGAAACATCGCTAAACCGCAGTTGGTCAATATTGCGGTTAAAATTTAAACTGCTTTGGTATAATAATGGGGGTGGCTCTCTTGGCCAATCAGGTGTAGACCTATTTGAGGGGTGTTGGCCTGTCGGTAAATTAGCATTAGGTTGACTAATGTCGTTGACAGCAGGGGCTGATAGTACAGGATTAATATTTAATCTATCTAAAAAATTCGATAAGGTGCTTTCTATTCTATGCTTTACCAGTTGAGCTACGCGTTCTTCTATGCCTTCAAAAGCAGTCGCTGACCGTGCCGAAACAATGGCTGAAACCATGTTTCTAATACGTGCCTCATCCTCGTTTCCTGCTGGTTGACCGCCATGCGCTCCTTCAGTTGCCAAATTATCGGCGTTTTCTGCCCTTTGCTGTAACTCACGCGGTGCCTCACTACTAGTCCTAGGTAGGTTCCCAGTCCCACTATTATTGGTGGCGTTTCCTTGCAACATCGTCTGTGACCTGGTATTAACGCCTGGGTGTCGATTGAATTCTCTACTACTGCACGGTGCTCTACACAAGGGGCAAGAAGAATTATTCCTAAGCCACGACAGTATACAGTTCCTATGGAAACGGTGATTACAAGCAGTAACTAGCACGTTGTTTCTATTAGAAATTGGCTTTCTACATACAATACAATGAGTTTGCAAAGGTGCTTGTTCGCCACTTGGACGTAATGGCATATTTGTTCCGACCTAACCAACAAAAACGTAGTATGTAAGCTTATAAACGCTTTCAAAAAAAAAAAAAAATTGTGCAACCAGCGTTTCGAATCTTGAATGTCTGACGCAAAAAAAATTTATCGAAAAAAAAGTTGTATGTCAACGCCAAGAAACGATGAAAAAAGTACTTAACCCTTTCACGCTTCGAACTATATTCTCGAACGCAGAAACAATGTTTTAAAAATGTTGTATATAAGAAAAAAAACATCAAAATATTTTGGTTTAAGATCATGGGAGTCTCTGTGATGGTAATGTGCATAAAGTTAAAAGTAAAAGGGTCATATTGTGTTGTGGCATGCAACATTTTTGGAAAAATATCGGTTGCGATTTGTTTTGATTTCCGACATGTTGAAAATCTTTCCCAAAAACTTAAAAAAAATTTACAAACTTGGCATCTCGAAGTTGACTGTGAGATGTACTACTTTTTTGAATCGTTTCTTTCGTTATGAACCTGGCGTGAACTCCTGGTATGTCAACTGGCATTAAGCCTTAATGACAAAATTTCCAAAAGTTATGTCACGCATTTAAGTACAAAAACAAAAGAAAAATGCTGTGCTTAAACAATTTACCGAATACGAAGTTTTTTCCCCCGGTACGAATCTTTAGGCATATAGCTTGTAGAATCGTCGATTCCTGCGAAAATCATTCGAATCCCCATCAAAAAAAAGCTTGAACACAACAACAAGGCAAAAAGAAACAAAAAATCTCAAATTAAAAATATTGAAAAATTAAAATATGCAGACTGACAAGTTGATTCCAAGAGGGAATCTTGAGTGTGAAACCACGAATTGAAAACAAAAAGTTTTCCTTCAATCGGGCCCCACGTTGCGCGCCATTTTATCTGTTATGATACCACAGAACTGAGTGCGATGAAATCACAATCAAAGACGATAAAGGAGCAATGCTTGTGGCAAGGGGCCGTGCTCGCGGTGTGTGCACTGGCGTTTAGGCCCGGAGCTTCAGCTTCGTGGAGTTCGTTAACGCGAACACAACCCTGCACTACCCTCCTCAGTCCTGGTAAAACAGGATAAATATCACTTGCACACGAGGACGTTCATTAACAGCAGAAAAAAAAATAAACCTAACCGTTGCATATACTTGCCACACTTCATCTACATGACCCTTTACCATAACTTACCATGCCAAGCAGCTCGTTTAGTAAGATTTGGTGGCTGCCTCTAAACCCGCCCTACCATCGGCTTCATTGATGTAGTTGAAGCCCCATATACTTTACCATCACCTCACCATGTCTTAAACCAAAAGAAAACTAATTAGCTACTCGTTGTATTATTATTATTAATACAAAATCAATTCATTTTTATATTTGTGAAAATTAGTTTACTTGCAAAAGAAAAAAAATACAATATTGTCGAACTCTTATTAGTCCCGCGACTACTCTTAAAAGTATCTTCAATTCTTAATATAAGTTCATTAGTGCAACATTTGTTTAAATGTACATATGTATATAAGAACATCTGCACGGTGCTACGTATATATTTATGTATTTAGGAGAGGCAAAATTATGGCAACAACAAAATTATCAAATTCAACAACAAAAAAAAAACTTCGTCAAACGCAACTCCGATTGTGCAAATAAACGTACATACATATGTACGTACAGGCAAAAAAAATTAATATATAAAAACAGGGCCGTGCGCAGGAATTGGCCTTGGGGGGGGGTTTTAATTTAGATTTGCATTCGCATACATTTTTCACTATGTTAAACATATTTGCTGAAACAGATACCTAGACCCATATATCACAAATTTAAATGTTCTTTAACTTTCCTGAAACTGCATACTCTGATGCCTAAAACTACTATTTTTTTGGTTGTACACATTTTTCTGTATTTGATAGAGAATTGGTGATATGATGGCATATCCCAGCTAACTAAAAGTGCAAAAAAAGACTCCTTTCGGAGCCATAAAACACTCATTTCTCAGAACTTTACTCTCCAAAATGAGCTTCTTTCGGAGCCCAAATGGAGCGAAATATCGCTCTACGCGGGCACTCCAACGAAGTCATAAAAAAGAGTCCGAAATGAGTCCGATTTCGATGAATTTGAAGCGTTTTTTGACTGTTTTTAAATGAACTGCGGAGCCTTTTATTGGTGCTTTTCTGAACCTTTTTCGGAGCCTTTTATTCCTCCATTCTGAGGGTTTCTGGAGCCTTCTCAGACGCCTTTCGGAGCCCTTTAATTGGTGCTTTTCTTTCTTTCATCCATTCAGAGGGTTTTTGGACACTTTTCGGAGCCTTTTATTGGTGTTTTTCTGAAGCTTATTTGGGGTCGTTTTTTATTTCTTTTGGGTCATAATTTCTTTGCGCAATTTTTCACTCCTAACTATTCTGCCGTCACCAACTCTGACTTTCTCAACAATTTAATTAATTGTCCAACTATATGCGCCAATGATGTTCTTGTTTGTCTGAAAACCTTGAAAGAATCTTTTAAATGCGGTCCTGATAGGACAATATTTACAAACCCCTTACCAATTTGTTCAATCTGTCACTAAAGTGTGGTGTTTTTCCAACAGCATGGAAAGAGTCGTTTCTTCTACCGCTTCATAAAAGCGGAAGCAAGGCCTCTATAGAGAACTATCGTGGCATAGCAAAGCTTTCTGCCATCCCAAAAGTGTGTGAAGCTATTGTTACCAATCAGCTTACGAATCCTATCTCTTCCTTGATTTCCGACTGTCAACACGGGTTCTGTAAGGGAAAGTCCACCGTTACAAACTTACTTGAATTTACTTTGATTTCAGCAAAGCTTTCGATAAAGTGTGTCACTCTTTACTTATTCATAAACTGGATCAGTTGGGTTTCCAGCCGGGTCTCAATCGCTAGATCTCTTCTTAACTTAGCGACAGAGCACAAAAAGTAGTGTTTAAAAATTGTGAATCCGATGTTATTTATGTCTCCTCAGGAGTTCCTCAAGGAAGCCATCTTGGCCCGATTCTGTTCTTGTTGTTTATAAATGATATTTCTACAGTAATATAATTTTCGAAAATTTTAATGTATACCGACGATGTAAAGCTTTTTATGTCATTCGAAGAAGCTTCAATCAGATCTAAATACACTTGTTATTATATGCCGCTTAATCTAAAGAAATGTAAATACATGCGTTTTTCGAGAGGAAAATCACAGCCAGCTTCCTATACAATTAACAGTTATAGTCTTGAGCAAATGTATGATTTTGTTGACCTTGGGGTTACTATGGACTAAAAACTCAGTTTTAACTGCCATATTAACGTAACAGTCAATAAAGCTGGAGGCGTTCTAGCATTTGTTAAACGATGGTCTAAAGAATTTAGCGACCCTTATGTAACTAAAACTCTTTACTACATTAGTCAGACTGATACTTGAATACGGTTGTATAATTTGGAACCCACGTTACCAGGTCCTCGTGGATCGCTAAGAATCAGTTCAAAAACAATTTTTAATATTTGCCTTAAGAGATCTTCACTGGGATCCCTTGTATAATTTGCCATCGTATACGAGTCGCTTACAACTAATTAATCTTCACAGCCTTTCTAGTCGGAGGGAAATGCGTGGAATTGTTTTCATGATTAAATTACTAAATGGTTCAATCACAAGCCCGTTTCTTTTGAGCGAAGTGAACTTCAATGTACCTTCTCGTCCATCAGGACATTTTAAACCACTTATCTTGAAACAGTGCCGAACTAATTTGGAATTAAATCAGCCTTTTCGTTGTTTGTGTCAAGATAATAACTCTCATTCTGGTACGTTTGATATTTCAGACTCATTATGCAGAATAAAAATGTCAATTCTTTCTATCCTAAATACATAGCAACAATTTGCTTTCATATCCTTTGATTCTTATCTTTATTCTTTACAATAACTATTCGCTGTCAACTAATTATTTATTACTTGTGTCATCTATTTTGTATCTACCTTACTTGGCTGATGAGGTTTTCTCTGTAGCTGAGCAGTTTCAGATCTCGACGATTAACAAACCAAAGCCTTTGAAAGACGGATTATTGACACTATTCGGAAAATATGAAATATGCTATGTTTATTTTCCACAGACTGTTGATAAACGTCCATGAAAAATGCGATCTTTATCTTCTGTTAGGTAAAATAAAATAAACCTCAGAAAATGTTTGAAAACATTCAAATATTTGAACGTTGTCGCTCATCTGCTCTCCAACGTTCATTTTCTCACAATTCTCTTTACGCCTACAACAAAAAGGATCAGAAAACACTCGAAATCTTTCATATAATTGAGCCTTGCAGTTCATTCGCTCTGTTAATTGAAACTGCTCACTGTTTTCATCGGTAAAATTTAAGAACAAAAAATGCCCATATGCTACACAACTTTGTAATTTCGGAAAGCTCCAAGTGCAATTCAAAGTGCCGGACTTATGTATTGGCCAACCTTATTCTTTGCAACTTTCACCAATTTCTTCTTCCGGATTTAGTCAAAAATTATTAGTCAGGATTCAATACAAGATTTATAAACTGTATTTTGAAAATTTTTGTAAAATCATTGCAACTTAGATTTGGCCATGGGGGGGGTTTTAACCCCCAAAACCCCCCCCGTGCGCACGGGCCTGTATAAAAAGTACATATACGTTTATAAATATAAGAATAAGTAACTCTTTGCAATACAATCTAACTCTCGCAAGGTGAAATTACAAGGGAGCATCCTACCTAGCTTCAAAGGCCTTCGCGCTGGGTAAATGTAAAATTCAAGAAAACGATTATCTTAGACAAAAAAAAATAATCATTTAAATAGAAAAAAATTTATTAATTTACGGCAACCATGCATATGAAAGCAAATATACAAATTGCAAAGAGTATGCAACTAAAACAAGGCTGGCTTCAAACCACTTCATACAAGGCTCTCTCAAACATATTCGCTGCTTTTTCTTTAGTTTGATTTACTTCATATAGCAAATGTTTGAGAGTTCGTTGTTGAACAACAACAAGAATATAAATATGCTGATGTAACTTAGCCAAACATTCTTGGCTTGATAATTAAATCAAGGTTTATCGTTATGGCCAAGTCTTGTATAATTAAGTTAACAATTTATAACTACGGTAGGTACTAAATAGCAACAACTAAATTTTGGGTTCAATTTAGCATTGGGACAATTTTCGTTTTTATTTGATAAAATATGTATGTATACTGATATGTATGTATACTATTCTAATAGTTTATATCTTCTTCTTCTTTCTGTTTCTTTTTGTTCGGGTTGGATCTCCGCATGCGTTTTCTTTTGTTGAACTACCTCTTTTTATGGAAAATTTCGATTTGTGAGGTTTTTTTGGGAAAATCCAATCGATGACATTTTTTGGTTAACAAGGTGTGTGACTATGTGGACCTGGTTAGCGTGGGTAATTTAGAACGATGTTGGAAGCTGTGGACAATTCCAGCGTGATTACTTTACTGCAGCTTTGAATCTGTTGGACATTTATCCCTGCGGGGGCGAAATTCAGGAGGTCGGGGGAAGGGTGCTTGTGCCTTGCAGAAGCAACCACAAGCACGATAATACAAAAATTGGGCGGTGAATTGAGGTAAATCTGTGGAAAGATAACATACCACAGATTTAGCAAGATGATTTAGAAATTATGAAGGGTGAGAAAATATTAGATATTAAAGGAATATCATTAAGAAATCAGGGAATTTTTATGTTAGGCAATAAATGAAAGTACAGACTTACTGCTTATGTTGAATAGCATATGTGCATAGAAATTAAGTGATTAGGGCTTCAGCCCAAAATCGCCTGATCGTCAGTAAATCTGGCGTTAATTATCGCCACTTACGCGCACTTTATTTATATTCTAATGTTTTTTTTGCTTTCGATTGCAAACTTAGCTTTAACTTATGTACAAAGCTAGCAACACACATCACTTTATATTTTTATTTTTTCAAGACTGTGATGTAGTCGGTCCTCGATCTCTCGTATGATGCGGAAGTATTATGACACCCACATTCTGGATATATATGTATGTCGATAACTAAGTTCAAAATAAGCTGTGTTTGATGTGAACTGTGTATGATGGGTTTTTGGCGTAGGAACAGTGGTGGTAGAAAAAAAAGGACACGTAGAAGAAAAAAAATATTTTTTTTTTCTTTAAACAAGGAAAAACAAAAATGGATGCATATGAAGAATTTGGCCTGTACGACGGTACAACCCAGGTGCGTCGATGGCCATGGATGAGGGTGTGCCAAGCACCGGGCGTAGCAACAACACCCGCGGCGCCCCCTTGTATGTTCGGCCTTATTTTTATTGTTTGTTTATTTCTCTTTTTCAGCTGTGGTAATCGGTCGTTTCCGATTCGTTTGATTTTCAGGTTTTTTTTTTAATTTACTGGGTTTTTTTTTGTTGCCATTCGTTCTATTTAAATACTTATTCGATTTTTCGGTTAGTTTCGGGTAATTTTGAATACTTCGTTTTGAATTTTGATTTAAAATTTTAGTTGCCCGTTTTATTTTGGTTTTTTTTTTTTAAATTTTTTAATTTTGAAATGTCAACGGTCCGTCCGTGGCATCCGGGTTTAACCGGATGTTGTTTTCGAAGTTGTTTTGACGCGGTTTTTGCGTTTTTCCCCGCGTTTCAAAGGCATGATTTGACCTTTTCTCTGTTTATGGCGCAGGACGGTAAGGTTGGCAAGAGCCCACCCCAGCCGACAATGACTAGCCACAGTGCTACCTTAATATCACGCCGACCGCCTTCCTTACTGCTCCATTTTGACGCGTTTCCATAACAGATGGCGCCCAACGTGGTACCTGAGGCGCTGGCCTCGATGGCTTTTCTGGTCGATTTGTGAAGTTTCACCATCTCGTATGTCCCAGTTAGGCAAGCCCAGGAGCCGCCACCTGCGTTGGACGGGATGGTGGGACTGATCAAGTTGCCCGGAGGGGTCTTCGGGTTCAGTAGCTGAGGGCTCCACGCGACTTCACGTCATGTCCACCGGAAGTTTTTGCATTTCACCCGGTGAGGTAGTGCTAAGCGCACTTAGTTTTTTGTAATATACATATTTTTTTTGGCCCGGGTCTGTTGTTCGATGTCGGCTTCGCGAAAATATTTATGGCCGCTAAGTGGGGCTTAGTTTGTTATAGGGATTTTTTTTTTGACTTTTCGTTTTGCCGAATGTGTGTTTTGTTTTGTCTTTGTTTTTATTGTATGCATTTTCTTTTCCTTTTGTAGGTATCTCCACTCCTCTAACCAGTCTCAGGTGGCAGCCTTCAGTAGACCCTGCATTGCGGAAGGAGGAGTGGGGAATCGAATAACCTTCTTTTCAACTGCGCAAGTCTGGGGAAATGCGGCACCTAGCTGCATCCTTTCATCGCGGCGCGGCTGAGGAGGCGTAGAACTTAGATCTTCAGTTTTTTTTGTAATTTTCGGTCTACAGCACCCCGGAAAGTCTCAGGCGGCAGCTTTTAGCAGCCCCTGCATTGCGGTCGGGAGTGCTGGAGTCCAAAGAAGCTTAAACTTTTTCAACTGCGCAAATCTGGTGAAATGCGGTACCTAACCGAATCCTTTCATTGCGGCTCAGCTGAAGGGGTGTAGAGTAAAATAAATTTTCAGTTTCTTTTTGTCATTTTCGGTCTAGAGTGCCTCGGCAAGTCTCAGGCGGCAGCCTTTAGCAGCCCCTGCATTGCGGTCGGGAGTACTGTAGTCCAAATAAGTTTAACTTTTTCAAATATTTTTCGCCACGGTACACCCACATGTCCCAGGGCGAGGTGCCCTTAAGACCACCCCTGCTATGCCTTCTAATGATGGGATGTCAGCATTCCCATTGAATATTTAAATACATATACATTTCTTTTTCAAAGCTATATAACGTATTTCATTGCTTTTTGATTTTCAAACGTATATTTACTAATCAAACTTTCTTTCAGCGTATATTGTAAATATTTTTTTTTCCGGAAAAGTCGTTACGATTAGCGACTTAAGACTTGATAGACATTAATAAATTATTACTTTTCTTTTTTTTACGCGAATCGTTGGTATTATAGGGTAGGGAGGGGTGAATCTAGACCTTGTACCTTCCAACCGCCCCTTGTAACCGAACCTTTACTCAAGTTTTCTTGATAGTTGATTTTTTTGTTATAGAGAAATTACTAGTAGACATGGATCAGTCAGCTGAACGCATGACTACTAGAAATTCTACGCGAGGAAGTGGTGGTAAACCTAGAGGTCAGGGTAGAGGGGCATTTCCGAAACAGCCCACAAATCGGCCTTTAGTGATGCATTTTCCAGTAGGTAGTCCGGGCAGAGGAGATCCGACCGGGACAGTAGTGAACCCTGCTTCCAACCATAAGATGGATAGACCAGCTAGTACTAATATCCTTGACTAGTCCATGGTGGCAGATCCTATGCAGAATATCGTTGAACCTTCGATAAACGTGTTGACAGGTATACATGAGGGATCTGGAGTTTTGCTACAAAACTCAATCCTCTTAACACTTTAGGTGATAGGAAGATTCGGGGGTGAACGTGCTACATCAGCTATTCAGGACTTCTCAGGAGGAGACCTATACGAGGAACACCAATAGGCAAGAAAGGAACCGGGCCCAGACCTTTGTTAGTAACCAAGCCAACATCGTTTCGAACAACATGGCGGTGAAACCACAGGAGTGGAAGGTCTACTTCGATGGAACTGGGAGCGTAGCAGACTTTCTGTTTAAATTATACACCTTATGTGAGCGGACTCAGTGTTCGGACGACCAGCTAATGGCAAGCTTTCATCTATTTCTGTCAGGGCGGGCCGAGGAATGGTACTGGCTGTTCACCAAGCAGAACCCAAATGCAAATTATCCCTTTTTGTGTTATTCTTTGAAGCGTGAGTTTGGAACATTGAAAAGTGACCACGAGATCATGATGGAGATCTCAATGCGAAAGCAAAAGCTAAGTGAGTCATACGATGTATTCCACACTGACATAGTAGCACTTAAAAGCGTGAGTTTGGAACATTGAAAAGTGACCACGAGATCATGATGGAGATCTCAATGCGAAAGCAAAAGCTAAGTGAGTTATACGATGTGTTCCACACTGACATAGTAGCACTTAACGCGCGTCTTCCAGAGCCAATGTCAGAAGCCCTAATGATTGACATAATAAAACGAAACGTCAAGAGTAGCTTGAAGCTGATGCTTTTCAACGCAGAGGCGAGGACATTGCATGATCTACGCGATATAGCACGAAAAGGTGAACAAGTGCTGAGGGAGAGCAAGATTCTTGGAACAACTTATACCGGACGACATGTCAATGAAGCCCGAGCGATGACACCTGATAGGAGGATGGAAGGCGAGGATTGCGAAGCTGACCCGCAGATCGAGGCGTTGGAGTATCGGCGCAATAGGAAACCGGACTATTCAGGAATCCAGTGTTGGAATTGTCAAGCCATGGGGCATTCGTATATGTATGTATTGTGAGGAACCTATTAGGAACCCTTTTTGTTTTAAGTGCGGCCCTAGGGGCGTGTATACCGCAAAGTGTTCAAAGGACCATCGCGGCAGGCAAACCAATATTCGAGCGAGAAGATGTGGGAAACTCGTTCGGTGCCATAGCTCCCATATCAGCCAGTGCCCGAGGAGTCGCCTCGAGTGCTGAAACCTTCGCGAGCAGTGAGCGCCATGGAAGTGGTGAACTTTCGAGGAGTAGTGGCACTCTTGCGACGGAACAACCCAGCATTATAGTAACTTTTCCTGATAGTACAGATAGCTCCAATAGTTCAGATTCAGATAGTCCAGGGCCGTCCTCTCATATTTCAAAGCCAGTAGAGATATTGCTTGTCAAGCGCATTTTTCACTTAGTTTGGAACAGAGGGTTACCAGTTACGAGCTAGTAAGGCCAAGAATTTTCAAAAGCAATCCAGAGTCATTCATATCAGATAATATTCTGAACTGTAGGAAGATATATAACAGTCGAGTACAGGAGCGTAAACTTTTGCAAAGCACCACCTTAGTTCTCCCAGAGGATGAAAGGCCTCTGGTGCGAATAAAAATAGAAAACAGTTTGATAGTAGGCTTGCTGGACTCGGGAGCTAATGTCTCTATCCTCGGGAAGGACTGTGAGGAGTTTTTGGATTCGAGTGGGCTTAAGTACCACCCACTACAGGCTTTCGTATACACGGCGGGTGGCGCCAAGCAGAAAATACTAGGTTCTGTTTCCTTACCTGTGACTTTTAAAAATATTACCAAAACCATACGTTTTTACCTTGTTCTTCAAGAAGCGTATTTCGGAGTTGATTTTTGGAGAGCTTTTGCGTTAGCGCCTGATATATTTCCTAGTGTAGCATGTCTAGAGATTAGCGAAGAAAAGGAACAGGAATATAATTTTCATGATTTACCAACAAAGCAGAAGGTCGAGCTGCAGAACGTAGTAGAGACGTTTCCAACATTTGAGAAGTTAGGTCGGGGTCAAACAAAGCTAGTCGGACATCATTTTGACACGGGCGACGCGGTTCCATTAAAGAGCAAGCATTTCCCTCTTTCGCCACCGAGGCAAGCCGAAGCTTTTAGTGAGAAAGGTCCAAGGTCCGGCTGTGTATTGATTCCAGAAAAGTCAACGCGGTTACGAAAAAGGACTCATACCCGTTGCCGCATATTAATGGGCTATTGAGCAGGTTGAAGGGTACCCATTTCATCAGTGGTATCGACCTGAAGGACGCGTTTTTCCAAATCAAGTTGACGGAATCATCGAAAGAAAAGACAGAGTTTGCAGTTCCGGGGAAGCCTCTCTACCACTTCAAAGTGTTGCCATTTGGGTTATGCAACGGGCCGCAGACGATGAGCAGGCTGATGGACAAGGCCATTCCTTCGCGTTTACGGGAGAATGTCTTTGTTTCTTGGATGACCTGATGGTATGCAGCACTAACTTTGAGGAACACCTGGCAGGTGCGTAGGTTTGTGGGTATGGCGAATTGGTATACGGCGTTTATTACAAATTTTGCTGATTTAGCAGGCCCTCTGACCGATTGCCTTCGGAAAAAGCTAGGTCCATTCAAACTTACCCCTGAGGCAATAGAGGCTTTCGAAAAGCTGATGGTAGCCTTGAGCTCCGCTCCTGTCCTGGCCAAACCCGATTTCTCGAAAGAATTTCTTATTCAGTGCGATGCGTCCAAAACAGGTGTGGGTGGTGTGCTGTTCCAGGTCGACGACGAGGGCGCTGAGCATCCAATAGCGTTCGTTTTAAAAAAGCTTAACAATGCTCAGCGCAATTAGTCAGCGCAATCAGTCAGTGTCAAACGATTTCGTCCCTAAATTGAGGGTCGGCCATTCCGTATTATTACAGACCGTTCGAGCCTCAAGTGGTTGATGACTCAAAAGGATTTGCGTGGTAGGTTGGCTAGGGGGTCGCTTCTGATTCAAAGATATGACTTTAAAATGGAACATCGCAAGGGAACCCTGAATATTGTACCGTGTGATTTATCGCGCTTCGATGTAGAAGCGCTAACCTATCCGAACACACCTCACGAAATAGATTTAGAGTCGCCAGAATTTGCAAGTGCCGAATACTCGGATCTAGTCCGAACCATTTTAGACAACAAAGAGGCACTACCGGATTTACGTGTAAGCGAGGGCGTATTTTTCAAGAGGCTTAAATTTCGTAAAGGTGTGGCGGATGAGGAGGCTTCGCTATGGCGGTTATGGTTACCGACTGGGTTGATGGAGGAAGCAATACGACTTGCGCATGATGCGAACTGGAGCTACCACGGAGGATGGCAGAAAACTTTGGAGCGCGTTCGGCAGAAATACTTCTGGCCAAGCTAAGCTAAGGACGTCCGGGAGTATGTACGCAAGTGCGACATTTGCAAAGCTGTAGAAGCAACAAATCAACAAGCCAGGCCACCCATAGCGAATACTTTTACTTCGGAAAGACCATTTCAGCGGTTCTACTGCGATTTCCTGGGCCATATCCGACATCGAAGCGTCGAAATCAATTTCTTTTCAATTTATTAAACCATTTTTCAAAGTATGTTTGGTTGAAGCCCGTGCAGAGAGCGACTACGGTAAACGTTATGAATTACTTCACTTCTGAAATTTTTCCAACTGTAGGGGTCCCTCTCAGTATATCCACAGCGACAACGGTAAATAAACAGTTTATCTCAAAGAATATGAAGCAATTTTTAGAGAATTATGGGGTAACCCACATAAGATAGGGCTATACTCACCGCAGGCTAACGCGTCTTAACGAGTAAATAGGAAGATTGTTTCAAAAATAAGAGTTTTTCTGAAGGATAAACAGGACCATACTGACTGGGATAGGCATATACCCGAAATACTATCAGTTTTAAGAAGTGACTTTCATACCTCAATTCAGTGCTCTCCATACTTTCCATGATACGGTCAGAACATGATTCAGCATGCATCGGCATACAACATATAAGAAAAACTCGGCGCCCTGGGGCAAGATGAAATCCCAATAGTTGCTAAGGCTGATAAATTGTCAAATGTTCGCGAGAAAATTCGTAGAAATTTAGATGCAGCAAAAGAAAAAATTTTGCTTTGAGTAACTTTAAACAAGGCATAAACGCCAAATTCCTGCCGAAATACCTTAAGTGGCGAGTCCGTCGAAAAATAGGCAATGCGTTGTATGACTTGGAAGATCTGACGGGAAAATTGATAGGCCGTTTCCATGCTTCAGATATTCATCCACAATAACCAAAATTTTGACATTTTTTATTTTTTTTTTACCTTGCATATCCATATGGGCGTTTTGGCAGTCGGGGACAACTCGCCCAGTATTCTCCCCGAGCATTGGCCCAGAAGGGAGTCCACATGTGTTTCCACAGGGAGCAGTGGATAACCTGGCAATCCTGGTAACCGGGTTGTCTTTCGGAGTTTTGATGAGTTCTCCATAATCAAAATGTCTACCGGATGAATATTTATCGAATATGAAACCCGCTTCTCCGGTTCTTTTTCTTTAACCTTCTGTGGGGGTGAAACCACTGGAACTATCTTTTGGAGTTTTGATGAGTTCTCCAATAACAAATGTCTACCGCCGCGAAGCATGTTAACTAAGAAACAAAATTAAATTCTCCGTATTTCTCAAGCCTAACTTCTGTGGGGGCAAAACAACTATAAAAACTTCCCTTCGCCGCAATGCGTTTTGAACTATGAAACAAAATTCTTAAATTTTTTTCCCCTTACTGGCGGATCTTCTGTGCCCGGCTAGCTTGTGGTAGAACTAGAGACTCTTATCTAGGGGTGAGTCGTGCCCCACGTTTCTTTTTTATTTCGAAATACCTTTTTCCTGTTCGCTTCATTGACCGGTCTTCGATGCGAAGCAGGTCTGTTATGGTCTACTTCTAACTTAAAGTAATTTTTCTTTATTATACCCCTCGTACTAGTACTAGTACAAGGGTATTATAATTTTGTCCACATAACGGTACTATGTAACGGCGCAAAATAATCGAGTTAGATATAGAGTTCCATATATGAAAGTTCTTAGGTTGAAAAGAGGAATTGATTAAGGCATGTCAGTCCGTCTGTCCGTCCACGACAACTTGAGTAAAAATTGAGATATTTGCATGAAATTTTGCATACAGGTTACTTTCTGACCAAGGTAGGTTGCTATTGAAAATGGGCGGAATCGGATGATAACCACGCCCCCTTTTTCAATATCGAAAATTTCTAAAATCACATAAATTGACATAAGATATTTGCATTGTAGGTTCCTATTGAACATGCACGAAATAGGATGATAACCACGCCCGCTTTTTCGATATCGAAAATTTTGAAAATTACATAAATTAACATAACTTGAGTAAAAATGTAGATCTTTGCGTGAAATTTGTTATGCAGACTACTTTCTGACCAAGGTAGGTTGCTATTGAAAATGGGCGGAATCGGATGATAACCACGCCCCCTTTTTCGATATCGAAATTTTCTAAAATCACATATGTAAATTGACATAAGATATTTGCATTGTAGGTTGCTATTGAACATGCACGAAATCGGATGATAACCACGCCCGCTTTTTCGATATCGAAAATTTTTAAAATTACATAAATTGACATAACTTGCGTGAAAACTGAGATATTTGCATGGAATTTGTTATGCAGGCTACTTTCTGGCCAAGGTGAGCTGCTGTGAAAATTTTCGAAATCGGATGATAACCACGCCTCCTTTTTTGATATAGAAAATTTCAGATGAGATTCTAGAGCCTATATCATTGCCAAGTCATGGTATTTGTATCTCGTTCTGAAAACTAACGCTGGGTATTTAATGTTCGGTTCACCCGAACTTAGACTTCCTTACTTGTTCTTTATTGAAGTGGGTTGTTTATCTTTCCTCAAGTGGACTGTATGTGTGTATATATGTGATAGGTTTAGGTACCTTATCCTGTTTGTTTTGTAAGTATGTATGTATGACAATGAGGGTTGTTTATACTTATCTTTCCTCAAGTGGACTGTATGTGTGTACATATGTGTATGTATGTGTGATAGGTTTAGGTACCTTATCCCATTTTTTTTGTAAATATGTTTATGACAATATTACCTTAAATTCTAGTAGACTGTATAAATTTACTTATTTTAGGGCTCAGCTCAGGCCAATGGGGTCACTGCTGGCAGACAGTGGACGGCCCAGTATACTAGGCTAACTGCGACTATAAAATAAGCAGTCCTCGACCAAGAGCGGATGGTGAGCAGGGTGTGGCTTAAAAGGCCTTATGAACCCTGCGAACCTCTAGTGACAGGGCGTATAGGTGCCGCCCTAAAGTAAGCATCCACGATCTCCTTTGAGGTTGCTCCGTGGGAATACCTACCCAAGATAGGGAGGCAACATTTCGACGTGGGATACATAGCAAAGGACAAACATATGACTCACTGCGGTTGGATAGGTGACAGTTTAGGTTCACCCTGCGCTTTGACATAAATCGATAGATCCTGGGAAGTGGTGAGATTTTTGCCGAGGTGGCAGCACCAAATGGTTCCATAAAATGGAAAAAGCACTAATAACGGAACTTTTAATTTCCAGACAAACAAGTGCTTGGTGTGTTCTCGGTGTGGGTGGCCAGAAATAAATAGTAGGGTAAACCAGAAAAATGACAGTGAATTAAATGGGCAATTGGCGTCAAGCAAATGGTGTTTAATTTTTACGATGGCAATTAAAGTACATATGTTATTAATCAATTGATCAGGGTGGGAGACACGTGGAATCCTGTCCTGATTTCTGGCTTTGGCACAGCTGACATTACGGTTTCGCAGGGCCGTGCGCAGGAATTGGCCTTGGGGGGGTTTTAATTTAGATTTGCATTCGCATAAATTTTTCACTAAGTTAAACATATTTGCTGAAGCAGATACCTAGACCCATATATCACAAATTTAAATGTTCTTTAACTTTCCTGAAACTCCATACTCTGATGCCTAAAACTACTATTTTTTGGTTGTACACATTTTTCTGATAGAGAATTGGTGATATGATGGCATATCCCAGCTAACTAAAAGTGCAAAAAAAGACTTCTTCCGGGGCCCCAATGGAGCGAAAAACCACTCTACGCGGGCACTCCAACGAAGTCATAAAAAAGAGTCCGAAATGAGTCCGATTTCGATGAATTTGAAGCGTTTTTTGACTCTTTCTAAATGAACTGCGGAGCCTTTTATTGGTGCTTTTCTGAACCTTTTTCGGAGCCTTTTATTCCTCCATTCTGAGGGTTTCTGGAGCCTCCTCAGACGCCTTTCGGAGCCCTTTAATTGGTGCTTTTCTTTCATTCATCCATTCAGAGGGTTTTTGGACACTTTTCGGAGCCTTTTATTGGTTTTTCTGAAGCTTATTTGGGGTCGTTTTTTATTTCTTTTGGGTCATAATTTCTTTGCGCAATTTTTCACTCCTAACTATTCTGCCGTCACCAACTCTGACTTTCTAAATTATCCCTATGAGCTACATGGGAACAATTTAATTAATTGTCCAACTATATGCGCCAATGATGTTCTTATTTATCTGAAAACCTTGAAGGAACCTTTTAAATGCGGACCTGATAGTATTCCTACATACTTCTTGAAGAAGTGTGCTAACAATATTTACCAACCCCAATTTGTTCAATCTGTCACTAAAGTGTGGTCTTTTTCCAAAAGCATGGAAAGAGTCGTTTCTTCTACCGCTTCATAAAAGCGGAAGCAAGGCTTCTATAGAGAACTATCGTGGCATAGCAAAGCTTTCTGCCATCCCAAAAGTGTCTGAAGCTATTGTTACCAATCAGCTTACGAATCCTATCTCTACCTAGATTTCCGACTGTCAACACGGGTTCTGTAAGGGAAAGTCCACCGTTACAAACTTACTTGAATTTACTTTGATTTCAGCAAAGCTTTAGATAAAGTGTGTCACTCTTTACTTATTCATAAACTGGATCAGCTGGGTTTCCAGCCGGGTCTCAATCGCTAGATCTCTTCTTACCTTAGCGACAGAGCACAAAAAGTATCTAGTGTTTAAAAATTGTGAATCTGATGTGATTCTGTTCTTGTTGTTTATAAATGATATTTCTACAGTAATATAATTTTCGAAAATTTTAATGTATGCTGACGATGTACAGCTTTTTATGTCATTCGAAGAAGCTTCAATCAGATCTAAATACACTTGTTACTTGGTGCGATTTAAATTATATGCCGCTTAATCCAAAGAAATGTAAATACATGCGTTTTTCGAGAAGAAACTCACAGCCAGCTTCCTATACAATTAACAGTTATAGTCTTGAGCAAATGTATGATTTTGTTGACCTTGGGGTTACTATGGACTAAAAACTCAGTTTTAACTGCCATATTAACGTAACAGTCAATAAAGCTGGAGGCGTTATAGCATTTGTTAAACGATGGTCTAAAGAATTTAGCGACCCTTATGTAACTAAAACTCTTTACTACATTAGTCAGACTGATACTTGAATACGGTTCTATAATTTGGAATCCACGTTACCAGGTCCACGTGGATCCTTAGAATCAGTTCAAAAACAATTTTTACTATTTGCCTTAAGAGATCTTCACTGGGATCCCTTGTATAATTTGCCATCGTATACGAGTCGCTTAAAACTAATTAATCTGCACAGCCTTTCTAGTCGGAGGGAAATGCTTAGAATTGTTTTCATTATTAAATTACTAAATCGTTCAATCACAAGCCCGTTTCTTTTGAGCGAAGTGAACTTCAATGTACCTTCTCGTCCATCAAGACATTTTAAACCACTTATCTTGAAAGAGTGCCGAACTAATTTTGAATTAAATGAGCCTTTTCGTTGTTTGTGTCAAGATTATAACTCTCACTAAGCAGCATAAAAAAGTCAATTCTTTCTATCCTAAATACATAGCAACAATTTGCTTTCATATCCTTTGATTCTTACATTTATTCTTTACAATAACTATCCGCTGTCAACTAATTGTTTATTAATTGTGTAATCAATTTTTTATTTACCTTGTTTAAGCGACATACATGCATAAGCTACGGTTATTTCATTCGTTTATTTTATTTGCATTGCATGCTATTGTAATTCGCAATCAGCTTATAAAATATTTCGAAGATATAGTTTATGTTTTGGAAAGCCAAAGGGTGGTTTTTCACAACGAAAATGAGGAAGCCAATCGCGCCATGCCTCAGAGCCAACAGTGCTCGCCACCAATAATACATATATACCCTAATGTCTAAGCTTTAGAGAAGGCGAGTTGTGTTTTAAGTAAATACATATAGGATGTCACCAATCGCGCCATACCTCAGAGCCAACAGTGCTCGCCACCAACAAATACATATAGGGTGTCACAGGTGTCCCGCACCTCCCGTTCTCTAAAGAACAAAATGTTTTTAACATTTGCGCAACACGGTCATCAGAACCTGAGCCAAATGATTTAATAAATACCTTTTGAGCAAGACGGTCGCCTAGGCCTGAGCCAAAAGGTGGTTTTTCCAAGCGAAAATGAGGAAGCCAATCGCGCCATACCTCAGAGCCAACAGTGCTCGCCACCAATAATACATACATACCCTCTCGTTCTCCAAAGAACAATTTTGAACATTTAGGCAAACATGGTCGTCAGAACCTGAGCCAAATGAATACATACAATTTGAGCAAAACGGTCAGATAGCACCTGAGCCAAATAATAAAATAAAATAAAAAATAATAATAACTTGAAACACAACGAGCCTTCTCTAAAGCTTAGACATACCTTACTTAGCTGATGAGGTTTTCTCTGTAGCTGAGCAGTTTTAGATCTCGACGATTAACAAACCAAAGCCTTTCAAAGACTCGGCACGAAAGAACAATCCGCGCGTATTGCGGATGCGCCCCTCGCGCCGGCGGGCGGGATATGGTGGATTGGGCATTATTATTATTATAAATAATAAAAAATAAGGTTTGCGAAGTTTTATTGACACTATTCGGAAAATATGAAATATGCTATGTTTATTTTCCACAGACTATTGATAAACGTGTGAAGACCAAATATGGCCACAAATTTGGCCCACACAAATATCAACGGCATAACACCAAAATAACTAAACGGAACAAAGCAACCAACATACAACAGCAACATCAGACAAACCAACTCCAACACGAATCGGCACAACAAGTCGTAGCAACACGGTCACAACATGTAATCATGCGCACAAGCAACAATACGAAGATGTGTATATAACAAGCAACACGAGGAGACAGCAGGCAGTCAGCACGGAACTGCGGTAGTGACAAGATCTACGCGGAAGGGTGATAACTAGTACATGGGAGCTTACCAATGCTAGTGATCATCGTTTAACGTAGACGCGGACTAAGCTGTACTTGAGGTGTGCTGGATTTACCCCGCCCATTATACGCTTAAGGCTGCGATTACCTGATCTGCCGCGGTCAGCCTTGGATACGCACATTGCAACGCGAGTACAGTTGCGACAGCATAGCCGTGGGTACGAGATCGCGACGTCGACGCAATCACAACGGTACGCTCTCACGCCAGCGAAGCAGTAACAGAGATAGCGGAACGCATATAAACCGCAAGCCCGCCAGCGCCATACCATCTGCATTGCGTGGACCAGTACGGAGTCACGGTCAAGATCGGATCTACGCTGGGTAGTGATAGTTAGTAAATGGGGTTTACCAATACTAAACATTACGATCCAGAGTAGACGTGGACTAAGCTGTACTTGAGGTGTGCTGGATTTACCCCGCCCATTATACACTTAAGGCCGCCGATCAGCCAGCACTCGCCGTAGGGATGCGCAGTAGAGGCAGCCAGAGTCACATAGCCACCAACACACGCCGAACGAGGGACGCCACTGCAAGAAGAACGGAACAACGCTAGCCGACGTACGCCGACGCCAACAGCACAGAGCGTCGCTAACCGAGGTATAACGGGATACGACGAACCGTTACCGAGCCAAGAGGCGCATTATCGCGCCAGACAACGTCGCTGCCAAGTCATACAGCCGCTAACACGCGCGACCACACGCCAGCAGACGTACGCCGACGCCAACCGCACAGAGAGTCGCTAAACGAGGTACAACGGGATACGGTGAGCCGTTACCAAGCCAAGAGGCCCGTTACCACGCCGGACAACTAGGCACCGAGCCAACAATACGAGTAGAAATCAGTGAGCTACTAAAGATTATTGAATTATAAGTATAATTAAGTTGAACAGAATTGAATAAAGTTAAGAATACGACTTGCAAAAGGGCCCCCAAGTATAAATTTATTGTACGAGGACCCTGGACACGGCGAGTATACCCCAGCACCAGATAAGAAGCATAGGGGCAGGGAAAAGCTTCGTTACAATTGGCGCCCGAGCAGGGACCCTGCAAGTCGTATATCCAACTTATCAGACGGAAAATTCCTGATAAAACCCACATAATGAATAAGCCACTGGATACAACGTGGCTAGACAGCCTCTCCAAAGGGCAACTGGTATCCATCGCGCAAGAGCTAGGTATCGAGCATACCGGTACCACCCGTGAAATCCGCAAGCGCATAGCGGCATTGGCCTCCAAGGCGCCCATCGACCCAGAGATACACGCCAAATTCTTAATGGAGAACACTTACAAAACCACAGTGAACACTATAAATTATGAAGACGGGCCAAAGACACCGATCCAGGCGAACTTCGGTAACGCCCTTCAAGGACCACCAGGGAGGAATTTTTTGACGATCCCAACGCAGAACCAGCAAGCCCCACATCAGTACCCACCATTAGCAAATGCTGTGCCCAGCAATTACACGATAGCCCAAGGCGATCAAGTATCGGGCCTGGTAATCGCACCTGTCATCGATCAGGAACGGAAGTGGTCGGTAAAGTACGATGGTGGGCGGGATCCCCTAGCATTCATAGAACGGCTGGAAGAATTGGCCGAAGTATACATGGTAAACAGATACCTGCTCCCAAAAACTATGCCCGAATTATTGTGCCACACCGCCCTACAGTGGTATCGCAACAACAACGAGCACTGGAACAACTGGGCGGCTTTCAAGCGAGAATTCCTGCGATTTTTCTTACCGGCCAGATATTTCGAGCGTCTAGAAGATGACAGCGGAGACAACACGCACGAGAGAAATACAAGGACTACCTGTTGGCGATACAAAATTTAATGCGACACGCCGGGTACAGTAGCGAACAACGACTGGAACGGATATTTCGCAAAAGCCATCCGGACTATTTACTGTATATCCGAAGACGAGATTTTAGTAGCTTAACGGAACTCCTTACCCTCGCTGAAGACTATGAGGGAATCCACGAAGGACACCGACGCACGTCAGAAGTACCACGACGCGAAACGGCGCGACACGTAGTGGATGAGAAAGCCCAGGACCCAACAACGAGTCGATCGCCCCACCAGCAGCCTCCACGAGAAACAACTCCGGACGCCCAGCGCTACCCCCCGTCTAACACACCTAACACCCGGTGCAGGAGGTGCGGCCTGGAAGGTCACTACGCTGATAGGTGTCGAAATCCGAGCAAGTTATTCTGTTCGGAGTGTGGCCGGCCTGATATACGAACAATAGAGTGCTGCCGTCGACGTTAGGGAAACGAAATGGGGAGTCACCAAGGACAAGGCGCGGTGAACCCACAGAACCCAGCGCCGAAGTACCAGTAATCATGCGTCAGGATTATGGCCGCCTCTACGCCCTCTTCGAACTTGGTGGGCAGCCCGCAGAGGCCGACACATTCGACACCGGAGCCTCAAGAAGCTTTGTGTCACCCGTTGTAGCAGAACGCATGGTAAGCTCTAGAGGCGGAGAAAGAATAGCCGTAGCCCTTCAAGTAACAATGGCTGACGGTACCAGCAGACAAATTTTCGACGCAATAAGGACCGAAGTACGCCTCGGGAAGTCATCACACCGCACCATTCTACACGTAATGCCCGACATCATCATCGGCCTAGACACACTAGGCGGTATGGGAGCTACATTATCCTGCGGAGGAAGTGGCATCGTCCTGGCTTACCCATTTGAGCAAAATGCAGCCACACCACGGGCGACCGTACCATCAGCGGCGGAAGATAGAAAAGGACCTGCTACGACGAACGGTAGTTCACCCAAGAGGACCGGAAAAAAACGCTCACAAAGAACCAGAACGGAAACCAAAACTAGAGGAGAGACAACTGACGAGGCAGCTACGGGCAGCCTCATCACGCAAACCACGGAGAACGGGGCCGGCTCAAGCCGCCTACCCAACAACAACCTGAGCCGGTTGATAAAGTCAACACGCTCAGTTTCCAGTAATGAAAATAACTGCGTCACCTTCGAGTGTACTGAGACATGGCAAATGTTGCCCGAAAACCCAAGCATCACGACACCACCCAACCAACGGAGTATCTCTAACCAAATACGGGATGTTCACCAAAACCGCTGCGCGACGGCTTTCATCACACCCCCCAGACAAGGTCATAATGCCGGGGGCATACACCACGGCAAACATCAAGGTGAAGCAGACCGCATACGTGAGTTCCTGAGGGAAGAACTCGAAAAGTTCGAGACAATGACCGGGGTGACTAACGTGGCCGAGCATAGGATCAACATGACGGGCGGCCGCCCCATAAGCAGCGGTACTTCCCACGCAATCCAGCAATGCAAAGCATCATAAACACCGAGATCGACGAACTCCTGTCGAAGGGATGCATCGAACCATCTCGCAGCCCACACAGCGCACCGATCGTATTAGCCCGGAAGAAGAATGGTACTTGGCGGTTATGCGTAGACTATCGGCAGCTCAACGCCCGATCTGTACCCGACGCATACCCCTTACCAAGGATAGACAAGTTACGAAGGGCGAAGTACATAAGTAGTCTAGATCTCAAGAACGGCTACTGGCAGATACCCCTGGAACCCAACAGTCGGCCATACACCGCTTTCACGGTACCTGGGCGCGGCCTGTTCCAATGGCGGGTTATGCCATTTGGGTTACACTCCGCACCGGCAACATTCCAAAGAGGGCTCGACCAAGTCATAGGCCCAGAGACAGACCACCATGCCTTCGCTTATCTAGACGACATAATCGTTATAGGCTCCACGTTGGAGAGCAGTACTAACGCAAGATTTGGAGGGCGGTGAACGCGTGATTGCCTACGCTAGTAGAAAACTAAACAAAGCAGAGGCCAATTACTCGCCCACTGAGAGGGAGTGCCTGGCGATCGTCTGGGGAATCCGCAAGATGAGGCCTTACTTGGAAGGCTATCGTTTCAACGTAATAACCGACCACATGTCATTGAACTGGCTAAACTCCCGAAAACCCAAGCATCACGACACCACCCAACCAACGGAGTATCTCGAATTGCACGATGTTCCTTGGAGCTGCAACAACACGCCTTCGATATCGAGTATAGGAAAGGGAAACTGAATATGGTGGCAGACGAACTATCCCGACAACCATTGGAGACCCTGCTACAGGCCACTACAACGGGTCCACAGTGCAAATGGTGGCAGCGACATGTCAGCGAAGTACGAACCAACCCTGAAAAGTACGGCGATTATACGATACAAGATGGGCAACTTTACCGGCACATCCCCTGCAGATCTCACGACGAAGATACGGTACCATGGAAGTTATGCGTACCAACTCCGCTCCGACAACGGGTGCTACAGGAGCACCACGACACACCAAGTGCCGCGCACATGGTACTATTGGCCAGGCATGTTCCGCGACATCAGCCGCTACGTACGCCAATGCGAGTCGTGCTAAAAATATAAGGAGGGACAGCAGAAACCAGCCGGAAAGATGCTCTCGCAGGTAGCACAAGAACCCTTCGCCACGGTCTGCGCCGATTTCATTGGACCACTACCACGCTCAACACACGGTAACAGCATGCTATTGGTATTCTTCGACCGCTTCAGCAAGTGGGTAGAGTTGATCCCCATGAGAAGGGCTACGGCCGAGGGCCCTGCCGCGCTTTCAGAGAACGAATCGTCGCAAGATTCGGCGTACCCAAAATACTAATCTCCGATAACGGCGGGCAATTCACTAGCACCATGTGGAAGCGTTACCTTTAAGAGGTCGGGGTCCGCCAGCAATTCACGGCGCCTTATACACCCCAAGAGAACCCTACAGAACGCGCCAACCGGACCGTCAAAAGGATCATAGCGCAACTCACCAAATCGAGACACCAGCGATGGGACGACCTCCTGCCCGAGATCGAACTTGGCATAAACACCAGCGTTACAGCCTCAACCGGGTATAGTCCGGCCTTTCTGGTACAAGGACGCGAGCCACGACTACCGGGGACGCTCTACGACGAGTTAAACGTTGGAACTGGTACGAGCCCACATACGGCAGAGGAGAAGTCCACCCGGCTGCAGGAGGCATTCAAGATAGTGAGGCAGAACATGGAACGGGCAGCTACGGACCAAGCGCGACATTACAACCTTCGTCGGAGGAAATGGACCCCCGAGGTCGGCGAACTGTCCAAATTCGGGCTTTTCTCTTTCGACTTATTATCTGGTTTGTATATGGTGTGGGCCGAATCCTCTATTTGATTATAATCTGATTTGAATTTACCAATGAAACATTCCATACTGGATTTAGAGGAACTTCAGAATCAAAACGAATCTAGAAAAATAGCTGTAGATGAGAAATTCTCAACCGTACAATACAAATGCTTAAGAAGGGTGAAGGTAGTATGTACCCCAGGAAAATCGAAAACCTCTTAATGAACCCAACAACTTAGTGAAATTTACAAGGAAAATAATTCCAGCCTTCGATTTAACTGTTGTACGTGTTTATTACGAAAAGTGAAAAAAAAAAACAAAAACAATTGAATTTATTGTTACATTATGCAGAAAAAAGGTTAATTGAATTTAGTGTAGTATGGCCGGTGATCTGTTGAAGCGAGTTGTGTTGTTTCTGTTTGGCAGCAGTATCAATGACAAAATATTGACCCACGAAATTTATTTATTTTATTTATTTAAGTTGTTATGGTCTACTTCTAACTTATAGTCATTTTCCTTTATTGAATTTGATTGGTATGACTCACTGCGGTTGGACAGGTGACAGTTTAGGTTCACCCTGCGCTTTGACATAAATCGATAGATCCTCGGAAGTGGCGTGATTTTTGCCGAGGTAGGAGGAACATATGGTTCCATAAAATGGAAAAAGCACTAATAACGGAACTTTTAATTTCCAGACAAACAAGTGCTTGGTGTGTTCTCGGTGTGGCCAGAAATAAATAGTAGGGTAAACCAGATTGCCCGAAAAATGACAGTGAATTAAGTAAATGGGCAATTGGCGTCAAGCAAATGGTGTTTAAGTTTTACGATGGCAATTAAAGTACGTATGTTATTAATCAATTGATCATGGTGGGAGACACCTGGAATCCTGTCCTGATTCCTGGCTTTGACACAGCTGACATAACGGTTTCGACAGAATTGGCCGAACGCGAGTAAAACTTTTTATATTGCCAGGCAACATTTCAGCAGCAAATGTCAATTAATTACTAGTCAAAAGGCTAAAGTATTGTAAAGATGGCAGTTTTTTTTATGTGGCAACTTACCAAAGCATGTAGCTTGAAACATTGTCAGTGGCGAGGTCGGGTGAGGAGCTTCATGTGCCTCCTACCCTGAAACCCAGGTGCGTCGATGCCCATGGATGAGGGTGGGCCAAGCACCGGGCGTCGCAACAACACCCGCGCTGCCCCGTTGTATGTTCGGCCTTATTTTTATTGTTTGTTTATTTCTATTTTTCAGCTGTGGTAATCGGTCGTTTCCGATTCGTTTGATTTTCAGGGTTTTTCTTTTGAATTTACTGGGTTTTTTTTTGTTGCCATTCGTTCTATTTAAATACTTATTCGATTTTTCGGTTAGTTTCGGGTAATTTTGAATATTTCGTTTTAACAGTTGTCAAGTTATATTTTTTGAATAACCTCTGTAATGAATTGTATTTAATTTGAATACCTTATAATGCGACCCTGACGGACAACAGAAACACTGACAATGAGAACGGACAAGAAGGGAACGGACAGAGTAGTCTGTGAGTTGCATCGTACCGCGCTAGAGGACAGTCGTGTTTGTAATAATCAATCTAATATATTATTTTCTACTAATTAAAATATTAAAAAACGCAGTGAACTGTTAAATAGTGGTCTTTCTATTTACCTCGGATTGTCTTGACAAGTTCAGAGTGGGACAAAGAGTCCAAAAGCGAGTGTAAAAAGCCCAAGTGCGTGAAAATAACATAGAAAAGCAATAAGCGAAAAAGTAATACGCGCGCAGAAGTCGACAAGCGAAAACGCGTAGCCACATACGTATACATATGTACTCGTGCAAAATCGTTCAAGAAAATCTGCGAATTCGTGTGCGTGATTTAAAAAATTTAAAAGATGGAGAAAATCGCTAAGTTTAATGTTGTACAACTTCGAGAAAAGTTGAGGGATGCAGGTTTACCGACGTCAGGTAACAAGGCAAAATTAATCGAGCGGTGGTATGAGCACCAGCAGAGTGAAAGATTTTCAAGCGCGCTAAATGAAAGTGTAGAACGGCGTTTGTACGAATTGGAAAGCGCTATGCAATCAGTGCGTGTTGAGGCAAGTGAGGTTGTTGTTACGCCATTAAGTACATCCTCACCAACGCCAGTTAGTTGCAATGTACAGAAGACCATGCCTAACAGGGCAAATCGTGAACCTGTAAGCATGTCTGTACATGTGGCACAGCAATCTGTGTCGATGGGCGTAAGCAGAGCAACGGTTGATTCAAATTTTGCGCAAGCAGCGACACCAATTTCGCGTCATGTGCAATTCGCCGAACCATCTGTAGCAACGTCATTAAATCATGGCAACAACTACATGTGGGCAACGTCGACGTCAGCAGCTGAAAGGGCAAATACAGCAAATTATTCTTTTGCGCAGATGGGATACACACAACGAAACGAAAATCAGAATTATTCAGCGTCAGCAGCTCAGAGAGCAAACACAAATACATATTCGTTCCCGTATGAGCGAACACAGCTACAGAGAGAACAAAACGAAAACCAAAATACTCAGTATACTCCAGTGCAGTTTAATAGTGTACCGTGCAATACGATGCCAACATACGTATATGCAAATGAAATGTTCGCGCCGTCGTGTTGTGTACCACAAAGTGGAAATTGGAACAGTCGGGTATATATGAATAATTTCGGAAACGTAAATGATATTATTAAAGTTCTGCCGACGTTCGATCCAAGTGAAAAGTCGTTGTCATCAATGCAATTTGTTGGTATGGTCGAACAGCTTTTACATGTGTATGGGTGGAATGAGAAAATACTTCTCTTTGCGGTGCAAGCCAAATTAAAAGGTGCTGAAAAAATGTGGATTGATTCTGCACCAATTGTTTATGTTAATTGGTCGCATTTTGTGAATGATTTTATTACTCAGTTTCCAACAATGATTAATTCGGAAATGTTTTATTATCGGGTATTGGCGAAAGGTCACCAAGGTAAAGTGGATGACCAAGCGGTAATAAAATATGTGATAAACGGGTTAAACGACACAGACATGAAAAAGTGTCTATCGGTAGCAAAGTATGTGACATGTAATGATTTATTGCATGCGATAATAAACTATTGCGCGTATAATGTAACAAAGACATCCGCGCCGGTTAAAGAAACAATAACAAACAACAAAATTAAACGTGAGACAAGTGCAAAGAAAACACAGGGTGACATTATTTGTTATAATTGTCGTAAACCAGGACACATATCACGCGAATGTGGCGAAAAGAATCGTAAGCAAAAATGTGGAAAGTGTGGTGAATTAGGCCATCAGCAAAAAGATTGCACAGTGAAAAATCCGAAGTCAGAAAAATGCAATGCAATCGAAGATGAGCCAATAAAATTTACTGTGAAAAGAGTTTTGATAAATGATAGCGAAATCGAAGCTTTTGTTGATACAGGTAGCTCTCGATCTCTTGTTCGAAATACTGTGGCGCAGAAAATAAATCAATGTGCACAAGAAAAATGCTACGTACGTCTCAAAGGTTTTGGAGGCGGAGTGTTTGAGTGCTATGACAAGATAAAAGTCATAATGGAAATTGATAACGTGCGTGTTGGTGTACATTTATTAGTGGTTGATGACAATATAATTGAAAACGATATTTTGCTTGGACGTGATGTACTATGTTCTGGTAAATACATAATTGATGGTGACAATTTGTATGTTCACGAAATAAAAACAAAATCTGTAAATGTGATTGAAGATAAATCGAATATGGGCAAATATGGTGATCTGAATAAGATCTTGTGTAGATATGAAAAACGCTTTTCGACGTTGGAAAAAGCTAATATGGGCAAGATGTGTATTAAACTTTCGACGGATCAGCCGATAAATATGAAACCGTACAGGTTGCCATTTGCAAAACGCCCTATAGTGAACGAAATGATCCGTGATTTGTTAGCAAAAGATATTATTCGAGTGTCTAATTCGGCATATGCTTCGCCGATAGTGGTAGTTGCAAAGAAAAATAATGAATATCGAATGTGTGTTGACTACCGACAGTTGAATCGGGTTACAGTGAAACAGCCATTCCCTATGCCAATTATGGACGAACTTTTTGCTATACTCGCGGGTAATAGTTATTTTACGGTGTTAGATTTTAATATGGGATATCATCAAATCGAAGTTGATGAAGACAGTAAGCAATTAACCGCGTTTGTAACTAATGATGGACATTACGAATATAATCGTATGCCATTTGGTCTGGTGAATGCGCCGGCAGTATTCCAGACCATGATGAACAGATTGTGTGAGAAAATGAAACCGCGGAAAGTGATCGCATATCTCGATGATGTAATTATACCGAGCGTGACAGTGCGTGAGGGCCTAGAAACGCTTTACGAATTTTTAGCGTTGCTCGAAAAAACAGATTTAACATTATGGCGGGACAAATGTAAATTTTTGGCCACGGAAATAAACTTTCTCGGTCATAAAGTAAACGCTAATGGTATTACGCCTGGCGAGTGTAAGGTAAAAGCAATTCGTGATTTTCCGAGACCTACTAACGCAACTGAGGTACGTCGATTCCTGGGTCTCACAGGATTCTTCAGAAAATTTGTGAAGAATTACGCACTCATTGCCAGACCGTTGAACAAACTGACCACAAAGGATGCCGTAAGTAATTTTATATGGGGTGATATAGAAACCAATGAATTTAAATCCTTGATACAAGCTCTGACGAGTGAGCCTGTATTAGTATTGTATGACTTCAACGCAAAACATGAAGTTCATACTGATGCCAGCTCAATTGGGGTAGCTGCTGTGTGTTTGCAATCTATTGATGATGGTAAAACCTGGAATGCGGTCATGTATTTCAGTAGAAGGTGTACTGCAGCAGAATCTCGTTACCACAGTTACGAGCTGGAGGTGATGGCGGTAGTTGAAGCCTTACAGCGATTTAGGGTATACCTGTTAGGGAAACCTTTTAGAGTCGTAACTGACTGCGCAGCTATAAGTAGCGTGAAGACAAAAAATGAACTCATTCCGCGCATTGCACGTTGGTGGATGCGCTTATCCGAATTCGATTTTGAGTGTGTTCACAGACCTGGGGTTCGTATGGGTCATGTGGATGCATTAAGCCGTGCTCCTGTAGAGAGCGAAATAAAACCTGAAAACGCAAACATCATGCAGGTATCATTGGAGACGGATGACTGGCTGTTATCCATGCAGCTCCAAGATGCGCGAATCAAAGAAATTATCGACGTGTTACGTGGTAATCGTAAATCTGACCAAGTAAAGCAAATTAAAACTGAATATCAAGGAGAAAATAATCGACTTTATCGACGTGATGGTGGTAAACTGCTCTTCGTTATACCAAAAGCTGTTCGTTGGCGTGTTGTCATGTACTGCCACGACGACATGGGTCATTTCGGGCTCGAGAAAACAATCCAGCGGGTAAAGTAACATTTTTGGTTTCCGCGTATTAGAAAGTATGTGACGGAGTATATATCAGCTTGTGTAGAGTGCTGCTATAACAAAGCAGTTGGCGGCAAGCCTGAAGGTACGTTATACATCGAACCTGTTACACCTATTCCTTTTCATACGATGCATATCGATCACCTGGGTCCCTTTGTGAAAAGCAAGAAGGGATACACTTATGTTATTGCTATAAGCGACGCATTCACTAAGTATTTGATAGTGAAGCCAGTAAGAAATACGAAAACGCAACCAGTACTGCAGGTTTTGAGTGAGCTTAGCTCATATTTTGGGTTGCCAACGAGAATTGTAAGCGATCGTGGTACAGCTTACACATCCAAACAGTTTGAGAAATTTTGTGATGACCATGATATTCAGCACATAAAAACTGCTGTTAGAACCCCTCGTTCCAATGGGCAAGTGGAGAGGGCCAATCAAACTATTTTGAGTTTTCTGCGAACTTCCGGCGCTCATGCTAAAGAGTGGGACGATTATCTGCACAAGTTACAATGCAGCGTCAATTCTCAAGTGAATTCAAGTACTGGGTTTTTTCCAAATGACTTAGTATTTGATTTCAAGATTCGAGACGTAATACGAAACAAGCTGCTGGCAGCGGTCATTGAGGATCACGTTGAGATCCCTATGGCAGAGAGAAGAGAAGAAGCGCATACTAAATTACAACAACAACGAGAAAAGTGGAAGAAACGGTTCGACAACAAACACAAATCTCCCACTGAGTACAAGGTGGATGACCTGGTAGTAATTGCAAACGACCTACAATCTACTGGTGAATCGCGTAAGTTGGACAAACGATATCGCGGTCCATATGTTGTGAGCAAGGTGATTGGTAAAGACAGATACCTAATTGAAGATATCGACGGTATGCAGCGTAAACAGAAAAGATTCAGTTCAATATATTCATCTGATCGAATGAAACCGTGGTGTGTACTACCAATTGATATTGATGACGACACAACAAATGATATCATAGAAAGCGACGATGATTCTGATGACATCGAGGCGAAGTCAAAGTAGGATCGGCCGAGCTGTCAAGTTATATTTTTTGAATAACCTCTGTAATGAATTGTATTTAATTTGAATACCTTATAATGCGACCCTGACGGACAACAGAAACACTGACAATGAGAACGGACAAGAAGGGAACGGACAGAGTAGTCTGTGAGTTGCATCGTACCGCGCTAGAGGACAGTCGTGTTTGTAATAATCAATCTAATATATTATTTTCTACTAATTAAAATATTAAAAAACGCAGTGAACTGTTAAATAGTGGTCTTTCTATTTACCTCGGATTGTCTTGACACAGTTTTGTTTTGAATTTTGATTTAAAATTTTAGTTGCCCGTTTTATTTTGGTTTTTTTTTTTTTTTGAATTTTGAAATATCAACGGTCTCTCCGCGACATCCGGGTTTAACCGGATGTCGTTTTCGAACTTGTTTTGACGCGGTTTTTGCGTTTTTCCCCGCGTTTCAAAGGCATGATTTGACCTTTTCTCTGTTTATGGCGCAGGACGGTAAGGTTGGCAAGAGCCCACCCCAGCCGACAATGACTAGCCACAGTGCTACCTTAATATCATGCCGACCGCCTTCCTTACTGCTCCATTTTGACGCGTTTCCATAACAAAGTCTACAGTGCATAATACCTTACAGACTAGAAAAATTTTACATAAGACCTCCCAAGAGGAAGTAATACGGAAACACAAATTTCTTACTGACAAATAAAATAAAGAATTTTCACAAGCTTTGATTTTGATAATGCAAAGTCAAGCTGATTTGAAGTTAAAAATAAAGCATTTAGTTCACGCAGTGCACGAGCAATAGGCGCATTACCAGCATAATTTGTTCTGAAATTTCTCTCCTTAAAAAGGGTAAAAATTACGAAGACTTCTTCGCGGAATATTAAAACTAATCCGCTGTAGTAAGATTGGGAAGTCAATGATGCCGTTAATAATATTAAAAACAAATTAAAGGTGAAGAACTTTTCGATTATCCAATGAATCCAAATGAATTAAAATTGCGTCGCATGCTTTAAGAAAACTTTCTGAACACGTTCAATCCTCAAAAACGGATCTTTTGAACTCAATGAGTATGACAAAAACCATTCTGCCTTGCTCAGCAGAGAAAAAATTAAGTGAATTCATTAAGATTTAAGAACGTTAAATTTTCACTTAAAAAAATACATTCAAAAAATTTGCAAATAGAGCCTAGGTAAGATTTTAACGTATTGGAAAAGTTTAAAACAGATCAACCATAAACTTTCGACATTATTGAAGTACAAACAAAACACAAAAAATGTGGGCGTTTCACCGCCCACTTTTCAGATATCATATAAATCTTGACTAAAGTCACACATCTCCAAAAATCTTTAATTTACACCCAATATGTTCATGCTTATGTAGATTGCAATTTTATATAGTCTGGGGGCGTGGCACCGCCCACTTTTCCAAAAACTAATATAGCCAAAATCGTACACAACAATCTTCTGAACCAATCTGGAAGGTCTAAAGGAGATGGACAATAAACTTTGTCCATTATTGAAGTACAAACAAAACACAAAAAATATACTTTTCCAAAATTACATAAATCTTGACACACATATCCAAAAATCATTAATTTAGACCAAATATGTTCAGAGTTATGAAGAATTGAAATTTTATATAGCCTGGAGGCGTGGCACCGTGCCAACACAGTTCTACAACTGCAAAATATCGTTTTATAGATTGAGCAATACTGCCATTGTAAACGCCAGCACCCTGCCACAACTGCAAAATATCGCGCAATACTGCCTTCGTGAAAATCATCACAGTTCTACAACTGCAAACTATCGTTTTATAGATTGAGCAATACTGCCATTGTAAACGTCAGCACCCTGCCACAACTGTAAAATATTGCGCAATACTGCCTTCGTGAAAGCCATCATAATTCTACAACTGCAAAATATCGTTTTATAATTTGAGCAATACTGTCATTGTAAACGTCATCACCCTGCCACAACTGAAAGTATCGCGCAAGGCTGCCTTCGTGAAAATCATCATAGTTCTACAACTGCAAAATATTGTTTTATAAATTGAGCAATACTGTCATTGTAAACGTCATCACCCTGCCACAACTGCAAAATATCGTTTTATAGATAAAGCAATACTGTCATTGCAAACGTCATCACCCTGCCACAACTGCAAAATATCGCGCAATACCGCCTTCGTGAAAATCATCACAGTTCTACAACTGCAAAATATCGTTTTATAAATTGAGCAATACTGTCATTGTAAACGTCATCACCCTGCCACAACTGCAAAATATCGTTTTATAGATAAAGCAATACTGTCATTGCAAACGTCATCACCCTGCCACAACTGCAAAATATCGCGCAATACCGCCTTCGTGAAAATCATCACAGTTCTACAACTGCAAAATATCGTTTTATAAATTGAGCAATACTGTCATTGTAAACGTCATCACCCTGCCACAACTGCAAAATATCGTTTTATAGATAAAGCAATACTGTCACTGCAAACGTCAGCACCCTGCCACAACTGCAAAATATCGCGCAATGCTAACTTCGTGAAAATCATCACAATTCTACAACTGCAAAATATCGTTTTATAAATTGAGCAATACTGTCATTGTAAACGTCATCACCCTGCCACAACTGCAAAATATCGCGCAATACTGCCTTCGTGAAAATCATCGTAGTTCTACAACTGCAAAATATCGTTTTGTAAATTGGGCAATACTGTCATTGTAAACGTCATCACCCTGCCACAACTGCAAAATATCGTTTTATAGATAAAGCAATACTGTCACTGCAAACGTCAGCACCCTGCCACAACTGCAAAATATCGCGCAATGCTAACTTCGTGAAAATCATCACAATTCTACAACTGCAAAATATCGTTTTATAAATTGAGCAATACTGTCATTGTAAACGTCATCACCCTGCCACAACTGCAAAATATCGCGCAATACTGCCTTCGTGAAAACCATCGTAGTTCTACAACTGCAAAATATCGTTTTATAGATTGAGCAATACTGCCATTGTAAACGCCAGCACCCTGCCACAACTGCAAAATATCGCGCAATACTGCCTTCGTGAAAATCATCACAGTTCTACAACTGCAAACTATCGTTTTATAGATTGAGCAATACTGCCATTGTAAACGTCATCACCCTGCCACAACTGCAAAATATCGTTTTATAGATAAAGCAATACTGTCATTGCAAACGTCATCACCCTGCCACAACTGCAAAATATCGCGCAATACTGCCTTCGTGAAAATCATCACAATACTACAACTGAAACATATGGTTTTATAAATTGAGCAATACTGTCACTGTAAACGTCATCACCCTGCCACAACTGAAAAATATCGTTTTATAGATAAAGCAATACTGTCATTGTAAACGTCATCACCCTGCCACAACTGCAAAATATCGTTTTATAGATAAAGCAATACTGTCACTGCAAACGTCATCACCGTGCCACAACTGCAAAATATCGAGCAATACTGCCATTGTAAACGTCAGCAGCGTGCCACAACTGCAAAATATTGCGCAATACTGCCTTCGTGAAAATCATCACAATACTACAACTGCAAAATATGGTTTTATAAATTGCGCAATACTGCCTTTGTAAACGTCAGCACCCTGCCACAACTGTAAAATATTGCGCAATACTGCCTTCGTGAAAGCCATCATAATTCTACAACTGCAAAATATCGTTTTATAAATTGAGCAATACTGTCATTGTAAACGTCAGCACCCTGCCACAACTGTAAAATATTGCGCAATACTGCCTTCGTGAAAGCCATCATAATTCTACAACTGCAAAATATCGTTTTATAAATTGAGCAATACTGTCACTGTAAACGTCATCACCCTGCCACAACTGAAAAATATCGTTTTATAGATAAAGCAATACTGTCATTGTAAACGTCATCACCCTGCCACAACTGCAAAATATCGTTTTATAGATAAAGCAATACTGTCACTGCAAACGTCATCACCGTGCCACAACTGCAAAATATCGAGCAATACTGCCATTGTAAACGTCAGCAGCGTGCCACAACTGCAAAATATTGCGCAATACTGCCTTCGTGAAAATCATCACAATACTACAACTGCAAAATGTGGTTTTATAAATTGCGCAATACTGCCTTTGTAAACGTCAGCACCCTGCCACAACTGTAAAATATTGCGCAATACTGCCTTCGTGAAAGCCATCATAATTCTACAACTGCAAAATATCGTTTTATAAATTGAGCAATACTGTCATTGTAAACGCCAGCACCCTGCCACAACTGCAAAATATCGCGCAATACTGCCTTCGTGAAAATCATCACAGTTCTACAAGTGCAAAATATCGTTTTATAGATTGCGCAATACTGCCTTTGTAAACGTCAGCACCCTGCCACAACTGTAAAATATTGCGCAATACTGCCTTCGTGAAAGCCATCATAATTCTACAACTGCAAAATATCGTTTTATAAATTGAGCAATACTGTCATTGTAAACGTCATCACCCTGCCACAACTGAAAAATATCGTTTTATAGATAAAGCAATACTGTCATTGTAAACGTCATCACCCTGCCACAACTGCAAAATATCGTTTTATAGATAAAGCAATACTGTCACTGCAAACGTCATCACCGTGCCACAACTGCAAAATATCGAGCAATACTGCCATTGTAAACGTCAGCAGCGTGCCACAACTGCAAAATATTGCGCAATACTGCCTTCGTGAAAATCATCACAATACTACAACTGCAAAATATGGTTTTATAAATTGAGCAATACTGTCACTGTAAACGTCATCACCCTGCCACAACTGCAAAATATCGCGCAATACTGCCTTCGTGAAAATCATCACAATACTACAACTGAAACATATGGTTTTATAAATTGAGCAATACTGTCACTGTAAACGTCATCACCCTGCCACAACTGCAAAATATCGCGCAATACTGCCTTCGTGAACATCATCATAATGCCACAACTGCAAAATATCGTTTCATAGATAAAGCAATACTGTCACTGTAAACGTCATCACCCTGTCACAACTGCAAAATATTGTTTTATAAATTGAGCAATACTGTCACTGTAAACGTCATCACCCTGTCACAACTGCAAAATACCGTTTTATAAATTGAGCAATACTGTCATTACAAACGTCATCACCCTGCCACAACTGCAAAATATCGCGCAATACTGCCTTCGTGAAAATCATCACAATACTACAACTGCAAAATATGGTTTTATAAATTGAGCAACACTGTCATTGTAAACGACATCACCCTTCCACAACTGCAAAATATCGCGCAATACTGCCTTCGTGAAAATCATCACAATGCCACAACTGCAAAATATCGTTTTATAGCTAAAGCAATACTGTCATTGCAAACGTCATCACCCTGTCACAACTGCAAAATATCGTTGTATAGATGGAGCAATACTGCCGTTGTAAACGTCAGCACCGTGCCACAACTGCAAAATATCGTTGTCTAGATGGAGCAATACTGCCGTTGTAAACGTCAGCACCGTGCCACAACTGCAAAATATCGCGCAATACTGCCTTAGTGAAAATCATCACAATACTACAACTGCAAAATATGGTTTTATAAATTGAGCAACACTGTCATTGTAAACGTCATCACCCTTCCACAACCGCAAAATATCGCGCAATACTGCCTTCGTGAAAATCATCACAATGCCACAACTGCAAAATATCGTTTTATAGATAAAGCAATACTGTCATTGCAAACGTCATCACCCTGTCACAACTGCAAAATATCGTTGTATAGATGGAGCAATACTGCCGTTGTAAACGTCAGCACCGTGCCACAACTGCAAAATATCGGGCAATACTGCCTTCGTGAAAATCATCATAATGCCACAACTGCAAAATATCGTTTTATATATAAAGCAATACTGTCATTGCAAACGTCATCACCCTGCCACTACTGCAAAATATCGCACAATACTGCCTTCGTGAAAATCATCACAATACTACAACAGCAAAATATGGTTTTATAAATTGAGCAACACTGTCATTGTAAATGTAATCACCCTTCCACAACTGCAAAATATCGCGCAATACTGCCTTCGTGAAAATCATCACAATACTACAACTGCACAATATGGTTTTATAAATTGAGCAATACTGTCACTGTAAACGTCATCACCCTGTCACAACTGCAAAATATCGTTGTATAGATGGAGCAATACTGCCGTTGTAAACGTCAGCACCGTGCCACAACTGCAAAATATCGCGCAATACTGCCTTCGTGAAAATCATCATAATGCCACAACTGCAAAATATCGTTTTATAGATAAAGCAATACTGTCATTGTAAACGTCATCACCCTGCCACAACTGCAAAATATCGTTTTATAGATAAAGCAATACTGTCACTGCAAACGTCATCACCGTGCCACAACTGCAAAATATCGAGCAATACTGCCATTGTAAACGTCAGCAGCGTGCCACAACTGCAAAATATTGCGCAATACTGCCTTCGTGAAAATCATCACAATACTACAACTGCAAAATATGGTTTTATAAATTGAGCAATACTGTCACTGTAAACGTCATCACCCTGCCACAACTGCAAAATATCGCGCAATACTGCCTTCGTGAAAATCATCACAATACTACAACTGAAACATATGGTTTTATAAATTGAGCAATACTGTCACTGTAAACGTCATCACCCTGCCACAACTGCAAAATATCGCGCAATACTGCCTTCGTGAACATCATCATAATGCCACAACTGCAAAATATCGTTTCATAGATAAAGCAATACTGTCACTGTAAACGTCATCACCCTGTCACAACTGCAAAATATTGTTTTATAAATTGAGCAATACTGTCACTGTAAACGTCATCACCCTGTCACAACTGCAAAATACCGTTTTATAAATTGAGCAATACTGTCATTACAAACGTCATCACCCTGCCACAACTGCAAAATATCGCGCAATACTGCCTTCGTGAAAATCATCACAATACTACAACTGCAAAATATGGTTTTATAAATTGAGCAACACTGTCATTGTAAACGACATCACCCTTCCACAACTGCAAAATATCGCGCAATACTGCCTTCGTGAAAATCATCACAATGCCACAACTGCAAAATATCGTTTTATAGCTAAAGCAATACTGTCATTGCAAACGTCATCACCCTGTCACAACTGCAAAATGTCGTTGTATAGATGGAGCAATACTGCCGTTGTAAACGTCAGCACCGTGCCACAACTGCAAAATATCGTTGTCTAGATGGAGCAATATTGCCGTTGTAAACGTCAGCACCGTGCCACAACTGCAAAATATCGCGCAATACTGCCTTAGTGAAAATCATCACAATACTACAACTGCAAAATATGGTTTTATAAATTGAGCAACACTGTCATTGTAAACGTCATCACCCTTCCACAACCGCAAAATATCGCGCAATACTGCCTTCGTGAAAATCATCACAATGCCACAACTGCAAAATATCGTTTTATAGATAAAGCAATACTGTCATTGCAAACGTCATCACCCTGTCACAACTGCAAAATATCGTTGTATAGATGGAGCAATACTGCCGTTGTAAACGTCAGCACCGTGCCACAACTGCAAAATATCGCGCAATACTGCCTTCGTGAAAATCATCATAATGCCACAACTGCAAAATATCGTTTTATATATAAAGCAATACTGTCATTGCAAACGTCATCACCCTGCCACTACTGCAAAATATCGCACAATACTGCCTTCGTGAAAATCATCACAATACTACAACAGCAAAATATGGTTTTATAAATTGAGCAACACTGTCATTGTAAATGTCATCACCCTTCCACAACTGCAAAATATCGCGCAATACTGCCTTCGTGAAAATCATCACAATACTACAACTGCACAATATGGTTTTATAAATTGAGCAATACTGTCACTGTAAACGTCATCACCCTGTCACAACTGCAAAATATCGTTGTATAGATGGAGCAATACTGCCGTTGTAAACGTCAGCACCGTGCCACAACTGCAAAATATCGCGCAATACTGCCTTCGTGAAAATCATCATAATGCCACAACTGCAAAATATCGTTTTATATATAAAGCAATACTGTCATTGCAAACGTCATCACCCTGCCACTACTGCAAAATATCGCACAATACTGCCTTCGTGAAAATCATCACAATACTACAACAGCAAAATATGGTTTTATAAATTGAGCAACACTGTCATTGTAAATGTCATCACCCTTCCACAACTGCAAAATATCGCGCAATACTGCCTTCGTGAAAATCATAACAATTCTTCAACTGCAAAATATCGTTTTATAGATTGAGCAATACTGCCATTGTAAACGTCAGCACCCTGCCACAACTGCAAAATATCGCGCAATACTGCCTTCGTGAAAATCATCATAGTTCTACAACTGCATAATATCGTTTGTTTTATAAATTGAGCAATACTGTCATTGTAAACGTCATCACCCTTCCACAACTGCAAAATATCGCGCAATACTGCCTTCGTGAACATCATCATAATGCCACAACTGCAAAATATCGTTTTATGGATAACGCAATACTGTCATTGCAAACGTCATCACCCTGCCACAACTGCAAAATATCGCACAATACTGCCTTCGTGAAAATCATCACAATACTACAACTGCAAAATATGGTTTTATAAATGGAGCAACACTGTCATTGTAAACGTCGTCACCCTTCCACAACTGCAAAATATCGCGCAATACTGCCTTCGTGAAAATCATCACAATGCCACAACTGCAAAATATCGTTTTATGGATAAAGCAATACTGTCATTGCAAACGTCATCACCCTGCCACAACTGCAAAATATCGCACAATACTGCCTTCGTGAAAATCATCACAATACTACAACTGCAAAATATGGTTTTATAAATTGAGCAACACTGTCATTGTAAACGTCATCACCCTTCCACAACTGCAAAATATCGCGCAATACTGCCTTCGTGAAAATCATCACAATGCCACAACTGCAATATATCGTTTTATAGATAAAGCAATACTGTCATTGCAAACGTCATCACCCTGCCACAACTGCAAAATGTCGCGCAATACTGCCTTCGTGAAAATCATCACAATACTACAACTGCAAAATATGGTTTTATAAATTGAGCAATACTGTCACTGTAAACGTCATCACCCTGTCACAACTGCAAAATATCGTTTTATAAATTGAGCAATACTGTCACTGTAAACGTCATCACCCTGCCACAACTGCAAAATATCGCGTAATACTGCCAAAGTGAAAATCATCACAATGCCAGAACTGCAAAATATCGTTTTATAAATTGAGCAACACTGCCATTGAAAACGTCATCACCCTGCCACAACTGCAAAATATTGCGGAATACTGCCTTCGTGAAAATCATCACAATACTACAACTGCAAAATATCGTTTTATAAATTGAGCAACACTGTCATTGTAAACGTCATCACCCTGCCACAACTGCAAAATATCGCGCAATACTGCCTTCGTGAAAATCATAACAATTCTACAACTGCAAAATATCGTATTATAGATAAAGCAGTACTGTCACTGCAAACGTCATCAACCTGCCACAACTGCAAAATATCGCGCAATACTGCCTTCGTGAAAATCATCACAATACTACAACTGCAAAATATGGTTTTATAAATTAAGCAATACTGTTACTGTAAACGTCATCACCCTGCCACAACTGCAAAATATCGCGCAATACTGCCTTCGTGAAAATCATAACAATTCTACAACTGCAAAATATCGTATTATAGATAAAGCAATACTGTCACTGCAAACGTCATCAACCTGCCACAACTGCAAAATATCGCGCAATACTGCCTTCGTGAAAATCATCACAATGCCACAACAGCAAAATATCGTTTTATAGATAAGGCAATACTGTCATTGCAAACGTCATCACCCTGCCACAACTGCAAAATATCGCGCAATACTGCCTTCGTGAAAATCATCACAATACTACAACTGCAAAATATCGTTTTATAAATTAAGCAACACTGTCATTGTAAACGTCATCACCCTTCCACAACTGCAAAATATCGCGCAATACTGCCTTCGTGAAAATCATAACAATTCTACAACTGCAAAATATCGTATTATAGATAAAGCAATACTGTCACTGCAAACGTCATCAACCTGCCACAACTGCAAAATATCGCGCAATACTGCCTTCGTGAAAATCATAACAATTCTACAACTGCAAAATATCGTTTTATAAATTGAGCAATACTGTCACTGTAAACGTCATCACCCTAAAACAACTGCAAAATATCGCGCAATACTGCCTTCGTGAACATCATCACAATGCCACAACTGCAAAATATCGTATTATAGATAAAGCCATACTGTCATTGCAAACGTCATCAACCTGCCACAACTGCAAAATATCGCGCAATACTGCCTTCGTGAAAATCATAACAATTCTACAACTGCAAAATATCGTTTTATAAATTGAGCAATACTGTCACTGTAAACGTCATCACCCTAAAACAACTGCAAAATATCGTATTATAGATAAAGCAATACTGTCACTGCAAACGTCATCAACCTGCCACAACTGCAAAATATCGCGCAATACTGCCTTCGTGAAAATCATAACAATTCTACAACTGCAAAATATCGTTTTATAAATTGAGCAATACTGTCACTGTAAACGTCATCACCCTGCCACAACTGCAAAATATCGCGCAATACTGCCTTCGTGAACATCATCACAATGCCACAACTGCAAAATATCGTATTATAGATAAAGCAATACTGTCATTGCAAACGTCATCAACCTGCCACAACTGCAAAATATCGCGCAATACTGCCTTCGTGAAAATCATAACAATTCTACAACTGCAAAATATCGTTTTATAAATTGAGCAATACTGTCACTGTAAACGTCATCACCCTGCCACAACTGCAAAATATCGCGCAATACTGCCTTCGTGAACATCATCACAATGCCACAACTGCAAAATATCGTATTATAGATAAAGCAATACTGTCATTGCAAACGTCATCAACCTGCCACAACTGCAAAATATCGCGCAATACTGCCTTCGTGAAAATCATAACAATTCTACAACTGCAAAATATCGTTTTATAAATTGAGCAATACTGTCACTGTAAACGTCATCACCCTGCCACAACTGCAAAATATCGCGCAATACTGCCTTCGTGAACATCATCACAATGCCACAACTGCAAAATATCGTATTATAGATAAAGCAATACTGTCATTGCAAACGTCATCAACCTGCCACAACTGCAAAATATCGCGCAATACTGCCTTCGGGAAAATCATAACAATTCTACAACTGCAAAATATCGTTTTATAAATTGAGCAATACTGTCACTGTAAACATCGTCACCCTGCCACAACTGCAAAATATCGCGCAATACTGCCTTCGTGAACATCATCACAATGCCACAACTGCAAAATATCGTTTTATAGATAAAGCAATACTGTCATTGCACACGTCATCACCCTGCCACAACTGCAAAATATCGCGCAATACTGCCTTCGTGAAAATCATCACAATGCCACAACTGCAAAATATCGTTTTATAAATTGAGCAATACTGTCACTGTAAACGTCATCTCCCTGCCACAACTGCAAAATATCGCGCAATACTGCCTTCGTGAAAATCATAACAATTCTACAACTGCAAAATATCGTTTTATAGATAAAGCAATACTGTCATTGCAAACGTCATCAACCTGCCACAACTGCAAAATCGTGCAATACTGCCTTCGTGAAAATCATCACAATTCTACAACTGCAAAGTATCGTTTTATAAATTGAGCAACACTGTCATTGTAAACGTCATCACCCTGCCACAACTGCAAAATATCGCGAAATACTGCCTTCGTGAAAATCATCACAATTCTACAACTGCAAAATATCGTTTTATAGATGGAGCAACACTGTCATTGCAAACGTCATCAACCTGCCACAACTGCAAAATATCGCGCAATACTGCCTTCGTGAAAATCTTCACAATTCTACAACTGCAAAATATCGTTTTATAAATTGAGCAACACTGTCATTGTAAACGTCGTAACCCTGCCACAACTGCAAAATATCGCGCAATACTGCCTTCGTGAAAATCATCACAATTCTACAACTGCAAAATATCGTTTTATAAATTGAGCAATACTGTCACTGTAAACGTCATCACCCTGCCACAACTGCAAAATATCGCGCAATACTGCCTTCGTGAACATCATCACAATGCCACAACTGCAAAATATCGTATTATAGATAAAGCAATACTGTCATTGCAAACGTCATAAACCTGCCACAACTGCAAAATATCGCGCAATACTGCCTTCGTGAAAATCATAACAATTCTACAACTGCAAAATATCGTTTTATAAATTGAGCAATACTGTCACTGTAAACGTCATCACCCTGCCACAACTGCAAAATATCGCGCAATACTGCCTTCGTGAACATCATCACAATGCCACAACTGCAAAATATCGTATTATAGATAAAGCAATACTGTCATTGCAAACGTCATCAACCTGCCACAACTGCAAAATATCGCGCAATACTGCCTTCGTGAAAATCATAACAATTCTACAACTGCAAAATATCGTTTTATAAATTGAGCAATACTGTCACTGTAAACGTCATCACCCTGCCACAACTGCAAAATATCGCGCAATACTGCCTTCGTGAACATCATCACAATGCCACAACTGCAAAATATCGTATTATAGATAAAGCAATACTGTCATTGCAAACGTCATCAACCTGCCACAACTGCAAAATATCGCGCAATACTGCCTTCGGGAAAATCATAACAATTCTACAACTGCAAAATATCGTTTTATAAATTGAGCAATACTGTCACTGTAAACATCATCACCCTGCCACAACTGCAAAATATCGCGCAATACTGCCTTCGTGAACATCATCACAATGCCACAACTGCAAAATATCGTTTTATAGATAAAGCAATACTGTCATTGCACACGTCATCACCCTGCCACAACTGCAAAATATCGCGCAATACTGCCTTCGTGAAAATCATCACAATGCCACAACTGCAAAATATCGTTTTATAAATTGAGCAATACTGTCACTGTAAACGTCATCTCCCTGCCACAACTGCAAAATATCGCGCAATACTGCCTTCGTGAAAATCATAACAATTCTACAACTGCAAAATATCGTTTTATAAATTGAGCAATACTGTCACTGTAAACGTCATCACCCTGCCACAACTGCAAAATATCGCGCAATACTGCCTTCGTGAACATCATCACAATGCCACAACTGCAAAATATCGTATTATAGATAAAGCAATACTGTCATTGCAAACGTCATCAACCTGCCACAACTGCAAAATATCGCGCAATACTGCCTTCGTGAACATCATCACAATGCCACAACTGCAAAATATCGTATTATAGATAAAGCAATACTGTCATTGCACACGTCATCACCCTGCCACAACTGCAAAATATCGCGCAATACTGCCTTCGTGAAAATCATCACAATGCCACAACTGCAAAATATCGTTTTATAAATTGAGCAACACTGTCATTGTAAACGTCGTAACCCTGCCACAACTGCAAAATATCGCGCAATACTGCCTTCGTGAAAATCATCACAATTCTACAACTGCAAAATATCGTTTTATAAATTGAGCAATACTGTCACTGTAAACGTCATCACCCTGCCACAACTGCAAAATATCGCGCAATACTGCCTTCGTGAACATCATCACAATGCCACAACTGCAAAATATCGTATTATAGATAAAGCAATACTGTCATTGCAAACGTCATCAACCTGCCACAACTGCAAAATATCGCGCAATACTGCCTTCGTGAAAATCATAACAATTCTACAACTGCAAAATATCGTTTTATAAATTGAGCAATACTGTCACTGTAAACGTCATCACCCTGCCACAACTGCAAAATATCGCGCAATACTGCCTTCGTGAACATCATCACAATGCCACAACTGCAAAATATCGTATTATAGATAAAGCAATACTGTCATTGCAAACGTCATCAACCTGCCACAACTGCAAAATATCGCGCAATACTGCCTTCGTGAAAATCATAACAATTCTACAACTGCAAAATATCGTTTTATAAATTGAGCAATACTGTCACTGTAAACGTCATCACCCTGCCACAACTGCAAAATATCGCGCAATACTGCCTTCGTGAACATCATCACAATGCCACAACTGCAAAATATCGTATTATAGATAAAGCAATACTGTCATTGCAAACGTCATCAACCTGCCACAACTGCAAAATATCGCGCAATACTGCCTTCGTGAAAATCATAACAATTCTACAACTGCAAAATATCGTTTTATAAATTGAGCAATACTGTCACTGTAAACGTCATCACCCTGCCACAACTGCAAAATATCGCGCAATACTGCCTTCGTGAACATCATCACAATGCCACAACTGCAAAATATCGTATTATAGATAAAGCAATACTGTCATTGCAAACGTCATCAACCTGCCACAACTGCAAAATATCGCGCAATACTGCCTTCGGGAAAATCATAACAATTCTACAACTGCAAAATATCGTTTTATAAATTGAGCAATACTGTCACTGTAAACATCATCACCCTGCCACAACTGCAAAATATCGCGCAATACTGCCTTCGTGAACATCATCACAATGCCACAACTGCAAAATATCGTTTTATAGATAAAGCAATACTGTCATTGCACACGTCATCACCCTGCCACAACTGCAAAATATCGCGCAATACTGCCTTCGTGAAAATCATCACAATGCCACAACTGCAAAATATCGTTTTATAAATTGAGCAATACTGTCACTGTAAACGTCATCTCCCTGCCACAACTGCAAAATATCGCGCAATACTGCCTTCGTGAAAATCATAACAATTCTACAACTGCAAAATATCGTTTTATAGATAAAGCAATACTGTCATTGCAAACGTCATCAACCTGCCACAACTGCAAAATCGTGCAATACTGCCTTCGTGAAAATCATCACAATTCTACAACTGCAAAGTATCGTTTTATAAATTGAGCAACACTGTCATTGTAAACGTCATCACCCTGCCACAACTGCAAAATATCGCGAAATACTGCCTTCGTGAAAATCATCACAATTCTACAACTGCAAAATATCGTTTTATAGATGGAGCAACACTGTCATTGCAAACGTCATCAACCTGCCACAACTGCAAAATATCGCGCAATACTGCCTTCGTGAAAATCTTCACAATTCTACAACTGCAAAATATCGTTTTATAAATTGAGCAACACTGTCATTGTAAACGTCGTAACCCTGCCACAACTGCAAAATATCGCGCAATACTGCCTTCGTGAAAATCATCACAATACTACAACTGCAAAATATGGTTTTATAAATTGAGCAATACTGTCACTGTAAACGTCATCACCCTGTCACAACTGCAAAATATCGTTTTATAGATGGAGCAATACTGTCACAACTGCAAAATATCGTTTTATAGATGGAGCAATACTGTCATTGCAAACGTCATCAACCTGCCGCAACTGCAAAATATCGCGCAATACTGCCTTCGTGAAAATCATCACAATGCCACAACTGCAAAATATCGTTTTATAAATTGAGCAATACTGTCACTGAAAACGTCATCACCCTGCCACAACTGCAAAATATCGCGCAATACTGCCTTCGTGAAAATCATCACAATTCTACAACTGCAAAGTATCGTTTTATAAATTGAGCAACACTGCCATTGTAAACGTCGTAACCCTGCCACAACTGCAAAATATCGCGCAATACTGCCTTCGTGAAAATCATCACAATGCCACAACTGCAAAATATCGTTTTATAAATTGAGAAATACTGTCACTGAAAACGTCATCACCCTGCCACAACTGCAAAATATCGCGCAATACTGCCTTCGTGAAAATCATCACAATTCTACAACTGCAAAGTATCGTTTTATAAATTGAGCAACACTGCCATTGTAAACGTCATCACCCTGCCACAACTGCAAAATATCGCGCAATACTGCCTTCGTGAAAATCATAACAATTCTACAACTGCAAAATATCGCTTTATAAATTTAGCAATACTGTCAATGTAAACGTCATCACCCTGCCACAGCTGCAAAATATCGCGCAATACTGCCTTCGTAAACATCACCACAATGCCACAACTGCAAAATATCGTTTTATAGATAAAGAAATACTGTCATTGCAAACGTCATCAACCTGCCACAACTGCAAAATATCGCGCAATACTGCCTTCGTGAAAATCATAACAATTCTACAACTGCAAAATATCGTTTAAAAATTGAGCAATACTGTCACTGTAAACGTCATCACCCTGCCACAACTGCAAAATATCGCGCAATACTGCCTTCGTGAAAGTCATAACAATTCTACAGCTGCAAAATATCGTTAAAAAATTTAGCAATACTATCACTGTAAACGTCATCACCCTGCCACAACTGCAAAATATCGCGCAATACTGCCTTCGTGAAAATCATCACAATGCCACAACTGCAAAATATCGTTTTATAGATAAAGCAATACTGTCATTGCAAACGTCATCACCCTGCCACAACTGCAAAATATCGCGCAATACTGCCTTCGTGAAAATCATCAAAATGCCACAACTGCAAAATATCGTTTTATAAATTGAGCAATACTGTCACTGTAAACGTCATCACCCTGCCACAACTGCAAAATATCGCGCAATACTGCCTTCGTGAAAATCATCACAATGCCACAACTGCAAAATATCGTTTTATAAATTGAGCAATACTGTCACTGTAAACGTCATCACCCTGCCACAACTGCAAAATATCGCGCAATACTGCCTTCGTGAAAATTATCACAATGCCACAACTGCAAAATATCGTTTTATAGATAAAGCAATACTGTCATTGCAAACGTCATCACCCTGCCACAACTGCAAAATATCGCGCAATACTGCCTTCGTGAAAATCATCACAATGCCACAACTGCAAAATATCGTTTTATAGATAAAGCAATACTGTCATTGCAAACGTCATCACCCTGCCACAACTGCAAAATATCGCGCAATACTGCCTTCGTGAAAATCATCACAATTCTACAACTGCAAAATATCGTTTTATAAATTGAGCAACACTGTCATTGTAAACGTCATCACCATGCCACAACTGCAAAATATCGCGCAATACTGCCTTCGTGAAAATCATCACAATGCCACAACTGCAAAATTACGTTTTATAGATAAAGCAATTCTGTCATTGTAAACGTCATCACCCTGCCACAACTGCAAAATATCGCGCAATACTGCCTTCGTGAAAATCATCACAATGCCACAACTGCAAAATATCGTTTTATAGATAAAGCAATACTGTCATTACAAACGTCATCACCCTGCCACAACTGCAAAATATCGCGCAATACAGCCTTCGTGAAAATCATCACAATGCCACAACTGCAAAATATCGTTTTATAAATTGAGCAACACTGTCATTGTAAACGTCATCACCCTGCCACAACTGCAAAATATCGCGCAATACTGCCTTCGTGAAAATCATCACAATGCCACAACTGCAAAATATCGCGCAATACTGCCTTCGTGAAAATCATCACAATGCCACAACTGCAAAGTATCGTTTTATAAATTGAGCAACACTGTCATTGTAAACGTCATCACCCTGCCACAACTGCAAAATATCGCGCAATACTGCCTTCGTGAAAATCATAACAATTCTACAACTGCAAAATATCGTTTTATAGATAAAGCAATAATGTCATTGCAAACGTCATCAACCTGCCACAACTGCAAAATATCGCGCAATACTGCCTTCGTGAAAATCATAACAATTCTACAACTGCAAAATATCGTTTTATAAATTGAGCAATACTGTCACTGTAAACATCATCACCCTGCCACAACTGCAAAATATCGCGCAATACTGCCTTCGGGAAAATCATAACAATTCTACAACTGCAAAATATCGTTTTATAAATTGAGCAATACTGTCACTGTAAACATCATCACCCTGCCACAACTGCAAAATATCGCGCAATACTGCCTTCGTGAACATCATCACAATGCCACAACTGCAAAATATCGTTTTATAGATAAAGCAATACTGTCATTGCACACGTCATCACCCTGCCACAACTGCAAAATATCGCGCAATACTGCCTTCGTGAAAATCATCACAATGCCACAACTGCAAAATATCGTTTTATAAATTGAGCAATACTGTCACTGTAAACGTCATCTCCCTGCCACAACTGCAAAATATCGCGCAATACTGCCTTCGTGAAAATCATAACAATTCTACAACTGCAAAATATCGTTTTATAGATAAAGCAATACTGTCATTGCAAACGTCATCAACCTGCCACAACTGCAAAATCGTGCAATACTGCCTTCGTGAAAATCATCACAATTCTACAACTGCAAAGTATCGTTTTATAAATTGAGCAACACTGTCATTGTAAACGTCATCACCCTGCCACAACTGCAAAATATCGCGAAATACTGCCTTCGTGAAAATCATCACAATTCTACAACTGCAAAATATCGTTTTATAGATGGAGCAACACTGTCATTGCAAACGTCATCAACCTGCCACAACTGCAAAATATCGCGCAATACTGCCTTCGTGAAAATCTTCACAATTCTACAACTGCAAAATATCGTTTTATAAATTGAGCAACACTGTCATTGTAAACGTCGTAACCCTGCCACAACTGCAAAATATCGCGCAATACTGCCTTCGTGAAAATCATCACAATACTACAACTGCAAAATATGGTTTTATAAATTGAGCAATACTGTCACTGTAAACGTCATCACCCTGTCACAACTGCAAAATATCGTTTTATAGATGGAGCAATACTGTCACAACTGCAAAATATCGTTTTATAGATGGAGCAATACTGTCATTGCAAACGTCATCAACCTGCCGCAACTGCAAAATATCGCGCAATACTGCCTTCGTGAAAATCATCACAATGCCACAACTGCAAAATATCGTTTTATAAATTGAGCAATACTGTCACTGAAAACGTCATCACCCTGCCACAACTGCAAAATATCGCGCAATACTGCCTTCGTGAAAATCATCACAATTCTACAACTGCAAAGTATCGTTTTATAAATTGAGCAACACTGCCATTGTAAACGTCGTAACCCTGCCACAACTGCAAAATATCGCGCAATACTGCCTTCGTGAAAATCATCACAATGCCACAACTGCAAAATATCGTTTTATAAATTGAGAAATACTGTCACTGAAAACGTCATCACCCTGCCACAACTGCAAAATATCGCGCAATACTGCCTTCGTGAAAATCATCACAATTCTACAACTGCAAAGTATCGTTTTATAAATTGAGCAACACTGCCATTGTAAACGTCGTAACCCTGCCACAACTGCAAAATATCGCGCAATACTGCCTTCGTGAAAATCATCACAATGCCACAACTGCAAAATATCGTTTTATAAATTGAGCAACACTGTCATTGTAAACGTCATCACCCTGCCACAACTGCAAAATATCGCGCAATACTGCCTTCGTGAAAATCATCACAATGCCACAACTGCAAAATATCGCGCAATACTGCCTTCGTGAAAATCATCACAATGCCACAACTGCAAAGTATCGTTTTATAAATTGAGCAACACTGTCATTGTAAACGTCATCACCCTGCCACAACTGCAAAATATCGCGCAATACTGCCTTCGTGAAAATCATAACAATTCTACAACTGCAAAATATCGTTTTATAGATAAAGCAATAATGTCATTGCAAACGTCATCAACCTGCCACAACTGCAAAATATCGCGCAATACTGCCTTCGTGAAAATCATAACAATTCTACAACTGCAAAATATCGTTTTATAGATAAAGCAATAATGTCATTGCAAACGTCATCAACCTGCCACAACTGCAAAATATCGCGCAATACTGCCTTCGGGAAAATCATAACAATTCTACAACTGCAAAATATCGTTTTATAAATTGAGCAATACTGTCACTGTAAACATCATCACCCTGCCACAACTGCAAAATATCGCGCAATACTGCCTTCGTGAACATCATCACAATGCCACAACTGCAAAATATCGTTTTATAGATAAAGCAATACTGTCATTGCACACGTCATCACCCTGCCACAACTGCAAAATATCGCGCAATACTGCCTTCGTGAAAATCATCACAATGCCACAACTGCAAAATATCGTTTTATAAATTGAGCAATACTGTCACTGTAAACGTCATCTCCCTGCCACAACTGCAAAATATCGCGCAATACTGCCTTCGTGAAAATCATAACAATTCTACAACTGCAAAATATCGTTTTATAGATAAAGCAATACTGTCATTGCAAACGTCATCAACCTGCCACAACTGCAAAATCGTGCAATACTGCCTTCGTGAAAATCATCACAATTCTACAACTGCAAAGTATCGTTTTATAAATTGAGCAACACTGTCATTGTAAACGTCATCACCCTGCCACAACTGCAAAATATCGCGAAATACTGCCTTCGTGAAAATCATCACAATTCTACAACTGCAAAATATCGTTTTATAGATGGAGCAACACTGTCATTGCAAACGTCATCAACCTGCCACAACTGCAAAATATCGCGCAATACTGCCTTCGTGAAAATCTTCACAATTCTACAACTGCAAAATATCGTTTTATAAATTGAGCAACACTGTCATTGTAAACGTCGTAACCCTGCCACAACTGCAAAATATCGCGCAATACTGCCTTCGTGAAAATCATCACAATACTACAACTGCAAAATATGGTTTTATAAATTGAGCAATACTGTCACTGTAAACGTCATCACCCTGTCACAACTGCAAAATATCGTTTTATAGATGGAGCAATACTGTCATTGTAAACGTCATCACCCTGCCACAACTGCAAAATATCGCGCAATACTGCCTTCGTGAAAATCATCACAATGCCACAACTGCAAAATATCGCGCAATACTGCCTTCGTGAAAATCTTCACAATTCTACAACTGCAAAATATCGTTTTATAAATTGAGCAACACTGTCATTGTAAACGTCGTAACCCTGCCACAACTGCAAAATATCGCGCAATACTGCCTTCGTGAAAATCATCACAATGCCACAACTGCAAAATATCGTTTTATAAATTGAGCAATACTGTCACTGTAAACGTCATCTCCCTGCCACAACTGCAAAATATCGCGCAATACTGCCTTCGTGAAAATCATCACAATTCTACAACTGCAAAATATCGTTTTATAAATTGAGCAACACTGTCATTGTAAACGTCGTAACCCTGCCACAACTGCAAAATATCGCGCAATACTGCCTTCGTGAAAATCATCACAATACTACAACTGCAAAATATGGTTTTATAAATTGAGCAATACTGTCACTGTAAACGTCATCACCCTGTCACAACTGCAAAATATCGTTTTATAGATTGAGCAATACTGTCATTGTAAACGTCATCACCCTGCCACAACTGCAAAATATCGCGCAATACTGCCTTCGTGAAAATCATCACAATGCCACAACTGCAAAATATCGCGCAATACTGCCTTCGTGAAAATCTTCACAATTCTACAACTGCAAAATATCGTTTTATAAATTGAGCAACACTGTCATTGTAAACGTCGTAACCCTGCCACAACTGCAAAATATCGCGCAATACTGCCTTCGTGAAAATCATCACAATGCCACAACTGCAAAATATCGTTTTATAAATTGAGCAATACTGTCACTGTAAACGTCATCTCCCTGCCACAACTGCAAAATATCGCGCAATACTGCCTTCGTGAAAATCATCACAATTCTACAACTGCAAAATATCGTTTTATAAATTGAGCAACACTGTCATTGTAAACGTCGTAACCCTGCCACAACTGCAAAATATCGCGCAATACTGCCTTCGTGAAAATCATCACAATACTACAACTGCAAAATATGGTTTTATAAATTGAGCAATACTGTCATTGCAAACGTCATCAACCTGCCACAACTGCAAAATCGTGCAATACTGCCTTCGTGAAAATCATCACAATTCTACAACTGCAAAGTATCGTTTTATAAATTGAGCAACACTGTCATTGTAAACGTCATCACCCTGCCACAACTGCAAAATATCGCGAAATACTGCCTTCGTGAAAATCATCACAATTCTACAACTGCAAAATATCGTTTTATAGATGGAGCAACACTGTCATTGCAAACGTCATCAACCTGCCACAACTGCAAAATATCGCGCAATACTGCCTTCGTGAAAATCTTCACAATTCTACAACTGCAAAATATCGTTTTATAAATTGAGCAACACTGTCATTGTAAACGTCGTAACCCTGCCACAACTGCAAAATATCGCGCAATACTGCCTTCGTGAAAATCATCACAATTCTACAACTGCAAAGTATCGTTTTATAAATTGAGCAACACTGCCATTGTAAACGTCGTAACCCTGCCACAACTGCAAAATATCGCGCAATACTGCCTTCGTGAAAATCATCACAATGCCACAACTGCAAAATATCGTTTTATAAATTGAGAAATACTGTCACTGAAAACGTCATCACCCTGCCACAACTGCAAAATATCGCGCAATACTGCCTTCGTAAACATCACCACAATGCCACAACTGCAAAATATCGTTTTATAGATAAAGAAATACTGTCATTGCAAACGTCATCAACCTGCCACAACTGCAAAATATCGCGCAATACTGCCTTCGTGAAAATCATAACAATTCTACAACTGCAAAATATCGTTTAAAAATTGAGCAATACTGTCACTGTAAACGTCATCACCCTGCCACAACTGCAAAATATCGCGCAATACTGCCTTCGTGAAAGTCATAACAATTCTACAGCTGCAAAATATCGTTAAAAAATTTAGCAATACTATCACTGTAAACGTCATCACCCTGCCACAACTGCAAAATATCGCGCAATACTGCCTTCGTGAAAATCATCACAATGCCACAACTGCAAAATATCGTTTTATAGATAAAGCAATACTGTCATTGCAAACGTCATCACCCTGCCACAACTGCAAAATATCGCGCAATACTGCCTTCGTGAAAATCATCAAAATGCCACAACTGCAAAATATCGTTTTATAAATTGAGCAATACTGTCACTGTAAACGTCATCACCCTGCCACAACTGCAAAATATCGCGCAATACTGCCTTCGTGAAAATCATCACAATGCCACAACTGCAAAATATCGTTTTATAAATTGAGCAATACTGTCACTGTAAACGTCATCACCCTGCCACAACTGCAAAATATCGCGCAATACTGCCTTCGTGAAAATTATCACAATGCCACAACTGCAAAATATCGTTTTATAGATAAAGCAATACTGTCATTGCAAACGTCATCACCCTGCCACAACTGCAAAATATCGCGCAATACTGCCTTCGTGAAAATCATCACAATGCCACAACTGCAAAATATCGTTTTATAGATAAAGCAATACTGTCATTGCAAACGTCATCACCCTGCCACAACTGCAAAATATCGCGCAATACTGCCTTCGTGAAAATCATCACAATTCTACAACTGCAAAATATCGTTTTATAAATTGAGCAACACTGTCATTGTAAACGTCATCACCATGCCACAACTGCAAAATATCGCGCAATACTGCCTTCGTGAAAATCATCACAATGCCACAACTGCAAAATTACGTTTTATAGATAAAGCAATTCTGTCATTGTAAACGTCATCACCCTGCCACAACTGCAAAATATCGCGCAATACTGCCTTCGTGAAAATCATCACAATGCCACAACTGCAAAATATCGTTTTATAGATAAAGCAATACTGTCATTACAAACGTCATCACCCTGCCACAACTGCAAAATATCGCGCAATACAGCCTTCGTGAAAATCATCACAATGCCACAACTGCAAAATATCGTTTTATAAATTGAGCAACACTGTCATTGTAAACGTCATCACCCTGCCACAACTGCAAAATATCGCGCAATACTGCCTTCGTGAAAATCATCACAATGCCACAACTGCAAAATATCGCGCAATACTGCCTTCGTGAAAATCATCACAATGCCACAACTGCAAAGTATCGTTTTATAAATTGAGCAACACTGTCATTGTAAACGTCATCACCCTGCCACAACTGCAAAATATCGCGCAATACTGCCTTCGTGAAAATCATAACAATTCTACAACTGCAAAATATCGTTTTATAGATAAAGCAATAATGTCATTGCAAACGTCATCAACCTGCCACAACTGCAAAATATCGCGCAATACTGCCTTCGTGAAAATCATAACAATTCTACAACTGCAAAATATCGTTTTATAAATTGAGCAATACTGTCACTGTAAACATCATCACCCTGCCACAACTGAAGGGTCATCAACCTGCCGCAACTGCAAAATATCGCGCAATACTGCCTTCGTGAAAATCATCACAATGCCACAACTGCAAAATATCGTTTTATAAATTGAGCAATACTGTCACTGTAAACGTCATCACCCTAAAACAATTGCAAAATATCGCGCAATACTGCCTTCGTGAACATCATCACAATGCCACAACTGCAAAATATCGTTTTATAAATTGAGCAATACTGGCATTGTAAACGTCGTAACCCTGCCACAACTGCAAAATATCGCGCAATACTGCCTTCGTGAAAATCATCACAATACTACAACTGCAAAATATGGTTTTATAAATTGAGCAATACTGTCACTGTAAACGTCATCACCCTGTCACAACTGCAAAATATCGTTTTATAGATGGAGCAATACTGTCATTGCAAACGTCATCAACCTGCCGCAACTGCAAAATATCGCGCAATACTGCCTTCGTGAAAATCATCACAATTCTACAACTGCAAAATATCGTTTTATAAATTGAGCAACACTGTCATTGTAATCGTCATCACCCTGCCACAACTGCAAAATATCGCGCAATACTGCCTTCGTGAAAATCATCACAATGCCACAACTGCAAAATATCGTTTTATAAATTGAGCAATACTGTCACTGTAAACGTCATCACCCTGCCACAACTGCAAAATATCGCGCAATACTGCCTTCGTGAAAATCATCACAATGCCACAACTGCAAAATATCGTTTTATAAATTGAGCAATACTGTCACTGTAATCGTCATCACCCTGCCACAACTGCAAAATATCGCGCAATACTGCCTTCGTGAACATCATCACAATGCCACAACTGCAAAATATCGTTTTATAAATTGAGCAATACTGGCATTGTAAACGTCATCACCCTAAAACAATTGCAAAATATCGCGCAATACTGCCTTCGTGAAAATCATCACAATGCCACAACTGCAAAATATCGTTTTATAAATTGAGCAATACTGGCATTGTAAACGTCGTAACCCTGCCACAACTGCAAAATATCGCGCAATACTGCCTTCGTGAAATTCATCACAATACTACAACTGCAAAATATGGTTTTATAAATTGAGCAATACTGTCACTGTAAACGTCATCACCCTGTCACAACTGCAAAATATCGTTTTATAGATGGAGCAATACTGTCATTGCAAACGTCATCAACCTGCCGCAACTGCAAAATATCGCGCAATACTGCCTTCGTGAAAATCATCACAATTCTACAACTGCAAAATATCGTTTTATAAATTGAGCAACACTGTCATTGTAATCGTCATCACCCTGCCACAACTGCAAAATATCGCGCAATACTGCCTTCGTGAAAATCATCACAATGCCACAACTGCAAAATATCGTTTTATAAATTGAGCAATACTGTCACTGAAAACGTCATCACCCTGCCACAACTGCAAAATATCGCGCAATACTGCCTTCGTGAAAATCATCACAATTCTACAACTGCAAAATATCGATTTATAAATTGAGCAATACTGTCACTGAAAACGTCATCACCCTGCCACAACTGCAAAATATCGCGCAATACTGCCTTCGTGAAAATCATCACAATACTACAACTGCAAAATATGGGTTTATAAATTGAGCAATACTGTCATTGTAAACGTCGTAACCCTGCCACAACTGCAAAATATCGCGCAATACTGCCTTCGTGAAAATCTTCACAATTCTACAACTGCAAAATATCGTTTAAAAATTGAGCAATACTGTCACTGTAAACGTCATCACCCTGCCACAACTGCAAAATATCGCGCAATACTGCCTTCGTGAAAATCATAACAATTCTACAACTGCAAAATATCGTTTAAAAATTTAGCAATACTGTCACTGTAAACGTCATCACCCAGCCACAACTGCAAAATATCGCACAATACTGCCTTCGTGAAAATCATCACAATTCTACAACTGCAAAATATCGTTTTATAAATTGAGCAATACTGTCACTGTAAACGTCATCACCCTGCCACAACTGCAAAATATCGCGCAATACTGCCTTCGTGAAAATCATCACAATGCCACAACTGCAAAATATCGTTTTATAGATAAAGCAATACTGTCATTGCAAACGTCATCAACCTGCCACAACTGCAAAATATCGCGCAATACTGCCTTCGTGAAAATCATCACAATTCTACAACTGCAAAATATCGTTTTATAAATTGAGCAACACTGTCATTGTAAACGTCATCACCCTGCCACAACTGCAAAATATCGCGCAATACTGCTTTCGTGAAAATCATAACAATTCTACAACTGAAAAATATCGTTTAAAAATTGAGCAATACTGTCACTGTAAACGTCATCACCCTGCCACAACTGCAAAATATCGCGCAATACTGCCTCCGTGAAAATCATCACAATGCCACAACTGCAAAATATCGTTTTATAAATTGAGCAATACTGTCACTGTAAACGTCATCACCCTGCCACAACTGCAAAATATCGCGCAATACTGCCTTCGTGAAAATCATAACAATTTTACAACTGCAAAATATCGTTTTATAAATTGAGCAATACTGTCACTGTAAACGTCATCACCCTGCCACAGCTGCAAAATATCGCGCAATACTGCCTTCGTGAACATCACCACAATGCCACAACTGCAAAATATCGTTTTATAGATAAAGCAATACTGTCATTGCAAACGTCATCAACCTCCCACTACTGCAAAATATCGCGCAATACTGCCTTCGTGAAAATCATCACAATTCTACAACTGCAAAATATCGTTTTATAAATTGAGCAACACTGTCATTGTAAACGTCATCACCCTGCCACAACTGCAAAATATCGCGCAATACTGCCTTCGTGAACATCACCACAATGCCACAACTGCAAAATATCGTTTTATAGATAAAGCAATACTGTCATTGCAAACGTCATCAACCTGCCACTACTGCAAAATATCGCGCAATACTGCCTTCGTGAAAATCAAAACAATTCTACAATTGTAAATATCGTTTTATAAATTGAGCAATACTGTCATTGTAAACGTCATCACCCGCTTATAGATAAAGCAATACTGTCATTGCAAACGTCATCAACCTGCCACTACTGCAAAATATCGCGCAATACTGCCTTCGTGAAAATCATCACAATTCTACAACTGCAAAATATCGTTTTATAAATTGAGCAACACTGTCATTGTAAACGTCATCACCCTGCCACAACTGCAAAATATCGCGCAATACTGCCTTCGTGAACATCACCACAATGCCACAACTGCAAAATATCGTTTTATAGATAAAGCAATACTGTCATTGCAAACGTCATCAACCTGCCACTACTGCAAAATATCGCGCAATACTGCCTTCGTGAAAATCAAAACAATTCTACAATTGTAAATATCGTTTTATAAATTGAGCAATACTGTCATTGTAAACGTCATCACCCGCTTATAGATAAAGCAATACTGTCATTGCAAACGTCATCAACCTGCCACTACTGCAAAATATCGCGCAATACTGCCTTCGTGAAAATCATCACAATTCTACAACTGCAAAATATCGTTTTATAAATTGAGCAACACTGTCATTGTAAACGTCATCACCCTGCCACAACTGCAAAATATCGCGCAATACTGCCTTCGTGAACATCACCACAATGCCACAACTGCAAAATATCGTTTTATAGATAAAGCAATACTGTCATTGCAAACGTCATCAACCTGCCACTACTGCAAAATATCGCGCAATACTGCCTTCGTGAAAATCATCACAATTCTACAACTGCGAAATATCGTTTTATAAATTGAGCAATACTGTCACTGTAAACGTCATCACCCTGCCACAACTGCAAAATATCGCGCAATACTGCCTTCGTGAAAATCATCACAATTCTACAACTGAAAAATATCGTTTTACAAATTGAGCAACACTGTCATTGTAAACGTCATAACCCTGCCACAACTGCAAAATATCGCGCAATACTGCCTTCGTGAGCATCACCACAATGCCACAACTGCAAAATATCGTTTTATAGATAAAGCAATACTGTCATTGCAAACGTCATCAACCTGCCACTACTGCAAAATATCGCGCAATACTGCCTTCGTGAACATCACCACAATGCCACAACTGCAAAATATCGTTTTATAGATAAAGCAATACTGTCATTGCAAACGTCATCAACCTGCCACTACTGCAAAATATCGCGCAATACTGCCTTCGTGAAAATCATCACAATTCTACAACTGCAAAATATCGTTTTATAAATTGAGCAACACTGTCATTGTAAACGTCATCACCCTGCCACAACTGCAAAATATCGCGCAATACTGCCTTCGTGAACATCACCACAATGCCACAACTGCAAAATATCGTTTTATAAATTGAGCAATACTGTCACTGTAAACGTCATCACCCTGCCACAACTGCAAAATATCGCGCAATACTGCCATCGTGAAAATCATCACAATTCTACAACTGCAAAATATCGTTTTATAAATTGAGCAACACTGTCATTGTAAACGTCATCACCCTGCCACAACTGCAAAATATCGCGCAATACTGCCTTCGTGAAAATCATAACAATTCTACAACTGCAAAATATCGTTTAAAAATTGAGCAATACTGTCACTGTAAACGTCATCACCCTGCCACAGCTGCAAAATATCGCGCAATACTGCCTTCGTGAACATCACCACAATGCCACAACTGCAAAATATCGTTTTATAGATAAAGCAATACTGTCATTGCAAACGTCATCAACCTCCCGCTACTGCAAAATATCGCGCAATACTGCCTTCGTGAAAATCAAAACAATTCTACAATTGTAAATATCGTTTTATAAATTGAGCAATACTGTCATTGTAAACGTCATCACCCGCTTATAGATAAAGCAATACTGTCATTGCAAACGTCATCAACCTGCCACTACTGCAAAATATCGCGCAATACTGCCTTCGTGAAAATCATCACAATTCTACAACTGCAAAATATCGTTTTATAAATTGAGCAACACTGTCATTGTAAACGTCATCACCCTGCCACAACTGCAAAATATCGCGCAATACTGCCTTCGTGAACATCACCACAATGCCACAACTGCAAAATATCGTTTTATAGATAAAGCAATACTGTCATTGCAAACGTCATCAACCTGCCACTACTGCAAAATATCGCGCAATACTGCCTTCGTGAAAATCATCACAATTCTACAACTGCGAAATATCGTTTTATAAATTGAGCAATACTGTCACTGTAAACGTCATCACCCTGCCACAACTGCAAAATATCGCGCAATACTGCCTTCGTGAAAATCATCACAATTCTACAACTGCAAAATATCGTTTAAAAATTGAGCAATACTGTCACTGTAAACGTCATCACCCTGCCACAACTACAAAATATCGCGCAATACTGCCTCCGTGAAAATCATCACAATGCCACAACTGCAAAATATCGTTTTATAGATAAAGCAATACTGTCATTGCAAACGTCATCAACCTGCCACTACTGCAAAATATCGCGCAATACTGCCTTCGTGAACATCACCACAATGCCACAACTGCAAAATATCGTTTTATAGATAAAGCAATACTGTCGTTGCAAACGTCATCACCCTGTCACAACTGCAAAATATCGCGCAATACTGCCTTCGTGAACATCACCACAATGCCACAACTGCAAAATATCGTTTTATAGATAAAGCAATACTGTCATTGCAAACGTCATCAACCTCCCACTACTGCAAAATATCGCGCAATACTGCCTTCGTGAAAATCATCACAATTCTACAACTGCAAAATATCGTTTTATAAATTGAGCAACACTGTCACTGTAAACGTCATCACCCTGCCACAACTACAAAATATCGCGCAATACTGCCTCCGTGAAAATCATCACAATGCCACAACTGCAAAATATCGTTTTATAGATAAAGCAATACTGTCATTGCAAACGTCATCAACCTGCCACTACTGCAAAATATCGCGCAATACTGCCTTCGTGAACATCACCACAATGCCACAACTGCAAAATATCGTTTTATAGATAAAGCAATACTGTCGTTGCAAACGTCATCACCCTGTCACAACTGCAAAATATCGCGCAATACTGCCTTCGTGAACATCACCACAATGCCACAACTGCAAAATATCGTTTTATAAATTGAGCAACACTGTCATTGTAAACGTCATCACCCTGCCACAACTGCAAAATATCGCGCAATACTGCCTTCGTGAACATCACCACAATGCCACAACTGCAAAATATCGTTTTATAGATAAAGCAATACTGTCATTGCAAACGTCATCAACCTGCCACTACTGCAAAATATCGCGCAATACTGCCTTCGTGAAAATCATCACAATTCTACAACTGCGAAATATCGTTTTATAAATTGAGCAATACTGTCACTGTAAACGTCATCACCCTGCCACAACTGCAAAATATCGCGCAATACTGCCTTCGTGAAAATCATCACAATTCTACAACTGAAAAATATCGTTTTACAAATTGAGCAACACTGTCATTGTAAACGTCATAACCCTGCCACAACTGCAAAATATCGCGCAATACTGCCTTCGTGAGCATCACCACAATGCCACAACTGCAAAATATCGTTTTATAGATAAAGCAATACTGTCATTGCAAACGTCATCAACCTGCCACTACTGCAAAATAACGCGCAATACTGCCATCGTGAAAATCATCACAATTCTACAACTGCAAAATATCGTTTTATAAATTGAGCAACACTGTCATTGTAAACGTCATCACACTGCCACAACTGCAAAATATCGCGCAATACTGCCTTCGTGAAAATCATAACAATTCTACAACTGCAAAATATCGTTTAAAAATTGAGCAATACTGTCACTGTAAACGTCATCACCCTGCCACAACTACAAAATATCGCGCAATACTGCCTCCGTGAAAATCATCACAATGCCACAACTGCAAAATATCGTTTTATAAATTGAGCAATACTGTCATTGTAAACGTCATCACCCTGCCACAACTGCAAAATATCGCGCAATACTGCCTTCGTGAAAATCATCACAATTCTAAAACTGCAAAATATCGTTTTATAAATTGAGCAACACTGTCATTGTAAACGTCATCAACCTGCCACTACTGCAAAATATCGCGCAATACTGCCTTCGTGAACATCACCACAATGCCACAACTGCAAAATATCGTTTAAAAATTGAGCAATACTGTCACTGTAAACGTCATCACCCTGCCACAACTACAAAATATCGCGCAATACTGCCTCCGTGAAAATCATCACAATGCCACAACTGCAAAATATCGTTTTATAGATAAAGCAATACTGTCATTGCAAACGTCATCAACCTGCCACTACTGCAAAATATCGCGCAATACTGCCTTCGTGAACATCACCACAATGCCACAACTGCAAAATATCGTTTTATAGATAAAGCAATACTGTCGTTGCAAACGTCATCACCCTGTCACAACTGCAAAATATCGTTTTATAAATTGAGCAATACTGTCACTGTAAACGTCAGCACCCTGCCACCACTGCAAAATATCGCGAAATACTGCCTTCGTGAAAATCATCATAGTTCTACAACTGCAAAATATCGTTTTATAAATTGAGCAATACTGTCATTGTAAACGTCATCACCCTGCCACAACTGCAAAATATCGTTTTATAGATAAAGCATTACTGTCATTGTAAACGTCATCACCCTGCCACAACTGCAAAATAACGCGCAGTACTGCCTTCGTGAAAATCATCACAATACTACAACTGCAAAATATGGTTTTATAAATTGAGCAATACTGTCACTGTAAACGTCATCACCCTGCCACAACTGCAAAATATCGCGCAATACTGCCTTCGTGAAATCATAACAATTGCAAAATATCGATTTATAACTTGAGCAACACTGTCATTGTAAACGTCATCACCCTGCCACAACTGCAAAATATCGCGCAATACTGCCTTCGTGAAAATCATCACAATGCCGCAACTGCAAAATATCGTTTTATAAATTGAGCAACACTGTCATTGTAAACGTCATCACCCTGCCACAACTGCAAAGTATCGCGCAATACTGCCTTCGTGAAAATCATCACAATGCCACAACTGCAAAATATCGTTTTATATATAAAGCAATACTGTCATTGCAAACGTCATCACCCTGCCACAACTGCAAAATATCGCTCAATACTGCCTTCGTGAAAATCATCATAGTTCTACAACTGCAAATTATCGTTTTATAAATTGAGCAATACTGTCATTGTAAAGGTCATCACCCTGCCACAACTGCAGAATATCGCGCAATACTGCCTTCGTGAAAATCATAACAATTCTACAACGGCAAAATATCGTTTTATAGATTGAGCAATACTGCCATTGTAAACGTCAGCACCCTGCCACAACTGCAAAATATCGCGCAATACTGCCTTCGTGAAAATCATCACAATTCTAAAACTGCAAAATATCGTTTTATAAATTGAGCAACACTGTCATTGTAAACGTCATCAACCTGCCACTACTGCAAAATATCGCGCAATACTGCCTTCGTGAACATCACCACAATGCCACAACTGCAAAATATCGTTTAAAAATTGAGCAATACTGTCACTGTAAACGTCATCACCCTGCCACAACTACAAAATATCGCGCAATACTGCCTCCGTGAAAATCATCACAATGCCACAACTGCAAAATATCGTTTTATAGATAAAGCAATACTGTCATTGCAAACGTCATCAACCTGCCACTACTGCAAAATATCGCGCAATACTGCCTTCGTGAACATCACCACAATGCCACAACTGCAAAATATCGTTTTATAGATAAAGCAATACTGTCGTTGCAAACGTCATCACCCTGTCACAACTGCAAAATATCGTTTTATAAATTGAGCAATACTGTCACTGTAAACGTCAGCACCCTGCCACCACTGCAAAATATCGCGAAATACTGCCTTCGTGAAAATCATCATAGTTCTACAACTGCAAAATATCGTTTTATAAATTGAGCAATACTGTCATTGTAAACGTCATCACCCTGCCACAACTGCAAAATATCGTTTTATAGATAAAGCATTACTGTCATTGTAAACGTCATCACCCTGCCACAACTGCAAAATAACGCGCAGTACTGCCTTCGTGAAAATCATCACAATACTACAACTGCAAAATATGGTTTTATAAATTGAGCAATACTGTCACTGTAAACGTCATCACCCTGCCACAACTGCAAAATATCGCGCAATACTGCCTTCGTGAAATCATAACAATTGCAAAATATCGATTTATAACTTGAGCAACACTGTCATTGTAAACGTCATCACCCTGCCACAACTGCAAAATATCGCGCAATACTGCCTTCGTGAAAATCATCACAATGCCGCAACTGCAAAATATCGTTTTATAAATTGAGCAACACTGTCATTGTAAACGTCATCACCCTGCCACAACTGCAAAGTATCGCGCAATACTGCCTTCGTGAAAATCATCACAATGCCACAACTGCAAAATATCGTTTTATATATAAAGCAATACTGTCATTGCAAACGTCATCACCCTGCCACAACTGCAAAATATCGCTCAATACTGCCTTCGTGAAAATCATCATAGTTCTACAACTGCAAATTATCGTTTTATAAATTGAGCAATACTGTCATTGTAAAGGTCATCACCCTGCCACAACTGCAGAATATCGCGCAATACTGCCTTCGTGAAAATCATAACAATTCTACAACGGCAAAATATCGTTTTATAGATTGAGCAATACTGCCATTGTAAACGTCAGCACCCTGCCACAACTGCAAAATATCGCGCAATACTGCCTTCGTGAAAATCATCATAGTTCTACAACTGCAAATTATCGTTTTATAAATTGAGCAATACTGTCATTGTAAACGTCATCACCCTGCCACAACTGCAAAATATCGCGCAATACTGCCTTCGTGAAAATCATCACAATGCCACAACTGCAAAATATCGTTTTATATATAAAGCAATACTGTCATTGCAAACGTCATCACCCTGCCACAACTGCAAAATATCGCGCAATACTGCCTTCGTGAAAATCATAACAATTCTACAACGGCAAAATATCGTTTTATAGATTGAGCAATACTGCCATTGTAAACGTCAGCACCCTGCCACAACTGCAAAATATCGCGCAATACTGCCTTCGTGAAAATCATCATAGTTCTACAACTGCAAAATATCGTTTTATAAATTGAGCAATACTGTCATTGTAAACGTCATCACCCTGCCACAACTGCAAAATATCGCGCAATACTGCCTTCGTGAAAATCATCACACTGCCACAACTGCAAAATATCGTTTTATATATAAAGCAATACTGTCATTGCAAACGTCATCACCCTGCCACAACTGCAAAATATCGCGCAATACTGCCTTCGTGAAAATCATAACAATTCTACAACGGCAAAATATCGTTTTATAGATTGAGCAATACTGCCATTGTAAACGTCAGCACCCTGCCACAACTGCAAAATATCGCGCAATACTGCCTTCGTGAAAATCATCATAGTTCTACAACTGCAAAATATGGTTTTATAAATTGAGCAATACTGTTACTGTAAACGTCATCACCCTGCCACAACTGCAAAATATCGCGCAATACTGCCTTCGTGAAAATCATCACACTGCCACAACTGCAAAATATCGTTTTATAAATTGAGCAACACTGTCATTGTAAACGTCATGACAATGCCACAACTGCAAAATATCGCGCAATACTGCCTTCGTGAAAATCATCACAATACTACAACTGCAAAATATGGTTTTATAAATTGAGCAATACTGTCACTGTAAACGTCATCACCCTGCCACAACTGCAAAATATCGCGCAATACTGCCTTCGTGAAAATCATCACAATGCCACAACTGCAAAATATCGTTTTATATATAAAGCAATACTGTCATTGCAAACGTCATCACCCTGCCACAACTGCAAAATATCGCGCAATACTGCCTTCGTGAAAATCATAACAATTCTACAACGGCAAAATATCGTTTTATAGATTGAGCAATACTGCCATTGTAAACGTCAGCACCCTGCCACAACTGCAAAATATCGCGCAATACTGCCTTCGTGAAAATCATCATAGTTCTACAACTGCAAAATATCGTTTTATAAATTGAGCAATACTGTCATTGTAAACGTCATCACCCTGCCACAACTGCAAAATATCGCGCAATACTGCCTTTGTGCAAATCATCACAATACTACAACTGCAAAATATGGTTTTATAAATTGAGCAATACTGTTACTGTAAACGTCATCACCCTGCCACAACTGCAAAATATCTCGCAATACTGCCTTCGTGAAAATCATCACACTGCCACAACTGCAAAATATCGTTTTATAAATTGAGCAACACTGTCATTGTAAACGTCATGACAATGCCACAACTGCAAAATATCGCGCAATACTGCCTTCGTGAAAATCATCACAATACTACAACTGCAAAATATGGTTTTATAAATTGAGCAATACTGTCACTGTAAACGTCATCACCCTGCCACAACTGCAAAATATCGCGCAATACTGCCTTCGTGAAAATAATAACAATTCTACAACTGAAAATATCGTTTTATAAATTGAGCAATACTGTCACTTGAAACGTCATCACCCTGCCACAACTGCAATACTGCCTTCGTGAAAATCATCACAATACTACAACTGCAAAATATGGTTTTATAAATTGAGCAATACTGTCACTGTAAACGTCATCACCCTGCCACAACTGCAAAATATCGCGCAATACTGCCTTCGTGAAAATAATAACAATTCTACAACTGAAAATATCGTTTTATAAATTGAGCAATACTGTCACTTGAAACGTCATCACCCTGCCACAACTGCAAAATATCGCGCAATACTGCCTTCGTGAAAATCATAACAATTCTACACCTGCAAAATATCGTTTTATAGATTGAGCAATACTGTCACTTGAAACGTCATCACCCTGCCACAACTGCAAAATATTGCGCAATACTGCCTTCGTGAAAATCATCACAATGCCACAACTGCAAAATATCGTTTTATATATAAAGCAATACTGTCATTGCAAACGTCATCACCCTGCCACAACTGCAAAATATCGCGCAATACTGCCTTCGTGAAAATCATAACAATTCTACAACGGCAAAATATCGTTTTATAAATTGAGCAACACTGTCATTGTAAACGTCATGACAATGCCACAACTGCAAAATATCGCGCAATACTGCCTTCGTGAAAATCATCACAATACTACAACTGCAAAATATGGTTTTATAAATTGAGCAATACTGTCACTGTAAACGTCATCACCCTGCCACAACTGCAAAATATCGCGCAATACTGCCTTCGTGAAAATAATAACAATTCTACAACTGAAAATATCGTTTTATAAATTGAGCAATACTGTCACTTGAAACGTCATCACCCTGCCACAACTGCAAAATATCGCGCAATACTGCCTTCGTGAAAATCATAACAATTCTACACCTGCAAAATATCGTTTTATAGATTGAGCAATACTGTCACTTGAAACGTCATCACCCTGCCACAACTGCAAAATATTGCGCAATACTGCCTTCGTGAGCATCACCACAATGCCACAACTGCAAAATATCGTTTTATAGATAAAGCAATACTGTCATTGCAAACGTCATCAACCTGCCACTACTGCAAAATAACGCGCAATACTGCCATCGTGAAAATCATCACAATTCTACAACTGCAAAATATCGTTTTATAAATTGAGCAACACTGTCATTGTAAACGTCATCACCCTGCCACAACTGCAAAATATCGCGCAATACTGCCTTCGTGAAAATCATAACAATTCTACAACTGCAAAATATCGTTTAAAAATTGAGCAATACTGTCACTGTAAACGTCATCACCCTGCCACAACTACAAAATATCGCGCAATACTACCTCCGTGAAAATCATCACAATGCCACAACTGCAAAATATCGTTTTATAAATTGAGCAATACTGTCATTGTAAACGTCATCACCCTGCCACAACTGCAAAATATCGCGCAATACTGCCTTCGTGAAAATCATCACAATTCTAAAACTGCAAAATATCGTTTTATAAATTGAGCAACACTGTCATTGTAAACGTCATCAACCTGCCACAACTGCAAAATATCGCGCAATACTGCCTTCGTGAAAATCATAACAATTCTACAACGGCAAAATATCGTTTTATAGATTGAGCAATACTGCCATTGTAAACGTCAGCACCCTGCCACAACTGCAAAATATCGCGCAATACTGCCTTCGTGAAAATCATCATAGTTCTACAACTGCAAAATATCGTTTTATAAATTGAGCAATACTGTCATTGTAAACGTCATCACCCTGCCACAACTGCAAAATATCGCGCAATACTGCCTTTGTGCAAATCATCACAATACTACAACTGCAAAATATGGTTTTATAAATTGAGCAATACTGTTACTGTAAACGTCATCACCCTGCCACAACTGCAAAATATCGCGCAATACTGCCTTCGTGAAAATCATCACACTGCCACAACTGCAAAATATCGTTTTATAAATTGAGCAACACTGTCATTGTAAACGTCATGACAATGCCACAACTGCAAAATATCGCGCAATACTGCCTTCGTGAAAATAATAACAATTCTACAACTGAAAATATCGTTTTATAAATTGAGCAATACTGTCACTTGAAACGTCATCACCCTGCCACAACTGCAAAATATCGCGCAATACTGCCTTCGTGAAAATCATAACAATTCTACACCTGCAAAATATCGTTTTATAGATTGAGCAATACTGTCACTTGAAACGTCATCACCCTGCCACAACTGCAAAATATTGCGCAATACTGCCTTCGTGAAAATCATCACAATGCCACAACTGCAAAATATCGTTTTATATATAAAGCAATACTGTCATTGCAAACGTCATCACCCTGCCACAACTGCAAAATATCGCGCAATACTGCCTTCGTGAAAATCATAACAATTCTACAACGGCAAAATATCGTTTTATAAATTGAGCAACACTGTCATTGTAAACGTCATGACAATGCCACAACTGCAAAATATCGCGCAATACTGCCTTCGTGAAAATCATCACAATACTACAACTGCAAAATATGGTTTTATAAATTGAGCAATACTGTCACTGTAAACGTCATCACCCTGCCACAACTGCAAAATATCGCGCAATACTGCCTTCGTGAAAATAATAACAATTCTACAACTGAAAATATCGTTTTATAAATTGAGCAATACTGTCACTTGAAACGTCATCACCCTGCCACAACTGCAAAATATCGCGCAATACTGCCTTCGTGAAAATCATAACAATTCTACACCTGCAAAATATCGTTTTATAGATTGAGCAATACTGTCACTTGAAACGTCATCACCCTGCCACAACTGCAAAATATTGCGCAATACTGCCTTCGTGAGCATCACCACAATGCCACAACTGCAAAATATCGTTTTATAGATAAAGCAATACTGTCATTGCAAACGTCATCAACCTGCCACTACTGCAAAATAACGCGCAATACTGCCATCGTGAAAATCATCACAATTCTACAACTGCAAAATATCGTTTTATAAATTGAGCAACACTGTCATTGTAAACGTCATCACCCTGCCACAACTGCAAAATATCGCGCAATACTGCCTTCGTGAAAATCATAACAATTCTACAACTGCAAAATATCGTTTAAAAATTGAGCAATACTGTCACTGTAAACGTCATCACCCTGCCACAACTACAAAATATCGCGCAATACTGCCTCCGTGAAAATCATCACAATGCCACAACTGCAAAATATCGTTTTATAAATTGAGCAATACTGTCATTGTAAACGTCATCACCCTGCCACAACTGCAAAATATCGCGCAATACTGCCTTCGTGAAAATCATCACAATTCTAAAACTGCAAAATATCGTTTTATAAATTGAGCAACACTGTCATTGTAAACGTCATCAACCTGCCACTACTGCAAAATATCGCGCAATACTGCCTTCGTGAACATCACCACAATGCCACAACTGCAAAATATCGTTTAAAAATTGAGCAATACTGTCACTGTAAACGTCATCACCCTGCCACAACTACAAAATATCGCGCAATACTGCCTCCGTGAAAATCATCACAATGCCACAACTGCAAAATATCGTTTTATAAATTGAGCAATACTGTCATTGTAAACGTCATCACCCTGCCACAACTGCAAAATATCGCGCAATACTGCCTTCGTGAAAATCATCACAATTCTAAAACTGCAAAATATCGTTTTATAAATTGAGCAACACTGTCATTGTAAACGTCATCAACCTGCCACTACTGCAAAATATCGCGCAATACTGCCTTCGTGAACATCACCACAATGCCACAACTGCAAAATATCGTTTAAAAATTGAGCAATACTGTCACTGTAAACGTCATCACCCTGCCACAACTACAAAATATCGCGCAATACTGCCTCCGTGAAAATCATCACAATGCCACAACTGCAAAATATCGTTTTATAAATTGAGCAATACTGTCATTGTAAACGTCATCACCCTGCCACAACTGCAAAATATCGCGCAATACTGCCTTCGTGAAAATCATCACAATTCTAAAACTGCAAAATATCGTTTTATAAATTGAGCAACACTGTCATTGTAAACGTCATCAACCTGCCACTACTGCAAAATATCGCGCAATACTGCCTTCGTGAACATCACCACAATGCCACAACTGCAAAATATCGTTTAAAAATTGAGCAATACTGTCACTGTAAACGTCATCACCCTGCCACAACTACAAAATATCGCGCAATACTGCCTCCGTGAAAATCATCACAATGCCACAACTGCAAAATATCGTTTTATAAATTGAGCAATACTGTCATTGTAAACGTCATCACCCTGCCACAACTGCAAAATATCGCGCAATACTGCCTTCGTGAAAATCATCACAATTCTAAAACTGCAAAATATCGTTTTATAAATTGAGCAACACTGTCATTGTAAACGTCATCAACCTGCCACTACTGCAAAATATCGCGCAATACTGCCTTCGTGAACATCACCACAATGCCACAACTGCAAAATATCGTTTAAAAATTGAGCAATACTGTCACTGTAAACGTCATCACCCTGCCACAACTACAAAATATCGCGCAATACTGCCTCCGTGAAAATCATCACAATGCCACAACTGCAAAATATCGTTTTATAAATTGAGCAACACTGTCATTGTAAACGTCATCAACCTGCCACTACTGCAAAATATCGCGCAATACTGCCTTCGTGAACATCACCACAATGCCACAACTGCAAAATATCGTTTAAAAATTGAGCAATACTGTCACTGTAAACGTCATCACCCTGCCACAACTACAAAATATCGCGCAATACTGCCTCCGTGAACATCACCACAATGCCACAACTGCAAAATATCGTTTTATAGATAAAGCAATACTGTCGTTGCAAACGTCATCACCCTGCCACAACTGCAAAATATCGCGCAATACTGCCTTCGTGAAAATCATCACAATTCTAAAACTGCAAAATATCGTTTTATAAATTGAGCAACACTGTCATTGTAAACGTCATCAACCTGCCACTACTGCAAAATATCGCGCAATACTGCCTTCGTGAACATCACCACAATGCCACAACTGCAAAATATCGTTTAAAAATTGAGCAATACTGTCACTGTAAACGTCATCACCCTGCCACAACTACAAAATATCGCGCAATACTGCCTCCGTGAAAATCATCACAATGCCACAACTGCAAAATATCGTTTTATAAATTGAGCAATACTGTCATTGTAAACGTCATCACCCTGCCACAACTGCAAAATATCGCGCAATACTGCCTTCGTGAAAATCATCACAATTCTAAAACTGCAAAATATCGTTTTATAAATTGAGCAACACTGTCATTGTAAACGTCATCAACCTGCCACTACTGCAAAATATCGCGCAATACTGCCTTCGTGAACATCACCACAATGCCACAACTGCAAAATATCGTTTAAAAATTGAGCAATACTGTCACTGTAAACGTCATCACCCTGCCACAACTACAAAATATCGCGCAATACTGCCTCCGTGAAAATCATCACAATGCCACAACTGCAAAATATCGTTTTATAAATTGAGCAACACTGTCATTGTAAACGTCATCAACCTGCCACTACTGCAAAATATCGCGCAATACTGCCTTCGTGAACATCACCACAATGCCACAACTGCAAAATATCGTTTAAAAATTGAGCAATACTGTCACTGTAAACGTCATCACCCTGCCACAACTACAAAATATCGCGCAATACTGCCTCCGTGAACATCACCACAATGCCACAACTGCAAAATATCGTTTTATAGATAAAGCAATACTGTCGTTGCAAACGTCATCACCCTGTCACAACTGCAAAATATCGTTTTATAAATTGAGCAATACTGTCACTGTAAACGTCAGCACCCTGCCACCACTGCAAAATATCGCGAAATACTGCCTTCGTGAAAATCATCATAGTTCTACAACTGCAAAATATCGTTTTATAAATTGAGCAATACTGTCATTGTAAACGTCATCACCCTGCCACAACTGCAAAATAACGCGCAGTACTGCCTTCGTGAAAATCATCACAATACTACAACTGCAAAATATGGTTTTATAAATTGAGCAATACTGTCACTGTAAACGTCATCACCCTGCCACAACTGCAAAATATCGCGCAATACTGCCTTCGTGAAATCATAACAATTCTACAATTGCAAAATATCGATTTATAACTTGAGCAACACTGTCATTGTAAACGTCATCACCCTGCCACAACTGCAAAATATCGCGCAATACTGCCTTCGTGAAAATCATCACAATGCCGCAACTGCAAAATATCGTTTTATAAATTGAGCAACACTGTCATTGTAAACGTCATCACCCTGCCACAACTGCAAAGTATCGCGCAATACTGCCTTCGTGAAAATCATCACAATGCCACAACTGCAAAATATCGTTTTATATATAAAGCAATACTGTCATTGCAAACGTCATCACCCTGCCACAACTGCAAAATATCGCTCAATACTGCCTTCGTGAAAATCATCATAGTTCTACAACTGCAAACTATCGTTTTATAAATTGAGCAATACTGTCATTGTAAAGGTCATCACCCTGCCACAACTGCAGAATATCGCGCAATACTGCCTTCGTGAAATCATAACAATTCTACAACTGCAAAATATCGATTTATAACTTGAGCAATACTGTTACTGTAAACGTCATCACCCTGCCACAACTGCAAAATATCGCGCAATACTGCCTTCGTGAAAATCATCACACTGCCACAACTGCAAAATATCGTTTTATAAATTGAGCAACACTGTCATTGTAAACGTCATGACAATGCCACAACTGCAAAATATCGCGCAATACTGCCTTCGTGAAATCATAACAATTCTACAATTGCAAAATATCGATTTATAACTTGAGCAACACTGTCATTGTAAACGTCATCACCCTGCCACAACTGCAAAATATCGCGCAATACTGCCTTCGTGAAAATCATCACAATGCCACAACTGCAAAATATCGTTTTATATATAAAGCAATACTGTCATTGCAAACGTCATCACCCTGCCACAACTGCAAAATATCGCTCAATACTGCCTTCGTGAAAATCATCATAGTTCTACAACTGCAAATTATCGTTTTATAAATTGAGCAACACTGTCATTGTAAACGTCATCACCCTGCCACAACTGCAAAGTATCGCGCAATACTGCCTTCGTGAAAATCATCACAATGCCACAACTGCAAAATATCGTTTTATATATAAAGCAATACTGTCATTGCAAACGTCATCACCCTGCCACAACTGCAAAATATCGCTCAATACTGCCTTCGTGAAAATCATCATAGTTCTACAACTGCAAATTATCGTTTTATAAATTGAGCAATACTGTCATTGTAAAGGTCATCACCCTGCCACAACTGCAGAATATCGCGCAATACTGCCTTCGTGAAAATCATAACAATTCTACAACGGCAAAATATCGTTTTATAAATTGAGCAATACTGTCATTGTAAACGTCATCACCCTGCCACAACTGCAAAATATCGCGCAATACTGCCTTCGTGAAAATCATAACAATTCTACAACGGCAAAATATCGTTTTATAGATTGAGCAATACTGAGATTGTAAACGTCAGCACCCTGCCACAACTGCAAAATATCGCGCAATACTGCCTTCGTGAAAATCATCATAGTTCTACAACTGCAAAATATCGTTTTATAAATTGAGCAATACTGTCATTGTAAACGTCATCACCCTGCCACAACTGCAAAATATCGCGCAATACTGCCTTTGTGCAAATCATCACAATACTACAACTGCAAAATATGGTTTTATAAATTGAGCAATACTGTTACTGTAAACGTCATCACCCTGCCACAACTGCAAAATATCGCGCAATACTGCCTTCGTGAAAATCATCACACTGCCACAACTGCAAAATATCGTTTTATAAATTGAGCAACACTGTCATTGTAAACGTCATGACAATGCCACAACTGCAAAATATCGCGCAATACTGCCTTCGTGAAAATCATCACAATACTACAACTGCAAAATATGGTTTTATAAATTGAGCAATACTGTCACTGTAAACGTCATCACCCTGCCACAACTGCAAAATATCGCGCAATACTGCCTTCGTGAAAATAATAACAATTCTACAACTGAAAATATCGTTTTATAAATTGAGCAATACTGTCACTTGAAACGTCATCACCCTGCCACAACTGCAAAATATCGCGCAATACTGCCTTCGTGAAAATCATAACAATTCTACACCTGCAAAATATCGTTTTATAGATTGAGCAATACTGTCACTTGAAACGTCATCACCCTGCCACAACTGCAAAATATTGCGCAATACTGCCTTCGTGAAAATCATCACAATGCCACAACTGCAAAATATCGTTTTATATATAAAGCAATACTGTCATTGCAAACGTCATCACCCTGCCACAACTGCAAAATATCGCGCAATACTGCCTTCGTGAAAATCATAACAATTCTACAACGGCAAAATATCGTTTTATAGATTGAGCAATACTGCCATTGTAAACGTCAGCACCCTGCCACAACTGCAAAATATCGCGCAATACTGCCTTCGTGAAAATCATCACAATGCCACAACTGCAAAATAACGTTTTATATATAAAGAAATACTGTCATTGCAAACGTCAGCACCCTGCCACAACTGCAAAATATCGCGCAGTACTGCCTTCGTGAAAATCATCACAATACTACAACTGCAAAATATGGTTTTATAAATTGAGCAATACTGTCACTGTAAACGTCATCACCCTGCCACAACTGCAAAATATCGCGCAATACTGCCTTCGTGAAAATCATCACAATGCCACAACTGCAAAATATCGTTTTATATATAAAGCAATACTGTCATTGCAAACGTCATCACCCTGCCACAACTGCAAAATATCGCGCAATACTGCCTTCGTGAAAATCATAACAATTCTACAACGGCAAAATATCGTTTTATAGATTGAGCAATACTGCCATTGTAAACGTCAGCACCCTGCCACAACTGCAAAATATCGCGCAATACTGCCTTCGTGAAAATCATCATAGTTCTACAACTGCAAAATATCGTTTTATAAATTGAGCAATACTGTCATTGTAAACGTCATCACCCTGCCACAACTGCAAAATAACGCGCAGTACTGCCTTCGTGAAAATCATCACAATACTACAACTGCAAAATATGGTTTTATAAATTGAGCAATACTGTTACTGTAAACGTCATCACCCTGCCACAACTGCAAAATATCGCGCAATACTGCCTTCGTGAAATCATAACAATTCTACAACTGCAAAATATCGATTTATAAATTGAGCAACACTGTCATTGTAAACGTCATGACAATGCCACAACTGCAAAATATCGCGCAATACTGCCTTCGTGAAAATCATCAAAATGCCACAACTGCAAAATATCGTTTTATAGATAAAGCAATACTGTCGTTGCAAACGTCATCACCCTGTCACAACTGCAAAATATCGTTTTATAAATTGAGCAGTACTGTCACTGTAAACGTCAGCACCCTGCCACCACTGCAAAATATCGCGAAATACTGCCTTCGTGAAAATCATCATAGTACTACAACTGCAAAATATCGTTTTATAAATTGAGCAATACTGTCATTGTAAACGTCATCACCCTGCCACAACTGCAAAATATCGTTTTATAGATAAAGCAGTACTGTCATTGTAAACGTCATCACCCTGCCACAACTGCAAAATAACGCGCAGTACTGCCTTCGTGAAAATCATCACAATACTACAACTGCAAAATATGGTTTTATAAATTGAGCAATACTGTCACTGTAAACGTCATCACCCTGCCACAACTGCAAAATATCGCGCAATACTGCCTTCGTGAAATCATAACAATTCTACAACTGCAAAATATCGATTTATAACTTGAGCAACACTGTCATTGTAAACGTCATCACCCTGCCACAACTGCAAAATATCGCGCAATACTGCCTTCGTGAAAATCATCACAATGCCGCAACTGCAAAATATCGCGCAATACTGCCTTCGTGAAAATCATCACAATGCCACAACTGCAAAATATCGTTTTATATATAAAGCAATACTGTCATTGCAAACGCCATCACCCTGCCACAACTGCAAAATATCGCTCAATACTGCCTTCGTGAAAATCATCATAGTTCTACAACTGCAAATTATCGTTTTATAAATTGAGCAATACTGTCATTGTAAAGGTCATCACCCTGCCACAACTGCAGAATATCGCGCAATACTGCCTTCGTGAAAATCATAACAATTCTACAACGGCAAAATATCGTTTTATAAATTGAGCAATACTGTCATTGTAAACGTCATCACCCTGCCACAACTGCAAAATATCGCGCAATACTGCCTTCGTGAAAATCATAACAATTCTACAACGGCAAAATATCGTTTTATAGATTGAGCAATACTGAGATTGTAAACGTCATCACACTGCCACAACTGCAAAATATCGTTTTATAAATTGAGCAACACTGTCATTGTAAACGTCATGACAATGCCACAACTGCAAAATATCGCGCAATACTGCCTTCGTGAAAATCATCAAAATGCCACAACTGCAAAATATCGTTTTATAGATAAAGCAATACTGTCGTTGCAAACGTCATCACCCTGTCACAACTGCAAAATATCGTTTTATAAATTGAGCAGTACTGTCACTGTAAACGTCAGCACCCTGCCACCACTGCAAAATATCGCGAAATACTGCCTTCGTGAAAATCATCATAGTACTACAACTGCAAAATATCGTTTTATAAATTGAGCAATACTGTCATTGTAAACGTCATCACCCTGCCACAACTGCAAAATATCGTTTTATAGATAAAGCAGTACTGTCATTGTAAACGTCATCACCCTGCCACAACTGCAAAATAACGCGCAGTACTGCCTTCGTGAAAATCATCACAATACTACAACTGCAAAATATGGTTTTATAAATTGAGCAATACTGTCACTGTAAACGTCATCACCCTGCCACAACTGCAAAATATCGCGCAATACTGCCTTCGTGAAATCATAACAATTCTACAACTGCAAAATATCGATTTATAACTTGAGCAACACTGTCATTGTAAACGTCATCACCCTGCCACAACTGCAAAATATCGCGCAATACTGCCTTCGTGAAAATCATCACAATGCCGCAACTGCAAAATATCGTTTTATAAATTGAGCAACACTGTCATTGTAAACGTCATCACCCTGCCACAACTGCAAAATAACGCGCAGTACTGCCTTCGTGAAAATCATCACAATACTACAACTGCAAAATATGGTTTTATAAATTGAGCAATACTGTCACTGTAAACGTCATCACCCTGCCACAACTGCAAAATATCGCGCAATACTGCCTTTGTGCAAATCATCACAATACTACAACTGCAAAATATGGTTTTATAAATTGAGCAATACTGTTACTGTAAACGTCATCACCCTGCCACAACTGCAAAATATCGCGCAATACTGCCTTCGTGAAAATCATCACACTGCCACAACTGCAAAATATCGTTTTATAAATTGAGCAACACAGTCATTGTAAACGTCATGACAATGCCACAACTGCAAAATATCGCGCAATACTGCCTTCGTGAAAATCATCACAATACTACAACTGCAAAATATGGTTTTATAAATTGAGCAATACTGTCACTGTAAACGTCATCACCCTGCCACAACTGCAAAATATCGCGCAATACTGCCTTCGTGAAAATAATAACAATTCTACAACTGAAAATATCGTTTTATAAATTGAGCAATACTGTCACTTGAAACGTCATCACCCTGCCACAACTGCAAAATATCGCGCAATACTGCCTTCGTGAAAATCACAACAATTCTACAACGGCAAAATATCGTTTTATAGATTGAGCAATACTGCCATTGTAAACGTCAGCACCCTGCCACAACTGCAAAATATCGCGCAATACTGCCTTCGTGAAAATCATCATAGTTCTACAACTGCAAAATATCGTTTTATAAATTGAGCAATACTGTCATTGTAAACGTCATCACCCTGCCACAACTGCAAAATATCGCGCAATACTGCCTTTGTGCAAATCATCACAATACTACAACTGCAAAATATGGTTTTATAAATTGAGCAATACTGTTACTGTAAACGTCATCACCCTGCCACAACTGCAAAATATCGCGCAATACTGCCTTCGTGAAAATCATCACACTGCCACAACTGCAAAATATCGTTTTATAAATTGAGCAACACAGTCATTGTAAACGTCATGACAATGCCACAACTGCAAAATATCGCGCAATACTGCCTTCGTGAAAATCATCACAATACTACAACTGCAAAATATGGTTTTATAAATTGAGCAATACTGTCACTGTAAACGTCATCACCCTGCCACAACTGCAAAATATCGCGCAATACTGCCTTCGTGAAAATAATAACAATTCTACAACTGAAAATATCGTTTTATAAATTGAGCAATACTGTCACTTGAAACGTCATCACCCTGCCACAACTGCAAAATATCGCGCAATACTGCCTTCGTGAAAATCATCACAATGCCACAACTGCAAAATATCGTTTTATATATAAAGCAATACTGTCATTGCAAACGTCATCACCCTGCCACAACTGCAAAATATCGCGCAATACTGCCTTCGTGAAAATCATAACAATTCTACAACGGCAAAATATCGTTTTATAGATTGAGCAATACTGCCATTGTAAACGTCAGCACCCTGCCACAACTGCAAAATATCGCGCAATACTGCCTTCGTGAAAATCATCATAGTTCTACAACTGCAAAATATCGTTTTATAGATTGGGCAATACTGTCATTGTAAACGTCATCACCCTGCCACAACTGCAAAATATCGTTTTATAGATTGGGCAATACTGTCATTGTAACCGTCATCACCCTGTCACAACTGCAAAATATCGCGCAATACTGCCTTCGTGAAAATCATAACAATTCTACAACGGCAAAATATCGTTTTATAGATTGAGCAATACTGCCATTGTAAACGTCAGCACCCTGCCACAACTGCAAAATATCGCGCAATACTGCCTTCGTGAAAATCATCATAGTTCTACAACTGCAAAATATCGTTTTATAAATTGAGCAATACTGTCATTGTAAACGTCATCACCCTGCCACAACTGCAAAATATCGCGCAATACTGCCTTTGTGCAAATCATCACAATACTACAACTGCAAAATATGGTTTTATAAATTGAGCAATACTGTTACTGTAAACGTCATCACCCTGCCACAACTGCAAAATATCGCGCAATACTGCCTTCGTGAAAATCATCACACTGCCACAACTGCAAAATATCGTTTTATAAATTGAGCAACACAGTCATTGTAAACGTCATGACAATGCCACAACTGCAAAATATCGCGCAATACTGCCTTCGTGAAAATCATCACAATACTACAACTGCAAAATATGGTTTTATAAATTGAGCAATACTGTCACTGTAAACGTCATCACCCTGCCACAACTGCAAAATATCGCGCAATACTGCCTTCGTGAAAATAATAACAATTCTACAACTGAAAATATCGTTTTATAAATTGAGCAATACTGTCACTTGAAACGTCATCACCCTGCCACAACTGCAAAATATCGCGCAATACTGCCTTCGTGAAAATCATAACAATTCTACAACTGCAAAATATCGGTTTATAGATTGAGCAATACTGTCACTTGAAACGTCATCGCCCTGCCACAACTGCAAAATATCGCGCAATACTGCCTTCGTGAAAATCATCACAATGCCACAACTGCAAAATATCGTTTTATAAATTGGGCAACACTGTCATTGTAAACGTCATCACCCTGCCACAACTGCAAAATATCGCGCAGTACTGCCTTCGTGAAAATCATCACAATACTACAACTGCAAAATATGGTTTTATAAATTGAGCAATACTGTCACTGTAAACGTCATCACCCTGCCACAACTGCAAAATATCGCGCAATACTGCCTTCGTGAAAATAATAACAATTCTACAACTGAAAATATCGTTTTATAAATTGAGCAATACTGTCACTTGAAACGTCATCACCCTGCCACAACTGCAAAATATCGCGCAATACTGCCTTCGTGAAAATCATAACAATTCTACAACTGCAAAATATCGTTTTATAGATTGAGCAATACTGTCACTTGAAACGTCATCACCCTGCCACAACTGACAAATATCGCGCAATACTGCCTTCGTGAAAATCATCACAATGCCACAACTGCAAAATATCGTTTTATAAATTGGGCAACACTGTCATTGTAAACGTCATCACCCTGCCACAACTGCAAAATATCGCGCAATACTGCCTTCGTGAACATCATCACAATGCCACAACTGCAAAATATGGTTTTATAGATTGAGCAACACTGTCATTGTAAACGTCATCACCCTGCCACAACTGCAAAATATCGCGCAATACTGCCTTCGTGAAAATCATCAAAATGCCACAACTGCAAAATATCGTTTTATAGATAAAGCAATACTGTCGTTGCAAACGTCATCACCCTGTCACAACTGCAAAATATCGTTTTATAAATTGAGCAGTACTGTCACTGTAAACGTCAGCACCCTGCCACCACTGCAAAATATCGCGAAATACTGCCTTCGTGAAAATCATCATAGTTCTACAACTGCAAAATATCGTTTTATAAATTGAGCAATACTGTCATTGTAAACGTCATCACCCTGCCACAACTGCAAAATATCGTTTTATAGATAAAGCAGTACTGTCATTGTAAACGTCATCACCCTGCCACAACTGCAAAATAACGCGCAGTACTGCCTTCGTGAAAATCATCACAATACTACAACTGCAAAATATGGTTTTATAAATTGAGCAATACTGTCACTGTAAACGTCATCACCCTGCCACAACTGCAAAATATCGCGCAATACTGCCTTCGTGAAATCATAACAATTCTACAACTGCAAAATATCGATTTATAACTTGAGCAACACTGTCATTGTAAACGTCATCACCCTGCCACAACTGCAAAATATCGCGCAATACTGCCTTCGTGAAAATCATCACAATGCCGCAACTGCAAAATATCGTTTTATAAATTGAGCAACACTGTCATTGTAAACGTCATCACCCTGCCACAACTGCAAAATATCGCGCAATACTGCCTTCGTGAAAATCATCACAATGCCACAACTGCAAAATATCGTTTTATATATAAAGCAATACTGTCATTGCAAACGTCATCACCCTGCCACAACTGCAAAATATCGCTCAATACTGCCTTCGTGAAAATCATCATAGTTCTACAACTGCAAATTATCGTTTTATAAATTGAGCAATACTGTCATTGTAAACGTCATCACCCTGCCACAACTGCAAAATATCGCGCAATACTGCCTTCGTGAAAATCATAACAATTCTACAACGGCAAAATATCGTTTTATAGATTGAGCAATACTGCCATTGTAAACGTCAGCACCCTGCCACAACTGCAAAATATCGCGCAATACTGCCTTTGTGCAAATCATCACAATACTACAACTGCAAAATATGGTTTTATAAATTGAGCAATACTGTTACTGTAAACGTCATCACCCTGCCACAACTGCAAAATATCGCGCTATACTGCCTTCGTGAAAATCATCACACTGCCACAACTGCAAAATATCGTTTTATAAATTGAGCAACACAGTCATTGTAAACGTCATGACAATGCCACAACTGCAAAATATCGCGCAATACTGCCTTCGTGAAAATCATCACAATACTACAACTGCAAAATATTGTTTTATAAATTGAGCAATACTGTCACTGTAAACGTCATCACCCTGCCACAACTGCAAAATATCGCGCAATACTGCCTTCGTGAAAATAATAACAATTCTACAACTGAAAATATCGTTTTATAAATTGAGCAATACTGTCACTTGAAACGTCATCACCCTGCCACAACTGCAAAATATCGCGCAATACTGCCTTCGTGAAAATCATAACAATTCTACAACTGCAAAATATCGTTTTATAGATTGAGCAATACTGTCACTTGAAACGTCATCACCCTGCCACAACTGCAAAATATCGCGCAATACTGCCTTCGTGAAAATCATCACAATGCCACAACTGCAAAATATCGTTTTATAAATTGGGCAACACTGTCATTGTCAACGTCATCACCCTGCCACAACTGCAAAATATCGCGCAGTACTGCCTTCGTGAAAATCATCACAATACTACAACTGCAAAATATGGTTTTATAAATTGAGCAATACTGTCACTGTAAACGTCATCACCCTGCCACAACTGCAAAATATCGCGCAATACTGCCTTCGTGAAAATAATAACAATTCTACAACTGAAAATATCGTTTTATAAATTGAGCAATACTGTCACTTGAAACGTCATCACCCTGCCACAACTGCAAAATATCGCGCAATACTGCCTTCGTGAAAATCATCACAATGCCACAACTGCAAAATATCGTTTTATAAATTGGGCAACACTGTCATTGTAAACGTCATCACCCTGCCACAACTGCAAAATATCGCGCAATACTGCCTTCGTGAACATCATCACAATGCCACAACTGCAAAATATGGTTTTATAGATTGAGCAATACTGTCATTGTAAACGTCATCACCCTGCCACAACTGCAAAATATCGCGTAATACTGCCTTCGTGAACATCATCACAATGCCACAACTGCAAAATATGGTTTTATAGATTGAGCAATACTGCCATTGTAAACGTCAGCACCCTGCCACAACTGCAAAATATCGTTTTATAAATTGAGCAATACTGTCACTTGAAACGTCATCACCCTGCCACAACTGCAAAATATCGCGCAATACTGCCTTCGTGAACATCATCACAATGCCACAACTGCAAAATATGGTTTTATAGATTGAGCAATACTGTCATTGTAAACGTCATCACCCTGCCACAACTGCAAAATATCGCGCAATACTGCCTTCGTGAAAATCATAACAATTCTACAACTGCAAAATATCGTTTTATAGATTGAGCAATACTGCCATTGTAAACGTCAGCACCCTGCCACAACTGCAAAATATCTCGCAATACTGCCTTCGTGAAAATCATCATAGTTCTACAGCTGCAAAATATCGTTTTATAAATTGAGCAATACTGTCATTATAAACGTCATCACCCTGCCACAACTGCAAAATATCGCGCAATACTGCCTTCGTGAACATCATCACAATGCCACAACTGCAAAATATGGTTTTATAGATTGAGCAATACTGCCATTGTAAACGTCAGCACCCTGCCACAACTGCAAAATATCGCGCAATACTGCCTTCGTGAAAATCATCATAGTTCTACAACTGCAAAATATCGTTTTATAAATTGAGCAATACTGTCATTGTAAACGTCATCACCCTGCCACAACTGCAAAATATCGCGCAATACTGCCTTCGTGAAAATCATCATAGTTCTACAACTGCAAAATATCGTTTTATAAATTGAGCAATACTGTCATTGTAAACGTCATCACCCTGCCACAACTGCAAAATATCGCGCAATACTGCCTTTGTGCAAATCATCACAATACTACAACTGCAAAATATGGTTTTATAAATTGAGCAATACTGTTACTGTAAACGTCATCACCCTGCCACAACTGCAAAATATCGCGCAATACTGCCTTCGTGAAAATCATCACACTGCCACAACTGCAAAATATCGTTTTATAAATTGAGCAACACTGTCATTGTAAACGTCATGACAATGCCACAACTGCAAAATATCGCGCAATACTGCCTTCGTGAAAATCATCACAATGCCACAACTGCAAAATATGGTGGCGCGAACTAACGTCAGTGAAATTAACGTCAGTGACGTTAATTCGCACCCAAAAAGCGAAATAATGTCAGTGACATTAAGACGCATGACCAAAAACGAATTAAAGTCAGTGCCGTTAATTCGTATAGTATTTTGACTTTAGTTCGCTTTGGACATGCGAATTAATGTCATTGAGGCATTTGGGTTTGAGATTCGACGAAGTAGCGCCGCAGACGAAAATTTGACTTAGGTCAGATCCCCAATTCGGGGTGTGATCCATGGTATTTATGTGCAGAACTCCTTTCCGCATTGGCGGCCTTCGGCCGCGCCTCAAAAAATAACCCTGGGCTACGCCATTCCAACTCCGGGTGTGTGCCATAGCCGTGGCTACCGCCACGGTGATGTCCTTCCGCGTGCCACGTTTCCCACTTTTTCACTTTTTTGGCTCAGCCTAATGTGCCATTACAACAACCACATGAAAATGACAGAACATTTTTAACATTAACTGCAAATAACTTTTGAACGGTTGAAAGAAATCTCATTTCAGATTCTAAATCTAGACGTGGGTAATCGTTTACGTGGGGTACCGAGCGCTAATAAACAACAAATAAACAACCAAACAAACCAACAAAAACTTTGGTCCCAGGAGCATGAATATAAATCCGCTGAACCAATATTTTTAGTAGTTCAGAATTTTCTGTCATTTTCATGTGGTTGTTGTAATCACATTACCCTGTGAGAAAAGAGTGGCACGCGGAAGGACATCACCGTGGCGGTAGCCACGGCGATGGCAACCACCCGGAGTTGGAATGACGTAGCCCAGGGTTATTTTTTGAAGCGCGGCCGAAGGCCGCCAATGCGGAAAGGAGTTCTGCACATAAATACCATGGATCACACCCCGAATTGGGGATCTGACCTAAGTCAATCCCAGATTCATGATATAATGATCATAAGTCGAAGGTGATAACGAAAAATGAAAATTTGGAATATAAAAAAAATGTACTGACTTTAGTTCGCTTTCTTAATGCGAATTAATGTCAATGATGTTAGTTCGCAAAAATATTGACCTTAGTTCGCTTTTGGCATGCGTCTTAATGTCACTGACATTAATTCGCTTTTGGGGTGCGAATTAACGTCACTGACGTTAATTCCGTTGACTTTAGTTCGCGCCACCCAAAATATCGTTTTATAGATAAAGCAATACTGTCGTTGCAAACGTCATCACCCTGTCACAACTGCAAAATATCGTTTTATATATTGAGCAATACTGTCACTGTAAACGTCATGACCCTGCCACAACTGCAAAATATCGCGCAATACTGCCTTCGTGAAAATCATCACAATGCCACAACTGCAAAATATCGTTTTATAGATAAAGCAATACTGTCGTTGCAAACGTCATCACCCTGTCACAACTGCAAAATATCGTTTTATAAATTGAGCAATACTGTCACTGTAAACGTCAGCACCCTGCCACCACTGCAAAATATCGCGAAATACTGCCTTCGTGAAAATCATCATAGTTCTACAACTGCAAAATATCGTTTTATAAATTGAGCAATACTGTCATTGTAAACGTCATCACCCTGCCACAACTGCAAAATATCGTTTTATAGATAAAGCAGTACTGTCATTGTAAACGTCATCACCCTGCCACAACTGCAAAATATCGCGCAGTACTTCCTTCGTGAAAATCATCACAATACTACAACTGCAAAATATGGTTTTATAAATTGAGCAATACTGTCACTGTAAACGTCATCACCCTGCCACAACTGCAAAATATCGCGCAATACTGCCTTCGTGAAATCATAACAATTCTACAACTGCAAAATATCGATTTATAACTTGAGCAACACTGTCATTGTAAACGTCATCACCCTGCCACAACTGCAAAATATCGCGCAACACTGCCTTCGTGAAAATCATCACAATGCCACAACTTCAAAATATCGTTTTATAAATTGAGCAACACTGTCATTGTAAACGTCATCACCCTGCCACAACTGCAAAATATCGCGCAATACTGCCTTCGTGAAAATCATCACAATGCCACAACTGCAAAATATCGTTTTATATATAAAGCAATACTGTCATTGCAAACGTCATCACCCTGCCACAACTGCAAAATATCGCGCAATACTGCCTTCGTGAAAATCATAACAATTCTACAACGGCAAAATATCGTTTTATAGATTGAGCAATACTGCCATTGTAAACGTCATCACCCTGCCACAACTGCAAAATATCGCGCAATTCTGCCTTCGTGAAAATCATCACAATGCCACAACTGCAAAATATCGTTTTATATATAAAGCAATACTGTCACTGTAAACGTCATCACCCTGCCACAACTGCAAAATATCGCGCAATACTGCCTTCGTGAAAATCATCATAGTTCTACAACTGCAAATTATCGTTTTATAAATTGAGCAATACTGTCATTGTAAACGTCATCACCCTGCCACAACTGCAAAATATCGTTTTATAGATAAAGCAATACTGTCACTGTAAACGTCATGACCCTGCCAGAACTGCAAAATATCGCGCAATACTGCCTTTGTGAAAATCACCACAATGCCACAACTGCAAAATATCGTTTTATAGATAAAGCAATACTGTCGTTGCAAACATCATCACCCTGTCACAACTGCAAAATATCGTTTTATAACTTGAGCAACACTGTCATTGTAAACGTCATCACCCTGCCACAACTGCAAAATATCGCGCAATACTGCCTTCGTGAAAATCATCACAATGCCACAACTGCAAAATATCGTTTTATAAATTGAGCAACACTGTCACTGTAAACGTCATCACCCTGCCACAACTGCAAAATATCGCGCAATACTGCCTTCGTGAAAATCATAACAATTCTACAACTGCAAAATATCGTTTTATAACTTGAGCAACACTGTCATTGTAAACGTCATCACCCTGCCACAACTGCAAAATATCGCGCAATACTGCCTTCGTGAAAATCATCACAATGCCACAACTGCAAAATATCGTTTTATAAATTGAGCAACACTGTCATTGTAAACGTCATCACCCTGCCACAACTGCAAAATATCGCGCAATACTGCCTTTGTGAAAATCACCACAATGCCACAACTGCAAAATATCGTTTTATAGATAAAGCAATACTGTCGTTGCAAACATCATCACAATGCCACAACTGCAAAATATCGTTTTATAAATTGAGCAATACTGTCACTGTAAACGTCATGACCCTGCCACAACTGCAAAATATCGCGCAATACTGCCTTTGTGAAAATCACCACAATGCCACAACTGCAAAATATCGTTTTATAGATAAAGCAATACTGTCGTTGCAAACATCATCACCCTGTCACAACTGCAAAATATCGTTTTATAACTTGAACAACACTGTCATTGTAAACGTCATCACCCTGCCACAACTGCAAAATATCGCGCAATACTGCCTTCGTGAAAATCATCACAATGCCACAACTGCAAAATATCGTTTTATAAATTGAGCAACACTGTCACTGTAAACGTCATCACCCTGCCACAACTGCAAAATATCGCGCAATACTGCCTTCGTGAAAATCATAACAATTCTACAACTGCAAAATATCGTTTTATAACTTGAGCAACACTGTCATTGTAAACGTCATCACCCTGCCACAACTGCAAAATATCGCGCAATACTGCCTTCGTGAAAATCATCACAATGCCACAACTGCAAAATATCGTTTTATAAATTGAGCAATACTGTCACTGTAAACGTCATGACCCTGCCACAACTGCAAAATATCGCGCAATACTGCCTTTGTGAAAATCATAACAATTCTACAACTGCAAAATATCGTTTTATAAATTGAGCAACACTGTCACTGTAAACGTCATCACCCTGCCACAACTGCAAAATATCGCGCAATACTGCCTTCGTGAAAATCATAACAATTCTACAACTGCAAAATATCGTTTTATAACGAGCAACACTGTCATTGTAAACGTCATCACCCTGCCACAACTGCAAAATATCGCGCAATACTGCCTTCGTGAAAATCATCACAATGCCACAACTGCAAAATATCGTTTTATAAATTGAGCAACACTGTCATTGTAAACGTCATCACCCTGCCACAACTGTAAAATATCGCGAAATACTGCCTTCGTGAAAATCATCATAGTTCTACAACTGCAAAATATCGTTTTATAAATTGAGCAATACTGTCATTGTAAACGTCATCACCCTGCCACAACTGCAAAATATCGCGAAATACTGCCTTCGTGAAAATCATCATAGTTCTACAACTGCAAAATATCGTTTTATAAATTGAGCAATACTGTCATTGTAAACGTCATCACCCTGCCACAACTGCAAAATATCGTTTTATAGATAAAGCAGTACTGTCATTGTAAACGTCATCACCCTGCCACAACTGCAAAATATCGCGCAATACTGCCTTCGTGAAAATCATCACCCTGTCACAATTGCAAAATATCGTTTTATAAATTGAGCAATACTGTCACTGTAAACGTCATGACCCTGCCACAACTGCAAAATATCGCGCAATACTGCCTTTGTGAAAATCACCACAATGCCACAACTGCAAAATATCGTTTTATAGATAAAGCAATACTGTCGTTGCAAACATCATCACCCTGTCACAACTGCAAAATATCGTTTTATAAATTGAGCAATACTGTCACAGTAAACGTCATCACCCTGCCACAACTGCAAAATATCGCGCAATACTGCCTTCGTGAAAATCATCACAATACTACAACTGCAAAATATGGTTTTATAAATTGAGCAATACTGTCACTGTAAACGTCATCACCCTGCCACAACTGCAAAATATCGCGCAATACTGCCTTCGTGAAGATCATCATAGTTCTACAACTGCAAATTATCGTTTTATAAATTGAGCAATACTGTCATTGTAAACGTCATCACCCTGCCACAACTGCAAAATATCGCGCAATACTGCCTTCGTGAAAATCATCACAATGCCACAACTGCAAAATATCGTTTTATATATAAAGCAATACTGTCATTGCAAACGTCATCACCCTGCCACAACTGCAAAATATCGCTCAATACTGCCTTCGTGAAGATCATCATAGTTCTACAACTGCAAATTATCGTTTTATAAATTGAGCAATACTGTCATTGCAAACGTCATCACCCTGCCACAACTGCAAAATATCGCTCAATACTGCCTTCGTGAAAATCATCATAGTTCTACAACTGCAAAATATCGTTTTGTAAATTGAGCAATACTGTCACTGTAAACGTCAGCACCCTGCCACCACTGCAAAATATCGCGAAATACTGCCTTCGTGAAAATCATCATAGTTCTACAACTGCAAAATATCGTTTTATAAATTGAGCAATACTGTCATTGTAAACGTCATCACCCTGCCACAACTGCAAAATATCGCGCAATACTGCCTTCGTGAAAGTCATCACAATGCCACAACTGCAAAATATCGTTTTATAGATAAAGCAATACTGTCTTTGCAAACGTCATCACCCTGCCACAACTGCAAAATATCGCGCAATACTGCCTTCGTGAAAATCATCACAATGCCACAACTGCAAAATATCGCTTTATATATAAAGCAATACTGCCATTGCAAACGTCATCACCCTGCCACAACTGCAAAATATCGCGCAATACTGCCTTCGTGAAAATCATCATAGTTCTACAACTGCAAATTATCGTTTTATAAATTGAGCAATACTGTCATTGTAAACGTCATCACCCTGCCACAACTGCAAAATATCGTTTTATAGATAAAGCAATACTGTCACTGTAAACGTCATGACCCTGCCACAACTGCAAAATACCGCGCAATACTGCCTTTGTGAAAATCACCACAATGCCACAACTGCAAAATATCGTTTTATAGATAAAGCAATACTGTCGTTGCAAACATCATCACCCTGTCACAACTGCAAAATATCGTTTTATAAATTGAGCAATACTGTCATTGTAAACGTCATGACCCTGCCACAACTGCAAAATATCGCGAAAGGCAGTAGCCTTCGTGAAAATCATCATAGTTCTACAACTGCAAAATATCGTTTTATAAATTGAGCAATACTGTCATTGTAAACGTCATCACCCTGCCACAACTGCAAAATATCGCGCAGTACTGCCTTCGTGAAAATTATCACAATACTACAACTGCAAAATATGGTTTTATAAATTGAGCAATACTGTCACTGTAAACGTCATCACCCTGCCACAACTGCAAAATATCGCACAATACTGCCTTCGTGAAAATCATAACAATTCTACAACTGCAAAATATCGTTTTATAACTTGAGCAACACTGTCATTGTAAACGTCATCACCCTGCCACAACTGCAAAATATCGCGCAATACTGCCTTCGTGAAAATCATCACAATGCCACAACTGCAAAATATCGTTTTGTAAATTGAGCAACACTGTCATTGTAAACGTCATCACCCTGCCACAACTGTAAAATATCGCGCAATACTGCCTTCGTGAAAATCATCACAATGCACAACTGCAAAATATCGTTTTATATATAAAGCAATACTGCCATTGCAAACGTCATCACCCTGCCACAACTGCAAAATATCGCGCAATACTGCCTTCGTGAAAGTCATAGCAATTCTACAACTGCAAAATATCGTTTTATAGATTGAGCAATACTGCCATTGTAAACGTCAGCACCCTGCCACAACTGCAAAATATCGCGCAATACTGCCTTCGTGAAAATCATCATAGTTCTACAACTGCAAAATATCGTTTTATAAATTGAGCAATACTGTCATTGTAAACGTCATCACCCTGCCACAACTGCAAAATATCGCGCAATACTGCCTTCGTGAAAGTCATCACAATGCCACAACTGCAAAATATCGTTTTATAGATAAAGCAATACTGTCTTTGCAAACGTCATCACCCTGCCACAACTGCAAAATATCGCGCAATACTGCCTTCGTGAAAATCATCACAATGCCACAACTGCAAAATATCGCTTTATATTTAAAGCAATACTGCCATTGCAAACGTCATCACCCTGCCACAACTGCAAAATATCGCGCAATACTGCCTTCGTGAAAATCATAGCAATTCTACAACTGCAAAATATCGTTTTATAAATTGAGCAATACTGTCATTGTAAACGTCATCACCCTGCCACAACTGCAAAATATCGCGCAGTACTGCCTTCGTGAAAATCATCACAATACTACAAATGCAAAATATCGTTTTATAGATTGAGCAATACTGCCATTGTAAACGTCAGCACCCTGCCACAACTGCAAAATATCGCGCAATACTGCCTTCGTGAAAATCATCATAGTTCTACAACTGCAAAATATCGTTTTATAAATTGAGCAATACTGTCATTGTAAACATCATCACCCTGCCACAACTGCAAAATATCGCGCAATACTGCCTTCGTGAAAGTCATCACAATGCCACAACTGCAAAATATCGTTTTATAGATAAAGCAATACTGTCTTTGCAAACGTCATCACCCTGTCACATCTGCAAAATATCGTTTTATAAATTGAGCAATACTGTCACTGTAAACGTCATCACCCTGCCACAACTGCAAAATATCGCGCAATACTGCCTTCGTGAAAATCATAACAATTCTACAACTGCAAAATATCGTTTTATAACTTGGGCAACACTGTCATTGTAAACGTCATCACCCTGCCACAACTGCAAAATATCGCGCAATACTGCCTTCGTGAAAATCATCACAATGCCACAACTGCAAAATATGGTTTTATAAATTGAGCAATACTGTCACTGTAAACGTCATCACCCTCCCACAACTGCAAAATATCGCGCAAAACTGCCTTCGTGAAAATCATAACAATTCTACAACTGCAAAATATCGTTTTATAAATTGAGCAACACTGTCATTGTAAACGTCATCACCCTGCCACAACTGCAAAATATCGCGCAATACTGCCTTCGTGAAAATCATCACAATGCCACAACTGCAAAATATCGCTTTTATTTTCTCTGTGATTTTCTTTAACAATTAAATAATTTCTTGATATTCTAAAAATCAAAAGTTACATTTAAAGTTAAAAAAGAGTTAAATATTTAATGTGGTTCACAACTTGGTGTGAAAAAGGTTACTTAAAGCTTTGAATAGTGATAAATTATCTAAATTCATTACACTGATTTTGTGTGTGCCGAGTTTCTTTTTTTGCATATTTTATTTGTTGCATTTGAAAGGCTCGTACTTTACATTGCAATTGTTGTTGTGTGCTGATTTGCTTTTTTAATATCTCTTTTGTTACAGCTGTTTGCGTGGTTTATTAAACGTCAATTACAGTGTGTCTAAAACTGCTCGCTCAGTTCTGTGCCCTTCAAACTGTCAGGGTTGCTTTTTCTTGTGATTTGATAACATTAATTTTCACTTTCATTTTCATAAAACTAAATTTTTTATCTCTTAATTTTTTATATTTCTTTTAATTAACTTTTTTAAAAAAATGTCGTGTTTGTTTGAAAATTGTCAGATTAAAAGCGAGTCCGAACGCTTTGTAGCGTGCTGGCTGTGCGATGGACTTGTCCACGCAAAATGCGCCATGTTAACTGGTAGGATAGCTGACTTAATTAACGACGTCAAAGGCCTGCGCTGGTCCTGTGCTACATGTCGATCGACGGAAGTTGAGCTATGTAAAACCTTTAGGCACATTAGAAACGGGTTTTCTGAAATCGCCAAAGATTTTTCACTGCTGACTGAAAAGTTCAAGAAGTATGAAAATATTTTCAAGACTTTAAAGCCTGTAGTTTTAGACTTGGAATGCCCTGAAAATCGCGAAGCCAATCGCGAAAACACGAGCAGACGTACGGTTGATCTGCCTACTACATCAACGGCGCTGAACTTGCCTCCAGCCATTGAACTTATAGATTTGGCATCTCCAGTACCTAGTACGGTTGTTCGGGCAACGTCCAAAAACGCCCCCCCAAGGTAAACAAATAAAAAAACCCTGGAACCTCAAACTATTGCGATGGAGTCCGAACCGATTGTTAGAAAGCTGGTTGTGGTCCCTCAAAAAAAATCGATTTTTGTGTCTCGGTTCCATCCAGACACTACTGAAGATGATTTGAGGTACCATATTTCTTCTAAGATTAAAGATAAAACCTTCACTGTTAGAAAATTTAATTTCGGTTACCAACGGAATATGTCTTCGTTTAAAATTGACGTATCCGGAAAAGATTTTGACTCTCTTTTGGACAGTTCTTTTTGGCCTCCCGGGGCTCTTGTGCGGGAATTTGAGTACAGGCCGAACAGAAATGTTGACAACGTAGCTAAAATCTCTCGTAATGTTGAGTCAAAAAATTGAGTTCTAAGTCCGTGAATATCTTCTACCAAAATGTCAGAGGTTTAAATACCAAATTAAATGATCTGTATTTGAAATCTTTCCATTGCAGTTATAACGTTATTGCTTTTACCGAAACTTGGCTAAAACCGCATGTTTTCAATTCCGAGTTTTTTTGTAACGAATATCAAGTTTATAGACATGATCGCTTGAACAAGGTCGGAGGTGGTGTTCTAATTGCCGTTCATTCCTCCATTCCTTCAGAGGAGGTTAATGTACCTAACACGGATTCCATTGAGTTTAAATGCGTCAGCATCCAGCTAGAGAACGTGTATATGTACTTATCTGTTTGCTACATCCCTCCAGCATCTGATCTTTCAATCTACATGCAGCATGTCTCTCTGCTTAAAACTGTTAACTTATTGACCAAAGCTTCTGACTCGATGATTGTTTTAGGTGATTTCAACCGACCGCATATATCGTGGAACATATCTGATGGAAACATTATTCCAAATCCATCCAAACTGGGCTTCAATGACTTTTTGGATGGAATTTCCGATCTCTGCCTTAGTCAAATAAATGTTAACTCTAACAAGTTTGGTAAAATCTTAGATTTAATTTTTGTTGATGATAAAAACAAATTTTCTGTAAATCGTTGTGATCCGTTGGCTTTACCCGAAGACGTCTACCACCCTTCTATGGAAATATTGCACGAAACCTTAAGTAATGGCCAATGTACACAATGCTGCTCAATTAGTAACTTTGATTTTAACTTCTCAAAAGCCAACTATAAGAAATTAAATAGAGAACTGTCTAAATTAACTTGGCCTGAGCTTTGTGGCGATATCGATTCAAATGTTTTACACTTTAATCAAACTATTTACTACTTATTTGAGAAGTTTGTTCCTAAACGTAAAATAACATATGATCATCCAACGCAAGCTTGGTTTACTAAAGAGCTTATGATGTTGAAAAATAGAAAAACGGGTTCTTTCAAATTATTTAAGAAATCGGGGTTAAACAAACATTACTTCTTGTATTCTGTTCTACGTAAGAGGTACATCGACTTGCATAAAAAGTGCTATAAAGCCTATATCTCTAAAACAAAAAGATACATTATTCGCAATCCGAAGTCATTTTATAATTTCGTAAATTCTAAACGAAAAGTAGTGGGATTTCCCTCAGCCATGAAATATAAAAACAGTTTATCTAGCAATAATCAAGATATCGCAAATTTCTTTGCGCAATTTTTCACTTCTAACTATTCTGCCGTCACCAATTCTGACTTTGTAAATTATCCCTATGAGCTACATGGGAACAATTTAATTAATTGTCCAACTATATGCGCCAATGATGTTCTTGTTTATCTGAAAACCTTGAAAGAATCTTTTAAATGTGGTCCTGATAGGATTCCTACATGCTTCTTGAAGAAGTGCGCTAACAATATTTACAAACCCCTTACCAATTTGTTCAATCTGTCACTAAAGTGTGGTGTTTTTCCAACAGCATGGAAAGAGTCGTTTCTTCTACCGCTTCATAAAAGCGGAAGCAGGGCTTCTATAGAGAACTATCGTGGCATAGCGTAGCTGTCTGCCATCCCAAAAATGTTTGAAGCTATTGTTACCAATCAGCTTACGAATCCTATCTCTACCTTGATTTCTGACTGTCAACACGGGTTCTGTAAGGGAAAGTCCACCGTTACAAATTTACTTGAATTTACAAATCATGTCTCAAATGGCTTTAGAAAAAATCTGCACACCGACGTTATTTATACTGATTTCAGCAAAGCTTTCGATAAAGTGTGTCACTCGTTACTTATTCATAAACTAGATCAGTTGGGTTTCCAGCCGGGTCTCAATCGCTGGATCTCTTCTTACCTTAGCGACAGAATATAAAAAGTAGTGTTTAAAAATTGTGAATCTGATGTTATTTATGTCTCATCTGGAGTTCCTCAAGGAAGCCATCTGGGCCCGATTCTGTTCTTGTTGTTTATAAATGATATTTCTACAGTAATAGAATTTTCGAAAATGTTAATGTATGCCGACGATGTAAAGCTTTTCTTGTCATTCGCATCACTCGAAGATAGCAATAAGCTTCAATCAGATCTAAATACACTAGTTACTTGGTGCGATTTAAATTATATGCCGCTTAATCTAAAGAAATGTAAACACATGCGTTTTTCGAGAGGAATTTCACAGCCAGCTTCCTATACAATTAACAATTACAATCTTGAGCAAATATATGATTTTGTTGACCTTGGGGTTACTATGGATTACAAACTCAGTTTAAACTGCCACATTAACGTAACAGTCAATAAAGCTAGAGGCGTTCTAGCATTTGTTAAACGATGGTCTAAAGAATTAAGCGACCCTTATGTAACTAAAACTCTCTTTACTACATTAGTCAGACCGATACTTGAATACGGTTCTATTGTTTGGAACCCGCGTTACCAGGTCCACGTGGATCGCTTAGAATCAGTTCAAAAACAATTTTTACTATTTGCCTTAAGAGATCTTCACTGGGATCCCTTGTATAATTTGCCATCGTATACGAGTCGCTTAAAACTAATTAATCTTCACAGCCTTTCTAGTCGGAGAGAAATGCTTGGAATTGTCTTCATGATTAAACTACTAAATGGTTCAATCGTAAGCCCGTTTCTTTTGAGCGAAGTGAACTTCAATGTACCTTCTCGCATATCAAGACATTTTAAACCACTTATCTTGAAGCAGTGCCGGACTAATTTTGAATTAAATGAGCCTTTTCGTTGTTTGTGTCAAGATTATAATTCTCATTTTGGTACGTTCGATATCTCAGACTCACTATACAGCATAAAAAAGTCGATTCTTTCTCTCTAAATACATAGCAACAAATTTTTTTTTCATATCCTTTGATTCTTATCTTTATTCTTAACAATAACTTTTCGTTGTCAACTAATTATTTATTAATTGTGTAATCTTTTTTACTTAGCTGATGAGGTTTTCTCTGTAGCTGAGCAGTTTTAGATCTCGACGATTAACAAACCAAAGCCTTTCAAAGACTCGGCACGAGAGAACAATCCGCGCGTCATGCGCATGCGCCCCTCGCGCCGGTCGGGCGGGATATGGTGGGTAATCCGTTGGGCATTATTATTATTATTATTATTATAAATTGAGCAACACTGTCATTGTAAACGTCATCACCCTGCCACAACTACAAAATATCGCGCAATACTGCCTTCGTGAAAATCATCACAATGCCACAACTGCAAAATATCGTTTTATAGATAAAGCAATACTGTCTTTGCAAACGTCATCACCCTGTCACATCTGCAAAATATCGTTTTATAAATTGAGCAATACTGTCACTGTAAACGTCATCACCCTGCCACAACTGCAAAATATCGCGCAATACTGCCTTCGTGAAAATCATAACAATTCTACAACGGCAAAATATCGTTTTATAGATTGAGCAATACTGCCATTGTAAACGTCAGCACCCTGCCACAACTGCAAAATATCGCGCAATACTGCCTTCGTGAAAATCATCATAGTTCTACAACTGCAAAATATCGTTTTATAAATTGAGCAATACTGTCATTGTAAACGTCATCACCCTGCCACAACTGCAAAATATCGCGCAATACTGCCTTCGTGAAAATCATCACAATGCCACAACTGCAAAATATCGTTTTATAGATAAAGCAATACTGTCGTTGCAAACGTCATCACCCTGTCACAACTGCAAAATATCGTTTTTTAAATTGAGCAATACTGTCACTGTAAACGTCATGACCCTGCCACAACTGCAAAATATCGCGCAATACTGCCTTCGTGAAAATCATCACAATGCCACAACTGCAAAATATCGTTTTATAGATAAAGCAATACTGTCGTTGCAAACGTCATCACCCTGTCACAACTGCAAAATATCGTTTTATAAATTGAGCAATACTGTCACTTTAAACGTCAGCACCCTGCCACCACTGCAAAATATCGCGAAATACTGCCTTCGTGAATATCATCATAGTTCTACAACTGCAAAATATCGTTTTATAAATTGAGCAATACTGTCATTGTAAACGTCATCACCCTGCCAAAACTGCAAAATATCGTTTTATAGATAAAGCAGTACTGTCATTGTAAACGTCATCACCCTGCCACAACTGCAAAATATCGCGCAGTACTGCCTTCGTGAAAATCATCACAATACTACAACTGCAAAATATGGTTTTATAAATTGAGCAATACTGTCACTGGAAACGTCATCACCCTGCCACAACTGCAAAATATCGCGCAATACTGCGTTCGTGAAAATCATAACAATTCTACAACTGCAAAATATCGTTTTATAACTTGAGCAACACTGTCATTGTAAACGTCATCACCCTGCCACAACTGCAAAATATCGCGCAATACTGCATTCGTGAAAATCATCACAATGCCACAACTGCAAAATATCGTTTTGTAAATTGAGCAACACTGTCATTGTAAACGTCATCACCCTGCCACAACTGCAAAATATCGCGCAATACTGCCTTCGTGAAAATCATCACAATGCCACAACTACAAAATATCGTTTTTATAAATTGAGCAACACTGTCATTGTAAACGTCATCACCCTGCCACAACTGCAAAATATCGCGCAATACTGCCTTCGTGAAAATCATCACAATGCCACAACTGCAAAATATCGTTTTATAGATAAAGCAATACTGCCTTCGTGAATATCATCATAGTTCTACAACTGCAAAATATCGTTTTATAAATTGAGCAATACTGTCATTGTAAACGTCATCACCCTGCCAAAACTGCAAAATATCGTTTTATAGATAAAGCAGTACTGTCATTGTAAACGTCATCACCCTGCCACAACTGCAAAATATCGCGCAGTACTGCCTTCGTGAAAATCATCACAATACTACAACTGCAAAATATCGTTTTATATATAAAGCAATACTGTCATTGCAAACGTCATCACCCTGCCACAACTGCAAAATATCGCGCAATATTGCCTTCGTGAAAATCATCACAATACTACAACTGCAAAATATGGTTTTATAAATTGAGCAATACTGTCACTGTAAACGTCATCACCCTGCCACAACTGCAAAATATCGCGCAGTACTGCCTTCGTGAAAATCATCACAATACTACAACTGCAAAATATCGTTTTATATATAAAGCAATACTGTCATTGCAAACGTCATCACCCTGCCACAACTGCAAAATATCGCGCAATATTGCCTTCGTGAAAATCATCACAATTCTACAACTGCAAAATATCGTTTTATAAATTGAGCAACACTGTCATTGTAAACGTCATCACCCTGCCACAACTGCAAAATATCGCGCAATACTGCCTTCGTGAAAATCATCACAATGCCACAACTACAAAATATCGTTTTTATAAATTGAGCAACACTGTCATTGTAAACGTCATCACCCTGCCAAAACTGCAAAATATCGCGCAATCCTGCCTTCGTGAAAATCATCACAATGCCACAACTGCAAAATATCGTTTTATAGATAAAGCAATACTGCCTTCGTGAAAATCATCACAATGCCACAACTGCAAAATATCGTTTCATAAATTGAGCAACACTGTCATTGTAAACGTCATCACCCTGCCACAACTGCAAAATATCGCGCAATACTGCCTTCGTGAAAATCATAACAATTCTACAACGGTAAAATATCGTTTTATAGATTGAGCAATACTGCCATTGTAAACGTCAGCACCCTGCCACAACTGCAAAATATCGCGCAATACTGCCTCCGTGAAAATCATCATAGTTCTACAACTGCAAAATATCGTTTTATAAATTGAGCAATACTGTCATTGTAAACGTCATCACCTTGCCACAACTGCAAAATATCGCGCAATACTGCCTTCGTGAAAATCATCACAATGCCACAACTACAAAATATCGTTTTTATAAATTGAGCAACACTGTCATTGTAAACGTCATCACCCTGCCACAACTGCAAAATATCGCGCAATCCTGCCTTCGTGAACATCATCACAATGCCACAACTGCAAAATATCGTTTTATAGATAAAGCAATACTGTCTTTGCAAACGTCATCACCCTGTCACAACTGCAAAATATCGTTTTATAAATTGAGCAATACTGTCACTGTAAACGTCATCACCCTGCCAGAACTGCAAAATATCGCGCAATACTGCCTTCGTGAAAATCATCATAGTTCTACAACTGCAAAATATCGCGCAATACTGCCTTCGTGAAAATCATCATAGTTCTACAACTGCAAAATATCGTTTTATAAATTGAGCAACACTGTCATTGTAAACGTCATCACCCTGCCACAACTGCAAAATATCGCGCAATACTGCCTTCGTGAAAATCATAACAATTCTACAACGGCAAAAAATCGTTTAATAAATTGTCATTGTAAACGTCATCACCCTGCCACAACTGCAAAATATCGCGCAATACTGCCTTCGTGAAAATCATCACAATGCCACAACTGCAAAATATCGTTTTATAGATAAAGCAATACTGTCTTTGCAAATGTCATCACCCTGTCACAACTGCAAAATATCGTTTTATAAATTGAGCAATACTGTCACTGTAAACGTCATCACCCTGCCAGAACTGCAAAATATCGCGCAATACTGCCTTCGTGAGAATCATAACACTTCTACAACGGCAAAATATTGTTTTATAGATTGAGCAATACTGCCATTGTAAACGTTAGCACCCTGCCATAACTGCAAAATATCGCGCAATACTGCCTTCGTGAAAATCATCATAGTTCTACAACTGCAAAATATCGTTTTATAAATTGAGCAATACTGTCATTGTAAACGTCATCACCCTGCCACAACTGCAAAATATCGCGCAATACTGCCTTCGTGAAAATCATAACAATTCTACAACTGCAAAATATCGTTTTATAAATTGAGCAACACTGTCATTGTAAACGTCATCACCCTTCCACAACTGCAAAATATCGCGCAATACTGCCTTCGTGAAAATCATCATAGTTCTACAACTGCAAAATATCGTTTTATAGATAAAGCAGTACTGTCATTGCAAACGTCATCACCCTGCCACAACTGCAAAATATCGCGCAATACTGCCTTCGTGAAAATCATCACAATACTACAACTGCAAAATATGGTTTTACTAGAAGCACCCGGCAGACGTTGTTCTGCCCAAATTTAGGGAAAAAATCGCACGATAAATAAAAAAGTTTGGAATATTTCGGTCCCTGGTCCACTTCCCGGAATAAAACTTTACAAAAACACTCTCCGGACTCCTTCTGAGCTATCCTGTAAATATGAACAAAATCGGCGCTGTTTAGTTTTATTGAGAATTTATAAAAAAAACTTATTACATGACTACGACATTTTTTTCTTTTTTGAATTTTTACTTACATTATGATATTTTTATATTTTCTCCACACAATTAGTCGGTTATTTGTTAAAAATATTCACTTATATTCACTTGACACAGTTTATTTATTCGAAATTGACACAATTTGTAGTTTATTTATTTCAAATATATTCACTCAAAAATATAATGGAAATTGAATATCTGAATTTTTAAACGTTTTTCTTGGAAATGACACCAAATTTTTTGACATTTTTATTTAATTTTGACACTAAATTCTTTTTGACTAATTGTGTCAGGATGAATGGAAATTCAAAAGTTGATTTGATACCATATTGTAGGTAAATTTTAGGGTTTTAGGGCAATCACATTCTCACCGATAACTAAATTAACGATAAATTTATCGAAATATATCGAAGTAAAAATGAAACCCGGGACCATCCCCATTCGTTTGATACCCATATTGTAGGGTAATATTAAGGTTTTCGGGCAATCGCATTTTTACCGATAACTCAGTTATCGAACAATTTATCGAATATATCTAACTCCAAATGCAACCTGGGGCCATTCCCTTTCGTTTGATACCCATATGGTAGAGCAAGTTTAAGGTTTTTTGGCAATCGAATTTTGACCGATAACTTAGTTATCGATCAATTTATCGAAATATATCGAAGCCAAAATGAAACCTGGGGCCCTCCCCTTTCGTTTGATACCCATATTATAGGGTAATGTTAATTTTTTTGGGCAATCACCGATAACTCAGTTATCGATAAATTTATCGAAATATATCGACGTCCAAATGTAACCTGGAGCTATCCCCTTTCGTTTGATACCCATATTGTAGGGCAATTTAAGGTTTTTGTGCAATAACATTTTCACCGATAACTCAGTTATCGATAAATTTATCGAAATATATCGAAGCCAAAATGAAACCTTGGGCCCTCCCCTTTCGTTTGATACCCATATTATAGGGTAGTGTTAAGTTATTTGGGCAATCACCGATAACTCAGTTATCGATAAATTTATCGAAATATATCGAAGTCCAAATGTAACCTGGAGCTATCCCCTTTCGTTTGATACCCATATTGTAGGTCAATTTTAAGGTTTTTGTGCAATAACATTTTCACCGATAACTCAGTTATCGATACATTTATCGCAACCTATCGAAGTCCAAATGTAACCTGGAGCTATCCCCTTTCGTTTGATACCCATATTGTAGGGCAATTTTAAGGTTTTTGTACAATAACATTTTCACCGATAACTAAGTTATCGATAAATTTATCGAAATATATCGAAGCCCAAATGAAGCCTGGGGCCATCCCCTTTCGTTTGATACCCATATTGTAGGGTAATATTAAGGTTTTCGGGCAATCGAATTTTGACCGATAACTTAGTTATCGATCAATTTATCGAAATATATCGAAGCTAAAATGAAACCTGTGGCCTTCCCCTTTCGTTTGATACCCATATTGTACGATATTTCTATACCTATATGCGAAATATCATAAGTATAGGTTCAACATACTTAGAGTTATATGGAATAAAAAAAATTTCGAAAAGAAACCTAGCAGGGTCGGAACCCCCAAAATTAAAAAAAAAATCGCCTGTAGCACCTTCCAGACTATAACCTGTAGGCGTGCCAAATTTCAAAATCCGTCTAGCCATTCTCACGTTTTTAGGGAACAAAAGCAAACGTCTGGACATCCAAACATCCAAACATCCAAACATCGCTACATTCACATTTATAATATTAGTAGGATAAATTGAGCAATACTGTCACTGTAAACGTCATCACCCTGCCACAACTGCAAAATATCGCGCAATACTGCCTTCGTGAAAATCATAACAATTCTACAACTGCAAAATATAGTTTTATAAATTGAGCAACACTGTCATTGTAAACGTCATCCCCCTGCCACAACTGCAAAATATCGCGCAATACTGCCTTCGTGAAAATCATAACAATTCTACAACTGCAAAATATCGTTTTATAAATTGAGCAACACTGTCATTGTAAACGTCATCCCCCTGCCACAACTGCAAAATATCGCGCAATACTGCCTTCGTGAAAATCATCACAATGCCGCAACTGCAAAATATCGTTTTATAGATAAAGCAATACTGTCACTGCAAACGTCATCACCCTGTCACAACTGCAAAATATCGTTTTATGGAAGGAGCAATACTGTAGGCGTGCCAAATTTCAACAAAATCCGTCTAGCCATTCTCACGTTTTTAGGGAACAAAAGCAAACGTCTGGACATCCAAACATCCAAACATCGCTACATTCACATTTATAATATTAGTAGGATAAATTGAGCAATACTGTCACTGTAAACGTCATCACCCTGCCACAACTGCAAAATATCGCGCAATACTGCCTTCGTGAAAATCATAACAATTCTACAACTGCAAAATATCGTTTTATAAATTGAGCAACACTGTCATTGTAAACGTCATCCCCCTGCCACAACTGCAAAATATCGCGCAATACTGCCTTCGTGAAAATCATAACAATTCTACAACTGCAAAATATCGTTTTATAAATTGAGCAACACTTTCATTGTAAACGTCATCCCCCTGCCACAACTGCAAAATATCGCGCAATACTGCCTTCGTGAAAATCATCACAATGCCGCAACTGCAAAATATCGTTTTATAGATAAAGCAATACTGTCACTGCAAACGTCATCACCCTGTCACAACTGCAAAATATCGTTTTATGGAAGGAGCAATACTGTCACTGTAAACGTCATCACCCTGCCACAACTGCAAAATATCGCGCAATACTGCCTTCGTGAAAATCATCACAATGCCACAACTGCAAAATATCGTTTTATAGATAAAGCAATACTGTCATTGCAAATGTCATCACCCTGTCACAACTGCAAAATATCGTTTTATGGAAGGAGCAATACTGTCACTGTAAACGTCATCACCCTGCCACAACTGCAAAATATCGCGCAATACTGCCTTCGTGAAAATCATAACAATTCTACAACTGCAAAATATCGTTTTATAGATAAAGCAATACTGCCTTCGTGAAAATCATCACAATGCCACAACTGCAAAATATCGTTTTATAAATTGAACAACACTTTCATTGTAAACGTCATCCCCCTGCCACAACTGCAAAATATCGCGCAATACTGCCATCGTGAAAATCATCACAATGCCGCAACTGCAAAATATCGTTTTATAGATAAAGCAATACTGTCACTGCAAACGTCATCACCCTGTCACAACTGCAAAATATCGTTTTATGGAAGGAGCAATACTGTCACTGTAAACGTCATCACCCTTCCACAACTGCAAAATACCGCGCAATACTGCCTTCGTGAAAATCATAACAATTCTACAACTGCAAAATATCGTTTTATAAATTGAGCAACACTTTCATTGTAAACGTCATCCCCCTGCCACAACTGCAAAATATCGCGCAATACTGCCTTCGTGAAAATCATCACAATGCCACAACTGCAAAATATCGTTTTATAGATAAAGCAATACTGTCATTGCAAATGTCATCACCCTGTCACAACTGCAAAATATCGTTTTATGGAAGGAGCAATACTGTCACTGTAAACGTCATCACCCTGCCACAACTGCAAAATATCACGCAATACTGCCTTCGTGAAAATCATAACAATTCTACAACTGCAAAATATCGTTTTATAAATTGAGCAACACTTTCATTGTAAACGTCATCCCCCTGCCACAACTGCAAAATATCGCGCAATACTGCCTTCGTGAAAATCATCACAATGCCACAACTACAAAATATCGTTTTATAGATAAAGCAATACTGTCACTGCAAACGTCATCACCCTGTCACAACTGCAAAATATCGTTTTATGGAAGGAGCAATACTGTCACTGTAAACGTCATCACCCTGCCACAACTGCAAAATATCGCGCAATACTGCCTTCGTGAAAATCATAACAATTCTACAACTGCAAAATATCGTTTTATAAATTGAGCAACACTTTCATTGTAAACGTCATCCCCCTGCCACAACTGCAAAATATTGCGCAATACAGCCTTCGTGAAAATCATCACAATGCCACAACTGCAAAATATCGTTTGATAAATTGAGCAACACTGTCATTGTAAACGTCATCACCCTGTCACAACTGCAAAATATCGCGCAATGCTGCCTTCGTGAAAATCATCACAATGCCACAACTGCAAAATATCGTTTGATAAATTGAGCAACACTGTCATTATAAACGTCATCACCCTGTCACAACTTCAAAATATCGCGCAATGCTGCCTTCGTGAAAATCATCACAATCCTACAACTGCAAAATATCGTTTTATAGATTGAGCAAAACTGAAGTTGTAAACGTCAGCACCGTGCCACAACTGCAAAATTTCACGCAATGCTGCCTTCGTGAAAATCATCACAATCCTACAACTGCAAAATATCGTTTTATAGATTGAGCAAAACTGAAGTTGTAAACGTCAAAATTTCGCGCAATGCTGCCTTCGTGAAAATCATCACAATACTACAACTGCAAAATATCGTTTTATAGATTGAGCAATACTGTCATTGTAAACGTCATCACCCTGCCACAACTACAAAATATCGCGCAATACTGCCTTCTAGAAAATCATCACAATGCCACAACTGCAAAATATCGTTTGATAAATTGAGCAACACTGTCATTGTAAACGTCATCACCCTGCCACAACTGCAAAATATTGCGCAATACTGCCTTCGTGAAAATCATCACAATGCCACAACTGCAAAATATCGTTTGATAAATTGAGCAACACTGTCATTGTAAACGTCATCACCCTGTCACAACTGCAAAATATCGCGCAATACTGCCTTCGTGAAAATCATAACAATTCTACAACTGCAAAATATCGTTTTATAAATTGAGCAACACTTTCATTGTAAACGTCATCCCCCTGCCACAACTGCAAAATATTGCGCAATACAGCCTTCGTGAAAATCATCACAATGCCACAACTGCAAAATATCGTTTGATAAATTGAGCAACACTGTCATTGTAAACGTCATCACCCTGTCACAACTGCAAAATATCGCGCAATGCTGCCTTCGTGAAAATCATCACAATGCCACAACTGCAAAATATCGTTTGATAAATTGAGCAACACTGTCATTATAAACGTCATCACCCTGTCACAACTTCAAAATATCGCGCAATGCTGCCTTCGTGAAAATCATCACAATCCTACAACTGCAAAATATCGTTTTATAGATTGAGCAAAACTGAAGTTGTAAACGTCAGCACCGTGCCACAACTGCAAAATTTCACGCAATGCTGCCTTCGTGAAAATCATCACAATCCTACAACTGCAAAATATCGTTTTATAGATTGAGCAAAACTGAAGTTGTAAACGTCAAAATTTCGCGCAATGCTGCCTTCGTGAAAATCACCACAATACTACAACTGCAAAATATCGTTTTATAGATTGAGCAATACTGTCATTGTAAACGTCATCACCCTGCCACAACTACAAAATATCGCGCAATACTGCCTTCTAGAAAATCATCACAATGCCACAACTGCAAAATATCGTTTGATAAATTGAGCAACACTGTCATTGTAAACGTCATCACCCTGCCACAACTGCAAAATATTGCGCAATACTGCCTTCGTGAAAATCATCACAATGCCACAACTGCAAAATATCGTTTGATAAATTGAGCAACACTGTCATTGTAAACGTCATCACCCTGTCACAACTGCAAAATATCGCGCAATACTGCCTTCGTGAAAATCATAACAATTCTACAACTGCAAAATATCGTTTTATAAATTGAGCAACACTTTCATTGTAAACGTCATCCCCCTGCCACAACTGCAAAATATTGCGCAATACAGCCTTCGTGAAAATCATCACAATGCCACAACTGCAAAATATCGTTTGATAAATTGAGCAACACTGTCATTGTAAACGTCATCACCCTGTCACAACTGCAAAATATCGCGCAATGCTGCCTTCGTGAAAATCATCACAATGCCACAACTGCAAAATATCGTTTGATAAATTGAGCAACACTGTCATTATAAACGTCATCACCCTGTCACAACTTCAAAATATCGCGCAATGCTGCCTTCGTGAAAATCATCACAATCCTACAACTGCAAAATATCGTTTTATAGATTGAGCAAAACTGAAGTTGTAAACGTCAGCACCGTGCCACAACTGCAAAATTTCACGCAATGCTGCCTTCGTGAAAATCATCACAATCCTACAACTGCAAAATATCGTTTTATAGATTGAGCAAAACTGAAGTTGTAAACGTCAAAATTTCGCGCAATGCTGCCTTCGTGAAAATCATCACAATACTACAACTGCAAAATATCGTTTTATAGATTGAGCAATACTGTCATTGTAAACGTCATCACCCTGCCACAACTACAAAATATCGCGCAATACTGCCTTCTAGAAAATCATCACAATGCCACAACTGCAAAATATCGTTTGATAAATTGAGCAACACTGTCATTGTAAACGTCATCACCCTGCCACAACTGCAAAATATTGCGCAATACTGCCTTCGTGAAAATCATCACAATGCCACAACTGCAAAATATCGTTTGATAAATTGAGCAACACTGTCATTGTAAACGTCATCACCCTGTCACAACTGCAAAATATCGCGCAATACTGCCTTCGTGAAAATCATCACGATGACACAACTGCAAAATATCGTTTTATAGATTGGGCAATACTGTCATTGTAAACGTCATCACCCTGCCACAACTGCAAAATATCGCGCAATAATGCCTTCGTGAAAATCATAACAATTCTACAACTGCAAAATATCGTTTTATAAATTGAGCAATACGGCCACTGTAAATGTCATCACCCTGCCACAAATGCGAAATATTGCGCAATACTGCCTTCGTGAAAATCATCACAATGCCACAACTGCAAAATATCGTTTGATAAATTGAGCAACACTGTCATTGTAAACGTCATCACCCTGTCACAACTGCAAAATATCGCGCAATAATGCCTTCGTGAAAATCATAACAATTCTACAACTGCAAAATATCGTTTTATAAATTGAGCAATACGGCCACTGTAAACGTCATCACCCTGCCACAACTACAAAATATCGCGCAATAATGCCTTCGTGAAAATCATCACAATTCTACAACTGCAAAATATCGTTTTATAAATTGAGCAACACTTTCATTGTAAACGTCATCCCCCTGCCACAACTGCAAAATATTGCGCAATACAGCCTTCGTGAAAATCATCACAATGCCACAACTGCAAAATATCGTTTGATAAATTGAGCAACACTGTCATTGTAAACGTCATCACCCTGCCACAACTGCAAAATATTGCGCAATACTGCCTTCGTGAAAATCATCACAATGCCACAACTGCAAAATATCGTTTGATAAATTGAGCAACACTGTCATTGTAAACGTCATCACCCTGTCACAACTGCAAAATATCGCGCAATACTGCCTTCGTGAAAATCATCACAATGCCACAACTGCAAAATATCGTTTGATAAATTGAGCAACACTGTCATTGTAAACGTCATCACCCTGTCACAACTGCAAAATATCGCGCAATAATGCCTTCGTGAAAATCATAACAATTCTACAACTGCAAAATATGGTTTTATAAATTGAGCAATACTGTCACTGTAAACGTCTTCACCCTGCCACAACTGCAAAATATCGTTTTATAGATTGGGCAATACTGTCATTGTAAACGTCATCACCCTGCCACAACAGCAAAATATCGCGCAATACTGTATTCGTGAAAATCATCACAATTCTACAACTTCAAAATATCGTTTTATAAATTGAGGAAGACTGTCACTGTAAACGTCATCACCCTGTCACAACTGCAAAATATCGTTTTATAGATTATGCAATACTGTCATTGTAAACGTCATCACCCTGCCACAACTGCAAAATATGGTTTTATAAATTGAGCAATACTGTCACTGTAAACGTCTTCACCCTGCCCCAACTGCAAAATATCGTTTTATAAATTGAGCAATACTGTCACTGTAAACGTCTTCACCCTGCCACAACTGCAAAATATCGTTTTATAGATTGGGCAATGCTGTCATTGTAAACGTCATCACCCTGCCACAACAGCAAAATATCGTTTTATAGATTGGGCAATACTGTCATTGTAAACGTCATCACCCTGCCACAACAGCAAAATATCGCGCAATACTGTATTCGTGAAAATCATAACAATTCTACAACTGCAAAATATCGTTTTATAGATTGGGCAATACTGTCACTGTAAACGTCATCACCCTGTCACAACTGCAAAATATCGTTTTATAGATTATGCAATACTGTCATTGTAAACGTCAACACCCTGCCACAACTGCAAAATATCGCGCAATAATGCCTTCGTGAAAATCATAACAATTCTACAACTGCAAAATATGGTTTTATAAATTGAGCAATACTGTCACTGTAAACGTCTTCACCCTGTCACAACTGCAAAATATCGTTTTATAGATTATGCAATACTGTGATTGTAAACGTCATCACCCTGCCACAACGGCAAAATATGGTTTTATAAATTGAGCAATACTGTCACTGTAAACGTCATCACCCTGTCACAACTGCAAAATATCGTTTTATAGATTATGCAATACTGTGATTGTAAACGTTATCACCCTGCCACAACTGCAAAATATCGTTTTATAAATTGAGGAAGACTGTCACTGTAAACGTCATCACCCTGTCACAACTGCAAAATATCGTTTTATAGATTATGCAATACTGTGATTGTAAACGTCATCACCCTGCCACAACTGCAAAATATGGTTTTATAAATTGAGCAATACTGTCACTGTAAACGTCATCACCCTGTCACAACTGCAAAATATCGTTTTATAGATTATGCAATACTGTCATTGTAAACGTCAACACCCTGCCACAACTGCAAAATATCGCGCAATACTGCCTTCGTGAAAATCATCACAATTCTACAACTGCAAAATATGGTTTTATAAATTGAGCAATACTGTCACTGTAAACGTCTTCACCCTGCCACAACTGCAAAATATCGTTTTATAGATTGGGCAATACTGTCATTGTAAACGTCATCACCCTGTCACAACTGCAAAATATCGCGCAATACTGCCTTCGTGAAAATCATCACAATTCTACAACTGCAAAATATGGTTTTATAAATTGAGCAATACTGTCACTGTAAACGTCTTCACCCTGCCACAACTGCAAAATATCGTTTTATAGATTGGGCAATACTGTCATTGTAAACGTCATCACCCTGCCACAACAGCAAAATATCGCGCAATACTGTATTCGTGAAAATCATAACAATTCTACAACTGCAAAATATCGTTTTATAGATTGGGCAATACTGTCACTGTAAACGTCATCACCCTGTCACAACTGCAAAATATCGTTTTATAGATTATGCAATACTGTCATTGTAAACGTCAACACCCTGCCACAACTGCAAAATATCGCGCAATAATGCCTTCGTGAAAATCATAACAATTCTACAACTGCAAAATATGGTTTTATAAATTGAGCAATACTGTCACTGTAAACGTCTTCACCCTGCCACAACTGCAAAATATCGTTTTATAGATTGGGCAATACTGTCATTGTAAACGTCATCACCCTGTCACAACTGCAAAATATCGCGCAATACTGCCTTCGTGAAAATCATCACAATTCTACAACTGCAAAATATGGTTTTATAAATTGAGCAATACTGTCACTGTAAACGTCTTCACCCTGCCACAACTGCAAAATATCGTTTTATAGATTGGGCAATACTGTCATTGTAAACGTCATCACCCTGTCACAACAGTAAAATATCGCGCAATACTGTATTCGTGAAAATCATCACAATTCTACAACTGCAAAATATCGTTTTATAAATTGAGGAAGACTGTCACTGTAAACGTCATCACCCTGTCACAACTGCAAAATATCGTTTGATAAATTGAGCAACACTGTCATTGTAAACGTCATCACCCTGTCACAACTGCAAAATATCGCGCAATACTGCCTTCGTGAAAATCATCACAATTCTACAACTGCAAAATATGGTTTTATAAATTGAGCAATACTGTCACTGTAAACGTCTTCACCCTGCCACAACTGCAAAATATCGTTTTATAGATTGGGCAATACTGTCATTGTAAACGTCATCACCCTGCCACAACAGCAAAATATCGCGCAATACTGTATTCGTGAAAATCATAACAATTCTACAACTGCAAAATATCGTTTTATAGATTGGGCAATACTGTCATTGTAAACGTCATCACCCTGCCACAACTGCAAAATATCGCGCAATACTGCCTTCGTGAAAATCATCACAATTCTACAACTGCAAAATATCGTTTTATAAATTGAGCAATACGGCCACTGTAAATGTCATCACCCTGCCACAACTGCGAAATATTGCGCAATACTGCCTTCGTGAAAATCATCACAATGCCACAACTGCAAAATATCGTTTGATAAATTGAGCAACACTGTCATTGTAAACGTCATCACCCTGTCACAACTGCAAAATATCGCGCAATACTGCCTTCGTGAAAATCATCACAATGACACAACTGCAAAATATCGTTTTATAGATTGGGCAATACTGTCATTGTAAACGTCATCACCCTGCCACAACTGCAAAATATCGCGCAATAATGCCTTCGTGAAAATCATAACAATTCTACAACTGCAAAATATCGTTTTATAAATTGAGCAATACGGCCACTGTAAACGTCATCACCCTGCCACAACTACAAAATATCGCGCAATAATGCCTTCGTGAAAATCATCACAATTCTACAACTGCAAAATATCGTTTTATAAATTGAGCAACACTTTCATTGTAAACGTCATCCCCCTGCCACAACTGCAAAATATTGCGCAATACAGCCTTCGTGAAAATCATCACAATGCCACAACTGCAAAATATCGTTTGATAAATTGAGCAACACTGTCATTGTAAACGTCATCACCCTGCCACAACTGCAAAATATTGCGCAATACTGCCTTCGTGAAAATCATCACAATGCCACAACTGCAAAATATCGTTTGATAAATTGAGCAACACTGTCATTGTAAACGTCATCACCCTGTCACAACTGCAAAATATCGCGCAATACTGCCTTCGTGAAAATCATCACAATGCCACAACTGCAAAATATCGTTTGATAAATTGAGCAACACTGTCATTGTAAACGTCATCACCCTGTCACAACTGCAAAATATCGCGCAATAATGCCTTCGTGAAAATCATAACAATTCTACAACTGCAAAATATGGTTTTATAAATTGAGCAATACTGTCACTGTAAACGTCTTCACCCTGCCACAACTGCAAAATATCGTTTTATAGATTGGGCAATACTGTCATTGTAAACGTCATCACCCTGCCACAACAGCAAAATATCGCGCAATACTGTATTCGTGAAAATCATCACAATTCTACAACTTCAAAATATCGTTTTATAAATTGAGGAAGACTGTCACTGTAAACGTCATCACCCTGTCACAACTGCAAAATATCGTTTTATAGATTATGCAATACTGTCATTGTAAACGTCATCACCCTGCCACAACTGCAAAATATGGTTTTATAAATTGAGCAATACTGTCACTGTAAACGTCTTCACCCTGCCCCAACTGCAAAATATCGTTTTATAAATTGAGCAATACTGTCACTGTAAACGTCTTCACCCTGCCACAACTGCAAAATATCGTTTTATAGATTGGGCAATGCTGTCATTGTAAACGTCATCACCCTGCCACAACAGCAAAATATCGTTTTATAGATTGGGCAATACTGTCATTGTAAACGTCATCACCCTGCCACAACAGCAAAATATCGCGCAATACTGCCTTCGTGAACATCACCACAATGCCACAACTGCAAAATATGGTTTTATAAATTGAGCAATACTGTCACTGTAAACGTCTTCACCCTGCCACAACAGCAAAATATCGTTTTATAGATTGGGCAATACTGTCATTGTAAACGTCATCACCCTGCCACAACTGCAAAATATGGTTTTATAAATTGAGCAATACTGTCACTGTAAACGTCATCACCCTGTCACAACTGCAAAATATCGTTTTATAGATTATGCAATACTGTCATTGTAAACGTCAACACCCTGCCACAACTGCAAAATATCGCGCAATAATGCCTTCGTGAAAATCATAACAATTCTACAACTGCAAAATATGGTTTTATAAATTGAGCAATACTGTCACTGTAAACGTCTTCACCCTGCCACAACTGCAAAATATCGTTTTATAGATTGGGCAATACTGTCATTGTAAACGTCATCACCCTGTCACAACTGCAAAATATCGCGCAATACTGCCTTCGTGAAAATCATCACAATTCTACAACTGCAAAATATGGTTTTATAAATTGAGCAATACTGTCACTGTAAACGTCTTCACCCTGCCACAACTGCAAAATATCGTTTTATAGATTGGGCAATACTGTCATTGTAAACGTCATCACCCTGCCACAACAGCAAAATATCGCGCAATACTGTATTCGTGAAAATCATAACAATTCTACAACTGCAAAATATCGTTTTATAGATTGGGCAATACTGTCACTGTAAACGTCATCACCCTGTCACAACTGCAAAATATCGTTTTATAGATTATGCAATACTGTCATTGTAAACGTCAACACCCTGCCACAACTGCAAAATATCGCGCAATAATGCCTTCGTGAAAATCATAACAATTCTACAACTGCAAAATATGGTTTTATAAATTGAGCAATACTGTCACTGTAAACGTCTTCACCCTGCCACAACTGCAAAATATCGTTTTATAGATTGGGCAATACTGTCATTGTAAACGTCATCACCCTGTCACAACTGCAAAATATCGCGCAATACTGCCTTCGTGAAAATCATCACAATTCTACAACTGCAAAATATGGTTTTATAAATTGAGCAATACTGTCACTGTAAACGTCTTCACCCTGCCACAACTGCAAAATATCGTTTTATAGATTGGGCAATACTGTCATTGTAAACGTCATCACCCTGTCACAACAGTAAAATATCGCGCAATACTGTATTCGTGAAAATCATCACAATTCTACAACTGCAAAATATCGTTTTATAAATTGAGGAAGACTGTCACTGTAAACGTCATCACCCTGTCACAACTGCAAAATATCGTTTGATAAATTGAGCAACACTGTCATTGTAAACGTCATCACCCTGTCACAACTGCAAAATATCGCGCAATACTGCCTTCGTGAAAATCATCACAATTCTACAACTGCAAAATATGGTTTTATAAATTGAGCAATACTGTCACTGTAAACGTCTTCACCCTGCCACAACTGCAAAATATCGTTTTATAGATTGGGCAATACTGTCATTGTAAACGTCATCACCCTGCCACAACAGCAAAATATCGCGCAATACTGTATTCGTGAAAATCATAACAATTCTACAACTGCAAAATATCGTTTTATAGATTGGGCAATACTGTCATTGTAAACGTCATCACCCTGCCACAACTTCAAAATATCGCGCAATACTGCCTTCGTGAAAATCATCACAATTCTACAACTGCAAAATATCGTTTTATAAATTGAGCAATACGGCCACTGTAAATGTCATCACCCTGCCACAACTGCGAAATATTGCGCAATACTGCCTTCGTGAAAATCATCACAATGCCACAACTGCAAAATATCGTTTGATAAATTGAGCAACACTGTCATTGTAAACGTCATCACCCTGTCACAACTGCAAAATATCGCGCAATACTGCCTTCGTGAAAATCATCACAATGACACAACTGCAAAATATCGTTTTATAGATTGGGCAATACTGTCATTGTAAATGTCATCACCCTGCCACAACTGCAAAATATCGCGCAATAATGCCTTCGTGAAAATCATCACAATGCCACAACTGCAAAATATCGTTTTATAAATTGAGCAATACGGCCACTGTAAATGTCATCACCCTGCCACAAATGCGAAATATTGCGCAATACTGCCTTCGTGAAAATCATCACAATGCCACAACTGCAAAATATGGTTTTATAAATTGAGCAATACTGTCACTGCAAACGTCTTCACCCTGCCACAACTGCAAAATATCGTTTTATAGATTGGGCAATACTGTCATTGTAAACGTCATCACCCTGCCACAACAGCAAAATATCGCGCAATACTGTATTCGTGAAAATCATCACAATTCTACAACTGCGAAATATCGTTTTATAAATTGAGGAAGACTGTCACTGTAAACGTCATCACCCTGTCACAACTGCAAAATATCGTTTTATAGATTGGGCAATACTGTCATTGTAAACGTCATCACCCTGCCACAACAGCAAAATATCGATTTATAGATTGGGCAATACTGTCATTGTAAACGTCATCACCCTGCCACAACAGCAAAATATCGCGCAATACTGTATTCGTGAAAATCATCACAATTCTACAACTGCGAAATATCGTTTTATAAATTGAGGAAGACTGTCACTGTAAACGTCATCACCCTGTCACAACTGCAAAATATCGTTTTATAGATTGGGCAATACTGTCATTGTAAACGTCATCACCCTGCCACAACAGCAAAATATCGCGCAATACTGTATTCGTGAAAATCATCACAATTCTACAACTGCGAAATATCGTTTTATAAATTGAGGAAGACTGTCACTGTAAACGTCTTCACCCTGCCACAACTGCAAAATATCGTTTTATAGATTGGGCAATACTGTCATTGTAAACGTCATCACCCTGCCACAACAGCAAAATATCGCGCAATACTGTATTCGTGAAAATCATCACAATTCTACAACTGCGAAATATCGTTTTATAAATTGGGCAATACTGTCATTGTAAACGTCATCACCCTGCCACAACAGCAAAATATCGATTTATAGATTGGGCAATACTGTCATTGTAAACGTCATCACCCTGCCACAACAGCAAAATATCGCGCAATACTGTATTCGTGAAAATCATCACAATTCTACAACTGCAAAATATGGTTTTATAAATTGAGCAATACTGTCACTGCAAACGTCTTCACCCTGCCACAACTGCAAAATATCGTTTTATAGATTGGGCAATACTGTCATTGTAAACGTCATCACCCTGCCACAACAGCAAAATATCGCGCAATACTGTATTCGTGAAAATCAACACAATTCTACAACTGCGAAATATCGTTTTATAAATTGAGGAAGACTGTCACTGTAAACGTCATCACCCTGTCACAACTGCAAAATATCGTTTTATAGATTGGGCAATACTGTCATTGTAAACGTCATCACCCTGCCACAACAGCAAAATATCGCGCAATACTGTATTCGTGAAAATCATCACAATTCTACAACTGCGAAATATCGTTTTATAAATTGAGGAAGACTGTCACTGTAAACGTCTTCACCCTGCCACAACTGCAAAATATCGTTTTATAGATTGGGCAATACTGTCATTGTAAACGTCATCACCCTGCCACAACAGCAAAATATCGATTTATAGATTGGGCAATACTGTCATTGTAAACGTCATCACCCTGCCACAACAGCAAAATATCGCGCAATACTGTATTCGTGAAAATCATCACAATTCTACAACTGCAAAATATGGTTTTATAAATTGAGCAATACTGTCACTGCAAACGTCTTCACCCTGCCACAACTGCAAAATATCGTTTTATAGATTGGGCAATACTGTCATTGTAAACGTCATCACCCTGCCACAACAGCAAAATATCGCGCAATACTGTATTCGTGAAAATCATCACAATTCTACAACTGCGAAATATCGTTTTATAAATTGAGGAAGACTGTCACTGTAAACGTCATCACCCTGTCACAACTGCAAAATATCGTTTTATAGATTATGCAATACTGTCATTGTAAACGTCATCACCCTGCCACAACTGCAAAATATGGTTTTATAAATTGAGCAATACTGTCACTGTAAACGTCTTCACCCTGCCACAACTGCAAAATATCGTTTTATAAATTGAGCAATACTGTCACTGTAAACGTCTTCACCCTGCCACAACTGCAAAATATCGTTTTATAGATTATGCAATACTGTCATTGTAAACGTCATCACCCTGCCACAACTGCAAAATATCGTTTTATAGATTATGCAATACTGTCATTGTAAACGTCATCACCCTGCCACAACTGCAAAATATCGCGCAATAATGCCTTCGTGAAAATCATAACAATACTACAACTGCAAAATATGGTTTTATAAATTGAGCAATACTGTCACTGTAAACGTCTTCACCCTGCCACAACTGCAAAATATCGCGCAATACTGCCTTCGTGAAAATCATCACAATTCTACAACTGCAAAATATGGTTTTATAAATTGAGCAATACTGTCACTGTAAACGTCATCACCCTGTCACAACTGCAAAATATCGTTTTATAGATTATGCAATACTGTCATTGTAAACGTCATCACCCTGCCACAACTGCAAAATATGGTTTTATAAATTGAGCAATACTGTCACTGTAAACGTCTTCACCCTGCCACAACTGCAAAATATGGTTTTATAAATTGAGCAATACTGTCACTGTAAACGTCTTCACCCTGCCACAACTGCAAAATATCGTTTTATAAATTGAGCAATACTGTCACTGTAAACGTCTTCACCCTGCCACAACTGCAAAATATCGTTTTATAGATTATGCAATACTGTCATTGTAAACGTCATCACCCTGCCACAACTGCAAAATATCGCGCAATAATGCCTTCGTGAAAATCATAACAATACTACAACTGCAAAATATGGTTTTATAAATTGAGCAATACTGTCACTGTAAACGTCTTCACCCTGCCACAACTGCAAAATATCGTTTTATAGATTATGCAATACTGTCATTGTAAACGTCATCACCCTGCCACAACTGCAAAATATCGCGCAATAATGCCTTCGTGAAAATCATAACAATACTACAACTGCAAAATATGGTTTTATAAATTGAGCAATACTGTCACTGTAAACGTCTTCACCCTGCCACAACTGCAAAATATCGTTTTATAGATTGGGCAATACTGTCATTGTAAACGTCATCACCCTGCCACAACAGCAAAATATCGTTTTATAGATTGGGCAATACTGTCATTGTAAACGTCATCACCCTGCCACAACAGAAAAATATCGCGCAATACTGTATTCGTGAAAATCATAACAATACTACAACTGCAAAATATGGTTTTATAAATTGAGCAATACTGTCACTGTAAACGTCTTCACCCTGCCACAACTGCAAAATATCGTTTTATAAATTGAGCAATACTGTCACTGTAAACGTCGTCACCCTGCCACAACTGCAAAATATCGTTTTATAGATTATGCAATACTGTCATTGTAAACGTCAACACCCTGCCACAACTGCAAAATATCGCGCAATAATGCCTTCGTGAAAATCATAACAATTCTACAACTGCAAAATATGGTTTTATAAATTGAGCAATACTGTCACTGTAAACGTCGTTACCCTGCCACAACTGCAAAATATCGTTTTATAGATTGGGCAATACTGTCATTGTAAACGTCATCACCCTGCCACAACAGCAAAATATCGCGCAATACTGTATTCGTGAAAATCATCACAATTCTACAACTGCAAAATATGGTTTTATAAATTGAGCAATACTGTCACTGTAAACGTCTTCACCCTGCCACAACTGCAAAATATCGTTTTATAGATTGGGCAATACTGTCATTGTAAACGTCATCACCCTGCCACAACAGTAAAATATCGCGCAATACTGTATTCGTGAAAATCATCACAATTCTACAACTGCAAAATATCGTTTTATAAATTGAGGAAGACTGTCACTGTAAACGTCATCACCCTGTCACAACTGCAAAATATCGTTTGATAAATTGAGCAACACTGTCATTGTAAACGTCATCACCCTGTCACAACTGCAAAATATCGCGCAATACTGCCTTCGTGAAAATCATCACAATTCTACAACTGCAAAATATGGTTTTATAAATTGAGCAATACTGTCACTGTAAACGTCTTCACCCTGCCACAACTGCAAAATATCGTTTTATAGATTGGGCAATACTGTCATTGTAAACGTCATCACCCTGCCACAACAGCAAAATATCGCGCAATACTGTATTCGTGAAAATCATAACAATTCTACAACTGCAAAATATCGTTTTATAGATTGGGCAATACTGTCATTGTAAACGTCATCACCCTGCCACAACTGCAAAATATCGCGCAATACTGCCTTCGTGAAAATCATCACAATTCTACAACTGCAAAATATCGTTTTATAAATTGAGCAATACGGCCACTGTAAATGTCATCACCCTGCCACAACTGCGAAATATTGCGCAATACTGCCTTCGTGAAAATCATCACAATGCCACAACTGCAAAATATCGTTTGATAAATTGAGCAACACTGTCATTGTAAACGTCATCACCCTGTCACAACTGCAAAATATCGCGCAATACTGCCTTCGTGAAAATCATCACAATGACACAACTGCAAAATATCGTTTTATAGATTGGGCAATACTGTCATTGTAAACGTCTTCACCCTGCTACAACTGCAAAATATCGTTTTATAGATTGGGCAATACTGTCATTGTAAACGTCATCACCCTGCCACAACTGCAAAATATCGCGCAATACTGCCTTCGTGAAAATCATCACAATTCTACAACTGCAAAATATCGTTTTATAAATTGAGCAATACGGCCACTGTAAATGTCATCACCCTGCCACAACTGCGAAATATTGCGCAATACTGCCTTCGTGAAAATCATCACAATGCCACAACTGCAAAATATCGTTTGATAAATTGAGCAACACTGTCATTGTAAACGTCATCACCCTGTCACAACTGCAAAATATCGCGCAATACTGCCTTCGTGAAAATCATCACAATGACACAACTGCAAAATATCGTTTTATAGATTGGGCAATACTGTCATTGTAAACGTCATCACCCTGCCACAACAGCAAAATATCGCGCAATACTGTATTCGTGAAAATCATAACAATTCTACAACTGCAAAATATCGTTTTATAGATTGGGCAATACTGTCATTGTAAACGTCATCACCCTGCCACAACTGCAAAATATCGCGCAATACTGCCTTCGTGAAAATCATCACAATTCTACAACTGCAAAATATCGTTTTATAAATTGAGCAATACGGCCACTGTAAATGTCATCACCCTGCCACAACTGCGAAATATTGCGCAATACTGCCTTCGTGAAAATCATCACAATGCCACAACTGCAAAATATCGTTTGATAAATTGAGCAACACTGTCATTGTAAACGTCATCACCCTGTCACAACTGCAAAATATCGCGCAATACTGCCTTCGTGAAAATCATCACAATGACACAACTGCAAAATATCGTTTTATAGATTGGGCAATACTGTCATTGTAAACGTCTTCACCCTGCCACAACTGCAAAATATCGCGCAATAATGCCTTCGTGAAAATCATCACAATGCCACAACTGCAAAATATCGTTTTATAAATTGAGCAATACGGCCACTGTAAATGTCATCACCCTGCCACAAATGCGAAATATTGCGCAATACTGCCTTCGTGAAAATCATCACAATGCCACAACTGCAAAATATGGTTTTATAAATTGAGCAATACTGTCACTGTAAACGTCTTCACCCTGCTACAACTGCAAAATATCGTTTTATAGATTGGGCAATACTGTCATTGTAAACGTCATCACCCTGCCACAACAGCAAAATATCGATTTATAGATTGGGCAATACTGTCATTGTAAACGTCATCACCCTGCCACAACAGCAAAATATCGCGCAATACTGTATTCGTGAAAATCATCACAATTCTACAACTGCAAAATATGGTTTTATAAATTGAGCAATACTGTCACTGTAAACGTCTTCACCCTGCCACAACTGCAAAATATCGTTTTATAGATTGGGCAATACTGTCATTGTAAACGTCATCACCCTGCCACAACAGCAAAATATCGCGCAATACTGTATTCGTGAAAATCATCACAATTCTACAACTGCGAAATATCGTTTTATAAATTGAGGAAGACTGTCACTGTAAACGTCATCACCCTGTCACAACTGCAAAATATCGTTTTATAGATTATGCAATACTGTCATTGTAAACGTCATCACCCTGCCACAACTGCAAAATATGGTTTTATAAATTGAGCAATACTGTCACTGTAAACGTCTTCACCCTGCCACAACTGCAAAATATCGTTTTATAAATTGAGCAATACTGTCACTGTAAACGTCTTCACCCTGCCACAACTGCAAAATATCGTTTTATAGATTATGCAATACTGTCATTGTAAACGTCATCACCCTGCCACAACTGCAAAATATCGCGCAATAATGCCTTCGTGAAAATCATAACAATACTACAACTGCAAAATATGGTTTTATAAATTGAGCAATACTGTCACTGTAAACGTCTTCACCCTGCCACAACTGCAAAATATCGTTTTATAGATTGGGCAATACTGTCATTGTAAACGTCATCACCCTGCCACAACAGCAAAATATCGTTTTATAGATTGGGCAATACTGTCATTGTAAACGTCATCACCCTGCCACAACAGAAAAATATCGCGCAATACTGTATTCGTGAAAATCATCACAATTCTACAACTGCAAAATATCGTTTTATAAATTGAGGAAGACTGTCACTGTAAACGTCATCAAACTGTCACAACTGCAAAATATCGTTTTATAGATTATGCAATACTGTCATTGTAAACGTCATCACCCTGCCACAACTGCAAAATATCGTTTTATAGATTGGCAATACTGTCATTGTAAACGTCATCACCCTGCCACAACTGCAAAATATCGCGCAATACTGCCTTCGTGAAAATCATCACAATTCTACAACTGCAAAATATCGTTTTATAAATTGAGCAATACGGCCACTGTAAATGTCATCACCCTGCCACAACTGCGAAATATTGCGCAATACTGCCTTCGTGAAAATCATCACAATGCCACAACTGCAAAATATCGTTTGATAAATTGAGCAACACTGTCATTGTAAACGTCATCACCCTGTCACAACTGCAAAATATCGCGCAATACTGCCTTCGTGAAAATCATCACAATGACACAACTGCAAAATATCGTTTTATAGATTGGGCAATACTGTCATTGTAAACGTCTTCACCCTGCCACAACTGCAAAATATCGCGCAATAATGCCTTCGTGAAAATCATCACAATGCCACAACTGCAAAATATCGTTTTATAAATTGAGCAATACGGCCACTGTAAATGTCATCACCCTGCCACAAATGCGAAATATTGCGCAATACTGCCTTCGTGAAAATCATCACAATGCCACAACTGCAAAATATGGTTTTATAAATTGAGCAATACTGTCACTGTAAACGTCTTCACCCTGCCACAACTGCAAAATATCGTTTTATAAATTGAGCAATACTGTCACTGTAAACGTCTTCACCCTGCCACAACTGCAAAATATCGTTTTATAGATTATGCAATACTGTCATTGTAAACGTCATCACCCTGCCACAACTGCAAAATATCGCGCAATAATGCCTTCGTGAAAATCATAACAATACTACAACTGCAAAATATGGTTTTATAAATTGAGCAATACTGTCACTGTAAACGTCTTCACCCTGCCACAACTGCAAAATATCGTTTTATAGATTGGGCAATACTGTCATTGTAAACGTCATCACCCTGCCACAACAGCAAAATATCGTTTTATAGATTGGGCAATACTGTCATTGTAAACGTCATCACCCAGCCACAACAGAAAAATATCGCGCAATACTGTATTCGTGAAAATCATCACAATTCTACAACTGCAAAATATCGTTTTATAAATTGAGGAAGACTGTCACTGTAAACGTCATCAAACTGTCACAACTGCAAAATATCGTTTTATAGATTATGCAATACTGTCATTGTAAACGTCATCACCCTGCCACAACTGCAAAATATGGTTTTATAAATTGAGCAATACTGTCACTGTAAACGTCTTCACCCTGCCACAACTGCAAAATATCGTTTTATAAATTGAGCAATACTGTCACTGTAAACGTCGTTACCCTGCCACAACTGCAAAATATCGTTTTATAGATTGGGCAATACTGTCATTGTAAACGTCATCACCCTGCCACAACAGCAAAATATCGCGCAATACTGTATTCGTGAAAATCATCACAATTCCACAACTGCAAAATATCGTTTTATAAATTGAGGAAGACTGTCACTGTAAACGTCATCACCCTGTCACAACTGCAAAATATCGTTTGATAAATTGAGCAACACTGTCATTGTAAACGTCATCACCCTGTCACAACTGCAAAATATCGCGCAATACTGCCTTCGTGAAAATCATCACAATTCTACAACTGCAAAATATGGTTTTATAAATTGAGCAATACTGTCACTGTAAACGTCTTCACCCTGCCACAACTGCAAAATATCGTTTTATAGATTGGGCAATACTGTCATTGTAAACGTCATCACCCTGCCACAACAGCAAAATATCGCGCAATACTGTATTCGTGAAAATCATAACAATTCTACAACTGCAAAATATCGTTTTATAGATTGGGCAATACTGTCATTGTAAACGTCATCACCCTGCCACAACTGCAAAATATCGCGCAATACTGCCTTCGTGAAAATCATCACAATTCTACAACTGCAAAATATCGTTTTATAAATTGAGCAATACGGCCACTGTAAATGTCATCACCCTGCCACAACTGCGAAATATTGAGCAATACTGCCTTCGTGAAAATCATCACAATGCCACAACTGCAAAATATCGTTTGATAAATTGAGCAACACTGTCATTGTAAACGTCATCACCCTGTCACAACTGCAAAATATCGCGCAATACTGCCTTCGTGAAAATCATCACAATGACACAACTGCAAAATATCGTTTTATAGATTGGGCAATACTGGCATTGTAAACGTCTTCACCCTGCCACAACTGCAAAATATCGCGCAATAATGCCTTCGTGAAAATCATCACAATGCCACAACTGCAATATATCGTTTGATAAATTGAGCAACACTGTCATTGTAAACGTCATCACCCTGTCACAACTGCAAAATATCGCGCAATAATGCCTTCGTGAAAATCATAACAATTCTACAACTGCAAAATATGGTTTTATAAATTGAGCAATACTGTCACTGTAAACGTCTTCACCCTGCCACAACTGCAAAATATCGTTTTATAGATTGGGCAATACTGTCATTGTAAACGTCATCACCCTGCCACAACAGCAAAATATCGTTTTATAGATTAGGCAATACTGTCATTGTAAACGTCATCACCCTGCCACAACAGCAAAATATCGCGCAATACTGTATTCGTGAAAATCATCACAATTCTACAACTGCAAAATATCGTTTTATAAATTGAGGAAGACTGTCACTGTAAACGTCATCACCCTACCACAACTGCAAAATATGGTTTTATAAATTGAGCAATACTGTCACTGTAAACGTCTTCACCCTGCCACAACTGCAAAATACCGTTTTATAAATTGAGCAATACTGTCACTGTAAACGTCTTCACCCTGCCACAACTGCAAAATATCGTTTTATAGATTGGGCAATACTGTCATTGTAAACGTCATCACCCTGCCACAACAGCAAAATATCGCGCAATATTGTATTCGTGAAAATCATCACAATTCTACAACTGCAAAATATAGTTTTATAAATTGAGGAAGACTGTCACTGTAAATGTCATCACCCTGTCACAACTGCAAAATATTGTTTGATAAATTGAGCAACACTGTCATTGTAAACGTCATCACCCTGTCACAACTGCAAAATATCGCGCAATACTGCCTTCGTGAAAATCATCACACTGACACAACTGCAAAATATCGTTTTATAGATTGGGCAATACTGGCATTGTAAACGTCTTCACCCTGCCACAACTGCAAAATATCGCGCAATAATGCCTTCGTGAAAATCATCACAATGCCACAACTGCAATATATCGTTTGATAAATTGAGCAACACTGTCATTGTAAACGTCATCACCCTGTCACAACTGCAAAATATCGCGCAATAATGCCTTCGTGAAAATCATAACAATTCTACAACTGCAAAATATGGTTTTATAAATTGAGCAATACTGTCACTGTAAACGTCTTCACCCTGCCACAACTGCAAAATATCGTTTTATAGATTGGGCAATACTGTCATTGTAAACGTCATCACCCTGCCACAACTGCAAAATATAGCGCAATACTGTATTCGTGAAAATCATAACAATTCTACAACTGCAAAATGTCGTTTTATAGATTGGGCAATACTGAAATTGTAAACGTCAGCACCCTGCCACAACTGCAAAATATCGCGCAATACTGCCTTCGTGAAAATCATCACAATTCTACAACTGCAAAATATCGTTTTATAAATTGAGCAATACGGCCACTGTAAATGTCATCACCCTGCCACAACTGCGAAATATTGCGCAATACTGCCTTCGTGAAAATCATCACAATGCCACAACTGCAAAATATCGTTTGATAAATTGAGCAACACTGTCATTGTAAACGTCATCACCCTGTCACAACTGCAAAATATCGCGCAATACTGCCTTCGTGAAAATCATCACAATTCTACAACTGCAAAATATGGTTTTATAAATTGAGCAATACTGTCACTGTAAACGTCTTCACCCTGCCACAACTGCAAAATATCGTTTTATAGATTGGGCAATACTGTCATTGTAAACGTCATCACCCTGCCACAACAGCAAAATATCGCGCAATACTGTATTCGTGAAAATCATAACAATTCTACAACTGCAAAATATCGTTTTATAGATTGGGCAATACTGTCATTGTAAACGTCATCACCCTGCCACAACTGCAAAATATCGCGCAATACTGCCTTCGTGAAAATCATCACAATTCTACAACTGCAAAATATCGTTTTATAAATTGAGCAATACGGCCACTGTAAATGTCATCACCCTGCCACAACTGCGAAATATTGAGCAATACTGCCTTCGTGAAAATCATCACAATGCCACAACTGCAAAATATCGTTTGATAAATTGAGCAACACTGTCATTGTAAACGTCATCACCCTGTCACAACTGCAAAATATCGCGCAATACTGCCTTCGCGAAAATCATCACAATGACACAACTGCAAAATATCGTTTTATAGATTGGGCAATACTGGCATTGTAAACGTCTTCACCCTGCCACAACTGCAAAATATCGCGCAATAATGCCTTCGTGAAAATCATCACAATGCCACAACTGCAATATATCGTTTGATAAATTGAGCAACACTGTCATTGTAAACGTCATCACCCTGTCACAACTGCAAAATACCGCGCAATAATGCCTTCGTGAAAATCATAACAGTTCTACAACTGCAAAATATGGTTTTATAAATTGAGCAATACTGTCACTGTAAACGTCTTCACCCTGCCACAACTGCAAAATATCGTTTTATAGATTGGGCAATACTGTCATTGTAAACGTCATCACCCTGCCACAACAGCAAAATATCGTTTTATAGATTAGGCAATACTGTCATTGTAAACGTCATCACCCTGCCACAACTGCAAAATATAGCGCAATACTGTATTCGTGAAAATCATAACAATTCTACAACTGCAAAATGTCGTTTTATAGATTGGGCAATACTGAAATTGTAAACGTCAGCACCCTGCCACAACTGCAAAATATCGCGCAATACTGCCTTCGTGAAAATCATCACAATTCTACAACTGCAAAATATCGTTTTATAAATTGAGCAATACGGCCACTGTAAATGTCATCACCCTGCCACAACTGCGAAATATTGCGCAATACTGCCTTCGTGAAAATCATCACAATGCCACAACTGCAAAATATCGTTTGATAAATTGAGCAACACTGTCATTGTAAACGTCATCACCCTGTCACAACTGCAAAATATCGCGCAATACTGCCTTCGTGAAAATCATCACAATGACACAACTGCAAAATATCGTTTTATAGATTGGGCAATACTGGCATTGTAAACGTCTTCACCCTGCCACAACTGCAAAATATCGCGCAATAATGCCTTCGTGAAAATCATCACAATGCCACAACTGCAATATATCGTTTGATAAATTGAGCAACACTGTCATTGTAAACGTCATCACCCTGTCACAACTGCAAAATACCGCGCAATAATGCCTTCGTGAAAATCATAACAGTTCTACAACTGCAAAATATGGTTTTATAAATTGAGCAATACTGTCACTGTAAACGTCTTCACCCTGCCACAACTGCAAAATATCGTTTTATAGATTGGGCAATACTGTCATTGTAAACGTCATCACCCTGCCACAACAGCAAAATATCGTTTTATAGATTAGGCAATACTGTCATTGTAAACGTCATCACCCTGCCACAACAGCAAAATATCGCGCAATACTGTATTCGTGAAAATCATCACAATTCTACAACTGCAAAATATCGTTTTATAAATTGAGGAAGACTGTCATTGTAAACGTCATCACCCTGTCACAACTGCAAAATATAGTTTTATAGATTATGCAATACTGTCATTGTAAACGTCATCACCCTACCACAACTGCAAAATATGGTTTTATAAATTGAGCAATACTGTCACTGTAAACGTCTTCACCCTGCCACAACTGCAAAATACCGTTTTATAAATTGAGCAATACTGTCACTGTAAACGTCTTCACCCTGCCACAACTGCAAAATATCGTTTTATAGATTATGCAATACTGTCATTGTAAACGTCATCACCCTGCCACAACTGCAAAATATCGCGCAATAATGCCTTCGTGAAAATCATAACAATTCTACAACTGCAAAATATGGTTTTATAAATTGAGCAATACTGTCACTGTAAACGTCTTCACCCTGCCACAACTGCAAAATATCGTTTTATAGATTGGGCAATACTGTCATTGTAAACGTCATCACCCTGCCACAACAGCAAAATATCGCGCAATATTGTATTCGTGAAAATCATCACAATTCTACAACTGCAAAATATAGTTTTATAAATTGAGGAAGACTGTCACTGTAAACGTCATCACCCTGTCACAACTGCAAAATATCGTTTGATAAATTGAGCAACACTGTCATTGTAAATGTCATCACCCTGTCACAACTGCAAAATATCGCGCAATACTGCCTTCGTGAAAATCATCACAATTCTACAACTGCAAAATATGGTTTTATAAATTGAGCAATACTGTCACTGTAAACGTCTTCACCCTGCCACAACTGCAAAATATCGTTTTATAGATTGGGCAATACTGTCATTGTAAACGTCATCACCCTGCCACAACTGCAAAATATAGCGCAATACTGTATTCGTGAAAATCATAACAATTCTACAACTGCAAAATGTCGTTTTATAGATTGGGCAATACTGAAATTGTAAACGTCAGCACCCTGCCACAACTGCAAAATATCGCGCAATACTGCCTTCGTGAAAATCATCACAATTCTACAACTGCAAAATATCGTTTTATAAATTGAGCAATACGGCCACTGTAAATGTCATCACCCTGCCACAACTGCGAAATATTGCGCAATACTGCCTTCGTGAAAATCATCACAATGCCACAACTGCAAAATATCGTTTGATAAATTGAGCAACACTGTCATTGTAAACGTCATCATCCTGTCACAACTGCAAAATATCGCGCAATACTGCCTTCGTGAAAATCATCACAATGACACAACTGCAAAATATCGTTTTATAGATTGGGCAATACTGTCATTGTAAACGTCATCACCCTGCCACAACTGCAAAATATCGCGCAATAATGCCTTCGTGAAAATCATCACAATGCCACAACTGCAAAATATCGTTTGATAAATTGAGCAACACTGTCATTGTAAACGTCATCACCCTGTCACAACTGCAAAATATCGCGCAATACTGCCTTCGTGAAAATCATCACAATGACACAACTGCAAAATATCGTTTTATAGATTGGGCAATACTGTCATTGTAAACGTCATCACCCTGCCACAACTGCAAAATATGGCTTTATAAATTGAGCAATACTGTCACTGTAAACTTCTTCACCCTGCCACAACTGCAAAATATCGTTTTATAAATTGAGCAATACTGTCACTGTAAACGTCTTCACCCTGCCACAACTGCAAAATATCGTTTTATAGATTATGCAATACTGTCATTGTAAACGTCATCACCCTGCCACAACTGCAAAATATCGCGCAATAATGCCTTCGTGAAAATCATAACAATTCTACAACTGCAAAATATGGTTTTATAAATTGAGCAATACTGTCACTGTAAACGTCTTCACCCTGCCACAACTGCAAAATATCGTTTTATAGATTGGGCAATACTGTCATTGTAAACGTCATCACCCTGCCAGAACAGCAAAATATCGCGCAATACTGTATTCGTGAAAATCATCACAATTCTACAACTGCAAAATATCGTTTTATAAATTGAGGAAGACTGTCACTGTAAACGTCATCACCCTGTCACAACTGCAAAATATCGTTTGATAAATTGAGCAACACTGTCATTGTAAACGTCATCACCCTGTCACAACTGCAAAATATCGCGCAATACTGCCTTCGTGAAAATCATCACAATTCTACAACTGCAAAATATCGTTTTATAAATTGAGCAATACGGCCACTGTAAATGTCATCACCCTGCCACAACTGCGAAATATTGCGCAATACTGCCTTCGTGAAAATCATCACAATGCCACAACTGCAAAATATCGTTTGATAAATTGAGCACCACTGTCATTGTAAACGTCATCACCCTGTCACAACTGCAAAATATCGCGCAATACTGCCTTCGTGAAAATCATCACAATGACACAACTGCAAAATATCGTTTGATAAATTGAGCAACACTGTCATTGTAAACGTCATCACCCTGCCACAACTGCAAAATATTGCGCAATACTGCCTTCGTGAAAATCATCACAATGCCACAACTGCGAAATATCGTTTGATAAATTGAGCAACACTGTCATTGTAAACGTCATCACCCTGTCACAACTGCAAAATATCGCGCAATACTGCCTTCGTGAAAATCATCACAATGACACAACTGCAAAATATCGTTTTATAGACTGGGCAATACTGTCATTGTAAACGTCATCACCCTGCCACAACTGCAAAATATGGCTTTATAAATTGAGCAATACTGTCACTGTAAACGTCTTCACCCTGCCAGAACAGCAAAATATCGCGCAATACTGTATTCGTGAAAATCATCACAATTCTACAACTGCAAAATATCGTTTTATAAATTGAGGAAGACTGTCACTGTAAACGTCATCACCCTGTCACAACTGCAAAATATCGTTTGATAAATTGAGCAACACTGTCATTGTAAACGTCATCACCCTGTCACAACTGCAAAATATCGCGCAATACTGCCTTCGTGAAAATCATCACAATTCTACAACTGCAAAATATCGTTTTATAAATTGAGCAATACGGCCACTGTAAATGTCATCACCCTGCCACAACTGCGAAATATTGCGCAATACTGCCTTCGTGAAAATCATCACAATGCCACAACTGCAAAATATCGTTTGATAAATTGAGCAACACTGTCATTGTAAACGTCATCACCCTGTCACAACTGCAAAATATCGCGCAATACTGCCTTCGTGAAAATCATCACAATGCCACAACTGCAAAATATCGTTTGATAAATTGAGCAACACTGTCATTGTAAACGTCATCACCCTGTCACAACTGCAAAATATCGCGCAATAATGCCTTCGTGAAAATCATCACAATGCCACAACTGCAAAATATCGTTTGATAAATTGAGCAACACAGTCATTGTAAACGTCATCACCCTGTCACAACTGCGAAATATTGCGCAATACTGCCTTCGTGAAAATCATCACAATGCCACAACTGCAAAATATCGTTTGATAAATTGAGCAACACTGTCATTGTAAACGTCATCACCCTGTCACAACTGCAAAATATCGCGCAATAATGCCTTCGTGAAAATCATCACAATGCCACAACTGCAAAATATCGTTTGATAAATTGAGCAACACTGTCATTGTAAACGTCATCACCCTGTCACAACTGCAAAATATCGCGCAATACTGCCTTCGTGAAAATCATCACAATGACACAACTGCAAAATATCGTTTGATAAATTGAGCAACACTGTCATTGTAAACGTCATCACCCTGCCACAACTGCAAAATATTGCGCAATACTGCCTTCGTGAAAATCATCACAATGCCACAACTGCGAAATATCGTTTGATAAATTGAGCAACACTGTCATTGTAAACGTCATCACCCTGTCACAACTGCAAAATATCGCGCAATACTGCCTTCGTGAAAATCATCACAATGACACAACTGCAAAATATCGTTTTATAGACTGGGCAATACTGTCATTGTAAACGTCATCACCCTGCCACAACTGCAAAATATGGCTTTATAAATTGAGCAATACTGTCACTGTAAACGTCTTCACCCTGCCACAACTGCAAAATATCGTTTTATAAATTGAGCAATACTGTCACTGTAAACGTCTTCACCCTGCCACAACTGCAAAATATCGTTTTATAGATTATGCAATACTGTCATTGTAAACGTCATCACCCTGCCACAACTGCAAAATATCGCGCAATAATGCCTTCGTGAAAATCATAACAATTCTACAACTGCAAAATATGGTTTTATAAATTGAGCAATACTGTCACTGTAAACGTCTTCACCCTGCCACAACTGCAAAATATCGTTTTATAGATTGGGCAATACTGTCATTGTAAACGTCATCACCCTGCCAGAACAGCAAAATATCGCGCAATACTGTATTCGTGAAAATCATCACAATTCTACAACTGCAAAATATCGTTTTATAAATTGAGGAAGACTGTCACTGTAAACGTCATCACCCTGTCACAACTGCAAAATATCGTTTGATAAATTGAGCAACACTGTCATTGTAAACGTCATCACCCTGTCACTACTGCAAAATATCGCGCAATACTGCCTTCGTGAAAATCATCACAATGCCACAACTGCAAAATATCGTTTGATAAATTGAGCAACACTGTCATTGTAAACGTCATCACCCTGTCACAACTGCAAAATATCGCGCAATACTGCCTTCGTGAAAATCATCACAATGACACAACTGCAAAATATCGTTTTATAGATTGGGCAATACGGTCATTGTAAATGTCATCACCCTGCCACAACTGCAAAATATCGCGCAATGCTGCCTTCGTGAAAATCATCACAATCCTACAACTGCAAAATATCGTTTTATAGATTGAGCAAAACTGAAGTTGTAAACGTCAGCACCGTGCCACAACTGCAAAATTTCGAGCAATGCTGCCTTCGTGAAAATCATCGCAATGCCACAACTGCAAAATATGGTTTTATAGATTGAGCAATACTGAAATTGTAAACGTCAGCACCGTGCCACAACTGCAAAATATCGCGCAATACTTTCTTCGTGAAAAATCATCACAATTCTGCAACTGCAAAATATCGTTTTATAAATTGAGCAATACTGCCATTGTAAACTTCATCAGCCTGCCACAACTGCAAAATATCGTTTTATAGATTGAGCAAAACTGCCGTTGTAAACGTCAGCAACGTGCCACAACTGCAAAATATCGCGCAATGCTGCCTTCGTGAAAATCATCACAATACTACAACTGCAAAATATCGTTTTATAGATTGAGCAATACTGTCATTGTAAACGTCATCACCCTGCCACAACTACAAAATATCGCGCAATACTGCCTTCTTGAAAATCATCACAATGCCACAACTGCAAAATATCGTTTGATAAATTGAGCAACACTGTCATTGTAAACGTCATCACCCTGCCACAACTGCAAAATATCGCGCAATACTGCCTTCGTGAAAATCATCACAATGACACAACTGCAAAATATCGTTTTATAGATTGGGCAATACTGTCATTGTAAACGTCATCATCCTGCCACAACTGCAAAATATCGCGCAATAATGCCTTCGTGAAAATCATAACAATTCTACAACTGCAAAATATGGTTTTATAAATTGAGCAATACTATCACTGTAAACGTCTTCACCCTGCCACAACAGCAAAATATCGTTTTATAGATTATGCAATACTGTCATTGTAAACGTCATCACCCTGCCATAACTGCAAAATATCGCGCAATAATGCCTTCGTGAAAATCATAACAATTCTACAACTGCAAAATATGGTTTTATAAATTGAGCAATACTGTCACTGTAAACGTCTTCACCCTGCCACAACTGCAAAATATCGTTTTATAGATTGGGCAATACTGTCATTGTAAACGTCATCACCCTACCACAACAGCAAAATATCGCGCAATACTGCCTTCGTGAAAATCATAACAATTCTACAACTGCAAAATATCGTTTTATAAATTGAGGAAGACTGTCACTGTAAACGTCATCACCCTGTCACAACTGCAAAATATCGCGCAATACTGCCTTCGTGAAAATCATAGCAATTCTACAACTGCAAAATATCGTTTTATAGATTGGGCAATACTGTCATTGTAAACGTCATCACCCTGCCACAACTGCAAAATATCGTTTTATAGATTGGGCAATACTGTCATTGTAACCGTCATCACCCTGTCACAACTGCAAAATATCGCGCAATACTGCCTTCGTGAAAATCATAACAATTCTACAACTGCAAAATATGGTTTTATAAATTGAGCAATACTGTCACTGTAAACGTCATCACCCTGAGATCGTTCTATAAATTGAGCACCACTGTCATTGTAAACGTCATCACCCTGCCACAACTGCAAAATATTGCGCAATACTGCCTTCGTGAAAATCATCACAATGACACAACTGCAAAATATCGTTTTATAGATTGAGCAAAACTGCCGTTGTAAACGTCAGCACCGTGCCACAACTGCAAAATTTCGAGCAATGCTGCCTTCGTGAAAATCATCGCAATGCCACAACTGCAAAATATGGTTTTATAGATTGAGCAATACTGAAATTGTAAACGTCAGCACCGTGCCACAACTGCAAAATATCGCGCAATACTTTCTTCGTGAAAAATCATCACAATTCTGCAACTGCAAAATATCATTTTATAAATTGAGCAATACTGCCATTGTAAACTTCATCACCCTGCCACAACTGCAAAATATCGTTTTATAGATTGAGCAAAACTGCCGTTGTAAACGTCAGCACCCTGCCACAACTGCAAAATATCGCGCAATACTGCCTTCGTGAAAATCATCACAATGACACAACTGCAAAATATCGTTTTATAGATTGGGCAATACTGTCATTGTAAATGTCATCACCCTGCCACAACTGCAAAATATCGCGCAATAATGCCTTCGTGAAAATCATAACAATTCTACAACTGCAAAATATCGTTTGATAAATTGAGCAACACTGTCATTGTAAACGTCATCACCCTGTCACAACTGCAAAATATCGCGCAATACTGCCTTCGTGAAAATCATCGCAATGCCACAACTGCAAAATATCGTTTGATAAATTGAGCAACACTGCCATTGTAAACTTCATCACCCTGCCACAACTGCAAAATATCGTTTTATAGATTGAGCAAAACTGCCGTTGTAAACGTCAGCACCGTGCCACAACTGCAAAATATCGCGCAATACTGCCTTCTTGAAAATCATCACAATGCCACAACTGCAAAATATCGTTTGATAAATTGAGCAACACTGTCATTGTAAACGTCATCACATTGCCACAACTGCAAAATATCGCGCAATACTGCCTTCGTGAAAATCATCACAATTCTACAACTGCAAAATATCGTTTTATAAATTGAGCAATACGGCCACTGTAAATGTCATCACCCTGCCACAACTGCGAAATATTGCGCAATACTGCCTTCGTGAAAATCATCACAATGCCACAACTGCAAAATATCGTTTGATAAATTGAGCAACACTGTCATTGTAAACGTCATCACCCTGTCACAACTGCAAAATATCGTTTGATAAATTGAGCAACACTGTCATTGTAAACGTCATCACCCTGTCACTACTGCAAAATATCGCGCAATACTGCCTTCGTGAAAATCATCACAATTCTACAACTGCAAAATATCGTTTTATAAATTGAGCAATACGGCCACTGTAAATGTCATCACCCTGCCACAACTGCGAAATATTGCGCAATACTGCCTTCGTGAAAATCATCACAATGCCACAACTGCAAAATATCGTTTGATAAATTGAGCAACACTGTCATTGTAAACGTCATCACCCTGTCACTACTGCAAAATATCGCGCAATACTGCCTTCGTGAAAATCATCACAATTCTACAACTGCAAAATATCGTTTTATAAATTGAGCAATACGGCCACTGTAAATGTCATCACCCTGTCACAACTGCAAAATATCGCGCAATACTGCCTTCGTGAAAATCATCGCAATGCCACAACTGCAAAATATCGTTTGATAAATTGAGCAACACTGCCATTGTAAACTTCATCACCCTGCCACAACTGCAAAATATCGTTTTATAGATTGAGCAAAACTGCCGTTGTAAACGTCAGCACCGTGCCACAACTGCAAAATATCGCGCAATACTGCCTTCTTGAAAATCATCACAATGCCACAACTGCAAAATATCGTTTGATAAATTGAGCAACACTGTCATTGTAAACGTCATCACCCTGCCACAACTGCAAAATATCGCGCAATACTGCCTTCGTGAAAATCATCACAATGCCACAACTGCAAAATATCGTTTGATAAATTGAGCAACACTGTCATTGTAAACGTCATCACCCTGCCACAACTGCAAAATATCGCGCAATACTGCCTTCGTGAAAATCATCACAATGCCACAACTGCAAAATATCGTTTGATAAATTGAGCAACACTGTCATTGTAAACGTCATCACCCTGTCACAACTGCAAAATATCGCGCAATACTGCCTTCGTGAAAATCATCACAATGACACAACTTCAAAATATCGTTTTATAGATTGGGCAATACTGTCATTGTAAACGTCATCACCCTGCCACAACTGCAAAATATCGCGCAATAATGCCTTCGTGAAAATCATAACAATTCTACAACTGCAAAATATGGTTTTATAAATTGAGCAATACTATCACTGTAAACGTCTTCACCCTGCCACAACTGCAAAATATCGTTTTATAGATTATGCAATACTGTCATTGTAAACGTCATCACCCTGCCACAACTGCAAAATATCGCGCAATAATGCCTTCGTGAAAATCATAACAATTCTACAACTGCCAAATATGGTTTTATAAATTGAGCAATACTGTCACTGTAAACGTCTTCACCCTGCCACAACTGCAAAATATGGTTTTATAGATTGGGCAATACTGTCATTGTAAACGTCATCACCCTGCCACAACAGCAAAATATCGCGCAATACTGTATTCGTGAAAATCATCACAATTCTACAACTGCAAAATATCGTTTTATAAATTGAGGAAGACTGTCACTGTAAACGTCATCACCCTGTCACAACTGCAAAATATCGCGCAATACTGCCTTCGTGAAAATCATAGCAATTCTACAACTGCAAAATATCGTTTTATAGATTGGGCAATACTGTCATTGTAAACGTCATCACCCTGCCACAACTCCAAAATATCGCGCAATACTGCCTTCGTGAAAATCATCACAATTCTACAACTGCAAAATATCGTTTTATAAATTGAGCAATACGGCCACTGTAAATGTCATCACCCTGCCACAACTGCGAAATATTGCGCAATACTGCCTTCGTGAAAATCATCACAATGCCACAACTGCAAAATATCGTTTGATAAATTGAGCAACACTGTCATTGTAAACGTCATCACCCTGTCACAACTGCAAAATATCGCGCAATACTGCCTTCGTGAAAATCATAACAATTCTACAACTGCAAAATATGGTTTTATAAATTGAGCAATACTGTCACTTTAAACGTCTTCACCCTGCCACAACTGCAATATATCGTTTTATTGATTATGCAATACTGTCATTGTAAACGTCATCACCCTGCCACAACTGCAAAATATCGCGCAATAATGCCTTCGTGAAAATCATCACAATGCCACAACTGCAAAATATCGTTTGATAAATTGAGCAACACTGTCATTGTAAACGTCATCACCCTGTCACAACTGCAAAATATCGCGCAATACTGCCTTCGTGAAAATCATAACAATTCTACAACTGCAAAATATGGTTTTAAATTGAGCAATACTGTCACTGTAAACGTCTTCACCCTGCCACAACTGCAAAATATCGTTTTATTGATTATGCAATACTGTCATTGTAAACGTCATCACCCTGCCACAACTGCAAAATATCGCGCAATAATGCCTTCGTGAAAATCATAACAATTCTACAACTGCAAAATATGGTTTTATAAATTGAGCAATACTGTCACTGTAAACGTCTTCACCCTGCCACAACTGCAAAATATCGTTTTATAGATTGGGCAATACTGTCATTGTAAACGTCATCACCCTGCCACAACTGCAAAATATCGCGCAATACTGTATTCGTGAAAATCATCACAATTCTACAACAGCAAAATATCGTTTTATAAATTGAGGAAGACTGTCACTGTAAACGTCATCACCCTGTCACAACTGCAAAATATCGCGCAATACTGCCTTCGTGAAAATCATAGCAATTCTACAACTGCAAAATATCGTTTTATAGATTGGGCAATACTGTCATTGTAAACGTCATCACCCTGCCACAACTGCAGAATATAGCGCAATACTGCCTTCGTGAAAATCACCACAATTCTACAACTGCAAAATATCGTTTTATAAATTGAGCAATACGGCCACAGTAAATGTCATCACCCTGCCACAACTGCAAAATATCGCGCAATGCTGCCTTCGTGAAAATCATAACAATTCTACAACTGCAAAATATCGTTTTATAAATTGAGCAATACTGTCACTGTAAACGTCATCACCCTGTCACAACTGCAAAATATTGCGCAATACTGCCTTAGTGAAAATCATCACAATGCCACAACTGCAAAATATCGTTTTATAAATTGAGCAATACTGTCACTGTAAACGTCATCACCCTGTCACAACTGCAAAATATTGCGCAATACTGCCTTAGTGAAAATCATCACAATGCCACAACTGCAAAATATCATTTTATAGATTGGGCAATACTGTCATTGTAAACGTCATCACCCTGCCACAACTGCAAAATATCGCGCAATGCTGCCTTCGTGAAAATGATAACAATTCTACAACTGCAAAATATCGTTTTATAAATTGAGCAATACTGTCACTTTAAACGTCATCACCCTGTCACAACTGCAAAATATCGCGCAATACTGCCTTCGTAAAAATCATAACAATTCTATAACTGCAAAATATGGTTTTATAAATTGAGCCATACTGTCACTGTAAACGTCATCACCCTGCCACAACTGCAGAATATAGCGCAATACTGCCTTCGTGAAAATCATCACAATTCTACAACTGCAAAATATCGTTTTATAAATTGAGCAACACTGTCATTGTAAACGTCATCACCCTGCCACAACTGCAGAATATAGCGCAATACTGCCTTCGTGAAAATCATCACAATTCTACAACTGCAAAATATCGTTTTATAAATTGAGCAACACTGTCATTGTAAATGTCATCACCCTGCCACAACTGCAAAATATCGCGCAATGCTGCCTTCGTGAAAATCATAACAATTCTACAACTGCAAAATATCGTTTTATAAATTGAGCAATACTGTCACTGTAAACGTCTTCACCCTGCCACAACTGCAAAATATCGTTTTATTGATTATGCAATACTGTCATTGTAAACGTCATCACCCTGCCACAACTGCAAAATATCGCGCAATAATGCCTTCGTGAAAATCATAACAATTCTACAACTGCAAAATATGGTTTTATAAATTGAGCAATACTGTCACTGTAAACGTCTTCACCCTGCCACAACTGCAAAATATCGTTTTATTGATTATGCAATACTGTCATTGTAAACGTCATCACCCTGCCACAACTGCAAAATATCGCGCAATAATGCCTTCGTGAAAATCATCACAATGCCACAACTGCAAAATATCGTTTGATAAATTGAGCAACACTGTCATTGTAAACGTCATCACCCTGCCACAACTGCAGAATATAGCGCAATACTGCCTTCGTGAAAATCATCACAATTCTACAACTGCAAAATATCGTTTTATAAATTGAGCAACACTGTCATTGTAAACGTCATCACCCTGCCACAACTGCAGAATATAGCGCAATACTGCCTTCGTGAAAATCATCACAATTCTACAACTGCAAAATATCGTTTTATAAATTGAGCAACACTGTCATTGTAAATGTCATCACCCTGCCACAACTGCAAAATATCGCGCAATGCTGCCTTCGTGAAAATCATAACAATTCTACAACTGCAAAATATCGTTTTATAAATTGAGCAATACTGTCACTGTAAACGTCTTCACCCTGCCACAACTGCAAAATATCGTTTTATTGATTATGCAATACTGTCATTGTAAACGTCATCACCCTGCCACAACTGCAAAATATCGCGCAATAATGCCTTCGTGAAAATCATCACAATGCCACAACTGCAAAATATCGTTTGATAAATTGAGCAACACTGTCATTGTAAACGTCATCACCCTGTCACAACTGCAAAATATCGCGCAATACTGCCTTCGTGAAAATCATAACAATTCTACAACTGCAAAATATGGTTTTATAAATTGAGCAATACTGTCACTGTAAACGTCTTCACCCTGCCACAACTGCAAAATATCGTTTTATTGATTATGCAATACTGTCATTGTAAACGTCATCACCCTGCCACAACTGCAAAATATCGCGCAACAATGCCTTCGTGAAAATCATCACAATGCCACAACTGCAAAATATCGTTTGATAAATTGAGCAACACTGTCATTGTAAACGTCATCACCCTGTCACAACTGCAAAATATCGCGCAATACTGCCTTCGTGAAAATCATAACAATTCTACAACTGCAAAATATGGTTTTATAAATTGAGCAATACTGTCACTGTAAACGTCTTCACCCTGCCACAACTGCAAAATATCGTTTTATTGATTATGCAATACTGTCATTGTAAACGTCATCACCCTGCCACAACTGCAAAATATCGCGCAATAATGCCTTCGTGAAAATCATAACAATTCTACAACTGCAAAATATGGTTTTATAAATTGAGCAATACTGTCACTGTAAACGTCTTCACCCTGCCACAACTGCAAAATATCGTTTTATAGATTGGCAATACTGTCATTGTAAACGTCATCACCCTGCCACAACTGCAAAATATCGCGCAATACTGTATTCGTGAAAATCATCACAATTCTACAACAGCAAAATATCGTTTTATAAATTGAGGAAGACTGTCACTGTAAACGTCATCACCCTGTCACAACTGCAAAATATCGCGCAATACTGCCTTCGTGAAAATCATAGCAATTCTACAACTGCAAAATATCGTTTTATAGATTGGGCAATACTGTCATTGTAAACGTCATCACCCTGCCACAACTGCAGAATATAGCGCAATACTGCCTTCGTGAAAATCACCACAATTCTACAACTGCAAAATATGGTTTTATAAATTGAGCAATACGGCCACAGTAAATGTCATCACCCTGCCACAACTGCAAAATATCGCGCAATGCTGCCTTCGTGAAAATCATAACAATTCTACAACTGCAAAATATCGTTTTATAAATTGAGCAATACTGTCACTGTAAACGTCATCACCCTGTCACAACTGCAAAATATTGCGCAATACTGCCTTAGTGAAAATCATCACAATGCCACAACTGCAAAATATCGTTTTATAAATTGAGCAATACTGTCACTGTAAACGTCATCACCCTGTCACAACTGCAAAATATTGCGCAATACTGCCTTAGTGAAAATCATCACAATGCCACAACTGCAAAATATCGTTTGATAAATTGAGCAACACTGTCATTGTAAACGTCATCACCGTGCCACAACTGCAAAATATCGCGCAATACTGCCTTCGTGAAAATCATCACAATGACACAACTGCAAAATATCGCGCAATACTGCCTTCGTGAAAATCATAACAATTCTACAACTGCAAAATATCGTTTTATAGATTGGGCAATATTGTCATTGTAAACGTCATCACCCTGCCACAACTGCAAAATATCGCGCAATACCGCCTTCGTGAAAATCATCACAATTCTACAACTGCAAAATATCGTTTTATAAATTGAGCAGTACGGTCACTGTAAATGTCATCACCCTGCCACAACTGCAAAATATTGCGCAATACTGCCTTAGTGAAAATCATCACAATGCCACAACTGCAAAATATCGTTTGATAAATTGAGCAACACTGTCATTGTAAACGTCATCACCGTTCCACAACTGCAAAATATCGCGCAATACTGCCTTCGTGAAAATCATCACAATGACACAACTGCAAAATATCGCGCAATACTGCCTTCGTGAAAATCATAACAATTCTACAACTGCAAAATATCGTTTTATAGATTGGGCAATATTGTCATTGTAAACGTCATCACCCTGCCACAACTGCAAAATATCGCGCAATACCGCCTTCGTGAAAATCATCACAATTCTACAACTGCAAAATATCGTTTTATAAATTGAGCAGTACGGTCACTGTAAATGTCATCACCCTGCCACAACTGCAAAATATCGCGCAATAGTGCCTTCGTGAAAATCATAACAATTCTACAACTGCAAAATATGATTTTATAAATTGAGCAATACTGTCACTGTAAACGTCTTCACCCTGCCACAACTGCAAAATATCGTTTTATAGATTGGGCAATACTGTCATTGTAAACGTCATCAACCTGCCACAACTGCAAAATATCGCGCAATACTGCCTTCGTAAAAATCATAACAATTCTATAACTGCAAAATATCGTTTTATAAATTAGGCAATACTGTCACTGTAAACGTCATCAGAATGCCACAACTGCAAAATATTGCGCAATACTGCCTTCGTGAAAATCATCACAATGCCACAACTGCAAAATATCGTTTGATAAATTGAGCAATACTGTCATTGTAAACGTCATCACCGTGCCAAAACTGCAAAATATCGCGCAATACTGCCTTCGTGAACATCATCACAATGCCACAACTGCAAAATATCGTTTTATAAATTGAGCAAAACTGTCATTGTAAACGTCATCACCGTGCCACAACTGCAAAATATCGCGCAATACTGCCTTCGTGAAAATCATCACAATGCCACAACTGCAAAATATCGTTTTATAAATTGAGCAATACTGTCATTGTAAACGTCATCACCGTGCCACAACTGCAAAATATCGCGCAATGCTGCCTTCGTAAAAATCATAACAATTCTACAACTGCAAAATATGGTTTTATAAATTGAGCAATACTGTCACTGTAAACGTCATCAGCCTGCCACAACTGCAAAATATTGCGCAATACTTCCTTCGTGAAAATCATAACAATTCTATAACTGCAAAATATGGTTTTATAAATTGAGCAATACTGTCACTGTAAACGTCATCACAATGCCACAACTGCAAAATATCGTTTGATAAATTGAGCAATACTGTCACTGGAAACGTTATCACCCTGTCACAACTGCAAAATATCTCGCAATACTGCCTTCGTGAAAATCATAACAATTCTACAACTGCAAAATATAATTTTATAAATTGAGCAATACTCTCACTGTAAACGTCTTCACCCTGCCACAACTGCAAAATATCGGGTTATAGATTGGGCAATACTGTCATTGTAAACGTCATCACCCTGCCACAACTGCAAAATATCGTGCAATACTGCCTTCGTGAAAATCATCACAATTCTACATCTGCAAAATATCGTTTTATAAATTAAGGAAGACTGTCACTGTAAACGTCATCACCCTGTAACAACCGCAAACTATCGCGCAATACTGCCTTCGTAAAAATCATAACAATTCTATAACTGCAAAATATGGTTTTATAAATTGAGCAATACTGTCACTGTAAACGTCATCACCCTGCCACAACTGCAAAATATCGCGCAATACTGCCTTCGTGAACATCATCACAATGCCACAACTGCAAAATATCGTTTTATAAATTGAGCAATACTGTCATTCTAAACGTCATCACCGTGCCACAACTGCAAAATATCGCGCAATACTGCCTTCGTGAACATCATCACAATGCCACAACTGCAAAATATCGTTTTATAAGCAATACTGTCATTGTAAACGTCATCACCGTGCCACAACTGCAAAATATCGCGCAATACTGCCTTCGTAAAAATCATAACAATTCTACAACTGCAAAATATGGTTTTATAAATTGAGCAATACTGTCACTGTAAACGTCATCACCCTGAGATCGTTCTATGAATTGAGCACCACTGTCATTGTAAACGTCATCACCATGTCACAACTGCAAAATATCGCGCAATACTGCCTTCGTAAAAATCATAACAATTCTATAACTGCAAAATGTGGTTTTATAAATTGAGCAATACTGTCACTGTAAACGTCATCAGCCTGCCACAACTGCAAAATATTGCGCAATACTGCCTTCGTGAAAATCATAACAATTCTATAACTGCAAAATATGGTTTTATAAATTGAGCAATACTGTCACTGTAAACGTCATCACAATGCCACAACTGCAAAATATCGTTTGATAAATTGAGCAATACTGTCACTGGAAACGTTATCACCCTGTCACAACTGCAAAATATCTCGCAATACTGCCTTCGTGAAAATCATAACAATTCTACAACTGCAAAATATAATTTTATAAATTGAGCAATACTCTCACTGTAAACGTCTTCACCCTGCCACAACTGCAAAATATCGTTTTATAGATTGGGCAATACTGTCATTGTAAACGTCATCACCCTGCCACAACTGCAAAATATCGTGCAATACTGCCTTCGTGAAAATCATCACAATTCTACATCTGCAAAATATCGTTTTATAAATTAAGGAAGACTGTCACTGTAAACGTCATCACCCTGAGATCGTCCTATGAATTGAGCACCACTGTCATTGTAAACGTCATCACCATGTCACAACTGCAAAATATCGCGCAATACTGCCTTCGTAAAAATCATAACAATTCTACAACTGCAAAATATGGTTTTATAAATTGAGAAATACTGTCACTGTAAACGTCATCACCCTGAGATCGTTCTATGAATTGAGCACCACTGTCATTGTAAACGTCATCACCATGTCACAACTGCAAAATATCGCGCAATACTGCCTTCGTAAAAATCATAACAATTCTATAACTGCAAAATGTGGTTTTATAAATTGAGCAATACTGTCACTGTAAACGTCATCACCCTGCCACAACTGCAAAATATTGCCCAATACTGCCTTCGTGAAAATCATCACAATGACACAACTGCAAAATATCGTTTGATAAATTGAGCAACACTGTCATTGTAAACGTCATCACCCTGCCACAACTGCAAAATATCGCGCAATACTGCCTTCGTAAAAATCATCACAATGCCACAACTGCAAAATATCGTTTGATAAATTGAGCAATACTGTCATTGTAAACGTCATCACCGTGCCACAACTGCAAAATATCGTTTTATAGATTGAGCAAAACTGCCGTTGTAAACGTCATCCCCTGCCACATCTGCAAAATATCGCGCAATACTGCCTTCGTGAAAATTATCACAATACTACAACTGCAAAATATCGTTTTATAAATTGAGCAATACTGTCATTGTAAACTTTATCACCCTTCCACAACTGCAAAATATCGAGCAATAGTATCATTGTAAACGTCATCAAACTGTCACAACTGCAAAATATTGCGCAATACTGCCCTCGTAAACATCATCACAGTTCTACAACTGCAAACTATCGTTTTATAAATTGAGCAATACTGTCATTGTAAACTTTATCACCCTTCCACAACTGCAAAATATCGAGCAATAGTATCATTTTAAACGTCATCACCCTGTCACAACTGCAAAATATTGCGCAATACTGCCCTCGTAAACATCATCACAGTTCTACAACTGCAAAATATCGTTTGATAAATTGAGCAATACTGTCATTGTAAACGTCATCACCCTGCCACAACTGCAAAATATCGCGCAATACTGCCTTCGTAAAAATCATCACAATGCCACAACTGCAAAATATCGTTTGATAAATTGAGCAATACTGTCATTGTAAACGTCATCACCGTGCCACAACTGCAAAATATCGTTTTATAGATTGAGCAAAACTGCCGTTGTAAACGTCATCCCCTGCCACATCTGCAAAATATCGCGCAATACTGCCTTCGTGAAAATTATCACAATACTACAACTGCAAAATATCGTTTTATAAATTGAGCAATACTGTCATTGTAAACTTTATCACCCTTCCACAACTGCAAAATATCGAGCAATAGTATCATTGTAAACGTCATCAAACTGTCACAACTGCAAAATATTGCGCAATACTGCCCTCGTAAACATCATCACAGTTCTACAACTGCAAACTATCGTTTTATAAATTGAGCAATACTGTCATTGTAAACTTTATCACCCTTCCACAACTGCAAAATATCGAGCAATAGTATCATTTTAAACGTCATCACCCTGTCACAACTGCAAAATATTGCGCAATACTGCCCTCGTAAACATCATCACAGTTCTACAACTGCAAAATATCGTTTGATAAATTGAGCAATACTGTCACTGTAAACGTCTTCACCCTGCCACAACTGCAAAATATCGTGCAATACTGCCTTCGTGAAAATCATCACAATTCTACATCTGCAAAATATCGTTTTATAAATTAAGGAAGACTGTCACTGTAAACGTCATCACCCTGTAACAACTGCAAACTATCGCGCAATACTGCCTTCGTAAAAATCATAACAATTCTATAACTGCAAAATATGGTTTTATAAATTAAGGAAGACTGTCACTGTAAACGTCATCACCCTGTAACAACTGCAAAATATCGCGCAATACTGCCTTCGTAAAAATCATAAGAATTCTACAACTGCAAAATATGGTTTTATAAATTGGGCAATACTGTCACTGGCAACGTCATCAGCCTGCCACAACTGCAAAATATTGCGCAATACTGTCTTCGTGAAAATCATCACAATGCCACAACTGCAAAATATCGTTTGATAAATTGAGCAATACTGTCATTGTAAACGTCATCACCGTGCCACAACTGCAAAATATCGCGCAATACTGCCTTCGTAAAAATCATAACAATTCTACAACTGCAAAATATGGTTTTATAAATTGAGCAATACTGTCACTGTAAACGTCATCACCCTGAGATCGTTCTATGAATTGAGAACCACTGTCATTGTAAACGTCATCACCATGTCACAACTGCAAAATATCGCGCAATACTGCCTTCGTAAAAATCATAACAATTCTACAACTGCAAAATATGGTTTTATAAATTGAGCAATACTGTCACTGTAAACGTCATCACCCTGAGATCGTTCTATGAATTGAGCACCACTGTCATTGTAAACGTCATCACCATGTCACAACTGCAAAATATCGCGCAATGCTGCCTTCGTGAAAATCATCACAATTCCAGAACTGCAAAATATTGTTTTATAAATTAAGCAATACTGTCATTGTAAATGTCATCCCCTGCCACATCTGCAAAATATCGCGCAATACTGCCTTCGTGAAAATTATCACAATACTACAACTGCAAAATATCGTTTTATAAATTGAGCAATACTGTCATTGTAAACTTTATCACCCTTCCACAACTGCAAAATATCGAGCAATAGTATCATTGTAAACGTCATCACCCTGTCACAACTGCAAAATATTGCGCAATACTGCCCTCGTAAACATCATCACAGTTCTACAACTGCAAAATATCGTTTTATAAATTGAGCAATACTGTCATTGTAAACTTTATCACCCTTCCACAACTGCAAAATATCGAGCAATAGTATCATTGTAAACGTCATCAAACTGTCACAACTGCAAAATATTGCGCAATACTGCCCTCGTAAACATCATCACAGTTCTACAACTGCAAACTATCGTTTTATAAATTGAGCAATACTGTCATTGTAAACTTTATCACCCTTCCACAACTGCAAAATATCGAGCAATAGTATCATTGTAAACGTCATCACCCTGTCACAACTGCAAAATATTGCGCAATACTGCCCTCGTAAACATCATCACAGTTCTACAACTGCAAAATATCGTTTGATAAATTGAGCAATACTGTCACTGTAAACGTCTTCACCCTGCCACAACTGCAAAATATCGTTTTATAGATTGGGCAATACTGTCATTGTAAACGTCATCACCCTGCCACAACTGCAAAATATCGTGCAATACTGCCTTCGTGAAAATCATCACAATTCTACATCTGCAAAATATCGTTTTATAAATTAAGGAAGACTGTCACTGTAAACGTCATCACCCTGTAACAACTGCAAACTATCGCGCAATACTGCCTTCGTAAAAATCATAACAATTCTATAACTGCAAAATATGGTTTTATAAATTAAGGAAGACTGTCACTGTAAACGTCATCACCCTGTAACAACTGCAAAATATCGCGCAATACTGCCTTCGTAAAAATCATAAGAATTCTACAACTGCAAAATATGGTTTTATAAATTGGGCAATACTGTCACTGGCAACGTCATCAGCCTGCCACAACTGCAAAATATTGCGCAATACTGTCTTCGTGAAAATCATCACAATGCCACAACTGCAAAATATCGTTTGATAAATTGAGCAATACTGTCATTGTAAACGTCATCACCGTGCCACAACTGCAAAATATCGCGCAATGCTGCCTTCGTGAAAATCATCACAATTCCAGTGTAGCATTACATAAACACATTGCCCTTTTACTTTAATTGTCATGTGCACATAAAAAATGTATAAACAAATATGAATGTATATAAACAACATTCTGCCCAAATTAGTTACATTGAACTCAGCGGGCGTTTATACAAATAGTGCACATGCCGCTCATAACGAGGATCTTGTTACACTTGTGTGGACGGTCAAAGACACCGCCACAGACAGTCGCAATGACCAACTGAACACAACGTCAGTTTGTCAATGCGACTGACATATTTATATATTTATTGCAGTCATATGTTGACTTAGCATATTTTAGAATTATGCATTTTAGTTTGTACGTATTAGTAAGCTACCCATTTGTATATGTTTTAGTTTGTAAATAGTTTGTATGTATTAGTGTAAGATTTTGTATAAAAGAAGGAGCATTTTCAATAAACATTCAATTGAATCTATACACTGATCAACGGCTGTTTTATTTAGCCTTAGTTATAGAGTTCAATGTTACATGGCGATCCTGCCAGGCTTAATATCAGCCAGTCATAATCCCGCCAGGACAGCAAACATATAATTTGAAACGAATAGATCCTGCCACACTAAGCAAAAATTTGCTCAAAAAAGCAAAATGCTTAAGGCAAACATATAATTTGAAACGAATAAATCCTGTCACATTAAGCAAAAATTTGCTCAAAAAAGCAAAATGCTTAAGGCAAACATATAATTTGAAACGGATAAATAAATTGCAAAACACAAACTGAAATCTTCTGATCCAGTACTTGGCAGCAAATCTTCTGATCCATTACTTGGCAGAAAATCTTCTGATCCATTACTTGGCAGCAAACTTAACCATTACATACCTGCATGGGCATAAAGAGAGTGGAATAGTAAATAAAAAAAAAACGCCCTGACTGGCAGCAAAAATAAGCGTACTACATGGCAAAAGCATAAATAGAGTGGAATACCTTATAGTTTGAAGTGGTGACTGGCAGCAAATTTCAACCCGTCTGGCGGCAAAAAAGCATAAAAAGGGTGGAATACCGATCATCTGGAGAATGAACATTAGCAGACACTATTTTATGTATATATTAGAAATTTGGTAGGCACGCCTTTACGGCCGCTAAGCCAAGAGCAATTTAATTTGCTTAGGAATTTTTTTTTTAAAAAGCACATGTTGCTTATAGGTTAACGTTAAAAATAACATGCAAGATATAACAACTAAAGAAGAATTTGATAGAATTTTTAACAAGTGTCACGATACTATCAAAGAGCTAATTGCCATTTCTGAAAAAATTTTAAAAGATCGTGACACCGAAAAGCAAGGGCCTACACCGATCACCATAGAGGAGTATCGGCGCAGGAATAAGCTTGTTAAAAAGGAGGAAACTCCCAAAATTCCTACACCCGTAATAATCCATAAAAGGAAACGAGGTGGTAGACAGGTTAGGAAGCGAAAAGAAATCGCTGAAGCTTTTAGGCTACTTAATTTAACCGTAGACATTAACGATAGGCAGAAATTAAAAGATAAAATAAAAATGTTAAGAAATAACTTGTAAATAAAATATTTTTTTTTTAAATAAAAAACAAACAAGCTGAGTAAATTGGAGTGGTAAAGTAAAGCAAAATATTATTAAATTTTATTATGGATAGTGCTTTGCCCGACTATCTTGACTACGACAAAATAAACTATATCGTTGATAACTTAGAACGCGAAGACGCAAACGAAGTACGTAGGTCAAGATCTCGTAGCAAGGGAAGTAATAAAAATAATCTAAACTGGTTAAAACAATTTTGGCTTCAAATAGGAATGGGTAGAAAACCCACAATGAAAGATGTATTATACCCTACACCCTATACATTAGAAGAAGAACAAACAAGAATACTCAATCTAGCAGAGCGAAACTAAGAAAATAAAGTATAAAAAAAAAAAAAAAAAAAAATTTTTTTTATTAATAGAAAATGGCATGGTGGAAAGTTGCACTTAACGGTATACTGATAGGAATAGCAGGGTACGAGGTAGGTAAAGAAAGTTCAGGCGATCAAAAACCTGAAAATCGATTAGTCAAATACGAACCACATCCTATTATTGAACAGAAAGAAGAGATCACCGATAAATGGTTGACAATTTTTGCTTGTTCAGCTACATTTTTAATTGTCGCAATTGCAATTTTAATAAAAAATTATATAAAAAATAAATTGAGACGATTGAACAATGTACAACAACGCGTTTAAGCGCAAAAATTGTAAACTAAGATATGAATAAATGGCAAGAAATATATGATACCCTATGTGAAGAAAAACTAAAAGCTGATAAATCTTACAAATGCATAAATAAAAATATCAATATAAAAACAGAAACTGTCGTAAAGCATTTTAAGATAATTCTAGAAGCTCTAAATAGCATAGGATAGACAATTAAAGCGGTAAATAACATACTTACCAAGGAACACCAAGTAGAGTCTTACCAATTTTTCTCTGCCGTAAGGGACAAACTAGTATCTTCTTTAGCAAGATACAATATAGAAGTCAATGTACCAACCACAGTAGAAGAAGACCTACAAATAGATTTCAGTTCGCTTTTGGCAGAACTCGCTCAGAGCCCATTGGTAGAAGAAAATATACCAAACCTTCAACCAATAGAAATACCAGGTATAAACGTCACAATGGTGCAAACGGTAGTTGAGTTTATTAAAACTGCTTCGTCAGTATTGCCAGAGTTTGATGGTAAACCAGAAAACCTAAACAGTTTCCTGGATGCACTCGATATACTTGAACAAATCAAGGATACACACGAGGCATTGGCCATTACCATGATTAAGACCAAGCTAAAAGGCACAGCAAGAAATTTCATAAGCAATGAAAGCACAATAGAGCACATCAAAACAAAACTCAAAACCGCGATTAAGGGTGAATCAGTAGAAGTTTTAACAGCTAAACTCCTGAACATCCAGCAGCGTAGCAAAACTGCTAACCAGTACACTGCGGAAGTAGAAAAAATAGCAAGGTCATTGGAAGGAGCGTATATCTCAGATGGATTAAATCCAGACTTAGCCACGAGATATGCAACACAGGCAGCAGTCAAAGCCATGTGCAAAAACAGCTCCAATGACAAAGTCAAAATGATTATGCAAGCGGGAACGTTCGCAACAATGAACGACGCAATCTCCAAATTCACAAACAGCTGTACCGAAATTACAGGCAGCTCTAACACAATTTTAAATGTACGACAGCAAAGTCAGTATAGGAGTAATTTCCGTGGAGGTTACCGTAGTAACAACTATGGAAATTACCAAAATAGAAGATACAAACCACAGTCAGGCTACAACAATAATTTTAGATCAAACAATAATTACAATAGTAACAATAATAGAGGATCACAATCCCGAAATACAAACAGACCATACACACAAACCCGTAACGTGCGCAGTTGTACCGAAACGGAAAACCAAGAAACTCCACTTCAAAATTAACAAAAAGAAAAATATGCGTACTTAATCTAAACTTAAACAGTTACATATCTACAAGGACATCGTTAAATAATTCATACTCGAATTTTTTAATTGATACTGGAGCCGATATCTCCATAATTAAAAAACAGCAAAAAGATAATAAAGGAAAAATAAATACTGAACAAATCACAGATTTGAAAGGCATTGGTCAGGGAATAACTAGCACTTCAGGCACAATCAAAGCAGATCTAAAAGGCGATGACCTTCTAATTTATCATAAATTTCATGTTGTAGAAGACAACTTCCCAATTCCATGTGATGGAATAATAGGCCTAGATTTCATAAAGAAATACAATTGTATTCTAGATTACGGAAAAACAGAGGACAAACTAATTTTAAGACCATATGATTTCCCTCAAACAATAACAATGAATCTAACAAACTGTCTGTCCGTCAACACAATCACAATTCCAGCAAGATCTGAAGTCATTAGACAAATTAAAGTAAATACCGATAACAAAAACATTTTTATTCCACACCAAGAATTATCTGAAGGCATTTTTATACAAATACAATCACAAACAAGTATCAAACTTTTGTTAGAATCATTAATACTACACATAAAAACACAATTATCCAAAATTACAAAATCCAGACCGAAAACTTAGATGATTACACACTAATTAAAACAGAAAAGCACAGTAAAAATTGCAACGATACAGAAAAATTAAAACGATTAACAAAAAATTTTCCAAAATTCGTCAACCCTCAATTAACAACACTTTGCACAGAATTTATAGACATATTTGCACTAGAAACCGAACCAATCACCTCTAATAATTTCTATAAACAGAAATTATATATGAAGGATGACACGCCAGTTTACATAAAAAATTATAGATTACCTCAAACCCAAAAGGGAGAAATAAGCAAACAAGTAAATAAGCTAATAGAAGATGATATAATAGAACCCTCCATATCAGAATATAATAGCCCAATCCTACTAGTCCCTAAAAAATCACTTCCAGGAAAAACAGAAAAAAGATGGAGACTAGTAGTCGATTACAGACAAGTAAACAAAAAGCTAGCAGCAGACAAATTCCCACTTCCAAGAATTGATGACATTTTAGACCAACTTGGAAGAGCAAAATATTTTTCATGCCTAGACCTTATGTCAGGTTTTCACCAAATTGAACTACACCCAGATTCAAGGGATATAACTTCATTTACAGCCGAAAATGGCACATATAGATTCAAAAGACTACCTTATGGATTAAAAGTAGCACCAAATTCATTCCAAAGAATGATGACCCTAGCATTCGCAGGTCTCAAACCATCCCAAGCATTTCTCTACATGGATGACTTAGTTGTATTAGGTTGTTCCGAAAATCACATGCTAAAAAATTTAAGAGACGTATTCTCCACTTGTCGAAAATACAACCTAAAACTACATCCAGATAAATGTTTATTTTTCAGTCAAGAAGTAACTTATTTAGGACATAAATGTACAAACAAGGGAATATTACCTGATCCAAGCAAATTTGAAACCGTTCAAAACTATCCAACGCCAAAAACAGCAAATGAAGTTAAAAGATTCGTAGCCTTCTGCAATTATTACAGAAGATTTGTTCCGAATTTTGCAGAACATTCTAGAAAATTAACTAGGCTTTGCAGAAAGAATGTTTACTTCGAATGGACAGAAGAATGTCAAAAAGCTTTTGTCTACTTAAAGGAAGCATTGATTAGTCCAAAACTCTTGCAATACCCAGATTTTGAAAAAGAATTTTGCATAACAACAGACGCTAGTGGATACGCTTGTGGAGCAGTCCTTAGCCAAGAACATGATGGCAAACAGTTACCAATTGCTTACGCTTCAAGGTCCTTTACAAAAGGCGAAACTAACAAAGCTATAATAGAAAAAGAATTGGCCGCGATTCATTCCTAGTTAAAACCGACCATCGCCCATTAACATACTTATTTTCAATGAAAAGTCCTTCCTCAAAGCTGACACGAGTAAGACTAGATTTAGAAGAGTACGATTTTGAAGTGGAGTACATAGCTGGTAAAGAAAACCATATAGCGGACGCATTATCCCGCATAACTATAACAAATTTAAAAGATATGTCAGTAGAAACAAATAAAATATTTAAAATAACAACAAGATCAGCAGCTAAAAAGATCAGTAATAAAACTGAAATTAAAGAAAGTCACAAAGAGAACCCCAAAATTTACGAAGCGCTAAATAAATTTGAAGTAAAAAGACATGTCGAGCTCGTTTTCAATCCTCCGAAATTGTATTTCAAAAAAGGAAAGAAAATTTGTAGCACTTTAGATACAAGCAACCTAATTGTTGAGGATAAGATTGACTTAGGACAATTCTTTACCAGGCTTGAAATAGAAGCCGGCAATTTAGGACTTGTACAAGTACAGTTGTCCTTAGGGGACAAATTGTTTAAAAAGAATTATACTGCAGTAGGCAAATTTATGGAAATGGGTAATAAAGTTCTCAAAAAGTTAACAATCGCTCTAACCCCAGAGGTTATATACGTGACAAACCCCGGGAAAATTAAAGAAATTCTGCAAAAATATCATGACGATCCTATCAGTGGTGGCCACCCAGGAATAAATCGCATGACAGATAAAATCAAGCAGAAATATAGCTGGCTGAATATGAAAAATGACATACGAAAATACATAAAGAACTGCATCCACTGCAAGAAAAATAAAACAAATAAACACATAAAAGAGCCAATGACAATAACGGAGACACCTCCGAAGGCATTCGACATTGTACAAATCGATACAGTCGGACCATTACCGAAATCGATAAATGGAAACGAATATGCAGTTACCATTATATGCGAGCTAACAAAATACTTGGTAGCAATTCCAGTCCCAAGCAAACACGCAACAACAGTTGCTAAGGCCGTGTTTGAAGAATTCATTTTGATTTATGGACGCATGAAATCAATTATGACAGACATGGGCACCGAATACAAAAACAGCTTATTCAAAGAAATGTGTAAACTACTAAAAATTGAGCATAAAACATCAACACCCTACCATCATCAAACCTTGTGTACAGTAGAACGCAGTCACCGAACATTCAATGAATATGTACGCTCATACATATCCAGTGACACGGACGATTGGGATGAATACCTTAAGTATTTCGCGTATTGTTACAATACAACACCATCTACCATACATAAATATTGCCCGTTTGAGCTCATATTTGGGAAAAATCCACCAAATTACGAGTTTTTAGAAGAAAATAAAATCAGCCCACTGTACAATCACGAAGCTTATGACAAAGAAGTAAAATATAGACTTCAAATAGCACAGCAAAGAGCTAGAAAATTAGTCCAAGAGGCTAAAGAAAAACAAAAAGTAAATTACGATAAAAATAGCTATAGTAATGAAATTAACATAGGAGATTTAGTATTAGTCAGAGAAGAGGCCTCCCATAAGTTAGAAAATAGATATACAGGACACTATAAAGTAAAAAATATTGATAAAAATAACAACTACACTTTAATTCAACATAGCATAGGAGACAGTAACAAAAACAAAAAAGAAATCGTAATTCATAAGAATAGACTTAAACCAATTTAAAACTCGTAGCGTTAAAAATAAAAATAAGCAATGCACTATAATTCAGTAATAAAAAAAAAAAAAAAAAATCCATAAACATTCCAATTTACTCAATCTTATACACGGCACAAGCCAAAGGAAAACAATATCAAGTATCAAATAAAGTATACAAACAAATAGAAATAAAATAAAAACATGTGACAAAACAATGGTAACAAGATCCTAAAACAATTAAAATTTTCAAACAAACATCAAGCGGTTCAAATAGATATATATAGTTGACTACAAATATATATATCTATTTTTTTTTAAGAGGGAAGGTGTAGCATTACATAAACACATTGCCCTTTTACTTTAATTGTCATGTGCACATAAAAAATGTATAAACAAATATGAATGTATATAAACAACATTCTGCCCAAATTAGTTACATTGAACTCAGCGGGCGTTTATACAAATAGTGCACATGCCGCTCATAACGAGGATCTTGTTACACTTGTGTGGACGGTCAAAGACACCGCCACAGACAGTCGCAATGACCAACTGAACACAACGTCAGTTTGTCAATGCGACTGACATATTTATATATTTATTGCAGTCATATGTTGACTTAGCATATTTTAGAATTATGCATTTTAGTTTGTACGTATTAGTAAGCTACCCATTTGTATATGTTTTAGTTTGTAAATAGTTTGTATGTATTAGTGTAAGATTTTGTATAAAAGAAGGAGCATTTTCAATAAACATTCAATTGAATCTATACACTGATCAACGGCTGTTTTATTTAGCCTTAGTTATAGAGTTCAATGTTACACCAGAACTGCAAAATATCGTTTTATAAATTAAGCAATACTGTCATTGTAAATGTCATCCCCTGCCACATCTGCAAAATATCGCGCAATACTGCCTTCGTGAAAATTATCACAATACTACAACTGCAAAATATCGTTTTATAAATTGAGCAATACTGTCATTGTAAACTTTATCACCCTTCCACAACTGCAAAATATCGAGCAATAGTATCATTGTAAACGTCATCACCCTGTCACAACTGCAAAATATTGCGCAATACTGCCCTCGTAAACATCATCACAGTTCTACAACTGCAAAATATCGTTTTATAAATTGAGCAACACTGTCATTGTAAACTTTATCACCCTTCCACAACTGCAAAATATCGAGCAATAGTATCATTGTAAACTTCATCACCCTGTCACAACTGCAAAATATTGCGCAATACTGCCTTCGTGAAAATCATAACAATGACACAACTGCAAAATATCGTTTGATAAATTGAGCAACACTGTCATTGTAAACGTCATCACCCTGCCACCACTGCAAAATATCGTGCAATACTGCCTTCGTAAAAATCATAACAATTCTACAACTGCAAAATATGGTTTTATAAATTGGGCAATACTGTCATTGTAAACGTCATCACCCTGTCACAACTGCAAAATATTGCGCAATACTGCCTTCGTGAAAATCATAACAATGACACAACTGCAAAATATCGTTTGATAAATTGAGCAACACTGTCATTGTAAACGTCATCACACTGCCACAACTGCAAAATATCGTGCAATACTGCCTTCGTAAAAATCATAACAATTCTACAACTGCAAAATATGGTTTTATAAATTGGGCAATACTGTCATTGTAAACGTCATCACCCTGTCACAACAGCAAAATATTGCGCAATACTGCCTTCGTGAAAATCATAACAATGACACAACTGCAAAATATCGTTTGATAAATTGAGCAACACTGTCATTGTAAACGTCATCACCCTGCCACAACTGCAAAATATCGTGCAATACTGCCTTCGTAAAAATCATCACAATGCCACAACTGCAAAATATCGTTTGATAAATTGAGCAATACTGTCATTGTAAACGTCATCACCGTGCCACAACTGCAAAATATCGTTTTATAGATTGAGCAAAACTGCCGTTGTAAACGTCAGCACCGTGCCACAACTGCAAAATATCGCGCAATGCTGCCTTCGTGAAAATGATCACAATTCTAGAACTGCAAAATATCGATTTATAAATTAAGCAATACTGTCATTGTAAATGTCATCACCCTGCCACAACTGCAAAATATCGCGCAATACTGCCTTCGTGAAAATAATCACAATACTACAACTGCAAAATATCGTTTTATAAATTGAGCAATACTGTCATTGTAAACGTCATCACGCTACTGCCTTTTTTTTTATTAATTTTTTTTATTTTCATACCTTTCATGAACATGAAGAAAGCTATTTATATTTTGTTATTTAGTGATAATTTAATTTACCATTCACAAAAGAAGTGTTTGTAATCGAAAACAATCACTTGCCTTTATAACAACGTTTCCGTTATTAAAATAGACCTGAGTAAATTGGGATACCAAAACAGATCACTACTAGGTATTTAATGTTCGGTTACACCCGAACTTAGACTTCCTTACTAGTTTTGTATGTTTTCACCAACTTCGGCTTCAGAAAATTAATTATTTTAACAATTTTCCTGTAAGAGAACTTATCAAGATCTAATACAAAAACTATAAATTATATTTTAAATATGAATGGGAAATTCGCAAAAATTAGACAAATTTTCATCAAAATTTTCAACTTTTTTCTCAGAATTTTTTGAATTTTTTGCAGATTGGTAGCGCATTCAATTTTAGTCTAATAAAGTGTTGGTCTCAAGTCTGTAAGAAATTTTCCTGATTTTTGTCGATTTTTTTTCTGAAGAGCTTTCGTGTTTTCTTTCATACAAATTTATGAACATAGTATTTTTGGCCTCTGTAACTGTTTTGTCGGCCACTGTATGTATATATAAGTTGAGGTCATACGATATAAATATCACGGAATATTATTGAAATGATATAAAAGTCAATATGTAATGTACTTATATATATATATCTAAATTGTTGAGGAAAAAAGCCCAAAGTGGAAACCGGCCGAATGCTCATATTGAGAGCTTCGAAATAAATTAATAAAAAAAATGTATATGTAGAAAAGTCCCAATAGAAAAATGTTTTTCATTCTCACATTGAGCGTCGGTTCGTATTTCATTTGCTCTCACATTAACAAATTGAGAGTCATCAAAATCCTAAAGGTAAAATAGTTTCATTCTCTCACTTATGGCTTAAGCAGATACAGTACGGCGATTCGTTTGAAAAACTGACAGCTGAGTAGACGATAAGTGTTTGTGTGCGTAGCGACAGATACGACTCATACGGCAAAGTTGATTTTGTTCTAAATTTCAACGTATGACGGATACGTCGACGCTGACGTACTGTATCTGCTTAAGCCATTATTCAGCATATTGAGTAGGGCTCTTGTTCAGAATCGATTATCTGGCTAATCGACTATTCGAATAGTCGAAAGCAACTTTTGTTTTGCTTGAAAATCGAATAACAAGTAATCGACTTCATCATACAGCGCAATTGGTTAGCTGTCATTAATCGATTACATACTGATAGTTTTCTTTAATAAAATTTTTTAGTATTTTTTTTAGTATTTGAATGGGTGAGAACGATTTGTTATTACCGTTGGAACCTTCGAGGTCTTTTAACCCCCTCTTCGGTCACGAAATAGAAAGTCGGTAATGAGAGGTGATTTTCTGTGACCAAAAACTGTTGTGTTACACAAATTCCATTGATCGTGAAAAAATAAGTAATCAAATATTCGATTCTGTCAAGTAGTCGAATGCAAACAGCTAATCGATTATGGACGAATACTCGATTATGGACGAAAAATCGATTAGTCGGAAAGAAACGATTAGTCGATTAGTGGTAATCGATTATTTTGGTAAACGACTTTTGCTAATCGATTAGCCGACTAATCGATTAGTCGATTTTCAAGAGCTCTAATATTGAGCTAAAGTAGTGGCGTCGGTTCGTTCCACTCATATTTCGTTTGCACACCATCTCTTACTCATTAACAAATTGAGTAAAGTATACACTTGCGTCGACGCGTCTGTCCAATTTCATTTTGACCGAGAGTTGCCCTCCCTTACGATAATTTTCACCAATATTGGCAAAAAACATGTTGACTGCTGTTTGGAAGATTACCCTATTCCAACATTTTTTTTTTTTAAATGCTCTATCTCAGAGTTTGTTTCAATAAGGGCGTTATTTGATATACATATAATAATGAAATATTGCATATAACTTTTAAATAGAGCGTTTTATTTTTTAGTAGAACTATATTATTCATAGTCTCTGCTTTTCATGTAATTTAAAATTTTAATTCTTTTTCAAAAACGCAGTCAAACTTCTATTTTCAGCACAATTCTATAATAAAAGTGAGATTCAAAAGTATTCATGGTCACTATTTTCGGGTAGTTCTTGAGATGCATCCTAAAACATTTGTTTTAAAAATACCTCGCATGTTTTGCTGCAAAAAATAGTTCAAAGGTACCATTTTTCTGGAAAATATGACAAAAGCTTTGTTTTTATTTATTTGTATTTTTCTTAAGTATCTGTCTAAGTTTTCCATATTTTCACTAACCCTTCTGGATTCTTTGTATGTGGTGTCATGCGATCCTAAATGTTGTGCAAACGTATCTCTTTTATATTTAAAATATTCTACTTCGTGAAGGGTGAGTATTCTAATTCAAAACTGGTGTTTCGGTAGGTAGAACACCTATCGAACGATGTTTATATTTGTTGTGAGTTTACTCAGGCAGAATCGCCTTGAGTGTGTTATATAAAAGGAGTATCTTAGGTAGAAGCACCTTAAGATTGCATGAATCAAAAGAATTGAATCCGTTTCTGCATAATGTTCTTTATTTTACTACGGCTTTTATACAATAAAAATGCTTACACTAGCAATCATATCTTAAGCTATAACTATAAGGAAAAAGTCAGTTTTTGGGACAAATTGATAATTGGAGAAAAATTACATTGTTAAATCACAGCGATGGATAGGATTACATGTTTCAGAGTTTCCAAGCTCATCATCAGATCCCTTTTCGGACACTGGGATATGAACCAGTGTCTGCACCAAAGCCGCTGTTAGGAAATTCTAACATCTAAGCTATGATGCCCTGTGACGTCACAATGCATTTACCCTGTGACGTCACAATGCATTTACTGCATACACTGAGCTTGGAAACTCTGAAACATGTAATCCTATCCATCGCTGTGATTTAACAATGTAATTTTTCTCCAATTATCAATTTTTCCCAAAAACTGACAATTAAAATTCATTACGAATTATTGTTTCTCTGTGTCTCGAGCTTGCAAAAACTTACAAATATGTAAAAACAAGAAAGACCGCAAAAACCAACAACAAAATATAAGGAAAAAGTGCATGATTGACAATAAGTGAAGTAAATTAATGATTGGTAATAATTATTTAATTTGTGCTTATATTGCGTATTTTGGTTTAGTGTGTAAGTTTGTGTACGTGGAGAAATATGTAGGTCAGTATTTTTTATTCTTGTTTATTTATTATATTATTAATGTTAAGGTTGCACTATATGTGCGTGTGTTTGAACTTAAATATATATATACAAGGCAAACTAAATTTTGCTGTACCTGCCAGAACGTCCAGACACTACGTCCCGTTTCATTTACCTCTTGGTCATTCAAACTTCGTCAAAAATAGTCCCCTGCTTATCTGGTGTTCGTACTACAATGACTTGTCTTGCTGTTTAAGCTTTGAACGCACAATTGCCACTTTACGTATCGACATACTTGCATATCTAACCAGACTTTAAAAGTAGATTGGAAACACGTCCTTTTCACGCCTCTTTAATCTCTTGGATGGATTGGAGACTCGGCCTCTCGAACCATCCAGTCCTGATTAAAAAAAAAAAAAAAATGGCAATACGCCTTAAATACATAATCAGAAATATTCATCTATACTTCGATTAGAACACGTCCTGCCATACAATGGGCAGACTATAATCTAGTCACTACATATCAAAACTTATCCGACAGAGTCCTTCCTGGCTCATGCGCCCCCTTCTGGGCACTACGCATCTGCTCCCTACTGAGCTAATATTGTTAACTATACTATAAGGATTCCTTAGCATATATTTGAATGATCACATGGACTGAATGGCAGGGGGAACGGAGACTCGGCCTCTCCAACCATCCATTTGTGGAATATGTTAGACTTAAGATTATTTTTCTATGTTAAGTTTTCTTTTGTAACACTTTGTAATTTACAATAGAATGTTATACATTCGCCATCAGCCGACCGCTTTATGTTAGTGTGGACTTAAAATAAAATAAAAATAAAAATAAAAAAATATGTATTAAGATTCTCCGCCGCGTTGAGTGGTCAGCGAAAACTTGACTTCAAACATCTGAGATATGTATCCGTGGCATTGGCTGCGGGGGCGTTGGCGATATGTCGAATTTGTTGCATTTGTTTTTAATCCGTTCGATTAGGAGACATATGGTTATGCATAATGACACTAGCAATGCCGCTATGGTTATGTATGACTGGTGAAGCGAAGAGTGCCCTTCTTTGGTAGGAAGATATTTGATGTCTTGGAGTCGTTTTTGAATGCTGGTGATTTGTTCTAATTGCGACTCGAAATTTATATTTGGTTGTAGAAGTTGCTTGACATTGTTGGGGTTCCCGATGGTAGTTAGATTCCCAAATGAAGCATAGGATGTATGTAAGGAGGTGACACTACTTTCGTGTCCATGAATAGTTAGATACCTTCCTTTGATGATACAACTTGGTTCAATAGCCAGAATGCCAGATGCGTTGATATGCACATTAATAATATCGTTGCCGAAAACTGCAGTCATTTCCATAGGTTTGGTTGTTGAGTATACCCACCGGTTATTAGTGTTCATAGCAATAATGGATATGTTGCCTTGAACTTGACTGAAATTGCAGTTTGGCGATGTTCTATTATTGAAGAGGGCAACTTCACAGGAGTAGCTGTCGGATTCTCGGGCGAACCAAACTTGTAGGGACGGGCAGAGATACGGATCGTTCATGATTGTGATGCACTTATTGAAATAGAGGCTATTCAACACCACATATTCATCTCGGTGGTCATTTATAGCCAAATACTCAATGTTCGTTTGTATGACGATCATTGTGTTTCCTGCCTGCGTAGGAATGGGAATGACCTGATACAGCTCAAAACGTTCATGGTTGACTAAGGGTATATCAGCGATGAAAATGATTTTTCCCTTTGTTACTGCACCCTTTAGTTCCATAACCTTGTATAACTCTACTAAGTCGTCGTCGTCAACTGGTCGGGTGCGTCCAGTGGGAAGGTGTCCCTTGATTCTGATGATTTCTGACCTTAACTGCCTTGGAGTGAGAATAAGTGGGCTTAAATTTCCGTGGTTGGTGTGGGTGAGGGCAGCTACTAGGTCAGTTTCGATTCGTTGCAAGTCTGAAGCGAGCTTATTGAGTTGAATTGCTAACGACATGATGTGTTGTCCTTGTCTTAACTTCGACTTTTCATCTTCAATAGAATTTAAGTCACTGTATATTCTTTGCGTAAGTTGCGACAAGCGTGTTTTTGTATTGATTTCGCTCTCCCTGAGGACGTTGATTGTAGAATCAATCACGGAGGTTTGATTTTTGGCCAGAACCTGTACGAAGTTTTCATTTTCCCTAACGTCGGTTATAATTTGAGACATATGCTCTGCGTAATCTGAATCCAAGACCCCAAAAAGAGCATGAGCCACATTGCCAATTACGTTTATGGCCCCTCTTCGCCTTCGTTTCATCGATAAAAGGTCAGATTCCTGGATTAGATTGTCCCAGGCATGTCGAAGTTGTTGTGACATAGAATCACAAGAGTCGCTGGATACTGATCGGTTGCAGGACCTTGCCAGTGATGTTATTCCGTCTTCCAGAACCTTTTTTCTTTCCCAGAGGGGTGCGAGATCGTAATATATGATAAACCTCCAAGTATCTGTCACCAGCTTTGTTGATCCTATACCTTCGAAATACAGCCCGGGGTTGCTTGGGAATTCCATAATCTTGATGGGAGAGGCTAATATCAGAGGCAGCAATAGGAGTGAGATAAAAACTGTACTGAACAGTCCTTGCGAGCTATATGAGACAATCTTTCTTTTTCGTTGGTTTGTGCTGTTGTCGTCCTTCGATGAATGTTGTCTTTTTTATGCTGGAGCTGGGTTGGACTCATCATATTCAGCGCACTCGAGTTGGGTATCATTGAGTAACGGTGCAAGTCTGTGTATAGGCCTTTTTAATGTTGCTCTCGCTGTTTTTACGTCGCATACCCGAACTAGTCCATCGTCTCCCTTGTAAATCCGTGTAATTCTGCCCAACGGCCATTGTAATACTGGAACAGCTGATGTTAGTGGTTCTCCTACCAGAAAGTGACCTGGAGTGAGCGCGTTGAAATCATCATAACTAGGCGAGAGTGGGACTAGTGGTCTGGAATTTAAAATGGCTTATATTTCCACAATGACTGCTTCTAACTCTTCATACGTTAGCGATGCGGCTGACCCGAAGTGGGGAGCTCTTGGTGGGATGAATTTGGAATGGATGGATTTATCACTGCATACTCGGATTATTTTTTCTTGGGCTGATTGAGAGTAGATAGACTCCTTTAGCTCAGCCAGTTTGTTGCTTGCCCCAACAAAATTCGTGGCGTTGTCAGAATATAATGTTTGACAATGTCCTCTCCTGCTAATAAACCGTCTTAGTGCTCCTATAAAGGCCTCTGTTGATAAATTCGAAACAACCTCCATGTGTGTAACAAAACAGCAAAAGACGGCAACATAAGCCTTGTCAGGTCGTTTTCCCCTAATCTTGTGGTGAATCCAAATTGGTCTAAAGTAGTCCACTCCCGCTGTTATGAACGGTCGTGCTGGTGTCACCCTGCAAGCGGGTAGATTTTCCATTAGTTGCTTAAAGAGGATTGGCCTTGCTTTGGTGCACCGTATGCATTTGTGTACGATGCTTCGTGCAACTGACTTTCCGTTTGTGATTCAGAAGTTTGTTCTTGTTGCGGCTAACAAAGCCTGTGGGCCGCAATGATGGTTTTCTTCGTGAATCATGGTGACTAGAAGTTTTACTATGTCGTGATTGTGAGGAAGTATGGCAGGATGTTTTGTTTTGAATGGTAGCGTGGATTGCTGAAGACGGCCACCTACTCGCATTATTTGGTGTTCGTCTAAGAATGGGTTAAGTGAGGCCGATGGGCTAGCTTTGTTAACAGCTGTATTGTTCGAGAGTTTTTCGAGTTCTTCCTCAAATTCAGTTGCTTGAATCATCCTCATTATCACTATTAATGCATTTTACATTTCGAATGCATTGAGTGCCTTATTGGTTGGCCTGAGTTGTTTGGCTATTTTGGTGTTTTCTGGGAACCTTAGTATATACCCAATTATTCGTTGAAGTGTTTTGAAAGAGTTTCGGTGGTTTATTTGGCCTATTATCTCTATCCAACTTGATTTCCTTGATGATACAGTCAGGACACGTTTTGTCATCTTACGTTCCTGGTCACCTGTGGAATTCGGGGTTCGTGACCATGGTTTTGGCCAATCTCTTTCTCCAGAGAGGAATAGTGGGCCATAAAACTATATCGAGTGGTGTGCTAAAGTTTCTGGAGGTATTCCCCTGGATATTGCGTCCGCTGGATTTTCTTTGGTACTGACGTGATGCCATTGCTCTGGCAAGCTTAGGCACTGAATCTTGGCTATTCTGTTTGCCACAAAGGTATGGAATGATGATGGTGAATTTATCCAGGCTAGGACAATTTGGGAGTCTGTCCAAAAGAAATTCTCTTTATTTTGAAGCCGTAGGTCCTGTTTCACCTTGCTTGTCAGCTCTGCACCTAACACGGCCGCGCAAAGCTTCAATCGTGGCAAGGTTTGTTTTTTTATTGGCGCCACTCTTGACTTAGAACAGATCAGCCTGGTTGTTATGGTACTATCGGTATATGTTGACCGAATGTAGATTGCAGCTCCGTAGGGACGTTCTGATGCATCGACAAAGGTGTGAATTTCAATTGATGTTGTTCTTTTATGGTTGAACACAAAACGTTCGACCTTGATCTCATTAACCGCTTCTATGCTTGATCGGAAGTCATTCCATTGCCTTTGAAGATGTGCGGGTAATTCGTCATCCCATGTGAGTGGTAGTTGCCATAATTCTTTTAAAAATATTTTTGCCTTTACTACCACTGGACCAAAAAGCCCTAGTGGATCGAAGATTTTTGCGAGTTCTGAGCTTACTACTCTTTCGGTAATGCCCTTTGCAGGAGATGATACACTTTTTGCTCGTCCGCACAATTGATCGGACCTTGGTAGCCAGATAAGCCCAAGAGTTTTTATTATACAAGTTGCGGACTCTTCAAGGTTTAGATTAATCCCCTGGTCTTCTGGTGGAATTCCACTTAGCAGTTGCCGATGGTTTGAGCACCACTTTCGTAGTTTGAAACCAGTCCCCTTCAGAATTGAGTCAACTTGCTGCTCCACTGATGCAATCATCAACGTAGAAATCATCGAGTAGTACTGCGGCTCCAAGCGGATACTTTATAGTGTTTTGGTTGGCTAGGTACTGCAGGCATTTTGTTGCTAAGTATGGTGCTGAGGAGGTTCCATACGTTACTGTTTTCAAGCGATAACATTTTATATCTTGGTCCTTGTGGAATCTCCAAAGGATCAGCTGGAATGGTTGATCCGCATCGTCGACTAGGATTTGTCGATACATTTTTTCGATATCTGCCGTGAAGACATACTTATGCATTCGGAAGTGTAGCAAAATGGAGAATAGCTCGCTCTGAACAGTCGGACCGGCGTGAAGAATATCGTTAAGTGACGAACCACTAGATGTTTTGGCTGATGCATCGAAGACAACCCGTAGTTTCGTAGTAGAACTTTCAGGTTTCAGAACACAATGGTGCGGTAATACATAGTGGCAGTCTGGAATGTTTTTCTCCAGGATTTCTTCCATATGCCCAAGGGACTCGTATTCCAGCATAAACTTGTTGTACTCGTGTCTAAGGTGAGAATTGTTCTCCAACCGTCTTTCTAGTGGCAAAAAGCGATTAAATGCCATTGACCTTGAGTTTCCGAGAACTGATGGATTCTTCCGAGAACGATGAATCGTCCTTCCTTATTTCTTTTTACGTTCTTGGTAAAGTGGCTCTCACATCGTTTATCAGCCAGAGACATAGATCAATTAATTCATTGGTTGTTTGATCTTCAGAGGTTAGGCCTGCACACGTAGCACTGTTGCTATTGCATTCCTGAAGTCTTCCTGTAACGATCCATCCGAGTCTCGTTCGTTGTAGCGTTGGAAGTTCATTGCTGAGTTTAATTTGCTGGGCGCACATGAGTTGATGATAAAACTCTGCCCAATCAGTAGATCAATTTTGGCTGTTGCGTTGAAGTATGGATCAGCCAGTTGAATTCCATCTGGAATGTCCCATCCTGATGTTTTGAATGACGTTGTAGGTTGTGGGGATACACTATTCGGAAGCACAAAGGCTTCAATCCTTGTTGAATATCCGCCTGTCATTGACGTGAGTTCGAGGTTTATGCGTCTTGATACATTTCGAATTTTGCGGCCTATCCCTTCAATGCAAAGTAATGATGGGGAAGCATTCAAAGACAGCTTATTGAGCACTTTCTCTGTTATTAAATTTACTTGCGATCCAGAATCCAGTAGGGCTCGGAAAACGCCCACGCGTCCATTGCTTCCAGTCAATTGTACTCTTGCTGTTGCTAGTAGTATATAATGATTGCCGGACATCTGCTGGTTTACTGATGCTACGATTGGACTGTTTGAGGTTTTATTACTCTTCATTTGAGAGGGATCCTGTTTTTGTATCTTCTGATTGATCTGGGGCTCAGTCGCACTTGTTGGCGGCTTATCTCTTGCTAGTTCCAAATGTAGCAATGTGTTGTGCTTCTTTGTGCACTTTGAGCAAGAACGTGATGTACATTCCCTTCTCCGATGATCTGGTTTGAAACAGTTGACGCACAACCTCTTCTTTTGAGTCCACTGTAGCCTTTCAGCCGGTGCCATTTTGAGAAACTTCGCACAGTAATACATGTCATGTTCTCCTGCTCCGCACACTTTACAGCTTGTTGTCGAAGCGATTGTCGATGTCTTTGCCCTGTCTCTTCCTGGGCCAGTTTCTATGGCCTTTCCAGGAGTTTCCAATGCTTGGAACCGGTGCTCTATGAATGTAAGCAGCTCGGTTACATTTATCAGCCTCTTGTTATCGTTGAGGGATTGTTCAAACAGGGTTTCAGTGGACGGGTCCAGTTTCATTAATAGTATGTGCACTATTATAGCATCCCATTGTTCTACTGGAATTCCCTGTGCTTTAACCCATGGATGCATTCCTTAGCGAGGTCGTGTAGACACTTAAGGGCTTGAGATGTTTCATTCTTTATTTTTGGATGAGACAGTAGATTGTTCAGCAATGAGGTTACAATGAGCCTTTTATTGTGGTATCTATTTATCAGCAGGGTCCATGCAGTTTCATAGTTTGCCGTTTAGATAGGCAAATACTTAATGAGATTCTTTGGTTCATCTGACAAATGACTTTTTGGACTTCGCTCATTGTTGCATTATGTATTAGTTGCACATAGAGGTCCTTGAAGGCTACCCAATGTAGGTAGCTACCATTGAACCTTGGAATTTGGATTTTTGGTAGTCGTACCAAGTGTTGCTCATTTGCGTTCGTAGTCGGCGCCATAGTTGGGTTGATAGAAGCAGTGCGCTGCTGCAGGTTAGAGAGGGTATTGTGTGCTTGAGCCTCTAATTCGTAGTACGCATCTTGAGTGTATCCGTCGATGTCTTCACTAGTGGTCGATTGCCACAATAACTCGTTGTTAGTGGGCATGTCGTTCATGTATTTGGTTATGAGCGATGCCTTAGCCTGGTAATACGGCTCAGGATGCTCCTTCTCAAAATTTTCCTTAAACTCGTCGATATTTCGGCTTAAGGCTCGCATTAATGCCCTTTGGTTTCGAATTAATTTCTGTCGCCTTCAACAGCTTCAGCATTTCTAATTCAAAAATATTCCTGTGTTCCAACGTCGTGTTCGAAATGTGCAGATATAGGTGCGTAAAGTATTGGTAGGTCAGTGGTAGATCAGAGAGACATCTTATCTTATTATCAGTGCTCTCAAACTTCGACCACGAATCTTCAAGGCGTTGGAGACGTTCCTCATAGTACTTGTGAGTCTTCCTTGACCTGGAATCTTTCTTGACATTGCGGATTAGGGTTTCAATCTCAGTCGCCAAACTCTGCTGGTACGCGACAAGCTCCTCGAAAGTGGCCATGGTGCTGGTCAAAGATTAGCAACGATAGCGATTGTATGGACTATGACGTATAGACCAATGGGTTGATTGGTGGTGTGATCCTGTACGTTGTTACAGGATCAATTTGTTTGATAGCTACACGGCAATGCACTGTTGCCGACGAGTGTATGTTTTAGTGACGTCCTTGATGCAGGGCCACAAATTTACCACTATGAGGTGGTTGATTAATTGACGACAATGATTCGTCCTTAGATGTTGCGTCTTCTAGTGTGATCCTGGTCCTTGTTGCCGGATCACGTCGGGGTCACCAAAAATGTTTCGGTAGGTAGAACACCTATCGAACGATGTTTACATATATTTGTTGTGAGTTTACTCAGGCAGAATCGCCTTGAGTGTGTTATATAAAAGGAGTATCTTAGGTAGAAGCACCTTAAGATTGCATGGATCAAAAGAATTGAATCCGTTTCTGCATAATAAGATTACCCTATTTCAACATATTTTTTTAAAAAAATGCCCTATTGTTTCAATAAGGGCGTTATTTGATATACATATAATAATGAAATATTGAATACAATTTTTAAATAGAGCGTTTTATTTTTTAGTAGAACTATATTATTCACAGTCTCTGCTATTCATGTAATTTAAAATTTTAATTCTTTTTCAAAAACGCAGTCAAACCTCTATTTTCAGCACAATTCTATAATAAAAGTGAGATTCAAAAGTATTCATGGTCACTATTTTCGGGTAGTTCTTGAGATGCATCCTAAAACATTTGTTTTAAAAATACCTCGCATGTTTTGCTGCAAAAAATAGTTCAAAGGTACCATTTTTCTGGAAAATACGACAAAAGCTTTGTTTTTATTTATTTTTATTATATTTTATTTTATTTAAAACGCATTCAAACTTCTATATTTGGTAAAATTCTATAATGAAAATGAGATTCGAAGTCATTCGCGACCCCTATTTTCATCTTTATATTTATATGCATCCTAAAATCCTGAAAATACTGGGTGTTTATATTTAAATGTAAACTTTTACTGTTCATAAAACTCCAATAATAAAATGGGATTCCAAAGCACCCATGACCACCTTATAATTCAAAATTTGAAGTAAAAAGAAAGAGGAGTCAAAGTAGGTAAGAGCTTCGTTGAGTCGGATTTGCTAAACTATGCTTTAGCCCATGATCCCAAGAATATACTGTGAAATTTTCATAAAAATCGGTTGAGCACTTTGGACGCCTATAAAGGACAGACATTCATTTTTATTTATAAGATAGACTCTCTTGCAGCCGCTGTTCGTTGGAAATTAAGTCAGAAGTTATCGGCGTTTCGTACTTGTCGGAATTGCTGCATAAATTTTGTCTTCTGCTCATTTAGTTTTAATTTGTTCATACTAAGCCCTTCATTTACCCGCTCAATGTCTCTAGTTATTTTTAATTTGCACTCATTTAAATCGGTACCTTCTCACTACGAGCCAAAGGACTACAGACCCATCAGTCTCTCATCGTTTGTACTCAAGACTCTGGAGAGGATAATCAGCGCTTACTTCACTACCACTATTGATAGCAACCTAATATCGGGCTATCAACACGCGTAAACCAAGGGAAGATCAACGGAAACGGCGCTTCACAGCCTAGTTTCTGTAATTGAAACATCTTTGGAAAGAGTATTGCCTGGTATCCTACCTGGACATTGAAGGGGCTTTCAACAACATAACCCAGGAAGCCGTTAACATTGCCCTTACAAACTTGGGTGTAGATACATACCTGGCGGGATTTAGCGATCAACTTCTAAGAGGGAGGATAATACTCTCATCATTTGGGGAAGTTGAGATGAAACGCTACTTCACAAGGGGCACACCACAATGCGGTGTCCTCTCGCCGCTCCTATGGAACCTCACAGTGAACTCGCTGCTAAGAGATACCTACTGGGGAGGCGGGAAGGTTGTGGCTTACGCGGACGATCTGGCCATTGCATGCAGAGGCAAGTTCCCACAAACATTATGCGACTTGATGCAGACAGCTCTACGGGAGGTTGCCTCATGGTCCTCTCGATGCGGGGTAAGCGTCAACTCAGAGAAGGTGGAACTTGTTCTATACACCAAACGTTACAAAATACCACACCTAGCTCTACCAGAACTAAACGGGTGCGCCTTGAACTAGCCGATAACGCGAAATTCCTAGGCGTAATTCTAGAAAAAAGCTGAACTGCTAAGCTAAAGCTTACATAGAATTATACACGTGTAAAAGAGCGATTGGGAAGAAATGGGGACTCGGTCCCAAAACTTGCAAATGGATTTACCCTGCGATTATACGACCCATACTTCTCTACGGAGTCGTAGTATGGTGGCCTGCCCTGGGCAAGGCGTCATACCGAAACTTACTTGACAAGGTCCACAGGTCCAGTATGATCAGTATCAGTGGGGCCCTGAGGACTGCACCGAGTGAAGCTCTTCAGGTCATCCTTTACGTACTGCCTGTAGACCTTGTAGGATACCAAGCAGCGGCAGCATCAGCCCTGCGTTTGAGGGAAACGTCCTGCTGGAGCATAAAAACCACGGGGCATTCCAGCATACTGAACCAATACAGTTTTCTCCCCACAAGAACGGATCGCTGTGCGACAACAACAGCTGATGACCGTTACTTCAAAATACGTTTCCCAAGGCGGTGTGTCCATATACACCAACGGCTCTAAATTAAACGGTAGAGTGGGAGGAGGGGTCTACTCAAAGGACCAAAACCTCGAACTGTCTTTCAGACTACCGGATCACTGCAGTGTCTTCCAGGCTGAAGTTTCAGCAATATGGGAAGCCGCTAAAAAGATAGGGAATGACACTATCGGCAAAGAAATTTTTATTTTTAGTGATAGCCAAGCGGCCATCAAAGCTCTTGGCTCGTACTCGTTCAATTCTGAACTTACGCTAAACTGTCGCTGTTAGGGATGCCCTGTTAGGGATGCCCTTCGCCACATGCAAGCTAATGTTGAAAGAATACATCTACGACCAAGCCAAAGATGGCTGCAAACAGCAGGTTGCCAGATATCTAAGCAGACCTGACCAAAATGGGATCCGAAGAAATCTACACTTTAAGAAGGCCAGAAATATCCAAAGTAATAGCGGGACATTGCTTCATAGGCAAACACGCGAAGAGACTGGGAGTGCCATATCGTCGGTGTTGCAGAAGTGTAAAGAGGATGAAGAGGAGGAAGCAGTCGAACACCTAATCTGCGCCTGCCCCGCCTTAACTGAGGCCAGACGGCGCTATCTGGGAGCCTGCTATCTGGTCAACCTTCGCCAAGTAGCGGAGCTGGACGTCAGGGACTTGATGACCTACATCAAGTCAACAAAGTGGTTCGAGGATGAGGAGTAACGGTGTCTTTCTGTGGTATCACAACGGGCCTACTACAACTGGCCTAAGTGTGCCGTTATGGCAGCCACTTAAACCTCACCTAACCTAAATCCGTACCTTTTACATATATTAACGTCTCATCTGCATACATCGCAATTTTCGAATTATTTATCACCAAGGGCATATCGTTTATATATATAATAAATAACAGGGCACCTAACACCGAACCTTGAGGGACTCCAAATTCAACAAGAAGACTTTCAGACATCGATGAATTTACTCTGGTTCTTTGAAATCTTTGGTCAAGAAAAGACCTAAACCAATTAATCTCGTTTCCTTCTATGCCTTACATTTGTAATTTTTGCAACAGTACATTAATATCGATTGTATCAAAAGCTCTTTTAAAAACTAAAAAACAGCAATAGTCTATTGTTTAGAATCATTGGATTTAAATTCGTTTTACACGAAATTGGCTGCACTCTCGCACGAATGGTTTTTTCGAAAACCTGAGTGATATTTTGAAAATAGACAGTTATTTTCCATATAATTTTGTAATTGTTTTTTTCACGACAGTGTCAAGTAATTGTTTTATGGTCTTAAGACCATTTATAGGTCTAAGCTCTTCATTTTTTCTAGTACATTTAACTTTTTAAACATGCTTGACTTATTACAAATTTGTAATGGTATCACCAAGTATTTTCCAGTTATGTAGAAGAATCTTAGGACTTATTTTATCACAGTCGGCTTTGTTTTTCAGTTTCTTACAGGTATCTTCGCTGTTCGTAACTTCCTTAAATCTGAAAATGTTGTTTGTACTTGGAATAATATTGGTATATTGCACTTCGGGTACAGAGTCTCCCATGTTGCTTCCACTATTTATAAAGTATGCATTAAATTAATTACCTATAACGCTATTATCAGTGTACTCTTCACCATCGAATTCCACTGCTCTGATATTATTTTTTTCTTGTTTTAGCACCAGATTCTAGATGCTATTCCACATTTCTTTTTGGTTTTTGGCTGTACTAATTTTTTTATTATATAACTATTTTTCACACCAGTGATACATGATTTATATGCGTTTCTTAATTCTTTATACTGCGCCCACAAACAGTTGATTTGATGAGCTTTTGCAGTCCGATATGCTTCTATTTTTGATTCTTTTAAATATCTGAGATCATTATTAAACCACCAATGAGAATTAATATATATGTTTACTTTTTTTATAGTAATATTCTTCTTTACAACGTCTGTTAAGTATCTGTCTAAGTTTTCCATATTTTCACTAATCCTTCTGGATTCTTTGTATGTGGTGTCATGCGATCCTAAATGTTGTGCAAACGTATCTCTTTTATATTTCAAATATTCTACTTCGTGAAGGGTGATATTAATTTCGATTGCCTCATGATCTGTTATTTTTTTACTTTTATTCACTTGGGCCTTTGTTTCATTTAGAAGTATATTAGTTATAACGTAATCGATTAAAGTCTTACTGTTGTGCGTTAACCTGGTATATTCGTTTACCTTTTGCTTCAAACAGTTTTCGTTCAATGTCCTTATTAATTCTCGTTTATAAATGGTATTTTTGTACCAATCAATATTTATATCTCCAACAATTATAATTTTATCCACTTCATGTGACACTGCTTCAACCGTTTCTCGGAATATATTACAGAACTCTCTCTCAGAACTATCCGGTGATCTATAAATCGCGATAATTGTGATTTGGTTTCCGAGATGCTGACAATTGAGGAGTTGCGTGCAAAAAGCGCACAAGGTGACATGTGCCCTTTTTGCGTAAAATGGCTAATTAGAAAGAATAATCTATGTTTTCTCTCCTCTCCAAATATGGATTTGATATCTTTTAATTTGGCTTAGCAACATCAAAAAATGTTGAGCTATGCTTACTTGGTATTTTTTTTCCAAAATTATGTTTTGTTGCTCATACGTTCGTACCAGGGACGGATTCAGATGAGGGGTCCAGGGGGTCCGGACCCCCCCCCCGAAATGGATGACCAGTTACTTATTACAGATTCTGTTCGAACGTATCTGTAGAAAACCGGCCGAAAACCTTTATTGAAGCTCTGAACGTTTGATATATACAGTTTTACAGAGAAATACATAGCTTTCTCACACGGCGTTCTGGAATGAAAAAAAAGATGACCTAGAACGACGCAAAAAACTAATGATGCCATCTTTTTTCTGACGTCTCTGATGTACCGAAAATGATAGTCGGAGAGTCTGAGTTGCTCGGCTTTTCATTTTATCCTTAAATATCCTTTTTTTAGGATAATATAAATAGCGTAGTAAACTATAATTGCACTGTTGATTTGGAATTTACTGTAACCAAAGAAAATTGATGGCATTAGATGTCAATAGTACACGACTTTTAGTTTTTTTCGATTTAAGCTCAAATGAAGAGAAAAATCCTTCATAGAGTCCTTGAATTTTATAGTATAATTTATCGAATACAACTTTTTTAAATACCAATTTATCTGTTTTTGGGTACGAGCAACTCATTTCTGAGGTCCATTTAATGCTATTTCTACGCTAGATGGCTCTACCGAAGTTCCAAAAAGAATTTTTGCACTCGAAAATGAGATTACTTACCCAAACTGTTGGCAAAATAGGACTAGCGAAAGCGTGGGAAGCGTCTATACTTTTTCAAAAGTAAATTGAAAAAATTTCAACTAGACTAAATAATTTTATTTTCAGTAATAAAAATAGCTAAATTAATTTGAAAATTATGTGCTAAGTTTTTTTGAAAAATTTATATGGGAAACCATGGACACAAAATACAATATACAACGATACGACGAATACGAGACTCTTGTGAATTGCCCATATAGACTACAAATATAAAGATGTACAAAAACTAGATCTTATATATGAACTGATGAAAATTCTACAACTGATTCTCTTAATTTCTTTGAATATGACGGATGAGAGAGCATTGTTATTTTCCTCTTCTCCCAATACTTAAGAAATTCATGGAGTGCAGATTCTCCGGCTTGTTCAGACCACAATCCTAAACCATGTGATGTTTGACACTGTTTGGTGTGTTTTAATAAAACATGTAATTTCAAGGTGTGTGAAGTCTCTGTAGCTATTAATTCATTTGACAATTTTTAGATTAATTCATCAATTTCATGTAATAAATCAATCTTATGATGATGCATATTCTTTGACACGACGATCAAATTTTCCTATTTAGTTTCAAATCGTTTGGGTGTAATCGCGTTTTATTTATAAGAATAATCACAGCTCAAGTGAATTAAACATTGTATGCTACACGTGGCGGAAGTTAAAAATATGTATACGATAAGTTGGATGCGGTTCCTTCCCCATAATTTTTAGAACACCAGAGATGTCAAAGAAAGATCCCATCACTATATTTCGACAGCATTTTAGATCATCTTTTTTTCATTCCGGAACACTGTGTGCAAAAATTCTTTTTGGAAATTTGATAGAGCCATCTAGCGTAGAAATAGCATTTAATGGACCTCAGAAATGAGTTCGTCGTACCCAAAAACCCACAAATTGGTATTTAAAAAGTTTTATTCGATAAATTATACTATAAAGGATATTCAAGGACTCTATGAAGGATTGTTTTGTTCATTTGAGCTTAAATCGAAAAAAACGTGTACGTGTATTGGCATCTAATGCCATCAATTTTCTATGGTTTCAGTAAATTCCAAATCAACAGTGCAATTATAGTTTAACACGCTATTTATATTATCCTAAAAAAAAGGATATTTAAGGATATAATGAAAAGCCGAGCAACTCAGACTCTCCGACTATCATTTTCGGTACATCAGAGACGTCAGAAAAAATATGGCATCATTAGTTTTTTGCGTCGTTCTAGGTCATCTTTTTTTTTCATTCCAGAACGCCGTGCTCACTATAGGTGCTACACTGCCAGTTACGGTAGCTTCAAGCGAACGATCATTCTCTACTTTACGGAGAGAAAAAAACCTATTTGCGAAATAAAACTGGAGAAAACCGTTTGAATGGATTGGCAATGTTGAATATTCACAGAGATTTCGAAGTTACTCATCACGGTGGGTTTTAAGCATGTTTTATTAAAAGGTTCACGTCATAAGATGATATGTTGATTTTTAGCATTTTTCCCCGAGCTCTTTTTTAAAAACTCATTTTAAAAATGTAAAATACCAAATTTTGAGATTTTTTGAATTTTTCTGGGAAACGTTAAGTTTTATCTTAAAACTACCTGAGACAAAGTAGACCTGAAAATTCTCTACAAAAACGGTGTGAACAGTTTTTATCTACGAGTCACCAGTTTTGAAATATCGCGATTGCAAATCTAATTCTATACATTATAAGAACATAAATGCCACGTATAGACTTTTCCGGATTTTTCTCGAAAACGGTTATGTGTATCAAAACTTTTCCTTTTACCATTTGTTCGTCACGAAGCTCCTCATTGACAATGAAAATAGTTATTATTGTAAACCCTATAGTTCCCTAGCTAGAGCCAAATTTGCTCCATTCGTGATATCAAAAAGTAATAGTGGTTTAAATTTAGATATCTTGTATAACGAAATTTCGATAGAGCTAAATTTTTGTGGAGAGCTTAGGTTGACCCCCAGAAAGAAAAGTCCGTAGCGTTATATGTATGTATGTACATATCGTCTGTCATTCGAAAATTTAAGAATACATTGCAAATATATAATAATTTTACTGTGTAAGTATACATATATGAGTGAGTTTTTGTTATTCATACCTCCGATTATTATCTTCCAACTTTTCTTGTGAATGTTGTATTGGAGATTTCAAATATGGACCCCCCCCCGAAAAATTTTCCTGGATCCGCCCCGGGTTCGTACAGTGTTTTTCTTATACACTACCCGAAATAGCTATAAATGCATCCATTTTATTGCATTTTTCACCAATTTCTGTTCCAGCAAAACTATTTCAACTAATTTTTTATAATTAATGTGAATTATTTTTTAAAAGTGTAAATTAAATATAAATTTTCATCAAAATGTCAAAGTTATTTTCTGAAAATTTTTAGATTCTTTTTAAATATATGGCTTTGTATCGGATTAAATTTTAGTACAATAAGGTGCTAATCTTAAGTGCGTGAAAATTGGTAGTATTGAAAAAAAAAAAACGGATAACAACTTTAAATTAAGAACGTATTGCATTTTCAATTATACCTCTTCAGGAATAATATTAGCTGGTGAAAACTATAATGAATGCTATTGTTCCTTTAGCCTTTGGAAGACAAAAAACGAAGAAAATTTAGAAGTTAATTTGATGTCTGTATGACATTCGCAACAATTAATCCAGAAAAAATTAATGATCTAAAAGATTTAATGCAATATTTGGAAAAAACAGATTCGGACTGGTATAAGAATAATTTATTTACTAGCGCAATACACACTGATTCTTATAAATTATCTGATGCAGAAGATAGTAATAGTGATTTGGATTATTAAAAATATTGTATAAAATAAAAATAATTTGTTCTTTAGCAAAAAAAAAACCTTATTATATATGTATGTATCTTTACTTTAAATTCTTGGTATTGTTAACGATAAGCGTATTTCTTTGAACCCTGACCCAATTCGTGGTCTTTTATGGAAATAAGTACCCGTGAACGACATATTAGTTCAATATCATTTCGACCGATGCTAACGATGTAAAGTGTCGCTTTTGTAACTGTACCAAGTTAAAAGATAATACACAAGATAACAATAATATCAATATCTTTTTCTATATACTACAACAACAAAAAAGTTACAATGCTTCAAAAGTTTAAAACACGAATATCTCAAAACATACTTTTCATAGAAGTGCCCTTTTTGCACGCAACTCCTCAATTGCATGCAAGGATCCATATTTTTGATGGAACGACCCTCTCAAACCATATAGCAGCATTCAGATCTTTGAATTTCCTCAGAGATTTGAAATTCCTTTGGAAGTGCTGGTATTTTACAAAATATGACCACAAACTATATCTATATATATAAAAATGGTGGGAAAAAATGTATAGTAACTCATAAATTGAGAACGGCTGGACCGATTTGGCTAAAATTTTTTTCAGTTCTTCGTAGTTGCTAGGAGAACGTTTTTACGAAAGAAAATTTGGGAAAATTCGAGAAATCGGTCCATCCGTTATCAATTGTTGAATTACTATAAATTTTTAACACGATTTGACAAAGTCACATGCTTTGTATTTTTCTTAAGTATCTGTCTAAGTTTTCCATATTTTCACTAACCCTTCTGGATTCTTTGTATGTGGTGTCATGCGATCCTAAATGTTGTGCAAACGTATCTCTTTTATATTTAAAATATTCTACTTCGTGAAGGGTGAGTATTCTAATTCAAAACTGGTGTTTCGGTAGGTAGAACACCTATCGAACGATGTTTATATTTGTTGTGAGTTTACTCAGGCAGAATCGCCTTGAGTGTGTTATATAAAAGGAGTATCTTAGGTAGAAGCACCTTAAGATTGCATGAATCAAAAGAATTGAATCCGTTTCTGCATAATGTTCTTTATTTTACTACGGCTTTTATACAATAAAAATGCTTACACTAGCAATCATATCTTAAGCTATAACTATAAGGAAAAAGTGCATGATTGACAATAAGTGAAGTAAATTAATGATTGGTAATAATTATTTAATTTGTGCTTATATTGCGTATTTTGGTTTATTGTGTAATTTTGTTTACGTATGGAAATATGTAGGTCAGTATTTTTTATTCTTGTTTATTTATTATATTATTAATGTTAAGGTTGCACTATAGGTGCGTGTGTTTGAACTTAAATATATATATACAAGGCAAACTAAATTTTGCTGTACCTGCCAGAACGTCCAGACACTACGTCCCGTTTCATTTACCTCTTGGTCATTCAAACTTCGTCAAAAATAGTCCCCTGCTTATCTGGTGTTCGTACTACAATGACTTGTCTTGCTTGCTAAGAGCGAAGCGTAGACGAGTGAATTCTCGATTGCAAAGCTACTTTATTCAGTATGTTCTTATATTTATAACTTAAAGCTAATAAGTAATGCATGGTCATGACTAATACCATGATTGGTGTGAATGGACAAGGGTAATCTGAGTGCACATACGCTGACCGTTAATTAGGTCAGTAAATAGGTATTTAATATCAACATGCCGAAAGTGCATTGCACTGACAATGAGTTGAGCAATGTGAGATGGTTTAGAGTTAAATGACTCAGGCAATATTGTTATATTGCGAAAGTGCAATTGTGCTGAAAACCGTTGTCCAGTACACCTTCCCTTTTTGGGGAAAAAAAAAAAAAACAAAGAGACAAATAATTAATATTTTTCTTTTTGTTTTTTTTTTTTTTGTGTTTATATAATAGTTTGTGTTACATATATCTAATAGTTTGTCTATTTAATAAAATAATATCGCCGGCCGGTGGTATTCGTTTTAACGTGCTAACTTATAAAGCATATGATTAAATTTGTATATAAATATGTTTCTTATTTACTTATGCTTTTTTTAGTCTATTTTTGTGTACAATTTTTTCTTTTGAATTAACATTAATTTTGCAGTTTCCTAAGCAATCAGTTTCAAGCACTTTATAAGGACCTTTGTAAATCTTGTCTAATTTGTGGTTAGCTTCATTTTTCAAGTATACCATATCGTTTTCCTTAATAATTTGTGGTTTTGATTTCCGGTCATACCTTTCTTTTGTTTTTTCTTTTGCTACTTCTAACAATTCTGATGCTCGCTTTTGGGCTGTTTGCAATTTAAATTTTAGTTCGGACTTGTAGTTATCAATATTATATATGGGATCAACTTTCCCGGTCAACATAAAGTCGTACGGGGCAGCACTTTTCCCGTATACCAATTCAAACGGAGTGTAACCATGAGTGGTTGATGGAGTTGTATTGTAGCAGTATGTAAAGTACTTAAGCCAAAGGTCCCAGTCCAGTTTGTCTCCTGATATGTAAGCCCTGACATATTCGTTTAAAGTTCTATGCGATCGCTCAACTACACCTAACGTCTGGTGATGGTATGGTGTAGAAGTTTTATTTTTTATATTTAATAGTTTACAGATTTCGTTAAATGTTTCATTTTTATATTCTGTGCCCATATCTGTTAAAATTTCTTGTAAAGGTCCAGTTTTCTACTATTGATTTGGCTACTATGAGGGCAGATTTATTTGGAATTGCGACGGTAATGAGGAATTTTGTTAATTCGCAGATTATAGTTAAAGCATATTCATTTCCGTAAAATGATTTAGGGAAGGGGCCTATTGTGTCAAGCTCTAGCTGGCGTGTTAGTTTTTATAAGAGGTTCAATGTGGTTTTTGCCATATTTATTTTCTTTGCATTTCTCACATTTTCGGATATAGGCCTTCACGTCTGAAGTCATGTTCTTCCAAAAATATGTTCGTCGGAGTTTTGATATCCCGGGTGGCCTCCGAATACGGGATCGTCGTGATATCTTTTTAATATTTCAAGTTTTTGTGTGGGCGAAGTGATTTCGATTATTTTTGGTGTTATAGCTATCGTTACCGTTTTCAAAATTTTATTGCCTATATTTTTAAATTCCTCAATGTCGACATATCGAAATAAATTATCGTTGATCGCGATCTTCATGCTTTTAAAGTTTTTATTGCCAACTATTTTTTCAAGTTTGGGAAATAATTGCGCTAGTTCAATCTTCCCATAAGCAATAAATTCTTTAGCAGATATTTCATATATTTTCCTTTTTCCATGGAATAGTGTTAAATGCTAGGATTCAAGTAATTTTGTATATCTATTTTTATTTACGGTGCACCTGTTCATAATTAATTTAAGGCACGGTAACTTTTTCACTTCGTGTGTCGTAATTGTGTTGTAAACTTTTTCCTTTAAGTTGGTAGTCGTGTGTGTTGTCCTGTCTTCTGTATTCGGAAATGCAATTTTGGTTTTCGACCGCGTTGATACTTGTCGGATGGTCGAATTTGCTTCCGTAATTCCTTTGATATGTCCAAAATCAATGCGAGATAAGGCGTCTGCACCACAATTATCTCTTCCTTTGATGTACTCGACCTCGAAATCAAATTCTTCAAGGTCAAGTCTCATTCTGGTGAGTTTGGACGATGGGTTCTTCATGGCAAAAAGATAGGTAAGTGGTTTATGGTCACTTTTGATCCGAAATTTCGTACCATAAATATAGGGTCTGAAAAAGTTGATTGCCCAGTGTATGGCCGCTAGTTCTTGTTCTATTGTTGACTTATTACTTTCGCCCTTTGTAAAGGCTCGTGATGCATAAGCAACTGGTAATTGCATTCCATTGTAGTCCTGGCTTAATATGGCACCACAGGCTTCCTTGCTAGCGTCAGTGGTGATGTAAAATATTTTTTTAAAATCTGGGTACTGGAGCAAGGGCGGTTTTAAGAGTGAGCTTTTCAGATACTGGAATGCTTCTTCGCATTCTTTGGACCAAATGAAGACAGTATTTTTTCTTGTTAGCTTTGAGATGTGTGTTGAATAGTGAGCAAAATTTTTAATGAAGCGTCTATAATAATTACAAAAGGCAACGAACCGTCTTGCCTCATCGGCATTTTTCGGCGTTGGGTAATTTTTTATTGCCTCATGTTTTGTTTCATCGGGCAATATACCGTTTGCAGTGCATTTATGCCCGAGGTAAGTTACTTCATGGCTGAAGAATGTACACTTATCTGGGTGTAGCTTTAGATTACATTTTCTGCAAATGTCAAAGACATTTTTTAAGTTATCAAGCATATGTTTTTCTGAACAACCGATGACGACTAAGTCGTCCATGTAGAGAAACACTTGAGACGGTGGCAGTCCTGAAAAAGCCAATGACATCATACGCTGAAATGAATTCGGAGCTATTTTCAGGCCAAAGGGCAACCTTTTGAATCTGAATGAACCCTGGCTTGTTGAAAACGACGTAATATCCCTCGAATCCTTTTCCAACTCGATCTGATGGAATCCAGACATGAGATCTAGGCATGAGAAGTATTTCGCTCGTCCTAGTTGGTCTAAGATATCGTCAATCCGAGGCAGTGGATATTTGTCAGCTACTAACTTTTTATTTATTTGTCTATAGTCAATGACCAATCTCCATCGTTTTTCAGAGGAGTTTGGTAGAGATTTTTTAGGCACTAGTAAAATTGGACTATTGTACTCTGATGCAGATGGCTCTACTATATCATCCTTGATTAACTTGTGTACTTGCTTGATTATTTCTCCTTTCTGTGAGTGTGGTATCCTATAATTTTTTATGTAGACTGGCGTTGCATCTTTCAATTTCAGTTTTTGTTTATAAAAGTTGTTTGAAGTTATTTTATCCGAGTCTAATGCAAATATATCCGTGTATTCCTGGCATAGGCTTTTTAGTTTGTCTTTAACGAATTCTGGAAAATTTTTAATGAGTCTCCTTAACACTTCGGTTCTGTGGTTCGGAGCTCTTAAAATATTATTTTCGACTATATGATAGTTGGATAGACTTTCCGACTTTAAATTTAAGCTTCTTATTGATACCTCTTTATTGGTCGTATTTATGAGCCTTATGAATGCGCTTTTTGTTGATATTAGGGTATTTGCAATGAAAATGCCTTTTTGAATTTCTTGATTTGGTATGACTAAGCTATCCTCGTTAGAGTTTATTTGTATTTCTCTGACGACTTCTGATCTTGCTGGCAAGGAAAAAATGTGATTTGGGGTACTGTATGATATATTAACAAAAATTTTTTTCCCATTAATTGGCTGTACTATGAGCCAATTTGTTTTGCTAGTGTAATCTAGTACGCAATTATACTTTTTCATAAAGTCTAATCCCAGTATCCCGTCGCAGGGTACAGGAAAGCTTTGATCTACTACTTGAAAGTTATGATTGAGCCAATAATTATCTATAATGAGGTCACCGTTGACGCTTCCCTTAGACGTTATTGTACCTTCTCCTACCCCTTTGATAGATGTGGTCAGGTTAGTGTTAATTTCAGTGTTTTTCCTTATGACGTCATCCTTAATTATAGATATATCCGCTCCTGTGTCTATTAAAAAGGTTTGTTTATTTATTGTAAATGAAGTCGAGAAACAAGCGAAGCTGCTCATATTCAGGGACAAATAAAAAATTCCCTTTGGCCCTATATCTGAGTGTGATCCCCCTGCGTAGCGGGCAGGGGGGCGTCTGAGTTTCCCGACTCATGTGAAGTAACTCGTATTTGTCCTCTTTGGTTGGGTATATTTCGGTGGCCATTATTGTTATAACCCCGGTTGCGCTGGTTGTTACTATAATTTAGTCTTGACTAGTTGCACAGCCACTGCTTCATGCTCATCTTTGAAAGTATCAACGAGATTTATAGCATCAATCCTTCGCTGAGGGTAGATACCTTGCCGTGGTGCGAAGGCTTAGTCGCTGAAACAGGATGCGGTTATCCCCGGGACACTGCCCCGCAAGGAGCTCTGTCACGGGGCTAGCTGCACTTCCTCTGGATAGCGATGACTAAGATCTACCCCCTCCCAATCCAGGGTGTTATGCGATACCGTGCCCATTGGACGTTTGCAGCCGGGAGGTAAATCGTGGCTGTATTTCTACGGAGCCTCTCTGACACCGGACCACCTCAGAGAGTAAGTTTGGTCTTACCGCGGTATGGGGCACTGCCACGGCGGACGATACCCTTCCCCTTTACTATACTTTGACCACAAGTTGGCCCTGTCTAACGAGTGGTCGTACGAACAAGATGAAAAGAAATTCAACCAAACCAACAAATTCGTCCTCCTCCTCACGGGGAAGGACAGCCACGGCGCAAGCGCCGAAAACACATTCACGCCCAAGTGGCTCTTCGGCTAGGGGGGCAACCCCACACCCACAACACTCAAGCGACCTGATGGGGGTCGGCACCAGCACGGTGGCAAGTGTAGTTACGCTGGCAACGGCGAACGACGCTGCACCTGCTGATGCCGAACGCCCATCACGGACAGCTACGGCAACCGCTCTCCCCACAGCTGTGGCAGGGGTCTCACGACCCGGCCACAATGGGCCAAAGGAGAAGGTGGCCGGCTATAACTTCAACTTCACCGGGGGAGCGACCGCGATGGCAACTACGGGTCGGCTCCCTCTGGACACTTCGAGGGCAACCTCACAAATGACAGGCAAAAGCGACCTGGACGCCCTTCAGGAAGCGGCACGGCAGCCGTTCTCCCCACAGCTCTGGCAGGGGTCTCACGACCTAGCCACAAAGAGCCAAAGGAGAAGGAGGCCGCAACCAAGCCACCAACCGGGGGGATGACCGCGATGGCAACTACGGGTCAGCTCCCCTTAAATATCCCTCCCAATCGCCACACGCATCGGGAGAAAAGGAAGGCCTCTAAGGTCCTAAAGAAATACGTGGGGGTTCCGCTGGATACGTTGTCCCAAAATGCCAGGAACGCGGTGACGAGGGCGCGAGCCCTGCTACCGGAGTTCCATAGCACTGCGGTGGCAACTGGGGAAAGCGCAACTCCCTTCAAACGCCAGAGGTCGGACGAGGACATAAAACCTCCCTCCAAAAGGCACCAAAATCACCCTGGGGTGGGCAAACCTAGCTTTGCCGAGGTGGCAAAGGACCGGATCCTTATAGGGATCCTGGACCGGGGAAACGACCGTGGGGCCATCCCGAAAGATCAGTGGCCGTATGTCCGGAACGCCATCGGCGACGCCGTTCTCGACGTGTTGATGGAAGCTCCGGGCAGTCCGCCGCGTGGTGCTGATGCGGGCTGGTACCAGGGTCAAATAAAGATCCTTGCTTGCGAAGACGCAAGAACTGTTGCGCTGTACAAGGCAGCAGCGGCAAGGCTAGGCCCGGTCTACCCTGGGGCGAAGATAGAGGTCGTCGACTGGAAGGACATTCCAGCTCGGCCAAGGGCGAGGGCCTGGGTTCCAGCAATCCCTGCAGAGCCGGAGAGAATCCTGGCTATGCTCCGAATTATGAACCCAACTCTCCCCGCCCAGGACTGGAAGATCATCCAAGTCGGCGACGCTGAAGGTCACAGAAGGGAGGTCGTTCTGGCCCTAAACAAGGAGGCTCTCGAACCTTTGAGGAGAGCAAACGGACGTGTGCATTACGGCATTGGCGAAGTCGTAATCCACGTTTACCGTGGCGACGCGCAGCGCGCATCCTTTTCGGGTACTCCGGTGGACATGGACATCGAAACACCCGAAGAGGAAGCGGAGCTCTCTGACGCTGGCAGTATGGTGTCCGCCACGTCAAATTGTGCAGGCGCTCTGCACAGTTTATCGATGGAGGATGCCCTGCTGGACAGCGACGGGGAAGACCTCGACGTCACGGTGTTGGTAGGGGAGTCTGGGCACACTCATGTTGAGGGTGCTTCAGATAAACCTACATAAATCGAAGGCAGCTTCGGCTGCTTTAATTGGTCGCCTTTCTAAAGGCGACGTTGATGTGGTCCTCATCCAAGAGCCGTGGGTCAACAAAGCACGGATTTGCGGACTGGGGACTAAGGAATTCAAGCTCATCAGAGCTGATGGAGAAGGTAAAGTTAGAACCTGCATTATGGTTAGGTCTGAGCTAATAACTTTTCTTTTACCTAACTACAGCAATGGCGACGTCACAGCGGCCAATGTCACAGTTGGCAACGTTAATTTAATTATGACGCGGAAGATCCTCCACCGCAAGACAAGGTGAAAGTACTGGTGGCCGACTGCAGCAGGGACCACTTGCTTATTGGAACGGACGCAAATGCCCACCACGTCCAGTGGGGAAGTTCCGACATAAACGCTCGAGGTGAGTCTCTTTTTGATTTTCTTTTAACGACTAACCTCGTAGTTTGCAACGTAGGTAATGAACCAACATTTATTACTAAAAATCGAAGAGAGGTCATTGACCTTACTATTTGTAGCGAAAGCGCTTATGAGTTAATTAGGAGCTGGCGGGTTCTTGATGACCACTCTTTCTCTGACCACCGCTATATTGAGGTGGTTTTAAACCTTGCCGTCGAACCGGCCATTATGAGACGGAACCCACGCAGCACAAACTGGGAGCTGCATAACGAGCTGTTTGATAGAGGTCTGCCAGAACTACCCTCTCAATGCCCCTCTTCTGTAGAGGTACTAGAGGACATGGTTACGACCTTCACAACGGCATTCTCAAACGCCTTACAAAAAGCCTGCCCAGTACCAAAACCGCGGGGTAAGCATAAACCTTACTGGTGGTCCCGGGATCTGGACTCATTACGGAAATCCTGCAGGAAACAGTTTAATATAGCCAAAAACCTCGATTGTGAGACTCAATGGCTTGAATATAAAAACAAGCTGAGGGCCTATAAAAAAGCCCTGAGACAAGCGAAGAGAACTTCGTGGAGAAACTTCTGCACTGGAGTCGAAAGTGTCGACGACACAGCAAGACTTAGGTGCGTGCTATCAAAGTCGCAAACGGCCATGAGCTTTTTGCGGCGACATGACGGTACCTGGACCAGCTCAGAAGAGGAGACTCTAGAACTGCTCCTGGATACTCACTTTCCGGGAAACATGCATTGTGCTCCAAATGCTCCTGCAACCAACCTGGCCGTAAATATACCCATCACCGTAGAGGGAGTTAAATGGGCGGTCAAGAGCTTCAAGCCGTTCAAATCCGCTGGACCGGACGGGATTATTCCCGCACAGCTAATCAACACTTTGGAGACATCAGCTAACTGGCTGTATCACATTTTCACGGCCTGTTTGTCTCTCAACCACATTCCGTGCTTATGGAGAAGCGCGACGGTGATCTTTATTCCGAAGGCAGGTAAGGCCTCTCACTACGAGCCGAAAGACTACAGACCGATAAGTCTAACGTCGTTTGCTCTCAAAACCCTGGAGAGGATAATAAATAACTACCTCACTACCACAATTGACAGCAACCATATATCTAGCTGTCAACACGCTTACCTCAAAGCTAAATCTACGGAGACTGCGCTCCACACCCTAGTCTCTACCATAGAGGCATCCATGGACGAGAAAGACTACTGTCTGGTTGCCTTCCTCGATATCGAAGGAGCCTTCAATAACATCAGCCCAGTTGCTGTTAATACCGCACTAACAGATCTGGGGGTAAACAGGTCCCTGGTGGGACTGATCGACCAACTACTCAAAGGGAGAAAAATTCTCTCAACTCTGGGGTCTGTTGATATAACACGATACGCCACAAGAGGAACTCCTCAAGGCGGCGTTCTCTCGCCTCTCCTGTGGAACCTAACAGTTAACTCGCTGCTAAGAGACACATGTTGGGGCAGCGGCAAGGTGGTGGCATACGCCGACGACCTGGCCGTGGCATACAGAGGCAAATTCCCACAAACCCTGTGCGATCTGATGCAGGCGGCGTTGCGAGAGATCTCAGTATGGTCCTCTCGCTGCGGGCTTAGCGTCAACTCCGAGAAGGTGGAACTTGTCTTATTCACTAAGCGATACAAAATACCACCGTTAATATTACCAGAACTAAACGGCGTTCGCCTTAATCTGGCCGATAAGGCCAAATTTCTAGGTGTAGTTCTGGACAAAAGGCTGAATTGGAAAGAAAACGTCATTCAGCGCCAAAAGAAAGCGTATATTGCATTATACACGTGCAAGAGGGCCATAGGCAGGAAATGGGGTCTTAGCCCCAAGATATGCAAATGGATTTACACGACTATCATAAAACCCATATTGCTATACGGGGTCGTCGTGTGGTGGCCTGCCTTGTGCAAGGCCTCAAACTTGAACCTATTAGGGAAGGTTCACAGGTCTAGCATGATCAGCATAGGCGGAGCTCTGAGAACTACTCCGAGCGAAGCTCTACAGGTCATTCTAGACCTCATTCCTTTAGACATAGAGGGCTACCGAGCAGCGGCGACATCAGCCCTGCGTCTACGGGAATCGTCTATCTGGATCCCTCGGACCAAAGGACATTCCACCATACTAAATAATTTCAATTTTATTCCCGGAAGTACGGATCGCTGCGTGACTACTACAGTTACGGAGTGCGACTTTACGGTAAACATCCCCAGTAGGGAAGACTGGGTTGAGCCGGACTGGTGCTATGGCGCAGAACACAGTATCTGCATATACACCGACGGCTCCAAACTAAACGGGAGAGTCGGCGGAGGGGTCTTCTCAATAGATTGCGACTTAGAACTCTCCTTCCGACTACCCGATCACTGTAGTGTCTTCCAGGCCGAAGTCTGTGCAATCATGGAGGCCACAGCCCGGATCGGACGGGACACTATCGGCAAGGAAATATTCATTTTCAGCGATAGCCAAGCCGCCATCAAAGCACTTGGCTCTAACTCGTTCAATTCTGAACTAACGCTAAACTGTCGCCGATCTCTTCAGGAGATGGCCAAGCAGAACAGTGTCAACCTCACGTGGGTACCGGGCCACAGGGACATTGAGGGTAACTGTAGGGCAGACGAGCTTGCTAGGCAGGGCACTACCAAGCAAGTTCTTCCTGATAAAGAACGCTTGGGTATACCCTTTGCAACATGCAGATTTAATGCAATATTTGGAAAAAACAGATTCGGACTGGTATAAGAATAATTTATTTACTAGCGCAATACACACTGATTCTTATAAATTATCTGATGCAGAAGATAGTAATAGTGATTTGGATTATTAAAAATATTGTATAAAATAAAAATAAAAAAAATGGTGGGAAAAAATGTATAGTAACTCATAAATTGAGAACGGCTGGACCGATTTGGCTAAAATTTTTTTCAGTTCTTCGTAGTTGCTAGGAGAACGTTTTTACGAAAGAAAATTTGGGAAAATTCGAGAAATCGGTCCATCCGTTATCAATTGTTGAATTACTATAAATTTTTAACACGATTTGACAAAGTCACATGCTTTGTATTTTTCTTAAGTATCTGTCTAAGTTTTCCATATTTTCACTAACCCTTCTGGATTCTTTGTATGTGGTGTCATGCGATCCTAAATGTTGTGCAAACGTATCTCTTTTATATTTAAAATATTCTACTTCGTGAAGGGTGAGTATTCTAATTCAAAACTGGTGTTTCGGTAGGTAGAACACCTATCGAACGATGTTTATATTTGTTGTGAGTTTACTCAGGCAGAATCGCCTTGAGTGTGTTATATAAAAGGAGTATCTTAGGTAGAAGCACCTTAAGATTGCATGAATCAAAAGAATTGAATCCGTTTCTGCATAATGTTCTTTATTTTACTACGGCTTTTATACAATAAAAATGCTTACACTAGCAATCATATCTTAAGCTATAACTATAAGGAAAAAGTGCATGATTGACAATAAGTGAAGTAAATTAATGATTGGTAATAATTATTTAATTTGTGCTTATATTGCGTATTTTGGTTTATTGTGTAATTTTGTTTACGTATGGAAATATGTAGGTCAGTATTTTTTATTCTTGTTTATTTATTATATTATTAATGTTAAGGTTGCACTATAGGTGCGTGTGTTTGAACTTAAATATATATATACAAGGCAAACTAAATTTTGCTGTACCTGCCAGAACGTCCAGACACTACGTCCCGTTTCATTTACCTCTTGGTCATTCAAACTTCGTCAAAAATAGTCCCCTGCTTATCTGGTGTTCGTACTACAATGACTTGTCTTGCTGTTTAAGCTTTGAACGCACAATTGCCACTTTACGTATCGACATACTTGCATATCTAACCAGACTTTAAAAGTAGATTGGAAACACGTCCTTTTCACGCCTCTTTAATCTCTTGGATGGATTGGAGACTCGGCCTCTCGAACCATCCAGTCCTGATTAAAAAAAAAAAAAAACAAGTAAGGAAAGGGCTGTCTTCGGCTGTGCCGAAGTCTTTATACCTTTCATGAATATGCACAACTTTTCTCAGTGTCCGCTCCTTACTTACAATTACTCACAAACTCTCCAAAACTGTTAATTTAAAAATACATAGCCAAACCACATATATCGGAGCAATCGGTAATATGGGAGCCAGGCGCGTATTCAGGGGGGGTTTCGGGGGTTCAAACCCCCCCCGAAATTTCCGAAAATTAAAAAATATACGTCTGTACTAGAATAATTACTCTATTTACCTTTAAAACCCCTGTTAAGAAATTAGCATTAATAGCAATAATGAAAATACGAAAGAATAAAATTAAATAATATTTCACACTGAGAGAAGTTATTGGCAGTCGCTAATCAATTGTCAGAGCAAGTCTGAGAGGTCACAACTAAATTCCTGCAACGGTTCACTCATTTGGCCCTTTAAGAAATTCGCGCCAAACTAACTGCTTTTTGAGCTATGAATACAGCGGGCAAAAATCGTAAAAATGAGTGTCCCTCGTTATTATAGTCACGGTTGCCAAAGGTTTAACCAAAAAAATGAACAAGAAGTTAAAAAAAATTTCCAAAAATTACTAAGCAGTACACAACGCAGTCGTATTGAACTATCAGAGAAAGTAACAATTAAATTGTGCTTATACTTGTGAGGTGATACTAAAAGGTGACCCTAATTTGGCAAAAAAAGATTGAAAACGTTTAAAAGAAACGTGCTGTTGAAAAGAAAATGATTAAGAAATATTTTCAAGTATTTCTTGACTATGAAATTGTCATGAATAGCCAACAAATGTTGACGTTCCGTTTTGAATGTTGAATAATTGCAACTTTCCGCTTTTTATATGAATTTCAATGTTATTTCATTTTTTGTTTTTATTTTTCCGAAGCTTCAGTTTTTCTTCAAGAAATAAAGCGACAACTATTTACTTATTGCCAAAGCCTGAAGAAATCCTACACAAAATTTGAAAACAAACAATAAAAATAAATATTGTTTTGTACACGTCTAAAATATTTAGCCTAAATTTAAAACTTTTTGGGGCTACACAGTGTTGTTTGGAATTTTCAGTAAGATTGACTTCCTTTGACTAATTTCATTATTTTTGTATGAAAGAATGTGCAAAAAAACAAGAAAAATACTGCAACTCAAAGTTAAGAACTTTGTGGAAAATTCATGAAAATTCAAGAAAACTCGAAAAATTTTCATAAAAATTTCTTTTTAGTAAAAATATTTAAATTTTTTCGAGTTTTCAGTTTTGTGGCCCGCTCAATTAAAGTGAACAAAGATACCAATCTTATCCGCTAGAAGAACTACTCGATTTTTGGCAATTTTTTTCCTAGCCAAGTGCATTATCTTCCATACAAATTTATAAGCGTAATATTTTTATATGGAAGAAAATGCTCTTGGTCGGCTTTTGACAATTGAACGAGCAGCAAAACTGCATACTCGAAAAAAATCAAAAAAATTTTACGAGAAAGTTAGAAATTTCGATGAAATTTTTTCGAGATTTCTTAAATTTTCATGAATTTTCCACAAACTTTTGAACTTTGATTTGCAGAAGTTTCATTATGTATTTGCACATACTTTCATTCAAAATAATTAAATTAGTCTAAAGGAGTTAATTTTACTGGATATTCCAAAAAAACCCTTTGAACGCAGACATACTGATCTAGGTGTATGACCAAATTTGGTTTAGAATTAAATTTACGACGGTTGTCATAGAAATGCGCCTTATAAAAACTATTTAAATTTTATACCGAAAATGTTGTTAACAATTTTTTATGTTTTTTAAAAAAATGTTAGGTCTCGAACCGACGTGCCTCAAATCAGTGCGCAATGCTCTACCTACTGAGCTACGGCGCACTCATGAATTTTGTGCGAAAAGTACCGTGTTTGTTTATCCCGGTTAAGTTTTAAATCTAAACCGCAAAAAAATTGAGAAAGTTTTGGAATTTATTAAAAAAAAGTTTTAAAAATTGTGTAAACCAATGAATGGTTTAAAATCCAGGCTCAAATTTTTAGCCGTGTAGAAAGAGGAAAATTTCAAATAAATAAAAGTATAAATATGTAATATGTGAAAACATAAATATATGTGTATTTATAGGTAATTCTTATTTACTGACACTTTGGCCAAAACCCCCCCCGAAATTTTTTTCTGGCTACGCGCCTGATGGGAGCTATATGTTATGTAAGTCCGATCTGTATGATTTTCACTACACACATCACTCATATAATAAGTACCAAACCTGCAAAATTCTACGTTTCTAGCTTTCTATTTGAAAAATTTATAGCTCGAAACCCATTTATCGAAACTATCGATTATATGGGAGCTATATGTTATGTTGGTCCGATCCAGGTGATTTTCACTACACACATTACTTATATAGTATGTACTAAACCTGCGGAATTTCGCTCTAATAGCTTTTTAATTGCAAGAGTTAGAGGCCAAAACCCGTTTATCGGAACAATCGATTGTATGGGAGCTATGCGTTGTATCGTTCCGATCTTGCTGGTTCCGACAAATGATTAATCCTATGCAAAATGGCGCCTGCTTGCAAAATTTCATCGAGATATCTCTAAAATTGAGGGACTAGTTTGCGTTCAAACAGACGGACGGACAGACGGACAGACGGACGGACGGACGGACGGACGGACAGACGGACATGGCTAAATCAACTCAGCTCGTCGCCCTGATCATTTCGGTATACTTAATGGTGGGTCTATCTCTTCTTCTTCTCATACTTACAAACATCGGACCAAAGTTATAATACCATTTCATGCTCATGAAAGGTATAAAAATGGCAATAAGCCTTAAATACATAACCAGAAATATTCATCTATACTTCGATTAGAACACGTCCTGCCATACAATGGGCAGATTATAATCTAGTCACTACATATCAAAACTTATCCGACAGAGTCCTTCCTGGCTCATGCGCCCCCTTCTGGGCACTACGCATCTGCTCCCTACTGAGCTAATATTGTTAACTATACTATAAGGATTCCTTAGCATATATTTGAATGATCACATGGACTGAATGGCAGGGGAAACGGAGACTCGGCCTCTCCAACCATCCATTTGTGGAATATGTTAGACTTAAGATTATTTTTCTATGTTAAGTTTTCTTTTGTAACACTTTGTAATTTACAATAGAATGTTATACATTCGCCATCAGCCGACCGCTTTATGTTAGTGTGGACTTAAAATAAAATTAAAATAAAAATAAAAAAATATGTATTAAGATTCTCCGCCGCGTTGAGTGTTCAGCGAAAACTTGACTTCAAACATTTGAGATATGTATCCGTGGCATTGGCTGCGGGGGCGTTGGCGATATGTCGAATTTGTTGCATTTGTTTTTAATCCGTTCGATTAGGAGACATATGGTTATGCATAATGACACTAGCACTGCCGCTATGGTTATGTATGACTGGTGAACCGAAGAGTGCCCTTCTTTGGTAGGAAGATATTTGATGTCTTGGAGTCGTTTTTGAATGCTGGTGATTTGTTCTAATTGCGACTCGAAATTTATATTTGGTTGTAGAAGTTGCTTGACATTGTCGGGGTTAGATTCCCAAATGAAGCATAGGATGTATGTAAGGAGGTGACACTACTTTCGTGTCCATGAATAGTTAGATACCTTCCTTTGATGATACAACTTGGTTCAATAGCCAGAATGCCAGATGCGTTGATATGCACATTAATAATATCGTTGCCGCAAACTGCAGTCATTTCCATAGGTTTGGTTGTTGAGTAGTGTTCATAGCAATAATGGATATGTTGCCTTGAACTTGACTGAAATTGCAGTTTGGCGATGTTCTATTATTGAAGAGGGCAACTTCACAGGAGGAGCTGTCGGATTCTCGGGCGAACCAAACTTGTAGGGACGGACAGAGATACGGATCGTTCATGATTGTGATGCACTTATTGAAATGGAGGCTATTCAACACCACATATTCATCTCGGTGGTCATTTATAGCCAAATACTCAATGTTCGTTTGTATGACGATCGTCGTGTTTCCTGCCTGCGTAGGAATGGGAATGACCTGATACAGCTCAAAACGTTCATGGTTGACTAAAGGTATATCAGCGATGAAAATCAGCTTAAATTTCCGTGGTTGGTGTGGGTGAGGGCAGCTACTAGGTCAGTTTCGATTCGTTGCAAGTCTGAAGCGAGCTTATTGAGTTGAATTGCTAACGACATGATGTGTTGTCCTTGTCTTAACTTCGACTTTTCATCTTCAATAGAATTTAAGTCACTGTATATTCTTTGCGTAAGTTGCGACAAGCGTGTTTTTGTATTGATTTCGCTCTCCCTGAGGACGTTGATTGTAGAATCAATCACGGAGGTTTGATTTTTGGCCAGAACCTGTACGAAGTTTTCATTTTCCTTAACGTCGGTTATAATTTGAGACATATGCTCTGCGTAATCTGAATCCAAGACCCCAAAAAGAGCATGAGCCACATTGCCAATTACGTTTATGGCCCCTCTTCGCCTTCGTTTCATCGATAAAAGGTCAGATTCCTGGATTAGATTGTCCCAGGTATGTCGAAGTTGTTGTGACATAGAATCACAAGACTCGCTGGCTACTGATCGGTTGCAGGACCTTGCCAGTGATGTTGATCCTATACCTTCGAAATACAGCCCGGGGTTGCTTGGGAATTCCATAATCTTGATGGGAGAGGCTAATATCAGAGGCAGCAATAGGAGTGAGATAAAAACTGTACTGAACAGTCCTTGCGAGCTATATGAGACAATCTTTCTTTTTCGTTGGTTTGTGCTGTTGTCGTCCTTCGATGAATGTTGTCTTTTTTATGCTGGAGCTGGGTTGGACTCATCATATTCAGCGCACTCGAGTTGGGTATCATTGAGTACCGGTACAAGTCTGTGTATAGGCCTTTTTATTGTTGCTCTCGCTGTTTTTACGTCGCATACCCGAACTAGTCCATCGTCTCCCTTGTAAATCCGTGTAATTCTGCCCAACGGCCATTGTAATACTGGAACGTTATCTTCTTTGAGAATGACAAGCATCACGTTGGGTGAGGCCGATTTCCACTTTCCTCTTTGCTGTAACTCTTGTAGGTAGTTTTGTGTCCATTCCTTCCAAAAGTTATGTTTAATTTCTGAGGTTAATTTCCACCTACCGCCGAGGGACATTTTTGTTGGTTTAGCATTGACATCCACAGCTGATGTTAGTGGTTCTCCTACCAGAAAGTGACCTGGAGTGAGCGCGTTGAAATCATCATAACTAGGCGAGAGTGGGACTAGTGGTCTGGAATTTAAAATGGCTTCTATTTCCACAATGACTGTTTCTAACTCTTCATACGTTAGCGATGCGGCTGACACACTTTTTACCAAATGATGTTTGGCGGATTTGACGGCTGCCTCCCAAAGTCCCCCGAAGTGGGGAGCTCTTGGTGGGATGAATTTGAAATGGATGGATTTATCACTGCATACTCGGATTATTTTTTCTTGGGCTGATTGAGAGTAGATAGACTCCTTTAGCTCAGCCAGTTTGTTGCTTGCCCCAACAAAATTCGTGGCGTTGTCAGAATATAATGTTTGACAATGTCCTCTCCTGCTAATAAACCGTCTTAGTGCTCCTATAAAGGCCTCTGTTGATAAATTCGAAACAACCTCCATGTGTGTAACAAAACTGCAAAAGACGGCAACATAAGCCTTGTCAGGTCGTTTTCCCCTAATCTTGTGGTGAATCCAAATTGGTCTAAAGTAGTCCACTCCCGCTGTTATGAACGGTCGTGCTGGTGTCACCCTGCAAGCGGGTAGATTTTCCATTAGTTGCTTAAAGAGGATTGGCCTTGCTTTGGTGCACCGTATGCATTTGTGTACGATGCTTCGTGCAACTGACTTTCCGTTTGTGATTCAGAAGTTTGTTCTTGTTGCGGCTAACAAAGCCTGTGGGCCGCAATGATGGGTTTCTTCGTGAATCATGGTGACTAGAAGTTTTACTATGTCGTGATTGTGAGGAAGTATGGCAGGATGTTTTGTTTTGAATGGTAGCGTGGATTGCTGAAGACGGCCACCTACTCGCATTATTTGGTGTTCGTCTAAGAATGGGTTAAGTGAGGCCGATGGGCTAGCTTTGTTAACAGCTGTATTGTTCGAGAGTTTTTCGAGTTCTTCCTCAAATTCAGTTGCTTGAATCATCCTCATTATCACTATTAATGCATTTTACATTTCGAATGCATTGAGTGCCTTATTGGTTGGCCTGAGTTGTTTGGCTATTTTGGTGTTTTCTGGGAACCTTAGTATATACCCAATTATTCGTTGAAGTGTTTTGAAGGAGTTTCGGTGGTTTATTTGGCCTATTATCTCTATCCAACTTGATTTCCTTGATGATACAGTCAGGACACGTTTTGTCATCTTACGTTCCTCGTCACCTGTGGAATTCGGGGTTCGTGACCATGGTTTTGGCCAATCTCTTTCTCCAGAGAGGAATAGTGGGCCATAAAACTATATCGAGTGGTGTGCTAAAGTTTCTGGAGGTATTCCCCTGGATATTGCGTCCGCTGGATTTTCTTTGGTACTGACGTGATGCCATTGCTCTGGCAAGCTTAGGCACTGAATCTTGGCAAAGGTATGGAATGATGATGGTGAATTTATCCAGGCTAGGACAATTTGGGAGTCTGTCCAAAAGAAATGCTCTTTATTTTGAAGCCGTAGGTCCTGTTTCACCTTGCTTGTCAGCTCTGCACCTAACACGGCCGCGCAAAGCTTCAATCGTGGCAAGGTTTGTTTTTTTATTGGCGCCACTCTTGACTTAGAACAGATCAGCCTGGTTGTTATGGTACTATCGGTATATGTTGACCGAATGTAGATTGCAGCTCCGTAGGCACGTTCTGATGCATCGACAAAGGTGTGAATTTCAATTGATGTTGTTCTTTTATGGTTGAACACAAAACGTTCGACCTTGATCTCATTAACCGCTTCTATGCTTGATCGAAAGTCATTCCATTGCCTTTGAAGATGTGCGGGTAATTCGTCATCCCATGTGAGTGGTAGTTGCCATAATTCTTTTAAAAATATTTTTGCCTTTACTAACTCATTTTTTTTAAATTTGTGAGTTTGAGATATAAATTGCCTACGGAAAAAAACCAAAATAGGCAAACATTTCATGAGCATCACTTTTTATACATATTGCTTAAAATGCTTAATTTTGATTTTATTTTTCAATGTATTTTGTTGTTGGATTTGCGATCTATTTTGTTTACAAATTTGTAAGTTATGAGCAATCTCGAGACCAATTAACAATAATTCTAAGCGAATTAATATTGTCAGTTTTTTGGGAAAAATTGATAATTGGAGAAAAATTACAAAGAAAACTCAACAGCGATGGATAGGATTACATGTTTCAGAGTTTCCAGGCTCATCATCAGATCCCTTTCTGGACACTGGGATTCGAACCAGTGTCTGCACCAAAGCCCGTGTTAGAAAATTCTAACACTAAGCTATGATGCCCTGTGACGTCACAATGCACTTATCTCCACTTCAATTAATTCCCTTTTGTTTGTTTGTTCAAGATAAGTTTCTTCAAGAATTACTTCCTTTTTTCCATTTTTGTTAAAGTCATCAAAGAATATGTACATGAAAATTTTTGTTTTTTGAAGAATGTTTGTTTTCTTTTATTCACTTTTTGTAAAAAATAAACTTTTTTTGTTACACTTTAAATTTGGCATTATTTCTTGTTTCCGTGCAACAAAATCTCTTGATCGTCACAAAATATCTTGAGCGTCACACTTAGTTTTTTTTTCTTTAAAACGCTTATAATTGCAGTTTTTTAAATACATTGTTACAAGCCTATTACTTTGCAAGTAACCAATTAGTTCATGTCTTTTTTTTGACAAAAATTTACATATTTTCATCTTAAAATTTTTAAATAACTAGTCACTTAAAAAAAAATCACGGTGAATCGTGATTTTGTGTTTATAATCGAAAAGGTTATTTTCGCAAAAGTCAATCTTGAAAAACAAAAGAACATCGTAGTAAACTGGAATTTCAAATATATTTGCATTTTCAGCGATGATTTAAACATATTTGGTGTGTGACGCTGAAGATAGAAATCATAGAAAACCTAAAAAAAACCAAAAATATTGATTTTATTGAGCGCCTAAAGGTACCGGAGGTTTCTTCATCAATTTCTGCATAAATTGGCCACGCTTACAGGCGAATTGGAAAAACTTTAAAAATGAGCAAAAAAACTCGGTGTGTACGTTTTTTTTAAATTGACCCATATGCAATTTTTCCAATGCTTCCACATGGCCTTCCTGTCCCTTGCATTATGAGTAATTTTTTGACCCATGTAGTTGGCCTTTTTAATCTTAATAAGTTTTTTATAATAACGCTTATAAGTGTTGTACTCATTCCAATCACCAGTTTGTAGAGCAAGCTTGTACAAATCATGTTTGTGTCTGTTCACATTTGCTAATTCGGAGTCGTACCATTTATTCATAAGTTTTACATTTGCATCCTTAGAGTAGGTCAACGTGGTCATCGCGTCCACTAAGTTATTAAACAACAATGTTGCCTTCTCTTCGGTTCTGAAAGTCAGTAAAGTTAAACTCTCGTAACTGGTTAAGAAGGTTATCACAACTCTAAAGTTCTTGTAACTCTCATTCGATGCCGGTTAATCCACTCCAAGCTAAAATGTATCATATCTTGGAAGTGTGAATAACTATTAATTCACAACCGTGTATGTAATAACATGAGGTCGTAAATATAATGACCAATAGTTGCTTTTATATAAGGAAACTTTTTTTATTGAATAATTTTTACACAAAAAGAACGTACATAAACTTAAAAAATAAGACTTCAATTTAAAAGATATTTCCTTTGGCGTAACTAACAAACAAATTTTGCTTTTTTAGGAAATAAATACAATGAACATAAATTATTTATTAATAAAACAAGCAAAAAACAAAACTTAGTTCAACTTTGAACAATCCTTACATTTTTAGTATAGAAACTGGATTGACTCTTTTTTTACGCGGTTACTCGCGGGGTGAAAAATTCACCCCAACAAAACTTTGACCGATCTGTTAAGCCCAACGGTAAGAGTGATACTGATCAGCGTGCACTGGTAAATAAATAACACCAAAACATTAAGCTATTAGAGCATTCATGGTCCTTTTGCAAATATTAACAAAGATATGACAAAAAATTAAAGCAGTGGAATGAAAATTTCACCCCGTGCGGGTAACGGCGGGTTAAGAACTTCAGGTCCTCAAATTTTTGTCCATTCGCTAATGGGGCTGACAATCGCATACTGGATGTTATTGCTGCTCGTAGATGTGTGTCTTTTTTATAGCCAGCGTACTAAATAGTACTAGTACAAAGGTGTTCTAATTTCGTCCACATAACGGTACTACGTAACGGCGCAAAATAATCGAGTTAAATAGATATAGAGTTCCAGGAATGTAAGTTCTTAGGTTGAAAAGAGGAATTGATTTAGGCATGTCCGTCCGTCTGTCCGTCCGTGTACACGATAACTTGAGTAAAAATTTAGATATTTGCATTAAATTTGTTATACAGGTTACTTTTTGGCCCTTTTTCGATATCGAAAATCACATAAATTAACATAAGTTGAGTAAAACTTGAGATATTCGCATGAAAATTTCTTCAGTTAATTGTGTCTATACATTCTAGGGCCTATATCATTGCCAAGGCATGCTATTGTATCTTGTTCTAAAAACTAACGCTGGGTATTTAATGTTCGGTTCACCCGAACTTAGATTTAATTACTTGTTTTCAATTAATGACGTAACAAAGCACAAAAGTTCCTCAAATGCAGCAGAATCCATTCTTAAACAATTTTTATATTCCACAACCTTTTCTTTTTAGTCTTTCTTTTTTTTTTTAATAAAACTACTGCAGTGGGAAGTAGCAAAAAATCGTCATCCGATGACGACATGTTTACGTCCGCACACTACGATATTTTGTTGCAAATGGTGTTGACGATTTATGCTTGATAGTAGCCGGGCAAGCTTCAAGCCGCCCACACTCAACCCGACACTCACACATCTACTCGTTGCTCCGGTAACCATAATTCAAAGATTGAGGTTGCCGCTGAGCTTTTCAAGTCATGTTTTGCATAATCACGATATGCACATACAGCGTAAGCGACATTTGTGACCAACACTTTTATAACCCTGGTTATTAACACTTATTTATCCATACAGACATATATACTCAAACTTAAATATCACATACGCCGTTTTAAAAATGTTAATTACGTCGTTTTGCAGAATCACCAGCGATATATACAATGTATACATAAAATATATTAGAAATTCTTTTCCAATGTTTAAATTGTGTTTTAGGTATTAAGTTAGGTAATATGAATACTTACGACGTATAGCTAAAGCAATCGTCAAATTACGGACGCACGTTTTGGAGTCTGTTCCTCTTCAACATATTTTTTCGGCAACCACGTGTGCCATCACCTTACTCCATGATTGCGAACTGTCATCGTCAAAATCGGACAGTTCATCACTTGATGGGGCAATGGGTTCATTGAATTCAGGCACAGTATTTTCGTTAAAAAAAAAAACCACTTGAGGGCACAAAAACTTCACTTGGTGCAAAGGACACTTGCTTACAATTATCAGCACTCATTAATAAATAAATTATTTCTTTGCACAGCGTTTTTTTACTTCTTAAGCGCGGCATTATGTATTATTTTCGAACGCGATTATTTTAGTTCAACAGAAAGAACTGAAACTGAAAGAAAACACGTCTTACTTCATCTAAAGCTCAATTTTCATCTTAATGACAAATGAAAACTATTTTTTTCATACCTCTCGTAAACATTTGCATTTTGCTTAAAATTGTAATATGTAAGTTTATTAACATTTTCTCAAGCCTTACAAAGCGATTATTTAAAAAGCTATGTAAAAACTTAAAATGAAAAACACTTATTTAATGTTTATTACATCAAGCTTACATAAACATATATTTAAAAACATTTTCTATAAACATTTGCATTTAACTTAGAAAGGTAAATGATTTAGAAAACTTTGTTTTTGAACTTTATAAAAGCTTACATTAACTAAACTTACAAATAAACTGATATTGAAAACACTTACATTTCGCTTATTAAAACAAGTTTAATTCAAGTTATTTTTAAAAACACTTACAGAAATGCTGGCTGGGTAGACACAATGTCGGAAGCTTCTAACTTCTTTGGGTTTAACAACTCGTCATGGGCCGTCTGGGTTTTATCCATATTGCCTTCAAGTCCTCTTGTAAAGCAGCGAGAGTATACCTGGTGTGGGCCGAATCCTCCATTTGCTTATAATCTGATACAATCGAATCAGCCAGCCTAATGAAGCATTCCATACTGGATTTAGAGGAACTTCAGAATCAAAACAAAACTAGAAAAATAGCTGTAGATACGAGAAATTCCAACTCTTAATGAACCCAACAACTTAGTGAAATTTGCAAGGAAAATAATTCTAGCCTTCGATTTAACTGCTGTACTCGTTTATTACCAAAAGTGAAAAAAAATAGTTGAGTTTATTGTGAAAGTGAGGTTATGTTCCCCTTGCAGTTAAAAGGTTAATTTTTGATAAAATTTAAATAGTGAATTAATGAACACAATTCGTTTAACGCACTTATGTTTGACTAGCAGATGCCCGCGACTTTGTCTGCGGAACTTACCTCATTTCAGTGGCTATATGTTTCTGAATACAAACTAAGAGATTTGTAATATCTATTTTACGCTATTTTAAATTATTTATTCACAAAATTTCTTTATAAACTATGTTTTTTGTAGTATCATCCATTGATAAAATAAAGAGGTTATTCGGGTTAGTTACTCGAGAGCAAGCAACGTACAATTGGCCATGAGAGAAACAGCTGCTCCTTAGGTCGACACCAACAGCATTAAGTGTCTGCCCCCGCGACTTATTAATGGTCATTGCAAAGAAAACGCTAACACGAAACTGTATTCTTTTAAATTGGAAAGGGAAGTTGCTGGGTATAAGTGGTATACGTGGTATGAAAACAATCTCCCCTACACCACAGCGTTCTGCTTCAATAACGTGCGCCTGCATCTTGTGTACTTTAAGTCTCGTTCCGTTGCATAATTTTGGTGGCGTTAAATTTCTCAGGAGCATTATTGGAACACCGATTTTCAAAACGATTGTATGTGCAGGTAAGCCGTTTGCAGTTAATGAATTCAAAAATTCAACGGGATAGTTAGTTGCATCATCTTGATCGATTACAGTATTAATCGAGGTATATACTCTCTCATTTCCTTCGATTTGCGACAGAATATTACTACTAATGGCCGCCGCCTACTCATTTTTGGGCGTTAAAATTGCTCGCTCGCAAAGCCAGTTATTCGGACGCTGTAATATTTGTGTAATATTATTGTACACAGAGTGAATGAGTTCAGCCTCTGTGTGGACAATTTTTCCGAGTGTCTTAGGTATTCTAATTTGGTTGCTTTCTTCATTTTTTGGCAGAATCGGTTGTTTTTTATAAACCCTCTACAAAGAAGCTCCAATAAAGTACTTTTTTGGAAAATAGAAATCGGTTTAGACGTTTAGCCAGCAATCGCGGTAATACGAAAGACATTTCATTTTTATATACATATGTACACATATAGATAAGGCAAAATGATGAGAATTTGCATGTAATTAGAGTATTTTTTTAAATAATTTTGATTAATATGCTGACTTATTCGCCATGTCCCATTTTTTGTAATAGAGCTCTTCCTTCCAAAAGAAACATACGTGGTAAAAAGTACCAAAAACAGACCATAAATAGGGATTTTCTCAATATCTCGACTCTAGTGCCACCTATCGTGGAAATTTTTTTCAACACAATTGTTGATCATATATTAAACATACGTGCCAAATATGATTAAAATCGGACCATAAATGCGGATTTTGTGAATATAGCGACTCCTGCGCCACCTAGCGGAAAAAGTTATATGTATTATTGGTGAGACGTATCCAAGGAACAAACTGTCAAAATTTGAAAACAATCCGTTTAGTAGTTTTCGAGCCAATTGATTACATAAAAACCCCCTACATTTTTATATATATAGACTAGCTGAGCCCGGCAAACGTTGTTTTGCCTTTGTTTTTTTGTTATTGTATACCTAGGATCATTATGAACCTAGATCATTGTGAGCCTCTGTTAAAAAGAAAACTATGAAAAACACACCACTAATTTTCTCAATTCATTGTATTTCTTTAAAAAATAACGGTTATATAAAATGATTTAATTAGCCAATAATACATCCGCAGCACATAAACTATTTTTTTCTATAACAAATTATTCAATAGCCAATATGGTAATATAATCACAGCACATAAACTTTTTTTTTAAATTAAAAATTATTCAAAAGCGAAAATATGCTCATTTGATTTAATTGTTTTTTCCCCAATCAAATTTGAAATAAAAATTTGTCAAATGTTAAAATATTTTGATTGAGAGGAAGAGGGGTAGTGAAAGCTTTCTTACCTCGCGGTAATACTAACCAAGGTTTATGATACAAAAGCTACAATAAATAAAAAGTTTTAAATTTTCTTGTCAAAATGATATATTATCAAAATGATATATTATACTTTTATACGCTACGACATCCGTCAGCGTACCAAACCACTCCCTGTTGAAACCTTTCATTTGGTACCCATATTTCGATACCCATATTGTGTAAACACCTTCTAGGGTCACCCCTGGTCCACATTTTGGTCGATATCTCGGAAAACGGGTTGTATAGGGTCTTGAAACTTCATATAAACCATATATGGACCACTGCCTACGTAGTGTATAAGTTTGGTTGAAATCGCACAACCCGTTTATGTGTAGTTCGGCGACGTACATATACGGGGACTTATTTTTATATATATAGATAAAGGAAAATGCAGTACTCACAATAACGTTAATAAATATTACATATTTCGGCAACATAAATAAATACAAACTTCGTTGTTTTTTCTATAATTTCACAAAATATTGAATAATATTGAGCAAACACTTTTTAGAGTCACGCCTGGTCCACCTTTTCTGTCGATATCTCGGAAACGGGGTCCCATATGGGACTTTGAACCACTTCCTGTTAAAACCCTCATCAACACCTTTCATTTGGTACCCATATTTCGATACCCATATTGTGTAAACACCTTCTAGGGTCACCCCTGGTCCACATTTTGGTCGATATCTCGGAAAACGGGTTGTATAGGGTCTTGAAACTTTATATAAACCATATATGGACCACTGCCTACGTAGTGTATAAGTTTGGTTGAAATCGCACAACGCGTTTATGAGTAGTTCGGCGACGTACATATACGGGGACTTATTTTTATATCCTATCCTACTAATATTATAAATGTGAATGTAGCGATGTTTGGATGTTTGGATATTTGGATGTTTGGATGTTTGGATGTTTGGATGTCCAGACGTTTGCTTTTGTTCCCTAAAAACGTGAGAATGGCTTGACGGATTTTGTTTAAATTTATCACGCCTACAGGTTATAGTCTGGAAGGAGCTATAGGCTATTTTTTTTTTAATTTTGGGGGTTCCGACCCTGCTAGGGACCGTTTCTTTTCGAAATTTTTTTTATTCCATATAACTCTAAGTATATTGAACCTATACTTATGATATTTCGCATATAGGTATAGAAAGATCGTACAGTATGGGTATCAAACGAAAGGCGAAGGCCCCAGGTTTCATTTTTTCTTCGGCACGTTTTCGATTACCTCTCCATTAATTTGTATTGTAAGAGTTTCTTGAGTGTTGAATACCATCATTTTTGTCTTTTGCAAGCAATTATCATTTAATACTCTTTGTATGTCCCGTTTATAAATACCATCTTTGAGCCAATCAATGTTTATATCACCAAGAACTACTATTTTACCGCCTTCATGCGAGATTGCTTCGATCGTTTCCTGAAAAATACTACAGAATTCTCTCTCGGAACTATTTGGTGATCTATAAATCGCTAATATCGTAATTTGGCTTCCGTAGTACTGGCATTTACACGCAAGTATCCATAGTTTTGATGGAAAAATTCTATCGAATCATATAGTAGCATTTAATTCTTTTCTTGTATAGATTTTTACACCGCCTGTTCTAGTTGAATTCGAGAAGCATGTCATGTGCTCGTAGTTATTGAGTTCTATTTCATGTTCGTCGATATCGCTCGTGACGTGCGTTTCTGTTAGGACCAAAAAGTCGTAATTCCCGCTGTCAGCCAATACTTCCACATCATTAAAGTTATTAAGAAGGCCTTGAATATTTGTATAATACCCACATATTTGCTTTGATTGCCCGAAAACCTTAATATTACCCTGCAATATGGGTATCAAACGAAAGGGGATAGCTCCAGGTTTTATTTGGACTTCGATAGGTTTCGATAAATTTATCGATAACTGAGTTATCGGTGAAAATTTTATTGCACAAAAACCTTAAAATTGCTCTACAATATGGGCATCAAACTAAAGGGGAAGGTGCCAGGTTTCATTTGTACTTCAATATATTTCGATAAATTTATCGATAACTGAGTTATCGGTGAAAATGCGATTGCCCGAAAACCTCTATATTACCCTACAATATGGGTATCAAACTAAAGGGGAAGGCCCCAGGTTTCATTTGTACTTCAATATATTTCGATAAATTGATCGATAACTGAGTCATCGGTCAAAATGCGATTGCCCGAAAACCTCTATATTACCCTACAATATGGGTATCAAACGAAAGGAGATAGGTCCAGGTTTTATTTGGACTTCGATATATTTCGATAAGTTTATCGATAACTGAGTTATCGGTGATTGCCCAAAAAACTTAACATTACCCTATAATATGGGTATAAAAGGAAAGGAGAAGGCAGCAGGTTTCATTTGGACTACGATAGGTTTCGATAAATTGATCGATAACTGAGTTATCGGTGAAAATGTGATTGCCCAAAAACCTTAAACTTGACATACAATATGGATATCAAACGAAAGGGGAAGGTCCCAGGTTAAGTTATCGGTCAAGATTCGATTGCCCGAAAACCTTAATATTACCCTGCGATATGGGTATCAAACGAAAGAAGATAGCTCCAGGTTTCATTTGGACTTCGATATATTTCGATAAATTGATCGATAACTGAGTTATCGGTGAAAATGTGATTGCCCAAAAACCTTAAACTTGACATACAATATGGATATCAAACGAAAGGGGAAGGTCCCAGGTTAAGTTATCGGTCAAAATTCGATTGCACAAAAACCTTAAAATTGCCCTACAATATGGGTATCAAACGAAAGGGGAAGTCCCCAGGTTTCATTTGTACTACAATATATTTCGATAAATTGATCGATAACTGAGTCATCGGTCAAAATGCGATTGCCCGAAAACCTCTATATTACCCTACAATATGGGTATCAAACGAAAGGAGATAGCTCCAGTTTCATTTGGACTTCGATATATTTCGATAAATTTATCGATAAATGACTTATCGGTGATTGCACAAAAAACTTAACATTACTCTATAATATGGGCTATAAAACGAAAGGAGAAGGCAGCAGGTTTCATTTGGACTACGATAGGTTTCGATAAATTGATCGATAACTGAGTTATCGGTGAAAATGTGATTGCCCGAAAACCTCTATATTACCCTACAATATGGGTATCAAACGAAAGGAGATAGCTCCAGGTTTCATTTGGACTTCGATATATTTCGATAAATTTATCGATAAATGAGTTATCGGTGATTGCCCAAAAAACTTAACATTACTCTATAATATGTAGTAGTAGTAGTAGTAGTAGTAGTATTTATTAGTATAATTCAATACTCTTTTACATTTTGAGTTAAATATTAAAAATTAAACATTCTTTAAATAATATTGCTTTTTATATATTCTATACATTTTCGTTTAAATGAATTTATATTCACTTCCTCTTTTGCCTCTTGCAGTAGTCTATTGTACAGCTCTAGCCCTTTGTAAAATATTGATTCTCTCGCTGCTGTGGTTCTTCTAAAATCCAGTCTAAAGTCATCTGCGTTGCGTAGTGTGCGAAATTGTTGGGTATCTCGTACATATGCGACATTTTCAGTTAAATATAGTGGTGCCATTTTGTGTTTTATTTTAAAGACAGTTATAAGTGTGCATAATTTAAGCCTCTGGCTAATGCTTAGCCATTTCAGCATATCAAGCATTGTTTGTGTATGTGTAAAGCGACTGCATTTAAGAATGCACCGCATACCTTTATTTTGGAGCTTTTGCAACCTATCTATTTGCGTAGCTTTGCTACATGTGTATATAATTGAAGCACAGTACTCGAAATGTGGTTTTATTACAACATTATATATATTTATTGCTCTCACGGTATCTAACTGATTACGTATTCTCTTTAGGAAGCCAATTTTTTTACCGATTTTTTTGCATATATAGTCTATGTGATCTTTTAGTTTGATTTGCGTGTCAATTAATAGACCCAGGTATTTTATGTTCGGCACGTTTTCGATTACCTCTCCATTAATTTGTATTGTAAGAGTTTCTTGAGTGTTGAATACCATCATTTTTGTCTTTTGCTCGTTTAACTTCAATTTGTTCATATTAAGCCATGTGTTGATTCGTTCTATGTCACTCATTATTTTATATTTGCACTCATTTATATCATTGGCTTTTACATATATCAGTGTGTCATCTGCATACATTGTAATTTTTGAGTTTTGCAGAACTAGTGGCATATCGTTTATGTATATGATAAATAGTAATGCACCTAGGACTGAGCCCTGCGGAACACCGAATTCTACTTCAAGACTTTCAGAGACTGTCCCGTTTACTTTAGTTTTTTGAAATCTCTGATATAGGAATGCCCTAAACCAATTGAGCTCATTTCCCTCTATGCCGTACATATATAGTTTTTGAACTAAAACATCTCTGTCGATCGTTTCGAAGGCTCTTTTAAAGTCTAGGAATATCGCTATAACCTTTTGTTTGGAATCATTACCTTTTAATTCATCGATTACGTAGTGTGCCGTGCTTTCGCACGAGTGATTCCTTCGGAAACCTGATTGGTATTTCGAGAACAGGTTATTCTCTTCAATATAATTCTGCAACTGCTTCTTTACTATACTTTCTAGGAGTTTCTCTATTGTTTTAAGACTATTTATTGGTCTATATTCTTCACACTTTATAGTATTTTTTACTTTTTCGACCGGCGTTACAATCGACGTTTTTAATGTTGTTGGGAATTGGCCTGATATTATGGATTCATTTACAATCTTTGTGATGGTTTCGCCCAATATGTGCCAGTTATGTATAATAAGATTTGGACTTATTTTATCACAGTCCGCTTTATTTTTTAATTTCTTGCATGTCTCAAGCACTTCGCTGTTGGAGACTTCTTGAAATCTGAATTTGGCTTGGGTTCTCGTTATCACGTTCGCATATTGCACCTGAGGTATAGATTCTCTTATATTAATTACACTTTTTACAAAATATGCATTAAATTTATTGGCTATATCATAATTATTATGGATTGTTTCACCATCAAATGTTACTTCTTTTATTGTATTAATTTTTTGCTTCAGCACAAGGCATTTTATATTATTCCACATTTCTTTTTGGCTTTTCGAACTGCTTATTTTATTCATAACATATCTATTCTTGGCACTGGTAATGCTAGCTTTATATGCGTTTCTTATTTCTTTGTACTGGGCCCACATATAATTTACGTTTTGAGCTTTTGCAGCACGATATGCTTGAACTTTAGCTGTTTTTAGGTTTCTCAAGCTATTGCTAAACCATCCATGTGAGTTGTTGGAGGTATTAATTCTTTTAATGCCGATATTTTTTGTTATATTTTCTGTTAAGCATCTCTCAAATTTTTCTACGTTTTTGTTAATACCAATTGCGTATCTATATGACGTGTCGTGTCTTTCTAGCTGTTGTGTGAAACTAACTCTATTATATCTGAAATATTCTACTTCACGAATGGTATGCCTTCTAATAATATTTGATGCCGGAATAACTATATCGATTGCCTCATGGTCTGCAATTTTTTGGCTTGTGTTAACTTGGACGTTTGTTCCAGTTATATTGGTAATAACGTAATCAATTAATGTTCGGGAAGTAGGCGTTATCCTGGTGAAATCGTTGACCCTTTGTTGCAAGCAATTATCATTTAATACTCTTTGTATGTACCGTTTATAAATACCATCTTTGAGCCAATCAATGTTTATATCACCAAGAACTACTATTTTACCGCCTTCATGCGAGATTGCTTCGATCGTTTCCTGAAAAATACTACAGAATTCTCTCTCGGAACTATTTGGTGATCTATAAATCGCTAATATCGTAATTTGGCTTCCGTAGTACTGGCATTTACACGCAAGTATCCATAGTTTTGATGGAAAAATTCTATCGAACCATATAGTAGCATTTAATTCTTTTCTTGTATAGATTGTTACACCGCCTGTTCTAGTTGAATTCGAGAAGCATGTCATGTGCTCGTAGTTATTGAGTTCTATTTCATGTTCGTCGATATCGCTCGTGACGTGCGTTTCTGTTAGGACCAAAAAGTCGTAATTCCCGCTGTCAGCCAATACTTCCACATCATTAAAGTTATTAAGAAGGCCTTGAATATTTGTATAATACCCACATATTTGCTTTGGTTGCTAGTAACCGATTTTTTTGCGTTTTAGTTCCAGTTTATTTTGATATACCGGGCAAATCCTACTTTGAGTTGAATGGTTTATGTCAACACCGAGATTAAATTTTTCATTCGCACGCATACAGTTAACACATTTCTGAGTTACTGGTTTAGTGCACTCCCTCGATCTATGTTTCTCGAGACATTTAAAACATACGTCGTCGTTTTTGCAGTCTACTGCTTTATGATTATAACCCTGGCATTTATAACATCTCATAATATCCACACTATCAAATACTTTACATTTTTCCCAGCCAATGTTTATTTTTTCACTGTTTATAACAGCGGGAAAAGTCTCTGGATCAACTTCCAGAACTGCGTTGTAGAGTATTCTGTTATCCTTGTGTACCTCATACATTCGAATCAGTTTTACCTCACTGCTTTCTAACACCTGGTTCTGTTTTTTAAGCTTTTCTATTAATGACTTTCCGTCATGTTTATACCTCATCAGCGATATCATAAATCTCGGTTTTATTGCCTTAGGTATTTGCACATCATAGTTGTCTCCAATATTTTTTTCTATAGTGGTTTTAATTTTTTCTCTTTCGCTTTCGTTTTCTGCTTCAATTACCAATATTCCACTTCGCCTTGTTTCAATATTTGCTATTTTTAAATTAACCGGATCGACTTTTGCATTTAAGTCCAGCTTTGTTTTTTCGCTTCCCTGCTTTGCTTTTGGTTTCACCACTAAGGGTGCATCTTTTCTCAGATCTGGCATCACTACTTTGGCATTACTGTTTTTCACCACTTTTGCATACGACTGTTTATTATTATCACCCGTTTTGTTGACATTCTTCAATTCTTTAATTTCATTACATAGCTTTGTGTTTTCTTTTGTTGTCGATTCTAGTTCTTTGCATATTTTTTCGCTTTGGTTATTAAAATTGGTTGATATTTCTTTAATCTTATGCATTTCTCGCACACTTCGTTCACATACTGCTTGCGCTTTTTGCATTGCTTCAATTCTTTCGCTATATTTTGCTTCAATCGCCTGGAGCAGATTTTTAATTTCTTGCTCATTGGTTTTTAGCGCGCTTTCAAATTCATTTTTATATTCCCTTAATCTAGAGCCATTTTTTTCGACTACATTTTGCACCTCTTTAATTGCTAAGTCTACATTGCTTATATAGAGAACGCATTCATCGCACATGTACCTAAGAATGGGAAATTCGGCTAGCTTTTGTAATGCAAATTGGTCTATTCCGGAGCACTTAGGTTGCGAATGGTAAATCTTGCCACATACTCCCGCACACCTTATTCCCGTCTCACCACGAATCTGTATCTTGCACTTTTTGCAATCCATGGATTGCTTTTTTTGTTCCTTTCCTCTCTTCCTTTTTTATTAAATTGTATATACGTATGTATGTGCATGTATTTTAATGCACACCGCTGATGAAACTTCGATTTTTAAAAGTTTTCAACCAGTTTGCAGGTTGCATTCATATCACCACCCATACAAGTGTTATATACTATATTTCTTTATATTTTGTGCCACTAATTTCTCTTTATTTTTAAATAAATATTAATTTTTCACAGCTTGCAAATTTTTCGACTTGTATTAACAGTTACACATAATATTTTTTATTTCTCTTTCTATTTGATAGATTATATCGTCGATTGTAAGCAATCCAGCCAATACAACGAAAGGTGAAGGCAGCAGGATTCATTTGGACTACGATAGGTTTCGATAAATTGATCGATAACTGAGTTATCGGTGAAAATGTGATTGCCCAAAAACCTTAAACTTGACCTACAATATGGGTATCAAACGAAAGGGGAAGGCTCCAGGTTTCCTTTGTAATTGGATATATTTCGATAAATTGGTCGATAACTGAGTTATCGGTCAAAATGGGATTGCCCGAAAACCTCTATATTACCCTACAATATGGGTATCACACGAAAGGAGATGGCTCCAGGTTTCATTTGGACTTGGATATATTTCGATAAATTTATCGATAAATGAGTTATCGGTTATTGCCCAAAAAACTTAACATTACTCTATAATATGGGCATAAAACGAAAGGAGAAGGCCCAGGTTTCATTTGTACTTCGACATATTTCGATAAATTGATCTATAACTGAGTTATCGGTAAAAATGAGATTGCAGAAAAAATTTAATATTACCCTACAATATTGTAACAAATCAATATTTGAAGTTGAATTCATCTTGGCACAATTTGTCAAAATTGAATTCTTGAAAGGCCCAGTAACGTTAAGAACGAATACCTCAAAAGAACATTTTTGAAAACCGGTTTTCAATACTCTTTTTTCAAAATTTTCAAAATATTCGAATTTGGTAAATTCTTCAGTAGGCAATAATCCTACTAATATTATAAATGTGAATGTAGCGATGTTTGGATGTTTGGATATTTGGATGTTTGGATGTTTGGATGTTTGGATGTCCAGACGTTTGCTTTTGTTCCCTAAAAACGTGAGAATGGCTTGACGGATTTTGTTTAAATTTATCACGCCTACAGGTTATAGTCTGGAAGGAGCTATAGGCTATTTTTTTTTTTTAATTTTGGGGGTTCCGACCCTGCTAGGGACCGTTTCTTTTCGAAATTTTTTTTATTCCATATAACTCTAAGTATATTGAACCTATACTTATGATATTTCGCATATAGGTATAGAAAGATCGTACAGTATGGGTATCAAACGAAAGGCGAAGGCCCCAGGTTTCATTTTAGCTTCGATATATTTCGATAAATTGATCGATAACTAAGTTATCGGTCAAAATTCGATTGCCCGAAAACCTTAATATTACCCTGCAATATGGGTATCAAACGAAAGGGGATAGCTCCAGGTTTTATTTGGACTTCGATAGGTTTCGATAAATTTATCGATAACTGAGTTATCGGTGAAAATTTTATTGCACAAAAACCTTAAAATTGCTCTACAATATGGGCATCAAACTAAAGGGGAAGGTGCCAGGTTTCAGGGGAAGGTGGGTTATAAAACGAAAGGAGAAGGCAGCAGGTTTCATTTGGACTACGATAGGTTTCGATAAATTGATCGATAACTGAGTTATCGGTGAAAATGTGATTGCCCGAAAACCTCTATATTACCCTACAATATGGGTATCAAACGAAAGGAGATAGCTCCAGGTTTCATTTGGACTTCGATATATTTCGATAAATTTATCGATAAATGAGTTATCGGTGATTGCCCAAAAAACTTAACATTACTCTATAATATGGGTATAAAACGAAAGGTGAAGGCAGCAGGATTCATTTGGACTACGATAGGTTTCGATAAATTGATCGATAACTGAGTTATCGGTGAAAATGTGATTGCCAAAAAACCTTAAACTTGACCTACAATATGGGTATCAAACGAAAGGGGAAGGCTCCAGGTTTCCTTTGTAATTGGATATATTTCGATAAATTGGTCGATAACTGAGTTATCGGTCAAAATGGGATTGCCCGAAAACCTCTATATTACCCTACAATATGGGTATCACATGAAAGGAGATGGCTCCAGGTTTCATTTGGACTTGGATATATTTCGATAAATTTATCGATAAATGAGTTATCGGTTATTGCCCAAAAAACTTAACATTACTCTATAATATGGGCATAAAACGAAAGGAGAAGGCCCAGGTTTCATTTGTACTTCGACATATTTCGATAAATTGATCTACAACTGAGTTATCGGTAAAAATGAGATTGCAGAAAAAATTTAATATTACCCTACAATATTGTAACAAATCAATATTTGAAGTTGAATTCATCTTGGCACAATTTGTCAAAATTGAATTCTTGAAAGGCCCAGTAACGTTAAGAACGAATACCTCAAAAGAACATTTTTGAAAACCGGTTTTCAATACTCTTTTTTCAAAATTTTCAAAATATTCGAATTTGGTAAATTCTTCAGTAGGCAATAATCCTACTAATATTATAAATGTGAATGTAGCGATGTTTGGATGTTTGGATGTTTGGATGTTTGGATGTTTGGATGTCCAGACGTTTGCTTTTGTTCCCTAAAAACGTGAGAATGGCTTGACGGATTTTGTTTAAATTTATCACGCCTACAGGTTATAGTCTGGAAGGAGCTATAGGCTATTTTTTTTTTTAATTTTGGGGGTTCCGACCCTGCTAGGGACCGTTTCTTTTCGAAATTTTTTTTATTCCATATAACTCTAAGTATATTGAACCTATACTTATGATATTTCGCATATAGGTATAGAAAGATCGTACAGTATGGGTATCAAACGAAAGGCGAAGGCCCCAGGTTTCATTTTAGCTTCGATATATTTCGATAAATTGATCGATAACTAAGTTATCGGTCAAAATTCGATTGCCCGAAAACCTTAATATTACCCTGCAATATGGGTATCAAACGAAAGGGGATAGCTCCAGGTTTTATTTGGACTTCGATAGGTTTCGATAAATTTATCGATAACTGAGTTATCGGTGAAAATTTTATTGCACAAAAACCTTAAAATTGCTCTACAATATGGGCATCAAACTAAAGGGGAAGGTGCCAGGTTTCAGGGGAAGGTGGGTTATAAAACGAAAGGAGAAGGCAGCAGGTTTCATTTGGACTACGATAGGTTTCGATAAATTGATCGATAACTGAGTTATCGGTGAAAATGTGATTGCCCGAAAACCTCTATATTACCCTACAATATGGGTATCAAACGAAAGGAGATAGCTCCAGGTTTCATTTGGACTTCGATATATTTCGATAAATTTATCGATAAATGAGTTATCGGTGATTGCCCAAAAAACTTAACATTACTCTATAATATGGGTATAAAACGAAAGGTGAAGGCAGCAGGATTCATTTGGACTACGATAGGTTTCGATAAATTGATCGATAACTGAGTTATCGGTGAAAATGTGATTGCCAAAAAACCTTAAACTTGACCTACAATATGGGTATCAAACGAAAGGGGAAGGCTCCAGGTTTCCTTTGTAATTGGATATATTTCGATAAATTGGTCGATAACTGAGTTATCGGTCAAAATGGGATTGCCCGAAAACCTCTATATTACCCTACAATATGGGTATCACATGAAAGGAGATGGCTCCAGGTTTCATTTGGACTTGGATATATTTCGATAAATTTATCGATAAATGAGTTATCGGTTATTGCCCAAAAAACTTAACATTACTCTATAATATGGGCATAAAACGAAAGGAGAAGGCCCAGGTTTCATTTGTACTTCGACATATTTCGATAAATTGATCTACAACTGAGTTATCGGTAAAAATGAGATTGCAGAAAAAATTTAATATTACCCTACAATATTGTAACAAATCAATATTTGAAGTTGAATTCATCTTGGCACAATTTGTCAAAATTGAATTCTTGAAAGGCCCAGTAACGTTAAGAACGAATACCTCAAAAGAACATTTTTGAAAACCGGTTTTCAATACTCTTTTTTCAAAATTTTCAAAATATTCGAATTTGGTAAATTCTTCAGTAGGCAATAATATTATATAAATATGAAAACTTAAAGTATATTATTGATTTTGAAAGGCCCCCTAACTACTTACATCCAGAGCAACGCCGGGTACCCTGCTAGTATTATATAAATATGAAAACTTAAAGTATATTATTGATTTTGAAAGGCCCCCTAACTACTTACATCCAGAGCAACGCCGGGTACCCTGCTAGTATTATATAAATATGAAAACTTAAAGTATATTATTGATTTTGAAAGGCCCCCTAACTACTTACATCCCGAGCAACGCCGGGTACCCTGCTAGTATATAGATATATAGAGATTACACTCACTGACGGCACTTCTAACAAAATTATTTGTGGCCCTTTTTAAATAATTATTTAAAACTCAAAAAAAAATTTAGTTTCAAGAAATACACATCTTTCGTGCTTTGATGTGGAGCTAGGCTGATTTGTTGATTATAATAGTAAAATGGAATATATTAGTGTAGTATGGCCGGTGATCTTACGACGCAGAGATTGTTTATCTGGTCGAGTTATACACGAAACACCCTTTAAAAAGTTTCTAACACCCCCAAAATCTGGTTTTAAGGACAAACAACCGATTTTTCAGTTTCCTCTTAAAACAAAATTCATGAAAAAAACCAATTTTTAACCGATTTCAAAAATCTCAACGGTTTTGGGTATAAAATTGTTGACAAAATGGGAGTTCACCAACACTTATCCTCATTCATACAAAAAGGTTGACCAATTTATATGGTCATGTCCGGTGATTGGATCACCTAATCCATGTCAATCTATGCAGCACCTACGTAAGAATACTTTGAAAATTTTGCCAAAAGATTACTCTATAGAGTACTCTGCGGTGAAGCGAGCGAGGGAGCCGGTGTTCCTTTTGAGGACCACCTACTTCCTCTCTCGCTTTGCTTTTGAATACTCCATTTTTTTATGAGCGAGGGTAAGTGTTGGAGTACTCCGATACTCCTTAAGGAGTACTCTATGGAGTGTTGAACGGAGCATTTCGGTTTTTTGCAGGGAAACACGAATATGCATGCAAGCTTGGTGTATGTGTGGTTGGAAAGGCTTAGAAAATTACATTAGGGTGACACCTTTTTAAAGAATTTAGGCATCCGGCCTAAACAGCAATTGGTGTAGAGCTATATTAAATCAAAGCTGTTCTCTCTGCAAAAAATTTAGGATTATCGGAAAAGGGAGAGTGGTACCTCCTATTCAATCTAAATTTTTTAAGCTGGTTTTCTCTAAAAAAGTTCAAGGTAGGGAGCTGACAATTGATATAGAGATAGATTATGTCAAAACCCTTCTTACGCAGAAAAGTGGGGGTTATCAGCAAAGGGGGCATGGCACCTCCCATACAAACTTAATTTTTCAAGCTGAATATCTCTAAAAGTAGATATTTATGGCAGGGACCTGACAATTTAAGGTTATCGGAAAAGGGGCGTGGTACCTCCCATACGATCTTAATCCTACTAATATTATAAATGTGAATGTAGCGATGTTTGGATGTTTGGATATTTGGATGTTTGGATGTTTGGATGTCCAGACGTTTGCTTTTGTTCCCTAAAAACGTGAGAATGGCTAGATGGATTTTGTTTAAATTTATCACGCCTACAGGTTATAGTCTGGAAGGAGCTATAGGCTATTTTTTTTTTTTAATTTTGGGGGTTCCGACCCTGCTAGGGACCGTTTCTTTTCGAATTTTTTTTTATTCCATATAACTCTAAGTATATTGAACCTATACTTATGATATTTCGCATATAGGTATAGAAAGATCGTACAATATGGGTATCAAACGAAAGGCGAAGGCCCCAGGTTTCATTTTAGCTTCGATATATTTCGATAAATTGATCGATAACTAAGTTATCGGTCAAAAACCTTAAAATTGCCCTACAATATGGGCATCAAACTAAAGGGGAAGGCGCCAGGTTTCATTTGTACTTCAATATATTTCGATAAATTTATCGATAACTGAGTTATCGGTGAAAATGCGATTGCCCGAAAACCTCTATATTACCCTACAATATGGGTATCAAACTAAAGGGGAAGGCCCCAGGTTTCATTTGTACTTCAATATATTTCGATAAATTGATCGATAACTGAGTCATCGGTCAAAATGCGATTGCCCGAAAACCTCTATATTACCCTACAATATGGGTATCAAACGAAAGGAGATAGGTCCAGGTTTTATTTGGACTTCGATATATTTCGATAAGTTTATCGATAACTGAGTTATCGGTGATTGCCCAAAAAACTTAACATTACCCTATAATATGGGTATAAAAGGAAAGGAGAAGGCAGCAGGTTTCATTTGGACTACGATAGGTTTCGATAAATTGATCGATAACTGAGTTATCGGTGAAAATGTGATTGCCCAAAAACCTTAAACTTGACATACAATATGGATATCAAACGAAAGGGGAAGGACCCAGGTTAAGTTATCGGTCAAAATTCGATTGCCCGAAAACCTTAATATTACCCTGCGATATGGGTATCAAACGAAAGAAGATAGCTCCAGGTTTCATTTGGACTTCGATATATTTCGATAAATTGATCGATAACTCAGTTATCGGTGAAAATGTTATTGCACAAAAACCTTAAAATTGCCCTACAATATGGGTATCAAACGAAAGGGGAAGGCCCCAGGTTTCATTTGTACTACAATATATTTCGATAAATTGATCGATAACTGAGTCATCGGTCAAAATGCGATTGCCCGAAAACCTCTATATTACCCTACAATATGGGTATCAAACGAAAGGAGATAGCTCCAGTTTCATTTGGACTTCGATATATTTCGATAAATTTATCGATAAATGAGTTATCGGTGATTGCACAAAAAACTTCACATTACTCTATAATATGGGTTATAAAACGAAAGGAGAAGGCAGCAGGTTTCATTTGGACTACGATAGGTTTCGATAAATTGATCGATAACTGAGTTATCGGTGAAAATGTGATTGCCCGAAAACCTCTATATTACCCTACAATATGGGTATCAAACGAAAGGAGATAGCTCCAGGTTTCATTTGGACTTCGATATATTTCGATAAATTTATCGATAAATGAGTTATCGGTGATTGCCCAAAAAACTTAACATTACTCTATAATATGGGTATAAAACGAAAGGTGAAGGCAGCAGGATTCATTTGGACTACGATAGGTTTCGATAAATTGATCGATGACTGAGTTATCGGTGAAAATGTGATTGCCCAAAAACCTTAAACTTGACCTACAATATGGGTATCAAACGAAAGGGGAAGGCTCCAGGTTTCCTTTGTAATTGGATATATTTCGATAAATTGGTCGATAACTGAGTTATCGGTCAAAATGGGATTGCCCGAAAACCTCTATATTACCCTACAATATGGGTATCACACGAAAGGAGATGGCTCCAGGTTTCATTTGGACTTCGATATATTTCGATAAATTTATCGATAAATGAGTTATCGGTTATTGCCCAAAAAACTTAACATTACTCTATAATATGGGCATAAAACGAAAGGAGAAGGCCCAGGTTTCATTTGTACTTCGACATATTTCGATAAATTGATCTATAACTGAGTTATCGGTAAAAATGAGATTGCAGAAAAAATTTAATATTACCCTAGAATATTGTAACAAATCAATATTTGAAGTTGAATTCATCTTGGCACAATTTGTCAAAATTGAATTCTTGAAAGGCCCAGTAACGTTAAGAACGAATACCTCAAAAGAACATTTTTGAAAACCGGTTTTCAATACTCTTTTTTCAAAATTTTCAAAATATTCGAATTTGGTAAATTCTTCAGTAGGCAATAATATTATATAAATATGAAAACTTAAAGTATATTATTGATTTTGAAAGGCCCCCTAACTACTTACATCCCGAGCAACGCCGGGTACCCTGCTAGTATATAGATATATATAGATTACACTCACTGACGGCACTTCTAACAAAATTATTTGTGGCCCTTTTTAAATAATTATTTAAAACTCAAAAAAAAATTTAGTTTCAAGAAATACACATCTTTCGTGCTTTGATGTGGAGCTAGGCTGATTTGTTGATTATAATAGTAAAATGGAATATATTAGTGTAGTATGGCCGGTGATCTTTCGACGCAGAGATTGTTTATCTGGTCGAGTTATACACGAAACACCCTTTAAAAAGTTTCTAACACCCCCAAAATCTGGTTTAAAGGACAAAAAACCGATTTTTCAGTTTCCTCTTAAAACAAAATTCATGAAAAAACCAATTTTTAACCGATTTCAAAAATCTCAACGGTTTTGGGTATAAAATTGTTGACAAAATGGGAGTTCACCAACACTTATCCTCATTCATACAAAAAGGTTGACCAATTTATATGGTCATGTCCGGTGATTGGATCACCTAATCCATGTCAATCTATGCAGCACCTACATACGTAAGAATACTTTGAAAATTTTGCCAAAAGATTACTCTATAGAGTACTCTGCGGTGAAGCGAGCGAGGGAGCCGGTGTTCCTTTTGAGGACCACCTACTTCCTCTCTCGCTTTGCTTTTGAATACTCCATTTTTTTATGAGCGAGGGTAAGTGTTGGAGTACTCCGATACTCCTTAAGGAGTACTCTATGGAGTGTTGAACGGAGCATTTCGGTTTTTTGCAGGGAAACACGAATATGCATGCAAGCTTGGTGTATGTGTGGTTGGAAAGGCTTAGAAAATTACATTAGGGTGACACCTTTTTAAAGAATTTAGGCACCCGGCCTAAACAGCAATTGGTGTAGAGCTATATTAAATCAAAGCTGTTCTCTCTGCAAAAAATTTAGGATTATCGGAAAAGGGAGAGTGGTACCTCCTATTCAATCTAAATTTTTTAAGCTGGTTTTCTCTAAAAAAGTTCAAGGTAGGGAGCTGACAATTGATATAGAGATAGATAATGTCAAAACACTTCTTACGCAGAAAAGTGGGGGTTATCAGCAAAGGGGGCATGGCACCTCCCATACAAACTTAATTTTTCAAGCTGAATATCTCTAAAAGTAGATATTTATGGCAGGGACCTGACAATTTAAGGTTATCGGAAAAGGGGCGTGGTACCTCCCATACGATCTTAATCCTATCCTACTAATATTATAAATCTGAATGTAGCGATGTTTGGATGTTTGGATATTTGGATGGTTGGATGTTTGGATGTTTGGATGGCCAGACGTTTGCTTTTGTTCCCTAAAAACGTGAGAATGGCTAGACGGATTTTGTTTAAATTTATCACACCTACAGGTTATAGTCTGGAAGGAGTTATAGGCTATTTTTTTTTTTTAATTTTGGGGGTTCCGACCCTGCTAGGGACCGTTTCTTTTCGAATTTTTTTTTATTCCATATAACTCTAAGTATATTGAACCTATACTTATGATATTTCGCATATAGGTATAGAAAGATCGTACAATATGGGTATCAAACGAAAGGCGAAGGCCCCAGGTTTCATTTTAGCTTCGATATATTTCGATAAATTGATCGATAACTAAGTTATCGGTCAAAAACCTTAAAATTGCCCAACAATATGGGCATCAAACTAAAGGGGAAGGCGCCAGGTTTCATTTGTACTTCAATATATTTCGATAAATTTATCGATAACTGAGTTATCGGTGAAAATGCGATTGCCCGAAAACCTCTATATTACCCTACAATATGGGTATCAAACTAAAGGGGAAGGCCCCAGGTTTCATTTGTACTTCAATATATTTCGATAAATTGATCGATAACTGAGTCATCGGTCAAAATGCGATTGCCCGAAAACTACAATATGGGTATCAAACGAAAGGAGATAGGTCCAGGTTTTATTTGGACTTCGATATATTTCGATAAGTTTATCGATAACTGAGTTATCGGTGATTGCCCAAAAAACTTAACATTACCCTATAATATGGGTATAAAAGGAAAGGAGAAGGCAGCAGGTTTCATTTGGACTACGATAGGTTTCGATAAATTGATCGATAACTGAGTTATCGGTGAAAATGTGATTGCCCAAAAACCTTAAACTTGACATACAATATGGATATCAAACGAAAGGGGAAGGACCCAGGTTAAGTTATCGGTCAAAATTCGATTGCCCGAAAACCTTAATATTACCCTGCGATATGGGTATCAAACGAAAGAAGATAGCTCCAGGTTTCATTTGGACTTCGATATATTTCGATAAATTGATCGATAACTCAGTTATCGGTGAAAATGTTATTGCACAAAAACCTTAAAATTGCCCTACAATATGGGTATCAAACGAAAGGGGCCTTCCCCTTCATTTCATTTCATTTGTACTACAATATATTTCGATAAATTGATCGATAACTGAGTCATCGGTCAAAATGCGATTGCCCGAAAACCTCTATATTACCCTACAATATGGGTATCAAACGAAAGGAGATAGCTCCAGTTTCATTTGGACTTCGATATATTTCGATAAATTTATCGATAAATGAGTTATCGGTGATTGCACAAAAAACTTAACATTACTCTATAATATGGGTTATAAAACGAAAGGAGAAGGCAGCAGGTTTCATTTGGACTACGATAGGTTTCGATAAATTGATCGATAACTGAGTTATCGGTGAAAATGTGATTGCCCGAAAACCTCTATATTACCCTACAATATGGGTATCAAACGAAAGGAGATAGCTCCAGGTTTCATTTGGACTTCGATATATTTCGATAAATTTATCGATAAATGAGTTATCGGTGATTGCCCAAAAAACTTAACATTACTCTATAATATGGGTATAAAACGAAAGGTGAAGGCAGCAGGATTCATTTGGACTACGATAGGTTTCGATAAATTGATCGATGACTGAGTTAGCGGTGAAAATGTGATTGCCCAAAAACCTTAAACTTGACCTACAATATGGGTATCAAACGAAAGGGGAAGGCTCCAGGTTTCCTTTGTAATTGGATATATTTCGATAAATTGGTCGATAACTGAGTTATCGGTCAAAATGGGATTGCCCGAAAACCTCTATATTACCCTACAATATGGGTATCACACGAAAGGAGAGGGCTCCAGGTTTCATTTGGACTTCGATATATTTCGATAAATTTATCGATAAATGAGTTATCGGTTATTGCCCAAAAAACTTAACATTACTCTATAATATGGGCATAAAACGAAAGGAGAAGGCCCAGGTTTCATTTGTACTTCGACATATTTCGATAAATTGATCTATAACTGAGTTATCGGTAAAAATGAGATTGCAGAAAAAATTTAATATTACCCTAGAATATTGTAACAAATCAATATTTGAAGTTGAATTCATCTTGGCACAATTTGTCAAAATTGAATTCTTGAAAGGCCCAGTAACGTTAAGAACGAATACCTCAAAAGAACATTTTTGAAAACCTTTTTTCAATACTCTTTTTTCAAAATTTTCAAAATATTCGAATTTGGTAAATTCTTCAGTAGGCAATAATATTATATAAATATGAAAACTTAAAGTATATTATTGATTTTGAAAGGCCCCCTATCTACTTACATCCCGAGCAACGCCGGGTACCCTGCTAGTATATAGATATATATAGATTACACTCACTGACGGCACTTCTAACAAAATTATTTGTGGCCCTTTTTAAATAATTATTTAAAACTCAAAAAAAAATTTAGTTTCAAGAAATACACATCTTTCGTGCTTTGATGTGGAGCTAGGCTGATTTGTTGATTATAATAGTAAAATGGAATATATTAGTGTAGTATGGCCGGTGATCTTTCGACGCAGAGATTGTTTATCTGGTCGAGTTATACACGAAACACCCTTTAAAAAGTTTCTAACACCCCCAAAATCTGGTTTAAAGGACAAAAAACCGATTTTTCAGTTTCCTCTTAAAACAAAATTCATGAAAAAACCAATTTTTAACCGATTTCAAAAATCTCAACGGTTTTGGGTATAAAATTGTTGACAAAATGGGAGTTCACCAACACTTATCCTCATTCATACAAAAAGGTTGACCAATTTATATGGTCATGTCCGGTGATTGGATCACCTAATCCATGTCAATCTATGCAGCACCTACATACGTAAGAATACTTTGAAAATTTTGCCAAAAGATTACTCTATAGAGTACTCTGCGGTGAAGCGAGCGAGGGAGCCGGTGTTCCTTTTGAGGACCACCTACTTCCTCTCTCGCTTTGCTTTTGAATACTCCATTTTTTTATGAGCGAGGGTAAGTGTTGGAGTACTCCGATACTCCTTAAGGAGTACTCTATGGAGTGTTGAACGGAGCATTTCGGTTTTTTGCAGGGAAACACGAATATGCATGCAAGCTTGGTGTATGTGTGGTTGGAAAGGCTTAGAAAATTACATTAGGGTGACACCTTTTTAAAGAATTTAGGCATCCGGCCTAAACAGCAATTGGTGTAGAGCTATATTAAATCAAAGCTGTTCTCTCTGCAAAAAATTTAGGATTATCGGAAAAGGGAGAGTGGTACCTCCTATTCAATCTAAATTTTTTAAGCTGGTTTTCTCTAAAAAAGTTCAAGGTAGGGAGCTGACAATTGATATAGAGATAGATAATGTCAAAACACTTCTTACGCAGAAAAGTGGGGGTTATCAGCAAAGGGGGCATGGCACCTCCCATACAAACTTAATTTTTCAAGCTGAATATCTCTAAAAGTAGATATTTATGGCAGGGACCTGACAATTTAAGGTTATCGGAAAAGGGGCGTGGTACCTCCCATACGATCTTAATCCTACTAATATTATAAATGTGAATGTAGCGATGTTTGGATGTTTGGATATTTGGATGGTTGGATGTTTGGATGTTTGGATGTCCAGACGTTTGCTTTTGTTCCCTAAAAACGTGAGAATGGCTAGACGGATTTTGTTTAAATTTATCACGCCTACAGGTTATAGTCTGGAAGGAGCTATAGGCTATTTTTTTTTTTTAATTTTGGGGGTTCCGACCCTGCTAAGGACCGTTTCTTTTCGAATTTTTTTTTATTCCATATAACTCTAAGTATATTGAACCTATAATTATGATATTTCGCATATAGGTATAGAAAGATCGTACAATATGGGTATCAAACGAAAGGCGAAGGCCCCAGGTTTCATTTTAGCTTCGATATATTGCGATAAATTGATCGATAACTAAGTTATCGGTCAAAATTCGATTGCCCGAAAACCTTAATATTACCCTGCAATATGGGTATCAAACGAAAGGGGATAGCTCCAGGTTTTATTTGGACGTCGATAGGTTTCGATAAATTTATCGATAACTGAGTTATCGGTGAAAATGTTATTGCACAAAAACCTTAAAATTGCCCTACAATATGGGCATCAAACTAAAGGGGAAGGCGCCAGGTTTCATTTGTACTTCAATATATTTCGAAAAATTTATCGATAACTGAGTTATCGGTGAAAATGCGATTGCCCGAAAACCTCTATATTACCCTACAATATGGATATCAAACTAAAGGGGAAGGCCCCAGGTTTCATTTGTACTTCAATATATTTCGATAAATTGATCGATAACTGAGTCATCGGTCAAAATGCGATTGCCCGAAAACCTCTATATTACCCTACAATATGGGTATCAAACGAAAGGAGATAGGTCCAGGTTTTATTTGGACTTCGATATATTTCGATAAGTTTATCGATAACTGAGTTATCAGTGATTGCCCAAAAAACTTAACATTACCCTATAATATGGGTATAAAAGGAAAGGAGAAGGCAGCAGGTTTCATTTGGACTACGATAGGTTTCGATAAATTGATCGATAACTGAGTTAGCGGTGAAAATGTGATTGCCCAAAAACCTTAAACTTGACATACAATATGGATATCAAACGAAAGGGGAAGGTCCCAGGTTAAGTTATCGGTCAAAATTCGATTGCCCGAAAACCTTAATATTACCCTGCGATATGGGTATCAAACGAAAGAAGATAGCTCCAGGTTTCATTTGTACTTCGATATATTTCGATAAATTGATCGATAACTCAGTTATCGGGGAAAATGTTATTGCACAAAAACCTTAAAATTGCCCTACTATATGGGTATCAAACGAAAGGGGAAGGCCCCAGGTTTCATTTGTACTACAATATATTTCGATAAATTGATCGATAACTGAGTCATCGGTCAAAATGCGATTGCCCGAAAACCTCTATATTACCCTACAATATGGGTATCAAACGAAAGGGATAGCTCCAGTTTCATTTGGACTTCGATATATTTCGATAAATTTATCGATAAATGAGTTATCGGTGATTGCACAAAAAACTTAACATTACTCTATAATATGGGTTATAAAACGAAAGGAGAAGGCAGCAGGTTTCATTTGGACTACGATAGGTTTCGATAAATTGATCGATAACTGAGTTATCGGTGAAAATGTGATTTCCCGAAAACCTCTATATTACCCTACAATATTGGTATCAAACGAAAGGAGATAGCTCCAGGTTTCATTTGGACTTCCATATATTTCGATAAATTTATCGATAAATGAGTTATCGGTGATTGCCCAAAAAACTTAACATTACTCTATAATATGGGTATAAAACGAAAGGTGAAGGCAGCAGGATTCATTTGGACTACGATAGGTTTCGATAAATTGATCGATAACTGAGTTATCGGTGAAAATGTGATTGCCCAAAAACCTTAAACTTGACCTACAATATGGGTATCAAACGAAAGGGGAAGGCTCCAGGTTTCCTTTGTAATTGGATATATTTCGATAAATTGGTCGATAACTGAGTTATCGGTCAAAATGGGATTGCCCGAAAACCTCTATATTACCCTACAATATGGGTATCACACGAAAGGAGATGGCTCCAGGTTTCATTTGGACTTCGATATATTTCGATAAATTTATCGATAAATGAGTTATCGGTTATTGCCCAAAAAACTTAACATTACTCTATAATATGGGCATAAAACGAAAGGAGAAGGCCCAGGTTTCATTTGTACTTCGACATATTTCGATAAATTGATCTATAACTGAGTTATCGGTAAAAATGAGATTGCAGAAAAAATTTAATATTACCCTACAATATTGTAACAAATCAATATTTGAAGTTGGATTCATCTTGGCACAATTTGTCAAAATTGAATTCTTGAAAGGCCCAGTAACGTTAAGAACGAATACCTCAAAAGAACATTTTTGAAAACCGGTTTTCAATACTCTTTTTTCAAAATTTTCAAAATATTCGAATTTGGTAAATTCTTCAGTAGGCAATAATATTATATAAATATGAAAACTTAAAGTATATTATTGATTTTGAAAGGCCCCCTAACTACTTACATCCCGAGCAACGCCGGGTACCCTGCTAGTATATAGATATATATAGATTACACTCACTGACGGCACTTCTAACAAAATTATTTGTGGCCCTTTTTAAATAATTATTTAAAACTCAAAAAAAAATTTAGTTTCAAGAAATACACATCTTTCGTGCTTTGATGTGGAGCTAGGCTGATTTGTTGATTATAATAGTAAAATGGAATATATTAGTGTAGTATGGCCGGTGATCTTTCGACGCAGAGATTGTTTATCTGGTCGAGTTATACACGAAACGCCCTTTAAAAAGTTTCTAACACCCCCAAATCTGGTTTTAAGGACAAACAACCGATTTTTCAGTTTCCTCTTAAAACAAAATTCATGAAAAAACCAATTTTTAACCGATTTCAAAAATCTCAACGGTTTTGGGTATAAAATTGTTGACAAAATGGGAGTTCACCAACACTTATCCTCATTCATACAAAAAGGTTGACCAATTTATATGGTCATGTCCGGTGATTGGATCACCTAATCCATGTCAATCTATGCAGCACCTACGTAAGAATACTTTGAAAATTTTGCCAAAAGATTACTCTATAGAGTACTCTGCGGTGAAGCGAGCGAGGGAGCCGGTGTTCCTTTTGAGGACCACCTACTTCCTCTCTCGCTTTGCTTTTGAATACTCCATTTTTTTATGAGCGAGGGTAAGTGTTGGAGTACTCCGATACTCCTTAAGGAGTACTCTATGGAGTGTTGAACGGAGCATTTCGGTTTTTTGCAGGGAAACACGAATATGCATGCAAGCTTGGTGTATGTGTGGTTGGAAAGGCTTAGAAAATTACATTAGGGTGACACCTTTTTAAAGAATTTAGGCATCCGGCCTAAACAGCAATTGGTGTAGAGCTATATTAAATCAAAGCTGTTCTCTCTGCAAAAAATTTAGGATTATCGGAAAAGGGAGAGTGGTACCTCCTATTCAATCTAAATTTTTTAAGCTGGTTTTCTCTAAAAAAGTTCAAGGTAGGGAGCTGACAATTGATATAGAGATAGATTATGTCAAAACCCTTCTTACGCAGAAAAGTGGGGGTTATCAGCAAAGGGGGCATGGCACCTCCCATACAAACTTAATTTTTCAAGCTGAATATCTCTAAAAGTAGATATTTATGGCAGGGACCTGACAATTTAAGGTTATCGGAAAAGGGGCGTGGTACCTCCCATACGATCTTAATCCTACTAATATTATAAATGTGAATGTAGCGATGTTTGGATGTTTGGATGTTTGGATATTTGGATGTTTGGATGTTTGGATGTTTGGATGTCCAGACGTTTGCTTTTGTTCCCTAAAAACGTGAGAATGGCTAGACGGATTTTGTTTAAATTTATCACGCCTACACGTTATAGGCTATTTTTTTTTTTTTAATTTTGGGGGTTCCGACCCTGCTAGGGACCGTTTCTTTTCGAATTTTTTTTTATTCCATATAACTCTAAGTATATTGAACCTATACTTATGATATTTCGCATATAGGTATAGAAAGATCGTACAATATGGGTATCAAACGAAAGGCGAAGGCCCCAGGTTTCATTTTAGCTTCGATATATTTCGATAAATTGATCAATAACTAAGTTATCGGTCAAAATTCGATTGCCCGAAAACCTTAATATTACCCTGCAATATGGGTATCAAACGAAAGGGGATAGCTCCAGGTTTTATTTGGACTTCGATAGGTTTCGATAAATTTATCGATAACTGAGTTATCGGTGAAAATGTTATTGCACAAAAACTTTAAAATTGCCCTACAATATGGGCATCAAACTAAAGGGAAAGGCGCAAGGTTTCATTTGTACTTCAATATATTTCGATACATTTATCGATAACTGAGTTATCGGTGAAAATGCGATTGCCCGAAAACCTCTATATTACCCTACAATATGGGTATCAAACTAAAGGGGAAGGCCCCAGGTTTCATTTGTACTTCAATATATTTCGATAAATTGATCGATAACTGAGTCATCGGTCAAAATGCGATTGCCCGAAAACCTCTATATTACCCTACAATATGGGTATCAAACGAAAGGAGATAGGTCCAGGTTTTATTTGGACTTCGATATATTTCGATAAGTTTATCGATAACTGAGTTATCGGTGATTGCCCAAAAAACTTAACATTACCCTATAATATGGGTATAAAAGGAAAGGAGAAGGCAGCAGGTTTCATTTGGACTACGATAGGTTTCGATAAATTGATCGATAACTGAGTTATCGGTGAAAATGTGATTGCCCAAAAACCTTAAACTTGACATACAATATGGATATCAAACGAAAGGGGAAGGTCCCAGGTTAAGTTATCGGTCAAAATTCGATTGCCCGAAAACCTTAATATTACCCTGCGATATGGGGATCAAACGAAAGAAGATAGCTCCAGGTTTCATTTGGACTTCGATATATTTCGATAAATTGATCGATAACTCAGTTATCGGGGAAAATGTTATTGCACAAAAACCTTAAAATTGCCCTACAGGTTTCATTTGTACTACAATATATTTCGATAAATTGATCGATAACTGAGTCATCGGTCAAAATGCGATTGCCCGAAAACCTCTATATTACCCTACAATATGGGTATCAAACGAAAGGAGATAGCTCCAGTTTCATTTGGACTTCGATATATTTCGATAAATTTATCGATAAATGAGTTATCGGTGATTGCACAAAAAACTTAACATTACTCTATAATATGGGTTATAAAACGAAAGGAGAAGGCAGCAGGTTTCATTTGGACTACGATAGGTTTCGATAAATTGATCGATAACTGAGTTATCGGTGAAAATGTGATTTCCCGAAAACCTCTATATTACCCTACAATATGGGTATCAAACGAAAGGAGATAGCTCCAGGTTTCATTTGGACTTCGATATATTTCGATAAATTTATCGATAAATGAGTTATCGGTGATTGCCCAAAAAACTTAACATTACTCTATAATATGGGTATAAAACGAAAGGTGAAGGCAGCAGGATTCATTTGGACTACGATAGGTTTCGATAAATTGATCGATAACTGAGTTATCGGTGAAAATGTGATTGCCCAAAAACCTTAAACTTGACCTACAATATGGGTATCAAACGAAAGGGGAAGGCTCCAGGTTTCCTTTGTAATTGGATATATTTCGATAAATTGGTCGATAACTGAGTTATCGGTCAAAATGGGATTGCCCGAAAACCTCTATATTACCCTACAATATGGGTATCACACGAAAGGAGATGGCTCCAGGTTTCATTTGGACTTCGATATATTTCGATAAATTTATCGATAAATGAGTTATCGGTTATTGCCCAAAAAACTTAACATTACTCTATAGGTAGGTAGGTAGGTAGGTAGCAGTGGCTGCTAGCATATGGGCTAGCACACATAGGCCCCGGAGGTCCCGTTGTAATACCACATGGATCTGAAAACCCGATCCCCTACTCGAACCACTTTACGGAATCCGCGAAGCGCAAGATGTCCTTTGGCTTGGTAAAGGCTAGTTCGCCAAGATGCCGGAGAATACCCGACCCCAGATACTTCAACCTCTTACCCCCCAGAGCGGGGCATTCACATAGGAGGTGCCTCACCGTTTCAGGCTCCTCCTCGTCTCTGCAGCTTCTGCAGAAGTCATTAAACGGGATACCCAACCTTTCTGCATGTCTGCCTAGACCTATATGCCCCGTTAGCAGCCCCATAAGTAGAGAGAGCTCTTCTCTTCTGAGTTTAAGTAGGTCTTCCGACCTACTCGCACTAATTTCTGGCCATATCAATTTTGCATGACAGCAGGTACTGATCTTGTCCCACCTGTCACTTGCTTTCTGGAGGAACCTCTGCCTCGTTAAGAGCTTACTAGTCGCGAGCGGCATACCTAGACCCTTCCAGGACTGTGAAAGCGGAGCGGATGTGCCCTCTCTAGCAAGCTCGTCTGCCATTTCGTTACCCGGTATGCCCCTGTGTCCCGGCACCCATACCAGGTGAATTGAGAGTTGCTCAGCCATCTCGTTAAGAGATTTGCGGCAGCCCTCCACAGTCCTGGAATTGTACATAATTGCCCCCAACGCCTTGAGAGCTGCTTGACTGTCAGAGAAGATGTAGACATCACCGTTATTGATATCCAATGTCTTCAGGTACTCTACAGCTTCCTGTATCGCGGCCACTTCCGCCTGAAAGACGCTACAGTGGTCAGGCAGCCTAAAACTAAGATTTAGACCCAGCTGAGGAGCGCATACACCTCCTCCCACCTTATCGTCTAGTTTCGAACCATCTGTATACAGATGGATTGAGCCACTATCCAGGGACGGTCCGATGTCCCAGTATTCTCTCTCCGGAATTGTGATATAGAATTTTTTCTCAAAACAGTATTTCGGTGTACAGTAGTCAGAGCTGTACACGGGCAGATCGTCAAGGATGGAAGAATGACCCATACCAGGGGATCCCCATCCTGGTAAATTCCTGAGTCGCAATGCGGAACATGCCGCAGCTAGTTTACCGCTTAGATCAATCGGCAAAATATTCAAGATTGCATTAAGTGCGTCCGCCGCAGTAGTGCGTAAAGCCCCGCTGACACATATGAGCGCGCTTCTCTGCACTCTTTGCAAGAGGATATTATTGGAGTTCTTGTCCAGTCCCGTCCACCAGACTAGGACTCCATACAGGAGAATCGGTCTAACCACAGCGGTATAGAGCCAAAGTGTGACCTTGGGGGTCAACCCCCATTTTTGCCCTATAGCCCCCCTACAAGAGTATAAGGCCACTAAAGCTTTCTTAGAACGCTCCTGGATGTTCTCTTTCCAGGAGAGCTTTTTATCGATAATAACACCCAGGAACTTAGCGGAATCACCAAGTTTGAGGGTGGTATTACCTAATGCTGGTAGCTGCAGCGTCGGAATTTTGTATTTCCTAGTGAACAGGACCAGCTCTGTTTTGGCCGGGTTAACACCTAGACCTTTACCACCGGCCCACTTTTCCACTAAACCAAGGTTTCTCTGCATAATGTCGCAAAGCGTTTGCGGGTATTTACCGCTCACCACCACCGCAAGGTCATCCGCGTACGCAATCACCTTAGACCCCCCCTCCACCGCTAGGGTCTCCAGCAGTCCATTAACTGTAGCTACCCATAGAAGAGGGGAGAGGATCCCACCTTGCGGCGTACCTCTGTTGACGACCTTACCTACTGTCACCCCGGCTAGACCAGCTTGCACCCTCCTGCTCGTCAGCATTTGGTTCACAAGAGATACTAACCAAGGTTCAATATCCAAGGTCGTCAGAGCTTCCGTGATAGCTTCCGGCGTGACATTGTTGAAAGCCCCCTCGATGTCCAAGAAGGCTACTAGTGTAAATTCTTTGTTGGCCAAGGATTTTTCGATGTGCGTAACAATTTCATGTAGCGCTGTTTCCGAGGATCTCCCTTTCATATAAGCATGCTGCGAGAGCATGATTTTGTTCTCTAATTTCTCCCTGAGATGCGGTTCCATGAGCCGCTCCAGAACCTTAAGTTGGAAAGACGCCAGACTGATTGGTCTGAAGTCTTTCGGGCCAACGTGAGATATTCTGCCCGCCTTAGGTATAAAGATTACGCTGGAACTCTTCCAGGTGTTAGGAATGTAACAGAAGGTCAGCACTCCCATGTAGATAGCCCGCAACCACGGTATACACTGTACCATGGACTGCTGGAGCTGTATAGGTGCTATACCGTCAAGCCCGGATGCTTTGAAAGGCTTAAATGACCCAATGGCCCATTCTATTCTTTCATTAGTTAGGTACTGCCCCAGGTCATACGCTCCCTGACCCGTATCAGTTAGGTACCTAGGCTCGTTTTCCGCATCTGGAAAGTGAGTATCTAGGAGAAGTTGCAGCGTTTCCTCCCCCGTATTCGTCCAAGTCCCATCCAACCTTTTCAAACACCCCGGTCCACAGCGAGGTGATTTTGATAGGATTTTCCGTAACCTAGAACCCTCTGACACAGACTCTATGCCACTACAGAAATCTCTCCAGGAGGTTCTCTTAGATTTCCTGAGTACCCCTTTGTACTTTCTTAGGTGCTCTTTATACACATCCCACTTTGAGGCCTCCCTCGAGGCCTTAGCACTATTAAAAGCTTGTCTACAAAGCTTCCTATACCTATCTAACTCGGGGTTCCACCATGGTGGTTTTTGCTTACCCCTAGCCCTTTTAATGGGACAGGCTTTATCCAAAGCCACCTGACATGCGTTGGTAAACTTTTCTACCATATCGTCTATTTCTACAATATCCCTGGGTTCATGGGGATGATAGTCGGAAAGGTACTTGTCCAGTTCCTCTCTATACGTTTGCCAATCGGCATTCTTAAGATTTCTATACGGGGGGGATATAGACGGTACACCTTCCAGATCGAAGCGAATATAGCGATGGTCGGAGAAGGAGTGCTCATCGTAAACCATCCAGTTTCCGACCATACCTTCCGCGCCTCTCGAACAAAGCGTAACGTCCAGAACCTCCCTTCTACTTTTGGTAACAAACGTAGGTTCCTGGCCTCTATTGCATATAAAGATATTATACTGTAGTATAAAGTCAAAGAGTGACTCACCTCTCTCGTTTACTCCGGTACTGCCCCACGCCGGGTTGTGTGCGTTGGCATCGCCTCCAACAATAACGTGCCCCTTAACTTGCTCAACGACCCTACGCACCGCCTGCGTAGGAGCTGGTTTGTCGTGCGCCATGTACATCGAGGTCAATGTACATGCCGTTCCATTGACCTCTATCTGCACGGATGTCGTATCCTCGTCGCTAAATTGAGGAAGAAATAAAGCATGTATATTAGATTTCAATAGGAAACATGCCCTAGGTTTCCCTACTGTGGCTCCACTTACCAGTGAAAACCCTGCAGCCTTCAGCCCGCAAATGTTGTGCCCGACCACCCATGGCTCCTGGATGAGGGCTATATCCGCTGCCCCCTTTGATTCCAAAAGGAGCAGCAGCGCAGCCGCCGCTGCTTTACTGTGGTGGAGATTAATCTGTAGCACCCGCACCATCAGGGTTACTACACCTCTCCACCACCGTGACATTGCCAATGTCTTCGTCAGACATCGGCTCATCCCCCGAGTTCGCCTCGCATAATCTCCCGAGGCCCAGAGAAGAACCTAGTGAGAGGGTCGATGCGGCGTCGTCCTGTTCCGTGCCGTCCATCGGATCGGTCCGGCTAGGTTCGACATCCTCAACCACCCCCTCGCTGTCGTCCTTCTCCAGCTCCTCCTCCAGGTCCTGCACTGACCTAAGGTCGTTGGAGTACACCCGGACCTTCACCTGGACAAAGCCGAAATTCACCATCCACTTCGACTTTTCCAGGAGAGGGACCGACTCCTTATTTAGCATCAGGACCGCCTGACGCGTAGCTTTAGAGCTGGACTCTAATCTGAGGACCCTCCAATTAGTGGTCGGAAGGTCCGGATTAAAGGCCCTGAGCACCTCTAGGACCTTTTCTGGCTCCTCTGGTTTGGATGGTATCCAAACCCTAGCCCTCGGCCTACATGGGATCTCGCTGAGATCCACAGCCCTGATAGCCGCACCAGGGTAGACCGCCTCCATCAGGCTCACTGCCCTCTTATACATCGCAGCCGACCTCGAATCCCCACAGGCCACCACCTTCACCGAACCCTGGAACCACCCCACTTCTTTCCAGGAGGGGATGGGACCAGGAAATTCGGCCAAGACGCTGACCGAGTGGGTAGCCATCTCAGCCCGCACCCAGTCCCAGTGAGACCGGAAACGCCTCTCCCCATTGGGGTTCGAGTCAAAGACCCCCAGAAGAATGCTACCTCTAGCAACCTCTGCAAACGTGGGGCCTAAGACTCTAGCCCTTTTTGGGTTAGAGGCGCTTGACCCAGCCTCCATGGGCCTGTTGCGTTTCTCGGTCCCCTTTTCTACTGCCAGACGACTGCCGTCGAAGTCCGGACACACCAATTTGGCCCACTCTAGTTCGGCCTTTACCTCTGCCACGTCACCAGGCAGCGCCTTGGTAAGTAGGTCTGGCATATACCAGGACCTCCTTAGTATCCTAAGCGCAGTGCGCTTATGTCTGGACCGCACGTTTTCCAGCTTTGGCCTATCGCAGGCCCTACTGAAAGCCGTGGGCGTAGGAAGAGGGTTCCTCGAGGCGAGCGCGCCGACCTCGGCGTTAACCCCAGTATCGAGCCGCTTACTGGGTACGCCTTCGCCGGCGGTCTCAGCTCTCTTAGTCGCCCCTCCCTCACCCACAACTACCAGTTTCCCCCTAGCACCAGACTCCGGCATCGCCTGGAGGCTGCGTGCTCTCTCCCTGAATACCGCAGCGCGGCTAGTAGAGGCGCCCTGCATCGCACGAGCGCCGTATCCTGTGGGGGTTCTCCCCTCCGACTTTGTTGGAGTGTCGGCCTCCTTATTTTTTTTGTTTTTATTAATGTTTTTTTCCATGATAAGTCCCACGAGTAGCGGAGAAAGGGTCGTCCGCCCCGAGCAGAGATCCGCATATCCGGGGTAAGGCCAAAGATTACAACTGGGACTGGCCATGATCCCAGAGGGCACCGTTAGAGACTGGGCTATTTAAAGGGGCCCCCAGCCAGGCTGATCCTCGGCACGGTTCATGACGCATGACACCTTGATCCAGCCCCTACCTCACGACCATAGTCAGAAATCACTTCAATACGCCAGAGCTATTGAGGGAGCCAAGACGTAAAGACGTGATATCTGACCTTAGCTGGATACCTTCTGTACGGGAGAGCACTGAAGTACCAACCTGTACAGAACACTGTAGTACCCATTACCAGTCGCACCCTCTTGGAGGGTTCAGTCTGAGGATTTTCGCCGACCAACATTACTCTATAATATGGGCATAAAACGAAAGGAGAAGGCCCAGGTTTCATTTGTACTTCGACATATTTCGATAAATTGATCTATAACTGAGTTATCGGTAAAAATGAGATTGCAGAAAAAATTTAATATTACCCTACAATATTGTAACAAATCAATATTTGAAGTTGGATTCATCTTGGCACAATTTGTCAAAATTGAATTCTTGAAAGGCCCAGTAACGTTAAGAACGAATACCTCAAAAGAACATTTTTGAAAACCGGTTTTCAATACTCTTTTTTCAAAATTTTCAAAATATTCGAATTTGGTAAATTCTTCAGTAGGCAATAATCTTACTAATATATAAAAACGTAAGTTTGTGAGTGACTGCGGATGTTTGTGGTTCTTTACCGTCTGAACAAATGGCCCGATGATCACGAAATTTTGCAGACAGGTTCTTAGGAGTGTGGAATGGGTAACAGGCAACATGAAATTTCGATAAATTTATCGATAACACAGTTATCGTCCAAAATGTTGTTTTCCGTAAAATTTGGAGTATTCGCACAAAATTGATATCAATCGAAAGGGGAAGACCACAGTTTTCATTTGGACTTTGGTTCAATTCGATATATTTATCCATAACAGAGTTATTGGTCAAAATGTGGTTTCGGGTAAACTTTGGAATATTCGCACAAAATTGGTATCAATCGAAAGGGGAAGACCACAGTTTTCATTTGGACTTTGGTTCATTTCGATATATTTATCGATAACAGAGTTATTGGTCAAAATGTGGTTTCGGGTAAACTTTGGAATATTCGCACAAAATTGGTATCAATCGAAAGGGGGAGACCACAGTTTTCATTTGGACTTTGGTTCATTTCGACATATTTATCGTTCACAGAGTTATCGGTCAAAATGTGGTTTCGGGTAAACTTTGGAATATTCGCCCAAAATTGGTATCAATCGAAAGGGGAAGACCACAGCTTTTATTTGGACTTCGGTTCATTTCGATATATTTATCGTTCACAGAGTTATCGGTCAAAATGTGGTTTCGGGTAAACTTTGGAATATTCGCACAAAATTGATATCAATCGAAAGGGGAAGACCACAGTTTTTATTTGGACTTTGGTTCAATTCGATATATTAATAATAATAGGGCTAATATAAATACAGCACCAATCTTTACGAAATTTTGTACACATATTCTATGGAGCTTAGCATTGGACCCCATTTAATGCCATTTCAATACCTCACACGGTTTTGGAGATGTGCGCACTAATGTTTCCAAACTAACCTAGAACTGTATATTTTCAAATTTGGTAAAAATGTGGTTGCCCAACACCTCTAAACATGCATACAATATGGTAAAGGCCACGGGGTTAGTTTGGACATTGCAACATTTCGATAAATTAATCGATAACTGAGTTATAGGTCAAAATGTGGTTGCCAAAAACCTCTTAATTTGTATACAATATGGGTATTAAATGAAAGGGGGAGGCCACGGGGTTTGTTTGGACGTTGCAACATTTCGATTAATTAATCGATAACTGAGTTATCGGTAAAAATGTGTTTGCCTAAAAACCTCTTAATTTGTATACAATATGTGTATTAAATGAAAGGGGGAGGCCACGGGTTTGTTTGGACATTGCAACATTTCGATAAATTAATCGATAACTGAGTTATCGGTAAAAATGTGGTTGCCAAAAAACCTCTTAGTTTGTATACAATATGGGTATCAAATGAAAGGGGGAGGCCACGGGGTTCGCTTTGACATTGCAACATTTCCATAAATTAACTCCTATATGTACATATGTATGTTATAGACTCCGGAACTACAGCGACGATTTTGTTCATATTTACAGGATACGACAACGTCTGCCGGGTCCTTCTAGTATTATATAAATATGAAAACTTAAAGTATATTATTGATTTTGAAAGGCCCCCTAACTACTTACATCCCGAGCAACGCCGGGTACCCTGCTAGTATATAGATATATATAGATTACACTGTTGTTGTTGTTGTTTTAGCACTACTTTGCCCTGCCTAGGTAGTCAGTATCAACCTTACCCAATATTGTCATCGAGCTCTTCTAACGGAAGTCCTAAAAACCTAGCGGCTTCAACAGGGGAGGACCAGAGGGATATGGGTGTTAGAAGAGTAGGCTCAGATGAGCAGACAAAAAGATGGTTAGTGGTATGGGGGGACAAGCCGCATGCCGGACAGACATTGGGCAAGTCGGGGTTCAGTCTGGATAGGTAAGAGTTTAACCTATTACAGTATCCAGACCGGAGTTGGGCCAGCATCACCCTAGTCTCCCTAGGCAGCTCGCGCTCCTCTTCGGCAACGGGTGGTGTTGCTGCCTGAAGAACGGCGTTCACCGGGAGAGAGCCAACATAGGAATTTACCGAATTTGTGTGGATGAGGGTGAGGGCCTGCCGGTGCACCTTAGGATCAAACGGCGTGGAAATCAGGTGCCGGATCTCATCGTAGTGTTTGCGTAGATGGCTCCTTATGCTCCTGGGGGGCGGATCCTCGTTGATCAGGCGTCCGTTCGGATGCTGCGGTTTGCAACAGTTGAACAGGAATTGCCTGGTCAACATCTCGCTATGCTCTTTAACGGCGAGCATTTTCGCTTCATTATGTAAGTGATGCTCAGGAGACATAAGAAGACACCCAGTGGCGGTACGAAGGGCGGTGTTTTGGCAGACCTGTAGCCTCGTCCAGTGTGTGTCAGCTAGCCCCGGCGACCATATAGGCGTCGCGTAGCTCAGTACCGGCTGGCCAATTGCTTTATATGTAGCTAGTAACGTTTCTTTGTCTTTACCCCAAGTGCTGCCAGCTAGGGACTTGAGGATTTTGTTACGGCTTTGGACTTTATTGGCAATTGCGGTTACGTGAGCGCCGTATTTGAACATGTTATCAAACGTCACCCCTAAGATTTTGGGGTGTGAGACAGTTGGTAGCTTGACACTATCAACGTAGACGTCTAATTCCATGTTCACTTGCGTTGTCCACGTCGTAAATAGGGTGGCCGAGGACTTATTCGGTGACAATGCCAGGTTTCTCCCGGCGAAGAATTCGGACACGGCTGGGAGGTATGAGTTAATACGAGAGCAGAGTTCTTCTACGGAGGGGCCTGTTGCCAGAATCGTACAGTCGTCGGCGTAAGAGACGATCGAGACACCCTCTGGTGGGGGGGGAAGTTTCGATATATAATAGTTGAACAGGAACGGGGATAGGACACCACCCTGTGGCACCCCCTGTTTAACTATTCTGGGTTTTGATCTTGCGCCTCTGAACTCAACCGACGATTGACGACCACTCATATAGTTTGCAGTCCAACGTTTAAGACAGGGAGGAAGGGACGAATCTTCAAGGTCTTTCATTAGTTGCGCATGGTTGACCGTATCAAAAGCTTTGGCCAAGTCAAGCGCAACTAGCACTGTCCTGTGGTTTGGACGCTTTTGGTTTAGCCCGTCCCCTATCTGAGTGGTTATGGCGTTCAGCGCGGTGGTGGTGCTGTGATTTTTGCGAAATCCATGCTGATGTTCGGCGAGCCGCAGGTTTGCGGTGAAGTACGGCAACAAGGTGGCTTCCAACACTTTCACTACTGGCGAGAGGAGAGATATCGGGCGATATGACTCCCCTACGGCAGCTGGCTTGCCAGGCTTTAGTAGTGGGACCACCTTTGCTTGTTTCCATCTTTCAGGAATAACAAAGGTGGAAAGGGAAAGGTTGAAAATTTGTGTGAGGTATCTTATGCCTTCGTCGCCAAGGTGTTTCAGCATCAGCATGGAAATGCCATCGGGGCCGATATATTTGGTGTTCTTGGATCTCCGAATAGCCTCATGAACTTCTGTTGTGGAGATGGCAACGGGCGCATCGCTGTTTTTGTGTTTGTGCGCTTCCCTGGTGGCTCGGCGAATATCTTTGTTCAACGTAGGATGCATTACAAATTGTCGGCAGAAGGCGCTCGCGCATCTTTTTGGCTTCGACTGAACCTTATCACCGAAGGCGATGGATATTTTGTCGTTAGGTTTAGTCGGGTTGGACAAAGATTTCACCGTCGACCATAATTTGCCAACTCCAGCCGAGAGGTTGCAAGACCTTAGGTGCTCCTCCCACTTAGCGCGTTTGTGTTGATCTACTAAGCGTCTGATTTCCGCGTTAAGATCCCGTATTTGAGGATCCGTAGGGTCAAGGCGTCTAATATGGTCACGTTCATTTGCCAGGGCCGCTGCCTCTGCGGGGAAGAATGGACGCACTTCCTTTATTCTACCTGACGGAATGTGTTGGTGGGAGGCTGAAATTAGGGCCATACGAAACGCCTTTTCCCCTTCTCGTACGTCAGATGGGGTAGGAAGAGCAGCGAAGGCGCTCTCTGTGGTGTTGAGAAAACCCTCCCAGTCGGCTTTATTGAAGTTAGTGTATGTGCGTTTCTCAGCGGTGACAAAGTCGGTGGGGCGATCGATTGAGAGCACTATGGGTAGGTGGTCTGAAGCAAGCGTCAGCATCGGTCGCCAGTCAACGCAGTTTATTAGTCCAGCGCTGACTATGGTGATGTCTGGCGAGCTAGAACAGTTTACCGCCACTCTAGTGGGGGCATCCCCATTTACCGTGCAAAACGTCGAATCATCTATTTGGTCAGCCAGCTCCTGTCCCCTACCATCGGCCTGCAGGCTGGAGTGCCACAGGTCGTGGTGTGCGTTGAAGTCACCAAGGATGACGCGGTTCTCGCCCCTGAGTAACGCACGAATGTCAGGGTGGTAGTCCCTGGGACAACAGGTGACAGGAGGTACGTAAATGTTTATGATTTCAAGGTCGACATCGCCTGACCGGACAACCATACCTTGACGTTCTAAGGTGGTGTCCCTCGGGTCGATGTCAGGCTCAAATAGACGATACTGCACAGATTGATGCGTGATGAATGCCAGACCACCCCCAAGCCCTCTCGCACGGTCACAACGGTGTACATTGTACCCGTTGCAGGTCAAAAGAGACGACCTTCCACCTAACTTTGTCTCTTGGATCGCCGCGATCTTGATGTTCAGTCGCTTCATTAAATTTGTCACTTCAACAATTTTGCCAGTTAGGCCGTTGCAATTAAATTGCAGGATACCGAAGTGTGTAGGGGGAGCAGAGTTGATGCTGGGGGTCAAGGACTGGTGCGTATGCCTAGGTGGTAATAGGCTGGGTCGCGCACTACGGCGCAATCTTGAAGTCGAAGGAATCGCGTTACCAGAAGGTAGAGGCGAGTCGGACGACGTTGAAGGTTGCGTAGCTCGACAGCATGGCGCAACGTACGTATCAGTCCATAGGTTCCTGTTCGCGAGTCCAGAGCATATGAGCAGGTGACACAGGCCAAAGCAGTTATTGCACTTGACTGATGCCAGCGGCGTATATAATCTTAACCGACAAACAGTGCACGTAGTATAAGGGACCAGGAGCTGATGGTTGTGGCTTATACTCGTGCTAATGCTGGAAGAAGAGGGGCTGACCGAGGGGGTGGGAGAGAGCGGACGCTCAGCATTGCTCAAATCCACTTGGGAAGTGCTACGTAGGGAGTAGCTGTGAGCTGCTGTGTGAGATGTTGACGCCTGTGGGCGTGAGCGGCCGCTCGAAAGGTCTACTTGCTGATGTGCATTGTTAGTGCTAGTCGTGGAGACTGATGTGACAGAGTCAGACATATGTGGCGGAGCGATACTTGATCGACGACGGCCACTGGACGTCATAGGACGTGAACAGCAAGGGGCCACAAAAGTTTTATAAAAACTAGCGGGTCTATGAGTAGAGGGATTTAGTCCGGAGCAACTAGTTAGATGCAACCATCTGCTACAGTTAGAGCACTGTACCGAATGTGAACGTTTCACATAAATTTTCTTCCAGCATACACAGCAGATCCATTCTCTAGGTCCGGGGTTGGATTCAATACCAGCCCGGAGCAGGAGAGTCTTGAGCAGTCCCGCTGCAAGGAGCTGCTCGGAGGATGACATTATTGGGGGGAGGATAACTGACGGTTTAGGCAGGGGGGTAGTGAAATAACAGCCCTTGGTCGGGGAAACCCCGAGTCATTCCGGTACGTAGAACCGGCTGTCATGGGAATGAGATTACACTCACTGACGGCACTTCTAACAAAATTATTTGTGGCCCTTTTTAAATAATTATTTAAAACTCAAAAAAAAATTTAGTTTCAAGAAATACACATCTTTCGTGCTTTGATGTGGAGCTAGGCTGATTTGTTGATTATAATAGTAAAATGGAATATATTAGTGTAGTATGGCCGGTGATCTTTCGACGCAGAGATTGTTTATCTGGTCGAGTTATACACGAAACACCCTTTAAAAAGTTTCTAACACCCCCAAAATCTGGTTTTAAGGACAAACAACCGATTTTTCAGTTTCCTCTTAAAACAAAATTCATGAAAAAACCAATTTTTAACCGATTTCAAAAATCTCAACGGTTTTGGGTATAAAATTGTTGACAAAATGGGAGTTCACCAACACTTATCCTCATTCATACAAAAAGGTTGACCAATTTATATGGTCATGTCCGGTGATTGGATCACCTAATCCATGTCAATCTATGCAGCACCTACGTAAGAATACTTTGAAAATTTTGCCAAAAGATTACTCTATAGAGTACTCTGCGGTGAAGCGAGCGAGGGAGCCGGTGTTCCTTTTGAGGACCACCTACTTCCTCTCTCGCTTTGCTTTTGAATACTCCATTTTTTTATGAGCGAGGGTAAGTGTTGGAGTACTCCGATACTCCTTAAGGAGTACTCTATGGAGTGTTGAACGGAGCATTTCGGTTTTTTGCAGGGAAACACGAATATGCATGCAAGCTTGGTGTATGTGTGGTTGGAAAGGCTTAGAAAATTACATTAGGGTGACACCTTTTTAAAGAATTTAGGCATCCGGCCTAAACAGCAATTGGTGTAGAGCTATATTAAATCAAAGCTGTTCTCTCTGCAAAAAATTTAGGATTATCGGAAAAGGGAGAGTGGTACCTCCTATTCAATCTAAATTTTTTAAGCTGGTTTTCTCTAAAAAAGTTCAAGGTAGGGAGCTGACAATTGATATAGAGATAGATTATGTCAAAACCCTTCTTACGCAGAAAAGTGGGGGTTATCAGCAAAGGGGGCATGGCACCTCCCATACAAACTTAATTTTTCAAGCTGAATATCTCTAAAAGTAGATATTTATGGCAGGGACCTGACAATTTAAGGTTATCGGAAAAGGGGCGTGGTACCTCCCATACGATCTTAATCCTACTAATATTATTAATGTGAATGTAGCGATGTTTGGATGTAAGGATGTTTGGATATTTGGATGTTTGGATGATTGGATGTCCAGACGTTTGCTTTTGTTCCCTAAAAACGTGAGAATGGCTAGACGGATTTTGTTTAAATTTATCACGCCTACAGGTTATAGTCTGGAAGGAGCTATAGGCTATTTTTTTTTTTTAATTTTGGGGGTTCCGACCCTGCTAGGGACCGTTTCTTTTCGAATTTTTTTTTATTCCATATAACTCTAAGTATATTGAACCTATACTTATGATATTTCGCATATAGGTATAGAAAGATCGTACAATATGGGTATCAAACGAAAGGCGAAGGCCCCAGGTTTCATTTTAGCTTCGATATATTTCGATAAATTGATCAATAACTAAGTTATCGGTCAAAATTCGATTGCCCGAAAACCTTAATATTACCCTGCAATATGGGTATCAAACGAAAGGGGATAGCTCCAGGTTTTATTTGGACTTCGATAGGTTTCGATAAATTTATCGGTAACTGAGTTATCGGTGAAAATGTTATTGCACAAAAACCTTAAAATTGCCTTACAATATGGGCATCAAACTAAAGGGGAAGGCGCAAGGTTTCATTTGTACTTCAATATATTTCGATAAATTTATCGATAACTGAGTTATCGGTGAAAATGCGATTGCCCGAAAACCTCTATATTACCCTACAATATGGGTATCAAACTAAAGGGGAAGGCCCCAGGTTTCATTTGTACTTCAATATATTTCGATAAATTGATCGATAACTGAGTCATCGGTCAAAATGCGATTGCCCGAAAACCTCTATATTACCCTACAATATGGGTATCAAACGAAAGGAGATAGGTCCAGGTTTTATTTGGACTTCGATATATTTCGATAAGTTTATCGATAACTGAGTTATCGGTGATTGCCCAAAAAACTTAACATTACCCTATAATATGGGTATAAAAGGAAAGGAGAAGGCAGCAGGTTTCATTTGGACTACGATAGGTTTCGATAAATTGATCGATAACTGAGTTATCGGTGAAAATGTGATTGCCCAAAAACCTTAAACTTGACATACAATATGGATATCAAACGAAAGGGGAAGGTCCCAGGTTAAGTTATCGGTCAAAATTCGATTGCCCGAAAACCTTAATATTACCCTGCGATATGGGTATCAAACGAAAGAAGATAGCTCCAGGTTTCATTTGGACTTCGATATATTTCGATAAATTGATCGATAACTCAGTTATCGGTGAAAATGTGATTGCCCAAAAACCTTAAACTTGACCTACAATATGGGTATCAAACGAAAGGGGAAGGCTCCAGGTTTCCTTTGTAATTGGATATATTTCGATAAATTGGTCGATAACTGAGTTATCGGTCAAAATGGGATTGCCCGAAAACCTCTATATTACCCTACAATATGGGTATCACACGAAAGGAGATGGCTCCAGGTTTCATTTGGACTTCGATATATTTCGATAAATTTATCGATAAATGAGTTATCGGTTATTGCCCAAAAAACTTAACATTACTCTATAATATGGGCATAAAACGAAAGGAGAAGGCCCAGGTTTCATTTGTACTTCGACATATTTCGATAAATTGATCTATAACTGAGTTATCGGTAAAAATGAGATTGCAGAAAAAATTTAATATTACCCTACAATATTGTAACAAATCAATATTTGAAGTTGAATTCATCTTGGCACAATTTGTCAAAATTGAATTCTTGAAAGGCCCAGTAACGTTAAGAACGAATACCTCAAAAGAACATTTTTGAAAACCGGTTTTCAATACTCTTTTTTCAAAATTTTCAAAATATTCGAATTTGGTAAATTCTTCAGTAGGCAATAATATTATATAAATATGAAAACTTAAAGTATATTATTGATTTTGAAAGGCCCCCTAACTACTTACATCCCGAGCAACGCCGGGTACCCTGCTAGTATATAGATATATATAGATTACACTCACTGACGGCACTTCTAACAAAATTATTTGTGGCCCTTTTTAAATAATTATTTAAAACTCAAAAAAAAATTTAGTTTCAAGAAATACACATCTTTCGTGCTTTGATGTGGAGCTAGGCTGATTTGTTGATTATAATAGTAAAATGGAATATATTAGTGTAGTATGGCCGGTGATCTTTCGACGCAGAGATTGTTTATCTGGTCGAGTTATACACGAAACACCCTTTAAAAAGTTTCTAACACCCCCAAAATCTGGTTTTAAGGACAAACAACCGATTTTTCAGTTTCCTCTTAAAACAAAATTCATGAAAAAACCAATTTTTAACCGATTTCAAAAATCTCAACGGTTTTGGGTATAAAATTGTTGACAAAATGGGAGTTCACCAACACTTATCCTCATTCATACAAAAAGGTTGACCAATTTATATGGTCATGTCCGGTGATTGGATCACCTAATCCATGTCAATCTATGCAGCACCTTCGTAAGAATACTTTGAAAATTTTGCCAAAAGATTACTCTATAGAGTACTCTGCGGTGAAGCGAGCGAGGGAGCCGGTGTTCCTTTTGAGGAACACCTACTTCCTCTCTCGCTTTGCTTTTGAATACTCCATTTTTTTATGAGCGAGGGTAAGTGTTGGAGTACTCCGATACTCCTTAAGGAGTACTCTATGGAGTGGTGAACGGAGCATTTCGGTTTTTTGCAGGGAAACACGAATATGCATGCAAGCTTGGTGTATGTGTGGTTGGAAAGGCTTAGAAAATTACATTAGGGTGACACCTTTTTAAAGAATTTAGGCATCCGGCCTAAACAGCAATTGGTGTAGAGCTATATTAAATCAAAGCTGTTCTCTCTGCAAAAAATTTAGGATTATCGGACAAGGGAGAGTGGTACCTCCTATTCAATCTAAATTTTTTAAGCTGGTTTTCTCTAAAAAAGTTCAAGGTAGGGAGCTGACAATTGATAGAGAGATAGATAATGTCAAAACCCTTCTTACGCAGAAAAGCAAAGGGGGCATGGCACCTCCCATACAAACTTAATTTTTCAAGCTGAATATCTCTAAAAGTAGATATTTATGGCAGGGACCTGACAATTTAAGGTTATCGGAAAAGGGGCGTGGTACCTCCCATACGATCTTAATCCTACTAATATTATAAATGTGAATGTAGCGATGTTTGGATGTTTGGATGTTTGGATATTTGGATGTTTGGATGTTTGGATGTTTGGATGTCCAGACGTTTGCTTTTGTTCCCTAAAAACGTGAGAATGGCTAGACGGATTTTGTTTAAATTTATCACGCCTACAGGTTATAGTCTGGAAGGAGCTATAGGCTATTTTTTTTTTTTTTAATTTAGGGGGTTCCGACCCTGCTATGGACCGTTTCTTTTCGAATTTTTTTTTATTCCATATAACTCTAAGTATATTGAAACTATACTTATGATATTTCGCATATAGGTATAGAAAGATCGTACAATATGGGTATCAAACGAAAGGCGAAGGCCCCAGGTTTCATTTTAGCTTCGATATATTTCGATAAATTGATCGATAACTAAGTTATCGGTCAAAATTCGATTGCCCGAAAACCTTAATATTACCCTGCAATATGGGTATCAAACGAAAGGGGATAGCTCCAGGTTTTATTTGGACTTCGATAGGTTTCGATAAATTTATCGATAAATGAGTTATCGGTGAAAATGCGATTGCCCGAAAACCTCTATATTACCCTACAATATGGGTATCAAACTAAAGGGGAAGGCCCCAGGTTTCATTTGTACTTCAATATATTTCGATAAATTGATCGATAACTGAGTCATCGGTCAAAATGCGATTGCCCGAAAACCTCTATATTACCCTACAATATGGGTATCAAACGAAAGAAGATAGGTCCAGGTTTTATTTGGACTTCGATATATTTCGATAAGTTTATCGATAACTGAGTTATCGGTGATTGCCCAAAAAACTTAACATTACCCTATAATATGGGTATAAAAGGAAAGGAGAAGGCAGCAGGTTTCATTTCGACTACGATAGGTTTCGATAAAGTGATCGATAACTGAGTTATCGGTGAAAATGTGATTGCCCAAAAACCTTAAACTTGACATACAATATGGATATCAAACGAAAGGGGAAGGTCCCAGGTTAAGTTATCGGTCAAAATTCGATTGCCCGAAAACCTTAATATTACCCTGCGATATGGGTATCAAACGAAAGAAGATAGCTCCAGGTTTCATTTGGACTTCGATATATTTCGATAAATTGATCAATAACTCAGTTATCGGTGAAAATGTTATTGCACAAAAACCTTAAAATTGCCCTACAATATGGGTATCAAACTAAAGGTGAAGGCCCCAGGTTTCATTTGTACTTCAATATATTTCGATAAATTGATCGATAACTGAGTCATCGGTCAAAATGCGATTGCCCGAAAACCTCTATATTACCCTACAATATGGGTATCAAACGAAAGGAGATAGGTCCAGGATTTATTTGGACTTCGATATATTTCGATAAGTTTATCGATAACTGAGTTATCGGTGATTGCCCAAAAAACTCAACATTACCCTATAATATGGGTATAAAAGTTATCGGTCAAAATTCGATTGCCCGAAAACCTTAATATTACCCTGCGATATGGGTATCAAACGAAAGAAGATAGCTCCAGGTTTCATTTGGACTTCGATATATTTCGATAAATTGATCGATAACTCAGTTATCGGTGAAAATGTTATTGCACAAAAACCTTAAAATTGCCCTACAATATGGGTATCAAACGAAAGGGGAAGGCCCCAGATTTCATTTGTACTACAATATATTTCGATAAATTGATCGATAACTGAGTCATCGGTCAAAATGCGATTGCCCGAAAACCTCTATATTACCCTACAATATGGGTATCAAACGAAAGGAGATAGCTCCAGTTTCATTTGGACTTCGATATATTTCGATAAATTTATCGATAAATGAGTTATCGGTGATTGCACAAAAAAATTAACATTACTCTATAATATGGGTTATAAAACGAAAGGAGAAGGCAGCAGGTTTCATTTGGACTACGATAGGTTTCGATAAATTGATCGATAACTGAGTTATCGGTGAAAATGTGATTTCCCGAAAACCTCTATATTACCCTACAATATGGGTATCAAACGAAAGGAGATAGCTCCAGGTTTCATTTGGACTTCGATATATTTCGATAAATTTATCGATAAATGAGTTATCGGTGATTGCCCAAAAAACTTATCATTACTCTATAATATGGGTATAAAACGAAAGGTGAAGGCAGCAGGATTTATTTGGACTACGATAGGTTTCGATAAATTGATCGATAACTGAGTTATCGGTGATAATGTGATTGCCCAAAAACCTTAAACTTGACCTACAATATGGGTATCAAACGAAAGGGGAAGGCTCCAGGTTTCCTTTGTAATTGGATATATTTCGATAAATTGGTCGATAACTGAGTTATCGGTCAAAATGGGATTGCCCGAAAACCTCTATATTACCCTACAATATGGGTATCACACGAAAGGAGATGGCTCCAGGTTTCGGCGATTGCCCGAAAACCTCTATATTACCCTACAATATGGGTATCAAACGAAAGGAGATAGGTCCAGGTTTTATTTGGACTTCGATATATTTCGATAAGTTTATCGATAACTGAGTTATCGGTGATTGCCCAAAAAACTTAACATTACCCTATAATATGGGTATAAAAGGAAAGGAGAAGGCAGCAGGTTTCATTTGGACTACGATAGGTTTCGATAAAGTGATCGATAACTGAGTTATCGGTGAAAATGTGATTGCCCAAAAACCTTAAACTTGACATACAATATGGATATCAAACGAAAGGGGAAGGTCCCAGGTTAAGTTATCGGTCAAAATTCGATTGCCCGAAAACCTTAATATTACCCTGCGATATGGGTATCAAACGAAAGAAGATAGCTCCAGGTTTCATTTGGACTTCGATATATTTCGATAAATTGATCAATAACTCAGTTATCGGTGAAAATGTTATTGCACAAAAACCTTAAAATTGCCCTACAATATGGGTATCAAACGAAAGGAGAAGGCAGCAGGTTTCATTTGGACTACGATAGGTTTCGATTAATTGATCGATAACTGAGTTATCGGTGAAAATGTGATTGTCCAAAAACCTTAAACTTAACCTACAATATGGGTATCAAGCGAAAGGGGAAGGCCCCAGGTTTCCTTTGTACTTGGATATATTTCGATAAATTGATCGATAACTGAGTTATCGGTCAAAATGCGCCTGCCCGAAAACCTCTATATTACATTACAATATGGGTATCAAACGAAAGGGGATAGCTCCAGGTTTCATTTGGACTTCGATCTATTTCGATAAATTTATCGATAACTGAGGTATCGGTGATTGCCCAAAAAACTTAACATTACTCTATAATATGGGTATAAAACGAAAGGAAAAGGCCGCAGGTTTCATTTGGACTTGGATAGGTTTCGATAAATTGATCGATAACTGAGTTATCGGTGAAAATGTGATTGCCCAAAAACTTTAAACTTGCCCTACAATATGGGTATCAAAGGAAAGGGGAAGGCCTCAGGTTTCATTTGTACTTCGACATATTTCGATAAATTTATCTATAACTGAGTTATCGGTAAAAATGCGATTGCAGAAAAACCTTAATATTACCCTACAATATTGTATCAAATCAACATTTGAAGTTGAATTCATCAAAATTGAATTCTTGAAAGTCCCCCTAACGTTACCAACGAATACCTCAAAAGAACATTTTTGAAAACCATTTTTCAATATTCTTTTTAAAAAATTGGTAAATTCTTCAGTAGGCAATAATCATACTAATATTATAAATGTGAATGTAGCGATGTTTGGATGTCCAGACGTTTGCTTCTGTTACTCAATCACGTGAGAATGGCAAGACGGATTTTGATGAAGTTAGGAACGCATACAGGTTATAGTCTGGAAGGAGTTATAGGCTATTTTTTTTTATTAATTTTGGGGGTTCGGGCGCTTCTAGGGACCGTTACCTTTTTGATATTTTTTCCCCCATACAATTCTGAGTATACTTGACCTATACTTATGATATTTCGCATATATGTAGGTATAGGATGGCCCCAGGTTTCATTTGGACTTCGATATATTTCGATAAATTTATCGACAACTGAGTTATTGGTCAAAATGCGATTGCAGAAAAACCTTAATATTACCCTACAATATTGTAGCAAATCAACATTTGAATTTGCATTCATCCTGGCACAATTTGTCAAAATTGTATTCTTGAAAGGCCCCCTAACGTTACCAACGAATGCCGCAAAAGAAAATTTTTGAAACCCGGTTTTCAATACACTTTTTTCAAAATATTCGAATTTGGTAAATTCTTCAGTAGGCAATAATCCTACTAATATTATAAATGTGAATGTAGCGATGTTTGGATGTTTGGAAGTCCAGACGTTTGCTTTTGTTCCCTAAACACGTGAGAATGGCTAGACGGATTTTGTTGAAATTGGGCACGCCTACAGTCTGGAAGGAGCTATAGGCTATTTGTTTTTTAATTTTGGCGGTTCCGACCCTGCTAGGGACCGTTTCTTTTCGACATTTTTTTTATTCCATATAACTCTGAGTATATTGAAACTATACTTATGATATTTCGCATATAGTTATAGAAAGATCGTACAATATGGGTATCAAACGGAAAGGGAAGGCCCCAGGTTTCATTTTAGCTTCGATATATTTCGATAAATTGGTCGATAACTGAGTTATCGGTCAAAATGCGATTGCCCGAAAACCTTAATATTACCCTGCAATATGGGTATCAAACGAAAGGGGATAGCTCCAGGTTTTATTTGGACTTCGATAGGTTCCGATAAATTGATCGATAACTGAGTTATCGGTCAAAATGCGATTGCCCGAAAACTTCTATATTACCCTACAATATGGGTATCAAACGAAAGAAGAAAGCTCCAGGTTTCATTTGGGCTTCGATATATTTCGATAAATTTATCGATAACTGAGTTATCGGTGAAAATGTTATTGCACAAAAACCTTAAAATTGCCCTACAATATGGGTATCAAAGGAAAGGGGAAGGCCCCAGGTTTCATTTGTACTTCAATATATTTCGATAAATTGATCGATAACTGAGTCGTCGTTCAAAATGCGATTGCCCGAAAACCTCTATATTACCCTACAATATGGGTATCAAACGAAAGGAGATAGCTCCAGGTTTCATTTGGACTTCGACCTATTTCGATAAATTTATCGATAACTTAGTTATCGGTGATTGCCCAAAAAACTTAACATTACTCCATAATATGGGTATAAAACGAAAGGAGAAGGCAGCAGGTTTCATTTGGACTACGATAGGTTTCGATAAATTGATCGATAACTGAGGTATCGGTGAAAATGTGATTGCCCAAAAACCTTAAACTCGACCTACAATATGGGTATCAAACGAAACGGGATAGCTCCAGGTTTCATTTGGACTTTGACCTATTTCGATAAATTTATCGATAACTGAGTTATTGGTGAAAATGTTATTGCTCAAAAACCTTCAAATTGCCCTACAATATGGGTATCAAACGGAAGGGGAAGGCCCCAGGTTGCATTGCGGCTTCGATATATTTCGATAAATTGATCGATAACTAAGTTATCGGTCAAAATTCGATTGCCCGAAAACCTTAATATTACCCTGCAATATGGGTATCAAACAAAAGGGGATAGCTCCAGGTTTCATTTGGACTACGATAGGTTTCGATAAATTGATCGATAACTGAGTTATCGGTCAAAATGCGATTGCCCGAAAACCTTAATATTACCCTGCAATATGGGTATCAAACGAAAGGGGATAGCTCCAGGTTTCATTTGGACTTCGATAGGTTCCGATAAATTGATCGATAACTGAGTTATCGGTCAAAACGCGATTGCCCGAAAACTTCTATATTACCCTACAATATGGGTATCAAACGAAAGAAGAAAGCTCCAGGTTTCATTTGGACTTCGATATATTTCGATAAATTTATCGATAACTGAGTTATCGGGTAAAATGTTATTGCACAAAAACCTTAAAATTGCCCTACAATATGGGTATCAAACGAAAGGGGAAGGCCCAAGGTTTCATTTGTACTTCAATATATTTCGATAAATTGATCGATAACTGAGTCATCGTTCAAAATGCGATTGAGCGAAAACCTCTATATTACATTACAATATGGGTATCAAACGAAAGGGGATAGCTCCAGGTTTCATTTGGACTTCGACCTATTTCGATATGAGTTATCGGTGATTGCCCAAACAACTTAACATTACTCTATAATATGGGTATAAAACGAAAGGAGAAGGCCGCAGGTTTCATTTGGACTTCGATAGGTTTCGATAAATTGATCCATAACTGAGTTATCGGTGAAAATGTGATTGCCCAAAAACCTTAAACTTGCCCTACAATATGGGTATCAAAGGAAAGGGGAAGGCCACAGGTTTCATTTGTACTTCGACATATTTCGATAAATTTATCTATAGCTGAGTTATCGGTAAAAATTCGATTGCAGAAAAACCTTAATATTACCCTACAATATTGTATCAAATCAAGATTTGAAGTTGAATTCATCCTGGCACAATTTGTCAAAATTGAATTCTTGAAAGGCCCCCTAACGTTACCAACGAATACCTCAAAAGAACATTTTTGAAAACCAGTTTTCAATATTCTTTTTCAAAATTTGGTAAATTCCTCAGTAGGCAATAATCATAGGTACTAATATTATACATAAATGTGAATGTAGCTATGTTGGGATGTCCAGACGTTTGCTTCTGTTACTCAATCACGTGAGAATGGCAAGACGGATTTTGATGAAGTTAGGAACGCATACAGGTTATAGTCTGGAAGGAGCTATAGGCTATTTTTTTTTTAATTTTGTTGGTTCCGACCCTGCTAGGGACCGTTTCTTTTCGAAATTTTTTTTATTCCATTTAACTCTGAGTATATTGAACCTATACTTATGATATTTCGCATATAGGTATAGAAAGATCGTACAATATGGGTATCAAGCGGAAGGGGAAGGCCCACGTTTTATTTTAGCTTCGATATATTTCGATAAATTGATCGATAACTAAGTTATCGGTCAAAATTCGATTGCCCGAAAACCTTAATATTACCCTGCAATATGGGTATCAAACGAAAGGGGATAGCTCCAGGTTTAATTTGGACTTCGATAGGTTTCGATAAATTGATCGATAACTGAGTTATCGGTCAAAATGCGATTGCCCGAAAACTTCTATATTACCCTACAATATGGGTATCAAACGAAATAAGATAGCTCCAGGTTTCATTTGGTCTTCGATATATTTCGATAAATTTATCGATAACTGACTTATCGGTGAAAATGTTATTGCACAAAAACCTTAAAATTGCCCTACAATATGGGTATCAAAGCAAAGGGGAAGGCCCCAGGTTTCATTTGTACTTCAATATATTTCGATAAAAAGATCGATAACTGAGTCGTCGTTCAAAATGCGATTGCCCGAAAACCTCTATATTACCCTACAATATGGGTATCAAACTAAAGGAGATAGCTCCAGTTTTCATTTGGACTTCGATATATTTCGATAAATTTATCGATAACTTAGTTATCGGTGATTACTCCATAATATGGGTATAAAACGAAAGGAGAAGGCAGCAGGTTTCATTTGGACTACGATAGGTTTCGATAAATTGATCGATAACTGAGGTATCGGTGAAAATGTGATTGCCCAAAAACCTTAAACTCGACCTACAATATGGGTATCAAACGAAAGGGGAAGGCCCCAGGTTTCCTTTGTGCTTGGATATATTTCGATAAATTGGTCGATAACTAAGTTATCGGTCAACATGCGACTGCCCGAAAACCTCTATATTACATTACAATATGGGTATCAAACGAAAGGGGATAGCTCCAGGTTTCATTTGGACTTCGATCTATTTCGATAAATTTATCGATAACTGAGTTATCGGTGATTGCCCAAAAAACTTAGCATTACTCTATAATATGGGTATAAAACGAAAGGAGAAGGCCACAGGTTTCATTTGGACTTCGATAGGTTTCGATAAAATGATCGATAACTGAGTTATCGGGGAAAATGTGATTGCCTAAAAACCTTAAACTTGCCCTACAATATGGGTATCAAAGAAAAGGGGAAGGCCCCAGGTTTTATTTGTACTTCGACATATTTCGATAAATTTATCTATAACCGAGTTATCGGTAAAAATGCGATTGCAGAAAAACCTTAATATTACCCTACAATATTGTATCAAATCAACATTTGAAGTTGAATTCATCCTGGTACAATTTGTCAAAATTGAATTCTTGAAAGGCCCCCTAACGTTACCAATGAATACCTCAAAAGAACATTTTTGAAAACCAGTTTTCAATATTCTTTTTCAAAATTTGGTAAATTCTTCAGTAGGCAATAATCATACTAATATTATAAATGTGAATGTAGCGATGTTGGGATGTCCAGACGTTTGCTTCTGTTACTCAATCACGTGAGAATGGCAAGACGGAAGTTAGGAACGCATACAGGTTATAGTCTGGAAGGAGTTATTATAGTCTTTTTTTTTTATTAATTTTGGGGGATCGGACCCTTCTAGGGACCATTAGTATACTTGACCTATACTTATGATATTTCGCATATATGTAGGTATAGGATGGCCCCAGGTTTCATTTGGACTTCGATATATTTCGATAAATTTATCGACAACTGAGTTATTGGTCAAAATGTGATTGCAGAAAAACCTTAATATTACCCTACAATATTGTATCAAATCAACAGTTGAATTTGCATTCATCCTGGCACAATTTGTCAAAATTGAATTCTTGAAAGGCTCCCTAACGTTACCAACGAATATCGCAAAATAAAATTTTTGAAACCCGGTTTTCAATACTATTTTTTCAAAATTTTCAAAATATTCGAATTTAGTAAATCCTTCAGTAGGAAATAATATTATATAAATATGAAATCTTAAAGTATATTATTGATTTTGAAAGGCCTCCTAACTACTTACATCCCGAGCAACGCCGGGTACCCTGCTAGTATTATATAAATATGAAATCTTAAAGTATATTATTGATTTTGAAAGGCCCCCTAACTACTTACATCCCGAGCAACGCCGGGTACCCTGCTAGTATTATATAAATATGAAATATTAAAGTATATTATTGATTTTGAAAGGCCCCCTAACTACTTACATCCCGAGCAACGCCGGGTACCCTGCTAGTATTATATAAATATGAAATCTAAAAGTATATTATTGAATTTGAAAGGCCCCCTAACTACTTACATCCCGGGCAACGCCGGGTACCCTGCTAGTGTAAAATAAATTGGGGCGCAGTAGGCGGTCATTGTATTTGATAGCTTACAATATTATTTCTAATTTAATAATTGAAGCGGTAACAGAAGCTTTTCGACTTAAATAGTTTATATTTAAGAAATAAACAGTTGCGAATGTGTAGATTATCAATATCTGAGTGGTTTTATTGATATTTTGTTTAAAAAGTAAGTGATTTAGTGTGTCGGCGAATATCAATTTACATCGGAAATCTATTTTGGGCAGAACGAAGTTTTCCGGGTCAGCTAGTATTTAATATGTATAAATATTTTAGTCTTTATTGTTAACCTAAGTTTAACTGTTTGAGAACTTAACTTTATTATTAACATGTCCAAAAATGACCCCTTGCATTTGGCGCTAACTAAATTGTTATAAAAACTACTTATTTAATATCAATAAAATTTAAGAAATTGACAAATAATAACAATGAGTGTTTATTTCTTTTTTCGCACGTTATTTTAGATGTGTTTCCCTTTCTAGATGTATAACACCTGTACTTACCTACAAATTAAAAAAAGTTTTAAGCCAATCACATGCAACTTAATTCAATTACTGAATTCGGCTGAACTTCGGAGCATTATGCTTACTCTCAAACCGTATTTGATGTAACCTTTCATTATACTTGTATCAACCAACATTATAAATTTTAGATCCGTCGGTATAGATCTGTATGCCTTTGTCAACTGCAACCTAGACCGCTCCTCAATCCACACTTTCCAATTTAATTTACAATAAATGGTTAATCCCAGAAATTTGACTCTAGGAGCCATTTCACTTAGATAGTTTTTCCTTGGGAAGATCTATCCGTTTTATTCAGATTTACCCTAAGCCTTCATATTTGTGCTCACTTAGTTTTGCCAACATTCTTTCCATGATGTCACTCATTACAGAAGGGAAGGCACCTGAGACCAGGATCGCCACGTCGTCGGGGCTGATATTTCAAGGCTAAGGAGTAGGGAGGAGATCCAACTCCTTGTCGGTTCCTCCACCCTTGCTCCAGCGAGTGCTTTTGATATTGCGTCTGCTCTCACGTTATTGAAAGCGCCTTTCACATCTATAAACGGGCCTGGTGTAAATTCTTTATATACAAGAGACTTTTCCACTGTGGATCTACCCCTCTGGTAAGCGCGCTTTTCATCCCGGATGCCAGACCTCAACCTGTTGTCCCTCTGCTTGAGTACTTCCAGGGACTCATTGCATACCAAAAGTACCACCGGCTTGCTTCCATCGGGAGACCTGGATTCTATAGTTTTAAAATTGGATTCAGGTTTTCACATTCCTTTTTCATCTTGGGCAACCAAATAAGCGTGGTCTCCTCGGGATTTGCAAAGCAAGGATGGCCTTAAGAGTTACACTATCGAATGTGCTACGAATCTTCGCAAAACATTTGGCCAAAAATTACCTTGAGAGAGCGTTAGCTAATTTGAGTACCTACATCAGGGTAATTGAGGGCGGGAACTGGAGTTGGTTTATCTATGAGGTGCTCGGCGACCATCTCACAGCCGTCCTTCAATGGAGCTCCAAATTGCCAGAACTTTCCTTCTTCCATTGTTGTACGCATCGATCAACAAGACTTGCAGATGGTCCCTGACCACTTCGTTGAAAGTATGCCTGGCCGATGCTGTAGTGGAAGGGTCTTCCTGCCTGTTGCCTGCCGTTTTTTACGCTGTAATCGTTCACTTCCTGAGAATGGTTTTGCTTCGTCGGTCTAGTACTTCTTGACCACTTAACCTTTTATTCGGCATCCCGCACGCCGATTACAATGCCTTCTGACTTTTTGAGCGGTTGGGAGCATCCCTGGATATTTGTTCGCTTGGGTTGACAGAGGTGCTATTGCTTGTACCTCTGCTATCCCTTGATTAGATTGTCTTCTGACTGCTGGCCTCGCTATCGTCTTCAGAGAGTGTGTCCAGAACACTCTCTTCTTCTTCATATTGCTTTTTCATATTTTTTTTCTATGCAGCCCCGCGGGTGGTATGCAAAGGGTTTGTCCACCTCGGTAGAGCCACTATACCGAGGCAAGGTACTGGTTACAACCGATATTGCTCGGACATCAGGGACCGGGACCGTACGCAGTCAGCTATCCAATAACCACCCGCTGATCATTCAGCCGTCGGCAAGCGGCAAACCTCACATTACCCGAGGTAACGCGGTGGTGGGTACACTATGCTGACCTATGGTTGCAAGACCACAGCAAATGTAAAGCTTTTCTCCTAGATAATACCAATGTAAAATAAATTGGGGCACAGTAGGCGTCATTGCATTTCACAGCTTACAATATTATTTCTAATTTAATAATTGAAGAGGTAGCGGTAGATTTTCGTGTTAAATATTTTATATTTACAGTTGCGTAGGTGTAGATTATCAATATCTGAGTGGTTTTAAAAAAGTAAGCGATTTGGTTGAAGTGACTTAAGACTCTTCGCCACGACGTTCCCTATCTATCTGAGTGGTGATGGCGGTCAGCGAGGTTGTGGTGCTGTGGTTCTTGCGAAAACCATGCTGATGTTCGGCGAGCCGCAAGTTGCCGTGAAAGACGGTAGTAAGACAGACTTCAACACTTTCACTACTTTCCAGAGGAGTGATATCGGGCGATATGACTCCCACGCGGCAGCTGGCTTGCCAGGCTTTAGTAGTGGGACCACCTTTGCCTGTCTCCATCTTTCAGGAATGACAAAGGGAGACAGGGAAATTTTGAAAATGTGTGTTAGGTATCTTGTCCCTTCGTCGCAGAGGTGTTTCAGCATCAGCATGGAAATGCCATCGGGGCCTATTTATTAGTGTTTTTCGATCTCCGAATTGCCTCTTAAAGTTCTGTTGTGGAGATGGAAATGGGCGCATCGCTGTTTTTGGGTTTATGCACTTCCCTGGTGTCTCGTCGAATTTAATTACAAATTGTCGGCAGAAAGCGATCGCGCATCTTTTTGGCTTCGACTGAACCTTATCGCCGAAGGCGATCGATATTTTGTCTTTGGGTTTAGTCGGGTTGGACAGATATTTCACCGAGTTTTGTCTCCTGGATCGCAGCGACTTTGATGTTGTATCGCCTGACGGTCGGGGAAACCCCCAGTCATCCCGGTACGTAGAACCGGCTGTCGTGGGATGGCAAAGTTTTCGTTCCTAGCTTTTAACTGGGAAATTTATAGCCCAAGCCCCATTTATCGAATATATTGATTATATAGGAGATATATATTATGTTGGTCCGATCTAGATGATTTTCACTATATAGGTTACATATATAATATGTACCAAACCTGCTAAATTTTACGTTCCTGGTTTTTAATTGCAAGAGCTATGGGCCAATATTTCATCAAGATATCTCTAAAACTGAGGGACTAGTTTGCGTTCAAACAGACGGACGGACATGGCTAAATCAACTCAGCTCATCGTCCTGATCATTTCGGTATACTTAATGGTGGGTCTATCTCTTTTTCTACTCATACTTACAAACATTGTACCAAAGTTATAATACTATTTCATGTTCGTGAAAGGCATAAAAAGAAAATAACAAATTTGTGTGAGAACAATACAAAATGGTAATACCAAAGTTGTTTAAGTATATACCGTTATTAATGAAATAATGACAATACTTACACATTCTCCATACTTATAATTTCTACATTCGTATTATAGGTACGCATTTAGAATCATTCTTCAATTTGCCGACTGGGATATAACAATCTACATATACATAGGTACTTAACATACCCTTATTTAAGTGGAAGTGTGTATGCAAATGCAATTAGATGATAGCAAAATTAAATAATGTTCATCAATTATGTTTAAACAGTATGGTTATATTTTCATCGTAAATGCGTACAACGGTCATGCATTTGTACATATTTGTATTTAATCGGTCGGGTACCGTACCCCACCAAATATACATGTAATTGAGAGCGAGCAGTTGCGGCTGATGGACTAAGGCCAAATGTAATAAAAGCGCATCGTATTTATTTTTTTCAACTTCTCTGTTGATAAGATCACAGGAGGCAACAACGCAAAGGGTCGACAAGCATCAAACTGCTGGTAGCCTGTTGGAACTTAATTGCAAAGTACGTACTTAGTAGTGGTTTAGTTTCTTGAACCAATTTGTGTTTCATTCAAAATTTTTACAATATTCTATAAAATAAAAAAAACCTCAAGATAATGGTTTTTTAGGTTGTAAAGATAAGTCATATATAATAACTTCTATAAGCAAAATATAAACTTGGTTTAGCTTGCAAATATTATCAATCACAGCTTATTTTTTTCAAAGTCTGTTTTCGGAGTAAGTTTCAAAATACGATTTTAATTTAAAGACCGCCCAATCAAAATGTCACTCCATTTATTATACCCAGCGTACTAGTACTAGTACAAGGGTATTATAACTTTGTTGGGATAACGGTTGGTTGTACAGGTATAAAGGAATCGAGATAGATATAGACTTCCATATATCAATATAATCAGGATCGAAAAAAAATTTGATTGAAAATTTCGAAAAACGTATAAAACGAGTTAATTCAATATCAGAAGCAGCTACAATGACAAAATTTTCAATATGTATTGATTTAGATGTTCTAAGGCCGATTTTATCAAATGTTTTGAAAAGGGGCGTGGCACCGCCCACATATATTTGAAGAAATTCTAAAATTTTGACTCTTAATAACTTCAGAACAGTTTATGCTAGTATAACGAAATTTTGTAGAGGGCATACTATTGTTGTATTAAATTCAGATATAGAAAATAAACGAAATCGCTTGGCGACCACGCCTACTTTTTCATAAATGTTATATTGAAAGGAGGTGGAAATATTGAAAAGTCCATATCTAATTAACTGATACCGCTATAATAATATAATTTGGTACATACATCAATTTTCATATTCTTTACATTATTTTTGAAAAATTTTGGAGAGTGGGCGTGGCACCGTCCACTTATGAGTCAAGTAATTTTCAAATTCGACTGCTAATAACTTCATAACGGTGTGAGATAGGTTTACGAAACTAGGTACCAGGCATGAATGTATTATGTAGAGTACTACCACAGAAAATAAGAAAAATGTGTGAACGACCACGCCACTAAAGTTCTCTAAACGAGAGTTAGGAAACCGGAATATGCAATATCTGTTTAACTGATAAAGATATTATGCTAAAATTTAGTACACTCATTCACTTCATGATGTTATTAGTGTTGTTTAAAGGTTTCTGGTAATAGTTTGGAAAATGGGCGTGGCACCGCCCACAAGTGAATAAACAAAGTATCATCATTTCACTATTAACAAGCCACTGTGAAAGTATCATAAAAATCTGCAATGAAAACTGATATTCAAATAGGGACAAACAACATAATAAAATCCGTGGGCGTGCCACCACCCACTTTTTAAAATTATGTAAATATTGATTAATGGACACATATATCCGTATATCAAAAATTTCACAAAATACGTTAAAAGTTATGGGCATGGCATGCCTTCTTGTCTAAAGTTATATATAGGACATGGTATAACCCTTGAAAATATCGATTGAGTACTTTTGGCTCATGTAAGCGGTTAAAGCTTTATAAGCAAGGGGCGTGGCCGCGCCCACCAAATTCGCTATTGTTTAGGCTCGGAATATATTGGTTTTTAAAATGGGCGAAATCGGATGACAACCACGCCCCCTTTTTCTGAAATCTAACGCTGGGTATTTAATGTTCGGTTCACCCGAACTTAGACTTCCTTACTTGTTTCATTCTGCAAACTTTTTATTGTGTCCATGACATCTATATATAATTTAATTAGTTTGCTATGTATACTTATTTATTTATTTATTCAATTTATGGATCAATCTTAACACAGCAAGGGTAAAACTTTATATGTAACTAGCAAACCCGGCAGACGTTGTCCTGCCCAAACACTAACTTGTTTGCATTTAAAATATGTGATTCGCCCTCCTAATTTCAGATCCACATCCTTCTCTCCGTCCATCCTCTTCATATGCTTTTGTCTTTTCATATTGCTTTTTAATTGTCATCCACATACCTATCCCTTTCTCAATCCCAATCCCAAAAGGACTTAAAATTACTCCATTTTAAAACTATCATGCAGACCTTTCATTTAGACCCATTTTTTCACAAAAACCTTCTAGCTCCAATTTTGGTCTACGTTTTGGTTAATATCTAAAAACCTTCGTTTTATATTGGAAAATAGCTAAAACATGTTAAATCATTTGTCAACACCTTTCATTTGATACCCATTGATACATATAAATATGTATACATACGTCATAAGTACTATCATAATTATTTAGAGCGTAGCATAACCGTACGTTTAAGTAGAGAGTAAGATGTTCTTGTTTTAATAAATTGATTTTTATGGTTCAGTTATGCTTGCATAGCATGGCAGTACATTGCATGGGTTCTGTCATTTTCGATATCTGTTGAATTGGTATTACATGTATTCGATTATACAACGCATGGCAACCCAGAGCATGGCATAGAAGTCTGTTGAATTTTGATCTCTATGTAACTTAACATACCTACTGTCAAAGCTTTTACTTATTATTCTTATAAATTTTAGTAAAAAACAAATAAAAGCGTTGTAATGGAAGAAGAAAAGCTGAAAGAATGTGTGCGAGCTCATGAAATTCTGTATGTTTCGCGAATATCTGATTTTGAGGGGCTGTGCGTTGTGCGAAGTATAATCAACATTTTCTTTTACGTGCTGTGTATTGATATGCTATGCCCTGCTATGCAAGCATAACTGAACCATTAGTCTAACACAAACCTTCATCGTCTTCACTTCATTTGTTTGCATATGTATGTACCTAGATACATATCAGTTGGCGACGACTTAAAAGGAAACCGCGTGCGTGAACAAAAATTAATTATTCAATTGAAAAGAAGTGCATATTAGTAAATGCGGAATAATCAATTGAAGTATAAACTGTTGTAGTTAACTAAATTTATTTGCTTAAATTTTCGAAGAAAATTCTGGCATAATATAACAAAGGTGATAAATACAAGAGACTTTTTCTAAAATAAAATGGCTGAAAATGCAGTGGCATTAATTGGTTCGGTTGAGGCATACACCTTGGGCGATGATTTTAACCTGTACGTGAGCAGATTGAATCATTTGCTGTCATTAAATAAAATAACTAACGATGCGGACAAGGTGTCATTTCTAATAAGCCTTGGAGGCGTGGACCTGTACAAAACTTTAAAATCTGTGTTAGCTCCAAAAAACGAAGATGCGTTTACCTATAGTCAAATTATAACCAAATTGAAAGAACATTTAAAGCCGAAAAAGAGCATTATATTTGAGTGCTTTAAATTTTTCAAACGGGACCAAAATGCATCAGAAACGATTTCAGAGTTCATTGTTGAACTAAAACAGTTAGCTCAAGAGTGCGATTTTGGCGCTTTTTTGGACAGAGCATTACTCATAAAATTTGTTTGTGGCTTGAGCAATCATAAAATCCAAAACCGGCTACTTGGCGAAAGCAAATTGGAGAATTTTGACAATGCATGTCAGTTGGCTCTCGCTATGGAGTCTACTAACACAAGTATAGAAGTAATGAGAGGTGGAGCAGTACATAAGCTGAATAGCTATGATGAAAAGCAACGAAAAGTACAGCACACAGGGAGAAAAGGTAGAGAATCGAAGTTCGCGAATCACCGAAGAGATGGATCTCGTGGCAGAAGCGGCACCAGAAGCAGCGCGTTGAAATGTTATTACTGCCAGAAGCTGGGGCATAAAGAACGCGATTGTTGGGCGAAGCAGCGGGATAGTTCAGGTAGTAGAACGAATAAAAGCGAAAACCATAATAACAAAAATAAAGCGAGCAAGCGAAATATTAATTCTGTTGACTATGCGCTGAATCATTTATATCATTTTTCGTCAGGTAATTTTTCACAGCCAATGGAAGTACAAGTTAAATTAGAAAATAAAACAATTACTATGGAAATAGACACAGGAGCATGTATTTCTGTTTGTCATATTTCTGACTATAATAAGTTTCTTAATCACATGGAATTACAAACAGTTAACAAAAATTTGAAGGTGATCACTGGCGATATGGTTGTTGTGGTAGGTAAGGTGCCCGTAAGTGTTGAATGCGACAACAAGGTTTATAATTTGGAGTTGGTTATTTTGAAAACGGAAAATAAATTTACCCCGTTGATAGATAGAGATTGGTTGTCTGTGTGTTGGCAGAATTGGCGCGAGGTGTTTGGTAAGATTAACAACTTAAAATTTGAGAAAAACAACCTTATATATGATTTCGATAAATATAAAACTATATTTTCAAAAGAAAGTTACTCTACTATTAAAACTTTTGAAGCGGAGATAGTTTTGAAAGACGAGCACTATCCAATATTTGCAAAAGCATACTCCGTTCCGTTTGGATTGCGGAAAAAAGTGGAAGACGAGTTAGACAGACTTTGTGAGCAAGGTGTTATTGTACCGGTTAATAGAAGTAGATGGGCAAGTCCAGTGGTGGTGGTAAATAAAGGCGATGGTTCAATAAGATTATGTGTGAACTGTCGAAGAACAGTAAATCGATTTGTTGAAATGGAGCATTTCGTCATTCCTCGTATTGATGAAATATTAGCGAATTTGGTGGGATGGAAATATTTTTGCAAGCTTGACCTAACAGGTGCATACTTACAGGTTAAAGCATCCGAAAGGTCAAGGGAGTTGTTAACAATAAATACGCATAAGGGCCTGTATCAATTTACGAGGTTGGTTTATGGCCTTAAAACAGCGCCACAACTGTTTTCAAAAATAATTTGTGAAATATTGAAGGGCCTTGATAAAGTTCAAGTGTATTTCGATGATATACTCGTAGGGGGCTGTGATTTCAATGAGTGTAAGACCAACCTAACTATGGTGCTTGACCGACTGATGGAGTATAATGTAAAGGTAAATTATACTAAATGCCAGTTTTTCGAAACGGAAATCCAATACCTGGGGTATGAAATAAGTGAAAATGGCATAAAACCGTCAAAGAAAAAAGTCGAAGCGGTCGTTCAGGCTCCAGCGCCCACAAATAAGCAACAATTAAAATCTTTCTTAGGCATGGTCAATTATTATTGCCATTGTATTCGAAATTTATCATCAGAGTTATTTGTATTACACGAACTTACAAAACACAGCGTTCCATGGGACTGGTCTGAAAAACACCAGCTAGCCTTTGAGAGGTGTAAAAAGTTAGTATTGGATATCGGGGTGTTGGCTCATTACGACCCGTCAAAGCCCCTAGTATTGTCTTGTGATGCTAGTCCATACGGTGTAGGCGGTGTGTTATCTAACATAATAGACGGCGAAGAACGGCCTATCATGTTCGTCTCAAGTACACTAAAGGACGCAGAAAATAATTATTCACAGCTTCATCGTGAAGCATTAGCGATTGTGTTCGCAGTTAAAAAGTTCCACAAGTATTTGTACGGATTACATTTTACTATTGAGAGTGACCACCAGCCACTAAGAGAAATTTTTTCGGACAGAAAAGACCTACCAGTAGTAGCGGCAAATAGATTACAGAGGTGGGCTATCTTCCTGTCGATGTACGATTATACAATTAAGTATAAGAAAGGGTCGCAGATGTGTCATGCTGACGCCCTATCTAGACTACCCCTTCAGGGAAGTACAAATGAAGAGGGTGATTTTCAATCTAGTGCAAGAACTCCCTATTAAATTGGAAGATGTTCGGGAAAATATCCAGGCCGATAAGATTTTGAAAAATGTATACAATTTTGTTGCAAAAGGGTGGCCAAAAGAAGTACCACAAAAGTATATGAAGTTTTATTCAAAAAGATTATCGCTGGGGATTGAAAAGGGTTGTATATTTTATGGGGAGCGAGTAGTTGTCCCTGAAACATTAGTATCACACGTCTTACAACTATTACATAGTGAGCACATTGGGGTGGTTCGAATGAAGGCCTTGGCGAGGACTTACGTGTGGTTGTTGTTGTTGTTGTTGTTGTTAGCAGTGCTTCGCCCTGCCCAAAGGGCCAGAACACTCCTAGTTGTCATCGGGCTCTTCTAACGGAAGTCCAAGGAAACGCGCTGTTTCAACAGGGTTGGACCAAAGTGATAAGGGAGTTAGAAGAGTATGTTCCGAAGAACACGAAAAGAGATGTTGCGTGTCATGGGGGGCCATACCGCATGCAGGGCATGTGTTAGGTATGGTAGGGTTCAGTCTGGACAAATAGGAGTTCAGCCTATTGCAATATCCAGACCGAAGTTGAGCCAGCATGACTCTAGTCTCCCTCGGAAGGACACGTTCTTCCTCAGCAAGAACGGGTGGTTGGGCACCAATAACGGGGTTCACAGGCCGGGATCTGAGGGATCTGTCCACCGACTCAGTGTGGAGGTCTTTTAGGGCCCGCCTATGGTCCCGCAGATCAAACGGCAACGAGATGTGATGCCGGATCTCATCATAATGCTTCCGGAGATGCTTCCTTATGTCTCTAGGGGGCGGAGTTTCATCCAATAGCTGTCGATTTGGATGACTGGGACGGTGGCAGTTCAGAAGGAACTGCCTACTTAAGAGTTCCGCATGCTCGCCAACGTTGAGCATTTGAGCCTCCTGGTGGAGATGAGACTCAGGAGACATAAGCAAACAACCCGTTGCAGTTCTGATGGCGGTGTTTTGGCAGACCTGCAATTTCCTCCAGTGGGTGTCGTGAAGGTTAGGCGACCATATGGGCGCAGCATAAGCAATAACCGGTCGGCCAATAGCCTTATAGGTGACCAGCAACGTTTCTTTGTCTTTGCCCCAAGTACTGCCGGCGAGTGACTTGAGGATCTTGTTGCGGCTTTGTACCTTTGAAGCTATTGCGGTGGCATGATTAGCGAAGGTGAGGCTATTGTCGAATGTAACCCCTAGAATTTTGGGGTGGTTGACAGTAGGTAGTGGAACACCATCTACGTGGACATTCAACTCCTGCCCCATCTGCGCATTCCACGTAGTGAATAGGGTCGCTGTCGATTTAGTCGGGGACAGTGTCAGGTTCCGCTCTGTGAAGAAGCAGGAAAGGTCGCGTAGGTAGTCATTAAGTCTCGTACAAAGTTTGTCTGTCGAAGGTCCTTTGCCCGTGGCCATCACGGTGCAGTCGTCAGCGTACGAAACGATGGAGACCCCCTCTGGTGGGGGAGGGAGGCTCGAGATGTAGAAGTTAAACAGAAGGGGTGAAAGAACACCACCCTGCGGAACCCCTTGTCTAATTCTTCTAGGTCTACATCTCTCGTTTCGAAACTGCACTGACGCCAGCCGACCGTTCAGGTAGTTAGCGGTCCACCTTTTTAGGCCGGCAGGAAGCGGTGTCTCCTCCAGGTCTTCAAGGAGTGTGGCGTGGTTGACCGTGTCGAAGGCTTTCGACAGGTCAAGTGCCACGAGAACCGTCCTGTGGTTTGGTTGGTGTTGGTTCAAACCGAAGTTAATCTGCGTCGTGATGGCGTTCAAAGCTGATGTTGTGCTATGATTTTTACGGAAGCCATGTTGATGATTGGCCAGCTGCAGGTTTGCAGTATAATATGGGAGCAGAATAGCCTCTAACAACTTCACTACCGGCGAAAGGAGGGATATCGGACGATAAGAGTCTCCTTGATTTGCCGGCTTCCCAGGTTTTAGGAGGGGGACCACAGTCGCATGTTTCCAGATATCTGGTATAACGAAGGTGGACAGTGAGAGGTTGAATAGAGCCGCCAAGTACTTGTGCCCCTCGTGGCCTAGGTGTTTCAGCATCTTCATGGCAATTCCGTCGGGTCCGAGTGATCTTGAAGGTTTGGCCTTCTTTATAGCTTCCTTGACCTCTGCAGCGGAGACGACAATGGGCGCGGCTGTGTGTTTGTGTTTGTGCGCGCGTCGGATGGCTTTTCTCTTAGCCCTATCCGCAGGAGAATGCAGTATAAATTGCCGGCAGAATGCGCTCGCGCATTTCCTGGGGTCCGACTTGACGTTATCGCCGAAAGCAATGGCGACCTTGTCATTGTATTTGGTCGGGTTGGATAGGGCCTTGACTGTCGACCATAATTTGCCGACCCCGCCGGAGAGGTTGCATGACTCTAGGTGTTCTTTCCACTTCTTCAATTTATGTTCATTGACAGTCCGACGGATTTCTGCGTTGAGATCCTTTATTCTTGGATCTGCGGGGTTCAAGAGTCTCACTTGGTCACGTTCTCTTGCCATTGCCGCTGCTTCCGCAGGGAAATTCGGCCGAATTTCCGGGATTCTGCCAGCAGGGATGAAGCGGCCAGAGGCTGAATCGATGACTTTGCGAAACTCTTTCTCACCTTTGCATACGTCCGTCGGTGTGGGTAGGTCAGCGAAGGAGTGCTCTGTAAAGTCCGTGAAGCGGTCCCAGTCCGCTTTACTAAAGTTAATGTACGTTCGTTTTTCTGTCGTTATGAAGTCGGACGGTCGTTCGATGTCTAGTAGGATGGGTAGGTGGTCAGATGCCAGTGTAAGCATAGGTTGCCAGTTAACGTGGTTGATAAGGCCCGCACTTGAAATGGAGATGTCTGGCGAACTGTGGCAGTTACCTGCCACCCTAGTGGGGGCATCTCCATTCAATGTACAGAATGCCGAATTATCTATTTGCTCTGCGAGTGCGTGCCCTCTGCTATCTGCTGGCAAGTTGGAGTGCCAGAGATCGTGATGTGCGTTGAAATCACCTAGGATGAGGCAGTTATCGCCCCTTAGCAACGCACTAATATCAGGGCGATAATCACGGGGACAGCACGTAACAGGGGGAATGTATATATTTAACACTCGCAGGTCGACGTCGCCTGTCCGGACTGCTATGCCCTGGCATTCTAGGGTAGAGTCCCTGGGGTCAACGTCAGGGGCAAACAGATTATATTGTACAGTATGGTGTGTAATGAATGCGAGGCCGCCCCCATGACCGCTGGGACGGTCTTTCCTATGTACGTTGTACCCATCACGAGTACGTAAGTCCGAGTTAGCATTCAGTTTGGTCTCCTGAATGGCGGCCAGTTTAATGTTGTTCGACTTCATAAAGTCTGTTATCTCCGCGATCTTACCAGCTAACCCGTTGCAGTTCAGCTGTAGGATTTTGAAGTGTGTCGGGAGGGAGGGTGGAGGCATGCTGGGGGTAAGGGACGGATGCGGTTGCCTAGGTGGAGGTGGGCATAGTCCCAAGCTGTGACGCAGTCGAGGGTTCAGCGCGTCTTGGCCGATGTTGTGTGGCGTGGAGGGCGGCTGAGTACTGCAGCAAGGGGCAATAAATGCATCCGTCCAAAGGTTCCTGTTTGCGAGCCCAGAGCACATATGGATGTGGCACAGGATAAGGCAGTTATTGCACTTAACCGATGCCGCAGGCGTATATAGTCTTTGCCGACAAACAGTGCACGTGGTGAAAGGTACGAGGAGGTTATGTTCCTGACCCACGTGCATGCTGGAAGTAGGGGGGGACGAGAGTGGGGACTGAGGTGAGGCGGGAGCAGCAAGGCTGCAGGTCGTGAAGACAGGGCCACTGTCGTGGCCATTTGATGATGGTAGGTGCGGTGCGTGTGCGCCGGAGCGACGAGAACCGCGGGACGCGCGTGTGCGCGAACAACATGGTGCCTCAAAAGTACTGAAAAAAGTACGGGTTCTGGGGATGGCAGGGTTAAGCCCTGAGCATCCAGATCTATGCAACCATCTCTTGCATTTACTGCATTGAACAGAATGTGAACGTTTAACATATATTTTCTTCCAGCAGACGCAGCAGATCCATTCTCTCGGTCCGGGGTTGGATTCGATACCAGCCCGTAGCAAGAGACATTGGAGCAACCCTGCTGCAAGGGATTGCTCCGAGGATGACAATTTAGGAGTGGGATTGGACAAATTGGACAGGGTTACACTGAAATAACAGCCCTTGGCCGGGTAAAACCCGGGTCATTCCGGTACGTAGAACCGGCTGTTGTGGGAACGACTTACGTGTGGTGGCCTGGCATAGATCACGACATTGAAAATTTCGTTAAAAGCTGTGAGCCATGTGCAATCAGCCAGAACGTAGCAAAGCCAATCATCACGCCATGGCCAAAGCCGTCAAGTCCATTCGAACGCATACACCTAGATTTTTGCAAAGTCGATGGAGCCACAATTTTAGTTCTATTCGATACCTTTTCTAAATGGTTAGATGCTAAGGTTTTAAAGAATACCCATGCACACATCGTTATTGAAGAGCTACGATTATTTTTCGCAACATTTGGTTTGCCAAAACAAATCGTAAGCGACAATGGGCCCCCGTTCGGTTCAAAAGCGTTCATAGAGTTTTGTGAGACTAATGGGATAGAATGTCTAAAATCGCCTCCTTACCACCCGCAATCCAATGGGAGTGCCGAAAGGGCAGTACAAACATTGAAAAACGTGCTCAAGAAATATGTATTGGATCCAAAGATTAAACATAGATCTTGGAATTTTAAAATAACTAGCTTCTTACTTAAGTATCGCACAACACCAACTACAACAACATGCATATCTCCGGCAGAATCCGTGTTACAATATAAGCCCAAAACTCTATTAGACTTAGTAAATCCAAATGCATATAAAAATGGAAAGAGAAGTATGAAAGAGCTTAAAGAGAAGAAGAAAGATAAAAATACTAATGAAAGAGTATTGTATAGAAATGTTTTGAATAACTATTGCAAATGGCAAAAAGCGAAAATTGAAAAGAAATTAAGTAGAATAAGATATCTGATTAAAATAAATGATAAAAATCGAGTCGCTCATGTAAATCAATTAAAAAAGTCTCAGTGCAAATTTGTTAGTTTTAGTCCATATGTACACACGTATTCGAAGTTACCTAAAAGAAGAAGGACTGAAAGCGATAATGAAGACGTAGAATTTATATTAAGAAGATCAGAGCGTATCAAGCAGAAAGATGTTAATCAAAAATAATAAATTGCATATTTGGTTTAAAACAAAAAAAAAAAAGTTATATACATATGTATATGTAAATAAACAAAAACTCTAATTGTAGTATCGTTATGTAATACTAAGTTAAATGTATTTGATAACCGTTAATTTGTATAAGTTGCGCAAAATGATTATTCCTTTTCCATCTGTACACTGTATAAGGTTTATTTACTTTGTATAGGGTATAGGGAGTCTTAATAAGTTGGGGAGGGGTGCTACATATAAATATGTATAAATACGTCATAAGTACTATCATAATTATTTAGAGCGTAGCATAACCGTACGTTTAAGTAGAGAGTAAGATGTTCTTGTTTTAATAAATTGATTTTTAGTCTAACACAAACCTTCATCGTCTTCACTTCATTTGTTTGCATATGTATGTACCTACATACATATCACCCATATCATACCAATATAAGGTTATCCTGGTCAACATTTTTAGGGACATCTCCAAAACCTTTCCAAATGCCTTTATTTTTTTAGCGTATAACCATCTCGAGCGGATACAAAATCTACCTTCCAAATTTAGATATGTGTATTAGGTCCAGCCGTTCTCAAAATAGATGTTTCCATAAATGAAGCAAAGTCCAAATGAAACCTGTGGCCTTCTCCTTTCTTTTTATACCAATTTTGTGCGAATATTAATATATCGAAATGAACAAAAGTCCGAATGACAGCTGCCGTCTTTCCCATTCGTTTGATATCAATTGTGTGCGGATATTCCAAAGTTTACCCGAAACCACATTTTGACCGATAACTTTGTTATCGATAAATATATCGAATTGAACCAAAGTCCAAATGAAAGCTCTGGTCTTCCCCTTTCTTTTTATACCAATTTTGTGCGAATATTCCAAAAGTTTACCCGAAACCACATTTTGACCGATAACTTTGTTATCTATCAATAAATATATCGAATTGAACCAAAGTCCGAATGAAAGCTGTGGTCCTCCCCTTTCGATTGATACCAATTTTGGGCGAATATTAAAAAATTTACCCGAAACCACATTTTGGCCGATAACTCTGTTATCGATAAATATATCGAATTGAACCAAAGTCCAAATGAAAACTGCGGTCCTCCCCTTTCGATTGATACCAATTTTGTGCGAATATTCCAAAATTTACCCGAAACCACATTTTGGCCGATAACTCTGTTATCGATAAATATATCGAATTGAACCAAAGTCCAAATGAAAGCTGTGGTCCTCCCCTTTCGATTGATACCAATTTTGGGCGAATATTCCAAAATTTACCCGAAACCACATTTTGGCCGATAACTCTGTTATCGATAAATATATCGAATTGAACCAAAGTCCAAATGAAAACTGCGGTCTTCCCCTTTCGATTGATACCAATTTTGTGCGAATACTCCAAATTATACGGAAAACAATATTTTGCCCGATAACTCTATTATCGATAAATTTATCGAAATTTCATGATGCCTGTTACCTATTCTACACTCCTAAGGACCTGCCTGCAAAATTTCGTAATGATCGGGCCATTTGTTTAGACGATAAAGAACCACAAACATCCGCAGTCACTCACAAACTTACGTTTTTATATATTAGTAAGATTAATAGTGATAGTCACATCAGTTAACATTTCAGTACAAACATTGGCAAGAAGAAGAAAACAGTAGTAATGAATTAAGCATTAGTAAAAATAGTAAAAATAGATATTACATGGTACTTGGAATAAAGAAATAAAACTAAAATACAAAAAAACTCAAGTTACAAATCAAGTTTACGAACTGAGATGTCTCTGTAACTCACGCTTAAATGCCCTCACGTTACTTATCGATACTGTATTTTGTGGAAGAGAGTTCCAAAGTCCGGTTGCTTGCACCAAGAATTGCCTTTCAGACGTCATTTTTCTGAACCTGACCGAGAGAAGCTTAGAGTTTCTCATAGATCTCGTGGCAGTTATTCTTTGGTAGAGGTATTCCGCCTCCTTTCTTATGCAAAAGTAAAAGAGATCTGAACTGTAAGAGCTTATCCAATGACATGGAGTAAATAGAGATTGCGTAATGAGAAACGGGGCTTCTAGCCTTGACTACGAACGTGTAATGTTATTAAAGAGCACATTAAGTCTGTGCTTGCCCGCTGAACCACAATTCGCAAAAATTTCACACCATACAATAGAGAGGGCGAATATGGTGAGGAGTAAAGTACTGTGAACACCAAAGAGCGCGAAGCATACCATAAAGTTTACCTACAACTATGTTTATGTGATTATCCCACGTTAACACTTTGTTGAAAATTATTCCCAGATTTTTATCTGTATCCACATAATTTATGCTAACGCCCCCGATCATGATTTCAGGAAAATCTGTCGTGTTTATCGGCTTTCTAGCTATAACAAGAACTTGAGACTTCTTTCAGTTTAGCGACAGATTTATTCGCAGAGTACTGGCAGATATATCACTAAGTTTGCATGACCTATAGACCTGCACATCGTCTGCATACAAATGTGAGTTCATGTCATTGATTGCGGCTGGTAAGTCGTTTATATACATTGAAAAGAGAAGAGGGCCAAGGATAGAACCTTACGGAACTCCCCTCCTCAATTCAAGTGCAGACGACGACGAAGTCCCACTTGTGACACACTGAGTCCTATTTTCTAGTTAGGAAGCTTTTTAAACTTGTAGATGTTGTGCAAAAACCAAACAATTTGGTAAGCTTTGATGTGAGGATAGTATGGTCAACTGAATCAAATGCCTTAGAATGATCGAGTAGGGTTTGAAAAGTTAGCTCGTTATTATCAATAGCTTTATGAACATTTTCAATCACGTCAATAAGCGCAGTTATACAATTATGCGATTTTCAGTTGCATAAAAGAGAATGGTTTGGAACAAATGCGTTTATCTGTGTATAGATTACCAACTCAAATACTTTGAAGAGAAATGGTAGGATAGCAATTGGGCTGAACTCACCCCCCTCCTTTAGTAATAGGGATTATTTTAGCATTTTTCCAACATTCAGGAAAAACTGACGTAGTTAAAATTGTGTTAAAACAATGCATTATATATGGAAGCAGCTTCGGTAATATGGCCTTTAGAAAAACAGGATGTAGGATGTATACCATCGGTCCCTACAGCATCCGATTTGATTGAAATGAAACACTCCAGTACATCGCATTGATCCACACATGAGAAATTAAAATTCAATCCATTAACTAAGGGGCTTGGTATGTCCAGAGGAGAGTTAGACAGTGGAAGGTCCGAAAAGCTTACAAATTTATGGTTGATTGCATCGAGTTCTTCCAGAACAGGTAGTTGTTTCTCTTTGCCTTTTACAAGACCAATCTTTCTTATCTTATTCCATCTTTCTTTGCAACTTATACCTTTTGAAATCTTTTTTCAAAAAACTTTGCCTTGGCCTGTCGAATCCTTTTGCACACTTCTTTCCTCATATCCAAAAAATGATTATGAAAGAAATCAGTTTTATATCTTTTCCAGGTCATAAGTTGCATTTCGTTTATTTATAGCGTTTTTAATATCGCGATTAATCCATACATTATCAACATTTTTCCTAATCTTTTTCTTAATTGGAACATGGGTTTCAAATAACCTCACAATGTTCGTTTGAAAAAATTGCTTTTGTGCATCAGTAGTTGGCAAATTTTGTGTATGACACCAGTCAGTTTCATTTAAGTCACAATCAAGCTTAGCATAATCAATGTTCCGAAAATCCCGGTAAAAAATATGCTCCGCGGTATCACTAACAGTAACACAGAAGTCAAAAATTAAAAAGACGAGGTCATGTTTGGAAAAGGTAGGCATTGATAATTGCTCGTACAATAAACTCCGCTTTAAGTTATTAGTGAGAAATAAGTCTAAAAGTGTTTCACTGGTATTTGTAAGATACGTCGGCCTTACTGTGTTGCTCATGACATTAGCTACTGTATCTTCAGTAGGCAGATTGCAGTTAAAGTCACCCGCGATAACAACGACTTCATACATCAAGGACAGCCTTTCAATGGACAGCACCAACAATAACCTTACGGTTATTATATACCACCTCGACAAATAGAAATAGAAATTGAATAGAAATTCAACAGACACATCCCTGCTCGATTTTGCTTTCACAAAATACTTCAACGACCCTTTAACAAAAATTGCCACTCCTCCACCGTGCCACATTCGATCATGCCTGAAGAGTTTGTACCCGTTTACTGCGAATAGATTGTCACTCATGTGTGGAGTGAACCAAGTCTCAGATACACATACTATATCGACAAGTGACTTCTGAAAGTAAAACCTAAATTCGCAGCGAGTAATACTTTGGTTGTTCTCTATAAAAATAGTATCAGCCATTAGAGTTATATAAAAAGAATAATAAATTAAATGTATGAACTGAAGTAACGTGAGAATACCTAGTAGCAACAGAGATTTCTAAGTTTGGAAAAAAAAAACATAGAAATAAAGTAGTGTTCTATAATAAGCTTAAAACTAAATTGGTAAATCGCTACGATGCCATGGAGTGTGACGAAAGGTAGACACTACGTGTTGTGAAACCCATGCATCGTTAGGTAAGCTCTCATTTAGATGTTGATGTGTCGCTGAACCTGAATCAACAATGGTGGATGTCAGGCGACCTTAGCCAGCGCAAGTAATCATTGTTGTTATATCTCAGCCAGTACTCTTATGACACAATAAAAGTAAGAGAGAGAAACCGTAGCACAGCAGTAGCAGCGCAGTTTAGGTGTAGAAAAAAGAATGCAAGACTGGCAAAAAGCGGCAATGATGAAGTGATTTGCGTTTACATAAATTTTAATAAATTCTGCACAAACAAACTTTAGTTCAAAGAAATTATTCGCGTAACACAGTTGTAAAACTTTAAGTAATTTAATTTAAGTAAACCGATATTTAATTGGTCTAAAAAAAACTTGGAAAACTTAAATTTTTGCAGAGCAGGGAAATATACGTCTGACTTCGCTGAACTCAAGTTATGTATATACTCATCAGTATTGATATGTTCGTTCTTTTTATCTTAATATATAAAAATCACGTGTCACATGTTCAATCAGGGTGAGCTCCTAAACTACTCAACCGATTTTAACCCTCCGTCGGGCGCAACCGATCTGTCAGGCACAGCACTCACATTTTTTTGTCCCACCGCTTCGTTTTTTACCGCTTTTTTCGCTAGTTCTCAGTAGCTGAGTTTGTTGATGTTCTCTATGCAACAAACCACTCCAGTTTGTGTTTGACTGTCAGAATGTAAAGTTATACGCATTTTGATCTGAGAAGCTCATTGCGCCCCAACTCGTAATTTTTTTAAAGTAAGTATTTTTAAAATTTCTGCATTATAATTAGCTACTGATTGTCCAAAAAGAACATATAATTATTCAGTATTTTATAATTAGTCGGAAATAACCCGATTGTTTGGTCTGGCCTGAGCGGCTCATTGCGCCCAAACTCGTTATGCATATTTTAATCCTTTTTATTTGTTTTTAAATTTTTGGTAAATATGTCTCGTAGACGCTACAATTTAGATGATTCAAAAAATGGAAAACACCACTCTGTTTATCACATATGTACAAGCATGGTGTGTGAACAGCGCTATGCACCAGACTATGAAGATACTCTATCTGAATAGGCCAATATTCAGCACCAGAAAAAAATTATTTCACTATTACATTTTCATTTTATTTTCACTTTTATAGTTTTTTTAAATATTAAACTTTTCAACTAATGACTCTTTAAAACTTTTTTTCGATTATTTTTGAGCTATTTTACGTTTTATGTTTTACCTATAAATTTTTAACCCTTTTTTATAACTTTTGTTATAACTAATAAATTTTTGTTAAATAAATGGAATCCTATGAAATTTTTTTTATTTTTTTCTTATTTAGATCTCTAAATATCATGTCTTAATTTCTCAGATGTATAAACAATAAAATTATATGTTTATTAAGCGTTTAAAAAGTGTGCCTGTTAGGCACATTGCGCCCGAAGTTGAGAGCTTTTATATTGCGCCCGACGGAAGGTTAATGAAATTTGCACAGCATCTACAGTTTGATCCAACTTGAAAGATAGGATACCTTATATCTCAAGGGGGAGTGGAAATCGGTAAAAAACCATAAATTTTTTTGTTTACACAGCCACAAATCATAAACGGATCCACCGATTAGAATGAAACTTACTTGAAGTTAAACTTTGAAATATTTACTTTCGTTCTGCATCAAAAAAAAATAGTTGATTCATATATTATTTAACCAAAATTGTTTAAACAATAGGAGCACCTTTTCTAAAAAAAGCTGTTTGTGTGTTTGTTCGCTGTCAACCAAATGAATCGATTTAAGTTAAGCGAGCGCTCGGTAGCGGTACTTCGCTTCGTACATACATACATACATATGTATGTATGTATGACGCTTTAAATAAAAACAAAATTAACATTCCTATGTACATATGTACGTTTTCGTGTTGCTGAGGGATAAGTAAAAATCAAATCCATATACAGTGGAACTTCTTTATAGTGAACTTCCCTACAATGAAGCTCTCCCTATAGTGAAGTCATTTTGAAGACACAGCTTTTTGGTTCTACTTTAGGTGCATTTTTGTCTCCTTATAATGAATTTCTATATAGTGAAGTTTTCTATATAATGAACAAATTTTACTGCTTGAAAATCAAGCTTCATACGTTTTTGTCTCCGTATAGTGAATTTTTTCAAATATGTTTTCGGTTGCACTCAATTAAATGTAGAAATGTAATACGGGGAATCCCAAAATGAAAATACATACATATGTACATACATATGTATGTACATTGTAGTAGGAGTTCAGTTGTGTTAAGAAATTGAAGTAAAAATGACGTTTCTATATAATGAAGTCTCCATATAGTGAAGCGATTTTCAGGTCCCCTGCGAATTCACTATAAGGAAGTTCCACTGTATGTACATATTTTGTAGTGAACGCATTTTGTGAAACCCCGTTATTCGTATTTTATACAATTGCTTCATTGTTCAAAAATATTTAATTAAAATATATACATATGTACATGTAAGTATTATCACATAATTATATTATTAATTTCTTATTTCATATTAATCAATTCAAAAATGATAGGAAAAAAATGAGAACGGCTGGACAGATTTGACTCAAGTTTTTTTTCAGTTCTTCGTAATTGGTAACGCGGTGTTTCCACCAAACCAAACACCGTGTTTAAAAGGGTTTGGGTTATGTAGAAATGGTTATGTAGAAATGTCAAGTTTTTCTACTGAGAGTTTGCCGGAAAATGGGTTTACACCCACTAAATCGGAACGACGATCATAATAAATTGTTTAGTGGGTGTAAACCCATTTTCCTCTAAATTAAAGATTTTTGGATATGTGTGTCCTTTGGTCAAGATGTATATAATTTTGGAAAAGTGGGCGGTGCCACGCCCACATTTTTTGTGCTTTGTTTGTACTTCAATAAGTTCAAAGTTTATGGTCGATCTTCTCTAAATTTCCAGATTGGTTCAGAAGATTGTTGTGCCACGCCCCCAGACTATACAAAATTTAAATCATCATAACTTTGAATATTTTTGGTCTAAACTAATGATTTTTGGATATGTGTGTCCCTTGGTCAAGAATTATATAATTTGGGAAATGTGGGCCGTGCCACATTTTTTGTATTCAGTGCTTTGTTTGTACTTCAATAATGTCCAAAGTTTATGGTTGATCTGTTTTAAACTTTTCCAATATGTTAAAATCTTCGTTGGGTACGACATACATTTGTTAATTCTTTCGAAAAGTGGGCAGTTCCAGGACCACAAGCTAAGTAATATTTCAATTCGTTATATCCCTGAATGTATTTGCTTTAGTGACATTTTAACGTTCTTAAATCTTAATCAAAGCACTTAATTTTTTTTGTTTGTTATTGCCGCTCATACATATCCAGAGTATTATAGGTAGATATAGGATATAATTAAATAAGTACTAACTATACATCTGCTCAGCAGCGCATAATGGTTTTTGTCATACCCATGAGTTCAAAAGATCCGTTTTTTGAGTTGGACATCCAAAAAATTTATTTGTTTATACCAAAGACTTTAAAGCCAGAAACATTGTATATCCTAAAGCACTGCAATAAATGGAATGTTAAAAGTTAAAGAAAAATATTTGAAAATGTATTTCTAGGGAAGTCACTGGTCAGGCAGAACAACGTCTGCCGGGTCTGCTAGTAGGTATATAATTTTACTTACAAGAAGTAGTTGAAAGGCCTTGGAATGTAGTACTCTACCTACATATGTATGTACCAGGGCCGTGCGCATGAATTGGCCACTAAGATAAACATATTTGCTGAAACAGATACCTAGACCCATACATCATAAATTTAAATGTTATTTTTGGTTGTACACATTTTTCTGTATTTGATAGAGAATTGGTGATATGATGGCATATCCCAGCTAACTAAAAGACTCCTTTCGGAGCCCAAATGGAGCGAAAAATCGCCCTACGCGGGACTCCAATGGAGTCATACAAAAGAGTCCGAAATGAGTCCGATTTCGATGAATTTGAAGCGTTTTTTGACTATTTTTAAATGAACTGCGGAGCCTTTTATTGGTGCTTTTCTGAACGTTTTTCGGAGCCTTTTATTCCTCCATTCTGAGGGTTTTTAGAGCCTTTTCAGACGCCTTTCGGAGCCCTTTAATTGGTGCATTTCTTTAATTCATCCATTCAGAGGGTTTTTGGACACTTTTCGGAGCCTTTTATTGGTGTTTTTCTGAAGCTTATTTGGGGTCGTTTTTTATTTCTTTTGGGTCATAATTTCTTTGCGCAATTTTTCATATCTAACTATTCTGCCGTCACCAATTCTGACTTTCTAAATTATCCCTATGAGCTACATGGGAACAATTTAATTAATTGTCCAACTATATGCGCCAATGATGCTCTTATTTATCTGAAAACCTTGAAGGAATCTTTAAAATGGATGATAGGATTTCTACATGCTTCTTGAAGAAGTGTGCTAACAATCTTTACCAACCCCTTACCAATTTCTTCAATCTGTTACTAAAGTGTGGTGTTTTTCCAAAAGCATGGAAAGAGTTGTTTCTTCTACCGCTTCATAAAAGCGGAAGCAAGGCTTCTATAGAGCACTATCGTGGCATAGCAAAGCTTTCTGCCATCCCAAAAGTGTGTGAAGCTATTGTTACCAATCAACTTACGAATCCTATCTCTACCGTGAATTCCGACTGTCAACACGGTTCTGTAAGGGAAAGTCCACCGTTACAAACTTACTTGAATTTACTTTGATTTCAGCAAAGCTTTCGATAAAGTGTGTTACTCTTTACTTATTCATAAACTTGATCAGTTGGGTTTCCAGCCGGGTCTCAATCGCTAGATCTCTTCTTACCTTAGCGACAGAGCACAAAAAGTAGTGTTTCAAAATTGTGAATCCGATGTTATTTATGTCTCCTCAGGAGTTCCTCAAGGAAGCCATCTTGGCCCGATTCTGTTCTTGTTGTTGTACCTTTCATGAACATGAAAGGGTATTATAACTTTGGTCCGATGTTTGTAAGTATGAGAAGAAGAAGAGATAGGCCCACCATTAAGTATACCGAAATGGTCAGGGCGACGAGCTGAGTTGATTTAGCCATGTCCGTCTGTCCGTCTGTCCGTCCGTCTGTCTGTTTGAACGCAAACTAGTCCCTCAATTTTAGAGATATCTCGATGAAATTTGGTTCGGAGCCGCCATTTTGTATTGTATTAATCATTTGTCGGAACCAGTAAGATCGGACCGATACAACGCATAGCTCCCATACAATCGATTGTTCCGATAAATGGGTTTTGGCCTATAACTCTTGCAATCACAAAGCTAGGAGAGCGAAATTTTGCAGGTTTAGTGCATATTATATTTGTAACCTGTGTAGTGAAAATCACCCAAATCGGACCAACAAAAAAAAAAGCTCCCATATAATCGATAGTTTCGATAAATGGGTTTTGGGCTATAAGTTTTGCAGTTAAGAAGCTAGGAACGTAAAATTTTGCAAGGTTTTTTATTATAAATGTGATGTGTGTAATGAAAATCATACAGATCGGAGTAACATAACATATAGCTTCCATATAACCGATTGCTCCGATAAATGTGGTTTGGCCATGTAGGACACTTAAAAAGATATGCCTTCGGCACAGCCGTTGACATCCCTTTCCTTACTTGTTTATAAATGATATTTCTACAGTAATATAATTTTCGAAAATTTTAATGCTCTGTAGCGGAGCAGTTTTAGATCTCGACTATTAACAAACTAAAGCCAGACTATTGATAAACGTCCATGAAAAATTCGATCTCTATCTTCTGTTAGGTAAGATAAAAAAAACCTCAGAAAATGTTTGAAAACATTCAAATAATTGAACGGTGTCGCTCATCTGCTCTCCAACGTTCATTTTCTCACAATTCTCTTTACGCCCACAACAAAAAATGTCAGAAAACACTCGAAATCTTTCATATAATTGAGCCTTGCAGTTCATTCGCTCTGTTAATTGAAACTGCTCACTGTTTTCATCACTAAAATTATAAAAAAAATGTCTATACACTACAAAACTTTGTAATTTCGGAAAGCTCCAAGTGCAATTCAAAGTGCCGGACTTATGTATTGGCCAACCTTATTCTTTGCAACTTTCACCAATTTCTTCTTCCGTAAAATTATTTTAACTAATTTTGTCAAAAATTATTAGTCAAGATTCAATACAAGATTTATAAACTGTATTTTGAAAATTTTTCAAAATCATTGCAACTTAGATTTGGCCATGGGGGGGTTTTAACCCCAAAAACCCCCCTGCGCAAGGGCCTGGTATGTACATCCAAATCGTGGCAGCCGTCTCGAGCTAGTAAATTACATATGTACGTATGTATATACTATAATATCACATTAAGTTAAGCCATTTAATATGTTCAACAAATGACGAAAGGAAAAGAAAGAAGAAAGGGGAGTAAAAGAAAAGTAAGCGTCACGCCATTAAAGAAAAGTGTGGAAACGCTATAAAAAAATATCAACAAGAAAAGGAAACAAAAATATAGAACATAATCAAAGAACGTGAAATACAAAGAAGGTCCAACGCAATGAATAGTGGGAAACATTAAACCATCAATTCGCGGGTATGTAATTCACCTCTGGGGAAATGTGTGTTTAAATCACGAGGTTTAAAGCTACTTTCACTTTTATTTTTAAACAAAATAAACATTTAGATGTTTTCGTAACTCCAACTAAAATTTTTTGTGTAAATTTTTTATTATAACACGGTAAATTTAAGTAATTCAAACGTAGGTACAGTGGTGAATTACCTACCATCGACTTGACAGCGTCCACTTACATTCGCTATTTGACCTTGTTTGTATTTCACGTTTTTTGACATAATAAACTAAATTAAAAATGTGATTATAGAGAGAAGAGGAAAGGAAAACAACAACAGTGAAGGGATGGGGAAGATATAATAGATATATATTGAAATAAAATACAGTTTTGTTTTTTAAATTTACGAGGGTTTTGAAAAATCTTTTTCAGGATATAGTCTTTAACAAATTAATCCGGCTATGGTTATTTAAAAACCATTGAGGCATTCTGTCCCATCATGTTTCTCAAATAATTCTTGATTCTTCTCAGGGTTGAAAATGAACCTTCTGTAGTAAAATGTAAATGGCAACATCGCCGAAACACGCAAAACTTATTTATATTACAGCGTCTTGGAGTTTAAGATTTCAAGAGAACTTACTGGCAACGCATTGAGCCACACTTTGACTTCAGAGACGAAATCACTTTTGAAACAATCCAGTAATTTTTTTCAACGAATTCTTGAGAAATAACTCGCAAAAGCTTTGGAAAATTATTCGCATCGACTTTGAAGTTGAGAAATGTCACTGCCGAGAAATTGCATACAAAATACATGGAAATCCTTGGTTCCTTAAGATCCGATAATGGAGTAGTTTTTTTGACGATTGTACAAATGTGACTTCTTGATTTCGCTGTCGTACATGGAACACGTTTCAGCAACCCTATCAAAGATAAAAAGAAATTACGAGTCAGAGTTTTGGCGGTTTACGTGAATTAATTGAAAGTATCATCGTCAATTTTGTAGGTTTCCTCAAGCCCAGATTTTCAATGCATCAAACGAATTAATACATTTTATTATGTGACAGAACTTTGGAAGCAGAGGCAATGATTTTGGTTAGGTCAGTTGCAAACATCAACTCATACTTTAAGGCCCGTTTTCATAAAAGCCGGTTAGCGCTTTATCGGAATTTAATCGGTGATTTGGCGAAAATTCGTTTTCACCATGCCCGGTTATCATGGATCAGCCGATTAAACACCGATTAACTTGATCGGCGATGGATGGCCGGTTAACTGCTGATTGAGCAAATTTTGACGTCTGTCAGCTGTGTAGAAAATAAAATTTGCGTGGATTTGTGTAATTGAAGTGCATCATAAATTTATTTCAAAGTTCCCTGTGTCATTCAGCAAATATTATTAAACAAAATAAAAAAGGGGAAGCAATTGGTAAGTCCTTATATATTTATTACATACCAAAACGTTTTTGGTATTTGCATTTAATCAATATTATACATAGGTGAACTCGAGCATTCAATCACTGCCGCAGTACTTCCAAAAAGGTATAATTTTAATCCAAAACTGAAGAGAATCGGCACGCTTTTTTTCTGAGATATGTCCCAGAATGGAATTAGAGCATATTCAAGAAAACTAGAATTTTTCACAAGTTACAGTTTAAAAATAATAGAGTTTTTCCTTTGGCTATACCTGCAGTACTGCGGCAGTGATTGAATTCTCGAATTCACCTATAATATTGATTAAATGCAAATACCAAAAGCGTTTCGGTGTGTAATAAATATATAAGGACTTACCAACTCTCCAAAGAGGTTTTCACTAATAAGTTTGATTTATCCGGTGGTGGAGAAGAGGCTACGCGCAAAGGCAGCAGCTCCGGCGCTGTTATTGAATCTATGAAGAATCATGGTAAGGGCATCTACTCGGGTATCTTCTCGGGCAAATTGAATCCAGCTTTAGAAGATCGTTATGGACGTCCCAAACGCGATTTCTCTACAGTTAAAAATATATTGAATGATTTGTTGAGCGCCGCAGTATAGTCGTGGTGCGCGCATAAGCTTTGAGGCACCAAGCACATCAGCTTCGTCGGCCACAAGTGGTGTTGCTGGCACGTCGAGTACCAATAGCATACGAAGCAGCAGCAAGCAGGTTAGTTAAAATTGTTTGGCTTATAAAGTTTGACTTAGTAATCCATATTTCATTCACTTTCAGCTCACCGCGAAACACCATCATCATCATCCCCATCAGAGCAGATCAAGCAAAGACGTGAGGCAAGCAAATTGAAGGGCGCCCCATATGCCACACGTGGAGCTGTTGGTGCACCAACCACTAAAGCAGCGCAACTGCCACTAACGCCAGCAACTCATGGAAGTCGGACGCATCTCAGGCCAAGTATCACATAGCAAACAACCTTTCGACCAGTCTCTGAATAACTTAAACAATTGTGTCAACAAGGAGCTTATAGATTCGGCAGCAATTGAATTCCTGCTAAATTTCAATACAAAGAACAAACGGAAAAAGCTGACGAAATCAATTTTTACAGTACCGAGGTATGTATTTTTCTTGCCTAAAAAGTATCACTTTTATAATGCATTTATATTCCTATTAAAGAACACGTTTGGATTTACTGCCCTTTCTTTCACGCTTTGTTGCCATTGTTAACCTATGCAATACTGATACCCACTATCGAATCAAAAATTAAAATTGTACGCTTCATTGGTGAATGGTTAAGCAAGACATTCGATGCTCTCAGCTGGTTAAAAATGCTATTACGCGACTTTCAGCATCATCAAATCGAAATAGCATGCGCTTTCATTGAAGTCGCTGGCGTTTATCTGTACAATTGCCGTGACTCACGTCTGCTCACCAACGTGTCAGTCATTCATGAATATATTCGCCATTTAATATTCGAGGAATTGTGTAAACAAAACATAAATGTTACGACGCATTAATTGGGATGATCCCACTGTAAGCAGTTATGCTATAAAATGCATGTCTAAAGCATATTTACTACGTTTTCCACTCATACGCTGTTTGGCGGATTTGAGCATGAGTTTATATCAGGAGCGTGCCTAAAAACAATGGTTATCGACAATGTATTCGAAGAAGAGGCAGGCAAAATCATAGAGACTTACAAACAATTTGAAAAACGTTCGCCGGAATGGATTATGGAACGGGTTGAATCAAGTCCACATCAGGTTTGTCTGAAATAGTTTTACCTTAACTCTTGATTCTGATTAAATATTTATTTTAGCTGGTTTCTGCTTTGACTAGCATTAAGCCCGTGAACAAAACCGATGCCGTAACACTGCTACAGAATTTTGGAAAATTGGAGAACCTCATAAATGCTAGCGAAGAACGACTATCGCTTGTAATTGGGCTGGGGCCTCGAAAAGCTGCAAAGCTTTACAAAACTCGGCATGAACATTTTCTCACCAAGTAAACAAGTTATTAACTGGCAATTTATATTTATTGAATAAAATTATTTGCAAAAATGGAATATCTTTTAAGCTTACCTATTCTGTGATTGAATGTTGAATGATCTGAATTTGATATTGTTACATATTGTTTCCATAGCTTAACACAGCTTCAATTAAACAAAATCCAATCGAATTTTCTGAACATTCTCTTCTGCTTTGTTATTTAACGAATAAATCAGAATATGTGAATTATATTGGATTATTGACTGTTTGCAACAGGACACTCAGCCAACGAGTACAAGATTTCCAATCCCTTCAATATTCCACGGTATTATCGGCTCGTAAACATAAAACAAGGCACTTCTTCCTTAGTATACATACTAAAATACCTTTCCTAAAATATTCAGGTTTATTTCAAATTAACATACCAACATCTTTTAAAGAAACTCAATGAAATGATACAATATTTTAATCAAACTTGATTTTATTAAATTAATTGAAGATACCATAATTTAATTGTACCATCATCGCTACATGAAATAAGTTGACCTTCATGTGCTGGATTCCATTTAACGGCATTGACGTCTTGTGTGTGCGCCTTATCCTTCGATGGAATCATGGTTGGTTCATTCTTTTTTGAATTTGCATCTTTTTTTATATATGCGTATTGCATCATCTCCACAACCAGTAGCGATTAGTCCAATTTCTTTGCACCATGACACATCATAAATAGTTCGCGAATGGTCGCCAGATAAGGTACAAACACATTTCCAAACTGTTTTATCTTCTGGTGTGTATATACCTTCCTCATTACCCGGATGATAAGCACGCCATATTTTCAGTCTTATTATCACTGCAAGAAACCAAACGTTACCATCTGCATCGAAATCGATGCTCCACACCGTATGAGAATCTAATGTAGCCGTTGTGTACCAATCGTTATCTGTGGCATTTTCAGCATACATTTTTATTGTATTACCATAGGAAGCTGATGCCATCCTGGTTATGTGAATTGAGTACAGCAGCACAATCGAATTAATCAGGGTAGGGCTAAGTAGCGCTACAACAACAACAACATCGAATTCATCATCACTAGCCAATTCCCAAATCCATACCGATTTGTCCCGCGAGCATGTGGCTAAAAGGCTGCCGGAACTTGACCAACATGCACTTTTTACTTAATTTTCATGTCCCTCCAATGTAGCAACGCACTCAAATTCTCCTAAACAAAATAATTTAGATTAGGAAATTAACTTTTGTTCATCGTAACACATACCAGTTGCCTTCGACCATATCGCTGTTGTACCATCAAAGCTTGGTACCAACAAAGCATGATAGCCAAATGATGTACCCTCTGGTATGGGTGCGTTGAAACCTGGAATTTTTAGATTCGGATATGATGGTGGCGGACCATATCGTTGCTGTGCAATCAACCATGGTGGTGGAATTTTATGGGAATTCGGTCCAACCGGCAAACCAAGACCTATACGCAGCTCTTCAGATGAATGGCCTGATTTTTTCTCTTTTAAACGTGTCTCATACTCTTTACCCTCATAATACAGGTCACCATGTATGGTCATACATGTTTGTTTGCCATTTAAAGAACATTACTAATATATTAATTCAGCCAATTCACTAATTTACTTTCTGTGAAAACGTAGACAAAACAAAAATCAGCTGTTTTGCCAATTCACAATGCAATTTTTTGCTAATTTATTCACAATGATGTGTCTAATCGGCGATAACTTAACCAGGCGATTAAGGAATCACCGATTAGGAATAATTTAACCGGCTTTTATGAAAGCGGGCCTAAGTGTGTTTATGATTTTTATTCTGTAAATTCGGTACAGTATAGGGCAGGACCGTGCGCAGGAACTAGCCTTGGGGGGGCTTTTTGTTTTGATTTGCATTCGCATATATTTTTCGATAAGATAAACATATTTGCTGAAACTATGGGTCATAAATTTAAATGTTCTTTAACATTTCTGAAACTGCATACTCTGATGCCTAAAATTATACCTACCCAAGAAAATGTTTTTGGTTGTACACATTTTTCTGTATTTGATAGAGAATTTATGAAATGGTGGCATATCCCAGCTAGCCAGAAGTGCAGAAAAGACTCCTTTCGGAGCCATAAAACGCTCATTTCTCAGAGCTTTATCCTCAAAAATGAGCTCCTTTCGGGTCCCAAACGGAGTCATAAAAAAATAGTCCGAAATGAGTCCGATTCCGATGAATTTGGAGCGTTTTATGACACTTTTTAAATGAACTTCGGAGCCTTTTACTGGTGCTTTTCTGAACCTTTTTCGGAGCCTTTTTGGATTCTTTTCGGAACTTTTTATTCCTCCATTCTGAGGTTTTTTGGAGCCTTTTTGGACCCTTTTCCGGGCCTTTTATTAATGCTTTTCCGAAGCTTATTTGGGGTAGTTTTTTATTTCATTTTGGAGGCCTTTATCGACATTTTTATGAAGCTTTTTATATAATAAAAAATTAGGTTTATAAAGTTTTATTGACACAATTCTGAAAATATTAAATGTGCTATGTTTATATATATACTAGAAGGACCCGGCAGACGTTGTTCTGCCCAACGATAAATTAAAAAGTTTGGAATATTTTGGTCCCTGGTCAATTTCCCGGAAAAAAGTAATCCAAAATTTTAACAAAAGTATAGAACTACCCTTGTACTAAACTTGAAGAAAATCGTACCATAAACAAAATAGTTTGGAATATTTTGGTCCCTGCTCCATTTCCAGGAAAAAAATTAACCCCAAACTTTAATAAAAAAGAAAACTACCCTTGTAACGAATTTGAAGAAAATTGTCTCATAAATAAAAAGTTTGGAATATTTCGGTCCTTGGTACATTTTCCGGAAAAAAATTTACCTCAAATTTTAATAAAAGTAAAGAACTACCCTTGTACCAAATTTGAAGAAAATCGTACTATAAATAAAAAAGTTTAGAATATTTCGGTCCCTGGTCCACTTCCCGGAATAAAACTTTACATAAACACTCTCCGGTTTTCTACTGAGCCCTCTCACACGATCTCAACGGTGTACATTGTACCCGTTGCACGTCCTGAGGGTGGATCTTCCACCGAGTTTTGTCTCCTGGATCGCAGCGACTTTGATGTTGTATCGCCGCATGCAACTTACAGTAATTATAACTGACGGTCGGGGAAACCCCCAGTCATCCCGGTACGTAGAACCGGCTGTCGTGGGATGGCAAAGTTTTCGTTCCTAGCTTTTAACTGCGAAATTTATAGCCCAAACCCCATTTATCGAATATATTGATTATATAGGAGATATATGTTATGTTGGTCCGATCTAGATGATTTTCACTATATAGGTTACATATATAATATGTACCAAACCTGCTAAATTTTACGTTCCTGGTTTTTAATTGCAAGAGGTATGGGCCAAAATTTCATCAAGATATCTCTAAAACTGAGGGACTAGTTTGCGTTCAAACAGACGGACGGACATGGCTAAATCAACTCAGCTCATCGTCCTGATCATTTCGGTATACTTAATGGTGGGTCTATCTCTTTTTCTACTCATACTTACAAACATTGTACCAAAGTTATAATACAATTTCATGTACATGAAAGGCATAAAAAGAAAATAACAAATTTGTGTGAGAACAATACAAAATGGTAATACCAAAGTTGTTTAAGTATATACCGTTATTAATGAAATAATGACAATACTTACATATTCTCCATACTTATAATTTCTACATTCGTATTATAGGTACGCAATTAGAATCATTCTTCAATTTACCGACTGGGATATAACAATCTACATATACATAGGTACTTAACATACCTTTATTTAAGTGGAAGTGTGTATGCAAATGCAATTAGATGATAGCAAAATTAAATAATGTTCATCAATTATGAATTGGTTAGAAAATGAAGTCGGCCCCAAGCGAATCATTTGTTTAAACAGTATGGTTATATTTTCATCGTAAATGCGTACAACGGTCATGCATCTGTACATATTTGTATTTAATCGGTCGGGTACCGTACCCCACCAAATATACATGTAATTGAGAGCGAGCAGTTGCGGCTGATGGACTAAGGCCAAATGTAATAAAAGCGCATCGTATTTATTTTTTTCAACTTCTCTGTTGATAAGATCACAGGAGGCAACAACGCAAAGGGTCGACAAGCATCAAACTGCTGGTAGCCTGTTGGAACTTAATTGCAAAGTACGTACTTAGTAGTGGTTTAGTTTCTTGAACCAATTTGTGTTTCATTCAAAATTTTTACAATCTCTACATATAATAAAATTGTAACAGGTCGATATCTGTACATGGCAGATATCAACAAAAAATTGATTGGGGGAAGCATTATTAAACGGGTAGAATCCAAATCAACCATTTTTTTAATTTTTGTGTGTCTGTCTGTCTGTCTGTCCGTATGTTTGTGGCCGTATCACTCTGAAAGTACTGAATGGAAATGAATGAAACTTTTTTCGTTGGATTGCTAGATACTCAACTTAAAATTTAGGATACTACCTTTTTTGATATCTCAACTGGTTTTGGAGTTATCGCCCAATATGTGGCCCATGTCTGTCTGTATGTTTGTGGTCGTATGACTAAAAGTACTGAATGGAATTGAATGAAACTTCTTCGTTGGATTGACAGACGCTCAACCTAAAGTTTAAGATAGTAGTTTTTGCGATATCTCAACCGGTTTTGGAGTTATCGCCCAATATGTGGACCAGGGGTGACCAAAAATGTGTTAGTACAATATGGATGTCAAAGGAAAGGTGTCAATGAGTACTGTAATATGCGATGTGATCAATTGAAATATCGCAAATGGTTTCGGAGATATCTTGAAGTTATCGGCGAATATTTGCAAAAAAATGTGTTAGTACAATATGGGTATCAAACGAATGGTGCCAATGGGTACTGTTATATGCGATGCGCTTAATTTAAATATCTCAAATGGTTTCAATTATATAACTTCAAAAATTTCGGACGGAAAAAGAGAAGGGTGGGTAGAAGCCATGTATAGACATCGACCTGTTACAATTTTATTATATGTAGAGATACATATGTATGTATTTCAAATTTCGAAAACTGGCCCAAATGTATTTTTTAATTGTTGTTGTGAACTATACAATTAAGGTTTAGAAAGAAAGTCGAACTTCGAAAAAGTGCGTATAGGCTATAATGATTAAAATCGGACTCAGTCTGTTATAAGTTCTGATACGCAGCGAAGTGTGCGGGCCTTACTAGTATTCTTCTATAAAATAAAAAAACCGCAAGATAATGGTTTTTTAGGTTGTAAAGATAAGTCATATATGTATAATAACTTCTATAAGCAAAATATAAACTTGGTTTAGCTTGCAAATATCATCAATCACAGCTTATTTTTTCAAAGTCTGTTTTCGGAGTAAGTTTCAAAATACGATTTTAATTTAAAGACCGCCCAATCAAAATGTCACTCAATTTATTATACCCAGCGTACTAGTACTAGTACAAGGGCATTATAACTTTGTTGGGATAACGGTTGGTTGTACAGGTAGAAAGGAATCGAGATAGATATAGACTTCCATATATCAATATAATCAGGATCGAAAAAAAATTTGATTGAGCCATGTCCGTCCGTCCGTCCGTCCGTCTCTCCGTTAACACGATAACTTTAGCAAATAATGAGATATCTTCACCAAATTTGGCATGCGTGCTTATTTGGGTTCAGAATAGATTGGTATTGAAAATGGGTAAAATCGGACCATAACCACGCCCCTTTTTCGATATCGAAAATTTCGAAAAACGTATAAAACGAGTTAATTCAATATCAGAAGCAGCTACAATGACAAAATTTTCAATATGTATTGATTTAGATGTTCTAAGGCCGATTTTATCAAATGTTTTGAAAAGGGGCGTGGCACCGCCCACATATATTTGAAGAAATTCTAAAATTTTGACTCTTAATAACTTCAGAACAGTTTATGCTAGTATAACGAAATTTTGTAGAGGGCATACTATTGTTGTATTAAATTCAGATATAGAAAATAAACGAAATCGCTTGGCGACCACGCCTACTTTTTCATAAATGTTATATTGAAAGGAGGTGGAAATATTGAAAAGTCCATATCTAATTAACTGATACCGCTATAATAATATAATTTGGTACATACATCAATTTTCATATTCTTTACATTATTTTTGCAAAATTTTGGAGAGTGGGCGAGGCACCGTCCACTTATGAGTCAAGTAATTTTCAAATTCGACTGCTAATAACTTCAGAACGGTGTGGGATAGGTTTACGAAACTAGGTACCAGGCATGTATGTATTATGTAGAGTACTACCACAGAAAATAAGAAAAATCTGTGAACGACCACGCCACTAAAGTTCTCTAAACGAGAGTTAGGAAACCGGAATATGCAATATCTGTTTAACTGATAAAGATATTATGCTAAAATTTAGTACACTCATTCACTTCATGATGTTATTAGTGCTGTTTAAAGGTTTCTGGTAATATTTTGGAAAATGGGTGTGGCACCGCCCACAAGTGAATAAACAAAGTATCAACATTTCACTATTAACAAGCCACTGTCAAAGTATCATAAAGATCTGCAATGAAAACTGATCTTCAAATAGGGACAAACAACATAATAAAATCCGTGGGCGTGCCACCACCCACTTTTTAAAATTATTAAATATTGATTAATGGGCACATATATCCGTATATCAAAAATTTCACAAAATACGTTAAAAGTTATGGGCATGGCATGCCTTCTTTTCTAAAGTTATATATAGGACATGGTATAACCCTTGAAAAGATCGATTGAGTACTTTTGGCTCATGTAAGCGGTTAAAGCTTTATAAGCAAGGGGCGTGGCCGCGCCCACCAAATTCGCTATTGTTTAGGCTCGGAATAGATTGGTTTTTAAAATGGGCGAAATCGGATGACAACCACGCCCCCTTTCTCTGAAAACTAACGCTGGGTATTTAATGTTCGGTTCACCCGAACTTAGACTTCCTTACTTGTTTCATTCTGCAAACTTTTTATTGTGTCCATGACATCTATATATAATTTAATTAGTTTGCTACGTATACTTATTTATTTATTTATTCAATTTATGGATCAATCTTAACACAGCAAGGGTAAAACTTTATATGTAATTAATAGTGCTAGTCACATCAGTTAACATTTCAGTACAAACATTGGCAAGAAGAAGAAAACAGTAATAATGAATTAAGCATTAGTAAAAATAGATATTACATGGTACTTGGAATAAAGAAATAAAACAAAAAAACTCTAGTTACAAATCAAGTTTACGAACTGAGATGTCTCTGTAACTCACGCTTAAATGCCCTCACGTTACTAATCGATACTGTATTTTGTGGAAGAGAGTTCCAAAGTCGGGTTGCTTGCACCAAGAATTGCCTTTCAGACGTAATTTTTCTGAACCTGACCGAGAGAAGCTTAGAGTTTCTCATAGATCTCGTGGCAGTTATGCTTTGGTAGAGGTATTCCGGCTCCTTTCTTATGCAAAAGTAAAAGAGATCTGAACTGTAAGAGCTTATCCAATGACGTGGAGTAAATAGAGATTGCGTAATGAGAAACGGGGCTCCTAGCCTTGACTACGAACGTGTAATGTTATTAAAGAGCACATTAAGTCTGTGCTTGCCCGCTGAACCACAATTCGCAAAAATTTCACACCATACAATAGAGAGGGCGAATATGGTGAGGAGTAAAGTACTGTGAACACCAAAGAGCGCGAAGCATACCATAAAGTTTACCTACAACTATGTTTATGTGATTATCCCACGTTAACACTTTGTTGAAAATTATTCCCAGATTTTTATCTGTATCCACATAATTTATGCTAACGCCCCCGATCATGATCTCAGGAAAATCTGTCGTGTTTATCGGCTTTCTAGCTATAACAAGACCTTGAGACTTCTTTCAGTTTAGCGACAGATTTATTCGCAGAATACTGGCAGATATATCACTAAGTTTGCATGACCTATAGACCTGCACATCGTCTGCATACAAATGTGAGTTCATGTCATTGATTGCGGCTGGTAAGTCGTTTATATACATTGAAAAGAGAAGAGGGCCAAGGATAGAACCTTACGGAACTCCCCTCCTCAATTCAAGTGCAGACGACGACGAAGTCCCACTTGTGACACACTGAGTCCTATTTGTAGATGTTGTGCAAAAACCAAACAATTTGGTAAGCTCTGATGTGAGGATAGTATGGTCAACTGAATCAAATGCCTTAGAATGATCGAGTAGGGTTAGAAAAGTTAGCTCGTTATTATCAATAGCTTTATGAATATTTTCAATCACGTCAATAAGCGCAGTTATACAATTATGCGATTTTCAGTTGCATAAAAGAGAATGGTTTGGAACAAATGCGTTTATCTGTTTATAGATTACCAACTCAAATACTTTTAAGAGAAATGATAGGATAGCAATTGGGCTGAACTCACCCCCCTCCTTTAGTAATAGGGATTATTTTAGCATTTTTCCAACATTCAGGAAAAACTGACGTAGTTAAAATTGTGTTAAAACAATGCATTATATATGGAAGCAGCTTCGGTAATATGGCCTTTAGAAAAACAGGATGTAGGATGTATACCATCGGTCCCTACAGCATCCGATTTGATTGAAATGAAACACTCCAGTACATCGCATTGATCCACACATGAGAAATTAAAATTCAATCCATTAACTAAGGGGCTTGGTATGTCCAGAGGAGAGTTAGACAGTGGAAGGTCCGAAAAGCTTACAAATTTATGGTTGATTGCATCGAGTTCTTCCAGAACAGGTAGTTGTTTCTCTTTGCCTTTTACAAGACCAATCTTTCTTATCTTATTCCATCTTTCTTTGCAACTTATACCTTTTGAAATCTTTTTTCAAAAAACTTTGCCTTGGCCTGTCGAATCCTTTTGCACACTTCTTTCCTCATATCCAAAAAATGATTATGAAAGAAATCAGTTTTATATCTTTTCCAGGTCATAAGTTGCATTTCGTTTATTTATAGCGTTTTTAATATCGCGATTAATCCATACATTATCAACATTTTTCCTAATCTTTTTCTTAATTGGAACATGGGTTTCAAATAACCTCACAATGTTCGTTTGAAAAAATTGCTTTTGTGCATCAGTAGTTGGCAAATTTTGTGTATGACACCAGTCAGTTTCATTTAAGTCACAATCAAGCTTCGCATAATCAATGTTCCGAAAATCCCGGTAAAAAATATGCTCCGCGGTATCACTAACAATAACACAGAAGTCAAAAATTAAAAAGACGAGGTCATGTTTGGAAAAGGTAGGCATTGATAATTGCTCGTACAATAAACTCCGCTTTAAGTTATTAGTGAGAAATAAGTCTAAAAGTGTTTCACTGGTATTTGTAAGATGCGTCGGCCTTACTGTGTTGGACGGAAAAAGTCCATAGTTGCTCATGACATTAGCTACTGTATCTTCAGTAGGCAGATTGCAGTTAATGTCACCCGCGATAACAACGACTTCATACATCAAGGACAGCCTTTCAATGGACAGCACCAACAATAACCTTACGGTTATTATATACCACCTCGTCAAATAGAAATAGAAATTGAATAGAAATTCAACAGACACATCCCTGCTCGATTTTGCTTTCACAAAATACTTCAACGACCCTTTAACAAAAATTGCCACTCCTCCACCGTGCCACATTCGATCATGCCTGAAGAGTTTGTACCCGTTTACTGCAAATAGATTGTCACTCATGTGTGGAGTGAACCAAGTCTCAGATACACATACTATATCGACAAGTGACTTCTGAAAGTAAAACCTAAATTCGCAGCGAGTAATACTTTGGTTGTTCTCTATAAAGTAGTATCAGTCATTAGAGTTATATAAAAAGAATAATAAATAAAATGTATGGACTGAAGTAACGTGAGAATACCTAGTAGCAACAGAGATTTCTAAGTTTGGAAAAAAAAAACATAGAAATAAAGTAGTGTTCTATAATAAGCTTAATAGCTGTATTCTGTAAGTATGTCTCATCTCAAGTCACTAAATTTGAGATTTTTCATTAGAGACAATTTTTGTGACTTCCGCTGATTTCGGTATTCTGTAAGAGAAAATCACAAAAAGTTCACCATTGATGTGTGGTAAAAACAGATATGCATAAATCTGAAGTACAGCATTTGACAGCGCTCAAATAAATGGTGCAATAGCACGGGTAGTAAGTGTCTCGGGGTACAACGTGAGCGGTGCAGGTTCGAACCCAGGATCGGGGACAGTTTATTATTTTTGTTTGTTGTTTTTTTTATTCATTAATTATTATTTTTTTAAATAATTATAAATGATTTCAAACTTAAAAAAATTTTTTTTTAACTTATTTAATTTTTAACCCTATATTTTCTTGTTTGTGACCTGCCTACAACCAGCTGACAAATTAGTGACTCTTTTTTTGAGACTTGAGATGTGAGACAGCTTACTGAATACCAAATTGTCTCAAAATTGAAATTGACCACAAAATGTCTCTATTAGTGACTAGAGACAGCTGACAGAATTCTCCTATAAAACTAAATTGGTAAATCGCTACGATGCCATGGAGTGTGACGAAAGGTAGACACTACGTGTTGTGAAACCCATGCATCGTTAGGTAAGCTCTCATTTAGATGTTGATGTGTCGCTGAACCTGAATCAACAATGGTGGGTGTCAGGCGACCTGATCCAGCGCAAGTAATCATTGTTGTTATATCTCAGCCAGTACTCTTATGACACAATAAAAGTAAGAGAGAGAAAACGTAGCACAGCAGTAGCAGCGCAGTTTAGGTGTAGAAAAAAGAATGCAAGACTGGCAAAAAGCGGCAATGATGAAGTGATTTGCGTTTACATAAATTTTAATAAATTCTGCACAAACAAACTTTAGTTCAAAGAAATTATTCGCGTAACACAGTTGTAAAACTTTAAGTAATTTAATTTAATTGGTCTAAAAAAAACTTGGAAAACTTAAATTTTTGCAGAGCAGGGAAATATACGTCTGACTTCGCTGAACTCAAGTTATGTATATACTCAACAGTATTGATATGTTCGTTCTTTTTATAGGTATATAATTTTACTTACAAGAAGTAGTTGAAAGGCCTTGGAATGTAGTACTCTACCTACATATGTATGTACCAGGGCCGTGCGCAGGAATTGGCCACTAAGATAAACATATTTGCTGAAACAGATACCTAGACCCATACATCATAAATTTAAATGTTCTTTAACTTTTCTGAAACTGCATACTCTGATACCTAAAACTATACCCAAGAAAATTTTTTTGGTTGTACACATTTTTCTGTATTTGATAGAGAATTGGTGATATGATGGCATATCCCAGCTAACTAAAAGTGCAAAAAAGACTCCTTTCGGAGCCCAAATGGAGCGAAAAATCGCCCTACGCGGGCACTCCAATGGAGTCCGAAATGAGTCCGATTTCGATGAATTTGAAGCGTTTTTTGACTATTTTTAAATGAGCTGCGGATCCTTTTATTGGTGCTTTTCTGAACGTTTTTCGGAGCCTTTTATTCCTCCATTCTGAGGGTTTTTAGAGCCTTTTCAGACGCCTTTCGGAGCCCTTTAATTGGTGCTTTTCTTTTATTCATCCATTCAGAAGGTTTTTGGACACTTTTCGGAGCCTTTTATTGGTGTTTTTCTGAATCTTATTTGGGGTCGTTTTTTATTTCTTTTGGGTCATAATTTCTTTGCGCAATTTTTCATATCTAACTATTCTGCCGTCACCAATTCTGACTTTCTAAATTATCCCTATGAGCTACATGGGAACAATTTAATTAATTGTTCCAACCTTGAAGGAATCTTTTAAATACGGTCCTGATAGGATTTCTACATGCTTCTTGAAGAAGTTGGTGTTTTTCCAAAAGCATGGAAAGAGTTGTTTCTTCTACCGCTTCATAAAAGCGGAAGCAAGGCTTATATAGAGCACTATCGTGGCATAGCAAAGCTTTCTGCCATCCCAAAAGTGTGTGAAGCTATTGTTACCAATCAACTTACGAATCCTATCTCTACCGTGAATTCCGACTGTCAACACGGGTTCTGTAAGGGAAAGTCCACCGTTACAAACTTACTTGAATTTACTTTGATTTCAGCAAAGCTTTCGATAAAGTGTGTTACTCTTTACTTATTCATAAACTTGATCAGTTGGGTTTCCAGCCGGGTCTCAATCGCTAGATCTCTTCTTACCTTAGCGACAGAGCACAAAAAGTAGTGTTTCAAAATTGTGAATCCGATGTTATTTATGTCTCCTCAGGAGTTCCTCAAGGAAGCCATCTTGGCCCGATTCTGTTCTTGTTGTTATACCTTTCATGAACATGAAAGGGTATTATAACTTTGGTCCGATGTTTGTAATTATGAAAAGAAGAAGAGATAGGCCCACCATTAAGTATACCGAAATGGTCAGGGCGACGAGCTGAGTTGATTTAGCCATGTCCGTCTGTCCGTCCGTCTGTCTGTTTGAACGCAAACTAGTCCCTCAATTTTAGAGATATCTCGATGAAATTTGGTTCGGAGCCGCCATTTTGTATTGTATTAATCATTTGTCGGAACCAGTAAGATCGGACCGATACAACGCATAGCTCCCATACAATCGATTGTTCCGATAAATGGGTTTTGGCCTATAACTCTTGCAATCACAAAGCTAGGAGAGCGAAATTTTGCAGGTTTAGTGCATATTATATTTGTAACCTGTGTAGTGAAAATCACCCAGATCGGACCAACAAAAAAAAAAAGCTCCCATATAATCGATAGTTTCGATAAATGGGTTTTGGGCTATAAGTTTTGCAGTTAAGAAGCTAGGAACGTAAAATTTTGCAAGGTTTTTTATTATAAATGTGATGTGTGTAATGAAAATCATACAGATCGGAGTAACATAACATATAGCTTCCATATAACCGATTGCTCCGATAAATGTGGTTTGGCCATGTAGGACACTTAAAAAGATATGCGTATTCATGAAAGGTATAAAGCCTTCGGCACAGCCCAAGACATCCCTTTCCTTACTTGTTTATAAATGATATTTCTACAGTAATATAATTTTCGAAAATTTTAATGCTCTGTAGCTGAGCAGTTTTAGATCTCAACGATTAACAAACTAAAGCCAGACTATTGATAAACGTCCATGAAAAATTCGATCTCTATCTTCTGTTAGGTAAGATAAAAAAAACCTCAGAAAATGTTTGAAAACATTCAAATAATTGAACGGTGTCGCTCGTCTGCTCTCCAACGTTCATTTTCTCACAATTCTCTTTACGCCCACAACAAAAAATGTCAGAAAACACTCGAAATCTTTCATATAATTGAGCCTTGCAGTTCATTCGCTCTGTTAATTGAAACTGCTCACTGTTTTCATCACTAAAATTATAAAAAAAATGTCTATACACTACAAAACTTTGTAATTTCGGAAAGCTCCAAGTGCAATTCAAAGTGCCGGACTTATGTATTGGCCAACCTTATTCTTTGCAACTTTCACCAATTTCTTCTTCCGTAAAATTATTTTAACTAATTTTGTCAAAAATTATTAGTCAAGATTCAATACAAGATTTATAAACTGTATTTTGAAAATTTTTGCAAAATCATTGCAACTTAGATTTGGCCATGGGGGGTTTTAACCCCAAAAACCCCCCGTGCGCACAGGCCTGGTATGTACATCCAAATCGTGGCAGCCGTCTCGAGCTAGTAAATTACATATGTACGTATGTACATATATACTATAATACCACATTAAGTTAAGCCATTTAATATGTTCAACAATGACGAAAGGAAAAGAAAGAAGAAAGGGGAGTAAAAGAAAAGTAAGCGTCACGCCATTAAAGAAAAGTGTGGAAACGCTATAAAAAAATATCAAAAGGAAACAAAAATATAGAACATAATCAAAGAACGTGAAATACAAAGAAGGTCCAACGCAATGAATAGTGGGAAACATTAAACCATCAATTCGCGGGTATGTAAATCACCACTGGTAAAATGTGTGTTTAAATCACGAGGTTTAAAGCTACTTTCACTTTTATTTTTAAACAAAATAAACATTTAGATGTTTTCGTAACTCCAACTAAAATTTTTTGTGTAAATATTTAATTATAACACGGTAAATTTAAGTAATTCAAACGTAGGTACAGTGGTGAATTACCTACCATCGACTTGACAGCGTCCACTTACATTCGCTATTGGACCTTGGTTGTATTTCACGTTTTTTGACATAATAAACTAAATTAAAAATGTGATTATAGAGAGAAGAGGAAAGGAAAACAACAACAGTGAAGGGATGGGGAAGATATAATAGATATATATTGAAATAAAATACAGTTTTGTTTTTTAAATTTACGAGGGTTTTGAAAATTCTTTTTCAGGATATAGTCTTTAACAAATTAATCCGGCTATGGTTATTTAAAAACCATTGAGGCATTCTGTCCCATCATGTTTCTCAAATAATTCTTGATTCTTCTCAGGGTTGAAAATGAACCTTCTGTAGTAAAATGTAAATGGCAACATCGCCGAAACACGCAAAACTTATTTATATTACAGCGTCTTGGAGTTTAAGATTTCAAGAGAACTTACTGGCAACGCATTGAGCCACACTTTGACTTCAGAGACGAAATCACTTTTGAAACAATCCAGTAATTTTTTTCAACGAATTCTTGAGAAATAACTCGCAAAAGCTTTGGAAAATTATTCGCATCGACTTTGAAGTTGAGAAATGTCACTGCCGAGAAATTGCATACAAAATACATGGAAATCCTTGGTTCCTTAAGATCCGATAATGGAGTAGTTTTTTTGACGATTGTACAAATGTGACTTCTTGCTTTCGCTGTCGAACATGGAACACGTTTCAGCAACCCTATCAAAGATAAAAAGAAATTACGAGTCAGAGTTTTGGCGGTTTACGTGAATTAATTGAAAGTATCATCGTCAATTTTGTAGGTTTCCTCAAGCCCAGATTTTCAATGCATCAAACGAATTAATACATTTTATTATGTGACAGAACTTTGGAAGCAGAGGCAATGATTTTGGTTAGGTCAGTTGCAAACATCAACTCATACTTTAAGTGTGTTTATGATTTTTATTCTGTAAATTCGGTACAGTATAGGGCAGGACCGTGCGCAGGAACTAGCCTTGGGGGGGCTTTTTGTTTTGATTTGCATTCGCATATATTTTTCGATAAGATAAACATATTTGCTGAAACTATGGGTCATAAATTTAAATGTTCTTTAACATTTCTGAAACTGCATACTTTGATGCCTAAAATTATACCTACCCAAGAAAATGTTTTTGGTTGTACAAATTTTTCTGTATTTGATAGAGAATTTATGATATGGTGGCATATCCCAGCTAGCCAGAAGTGCAGAAAAGACTCCTTTCGGAGCCATAAAACGCTCATTTCTCAGAGCTTTACCCTCCAAAATGAGCTCCTTTCGGAGGCCTTTATCGACATTTTTATGAAGCTTTTTATATAATAAAAAATTAGGTTTATAAAGTTTTATTGACACAATTCTGAAAATATTAAATGTGCTATGTTTATATATATACTAGAAGGACCCGGCAGACGTTGTTCTGCCCAACGATAAATTAAAAAGTTTGGAATATTTTGGTCCCTGGTCAATTTCCCGGAAAAAAGTAATTCCAAATTTTAACAAAAGTATAGAACTACCCTTGTACCAAACTTGAAGAAAATCGTACCATAAACAAAATAGTTTGGAATATTTTGGTCCCTGCTCCATTTCCCAGAAAAAAATTAACCCCAAACTTTAATAAAAAAGAAGAACTACCCTTGTAACGAATTTGAAGAAAATTGTCTCATAAATAAAAAGTTTGGAATATTTCGGTCCTTGGTCCATTTTCCGGAAAAAAATTAACCTCAAATTTTAATAAAAGTAAAGAACTACCCTTGTACCAAATTTGAAGAAAATCGTACCATTAATAAAAAAGTTTGGAATATTTCGGTCCCTGGTCCACTTCCCGGAATAAAACTTTACATAAACACTCTCCGGTTTCCTACTGAGCTATCGTGTAAATATGAACAAATTTCATATTTATATAATATTATTGCCTACTGAAGAATTTACCAAATTCGAATATTTTGAAAAAAGAGTATTAATAACCGGTTTTCAAAAATTTTCTTTTGCCGTATTCGTTGGTAACGTGGGGGCGTTTCAGGAATTCAATTTTGACCAATTGTGTCAGGATGAATCGAAATTCAAAAGTTGATTTGATACCATATTGTAGGTAAATTTTAAGGTTTTAGGGCAATCACATTATCACCGATAACTAAATTAACGGGGCCATCCCCATTCGTTTGATACCCATATTGTAGGGAAATTTTAGGTTTTCGGGAATTCGCATTTTGACCGATAACTCAGTTATCGATCAATTTATCCAAATATATCGGAGTCCAAAAGAAACCTGGAGCTTTTCCCTTTCGGTTGATACCCATATTGTACGGCAAGTTTAAGGTTTTTGGGCAATCACATTTTCACCGATAACTCATCATCGATAAATTTATCGAAACCAATCGAAGTCTAAATGAAACCGTTTTATACCCATATTATGGGGTAATGTTAAGTTTTTTGGGCAATCACCGATAGCTCAGATATCGATAAACTTATCGAAATATATCGAAGTCCAAAAGAAACCTGGAGCTATCTCCTTTCGTTTGATACCCATATTGTAGGGTAATATTAAGGTTTTCGGGCAATCGCATGTCGACCGATGACTCAGTTATCGATCAACTTATCGAATTATATTGAAGTACAAATGAAACCTGGGGCCTTCCCTATTTCGTTTGATACCCATATTGTAGGCCATTTTTAAGGTTTTTTTGCAATCATATTTCGACCGATAACTCAGCTATGCAAAAATGTATCGAAATATATCGAAGTATAAATGAAACCTTTGGACCTCCCCTTTCATTTGATATCCATATTGCAGGGAAATTTTAAGATTTTTGGATTTTCTGACGTATAATTAAGTTATCGATAAATTTATCGAATTATATCGAAGTTTAAATGAAAAAAGGGGACTTCCTCTTTCGGTTGATACTCAAATAGTAGGAAAGTTTTGAGGTTTTAGGGCAACCTTATTTTCGCCGATAGCTCTGTTATCGATTAATTTTTCAAACAAATATCATCTCTATGAATCCTTCCAGGTCACAGAGAATATGTGTACAAAGTTTCATACTGCTAGGTGCATTAGTTTTGGCGTGAAAACGTAACAAACATTGTTACTTTCCACATAGCGCGGCAGTGTACCTATGCAATTGATTTTTGATTTAGCAGACATTGAAAAAAAAGTAAACAAAAATTTTAGAAAGGCACGCTTAGTTTTTTTTTGACAAACTAAGTGAATTTTTCTTCATATAAATTTATTTAAAAAAAAATTTCATAGGTTCCTCCCTAAAAATTAGTATATCCTTTTTGTTCGATTTTGATAAAACAAAGTGCAAATCCCTTTCTAAGCTTCAAGCAGTATACATGCACAGCCACGACTTTTCTAGAGTTTTATTAAAGATATGCTGATACCCACATAAATATTTATTTAAATTTATTTAAGAAAAAAAATTTCATAGGTTCCTCCCTAAAAATTAGTATATATTTTTTGTTTGTGGTCCGATTTTGATAAAACAAAGTGCAAATCCCTTTCTAAGCTTCAAGCAGTATACTTGTGAAAGTCTCATCAAAATCCATTCCTTAGTTTCCGAGATCCTTAAGTTCAAACAGACAGACGATAATTCTAAAAATGGGTCAGATGAACTCTATAGTATTCCCCAAGTCACCCCCAGTAATTTTTTCAAAGAAATTTTCAATGCACAGACACGACTTTTCTAGAGTTTTATTAAAGATATGCTGATACACACATATGTAAATATTTATTTAAATTTATTTAAGAAAAAAAATTTCATAGGTTCCTCCCTAAAAATTAGTATTTCTTTTTTGTTTGTGGTCCGATTTTGATAAAACAAAGTGCAGATCCCTTTCTAAGCTTCAAGCAGTATATTTGTGAAAGTCTCATCAAAATCCATTGCTTAGTTTCCGAGATCCTTAAGTTCAAACAGACAAACAGACAGACAATAATTTTAAAAATGGGTCAGATGAACTCCATAGCATTTCCCAGGTCATCCCCAGTCATCTTTTCAAAGAAATTTTCAATGTACCGACACGACCCTTCTAGAGATTTATTATAGTATAGATATGCTGATACCCACATAAATATTTATTTAAATTTATTTAAGAAAAAAAATTTCATAGGTTCCTCCCTTAAAATAAGTATATCTTTTTTGTTTGTGGTCCGATTTTGATAAAGCAAAGTGCAGATCCCTTTCTAAGCTTCAAGCAGTATACTTGTGAAAGTCTCATCAAAATCCATTCCTTAGTTTCCGAGATCCTTAAGTTCAAACAGACAAACAGACAGGCGATAATTCTAAAAATGGGTCAGATGAACTCTATAGTATTCCCCAAGTCACCCCCAGTAATTTTTTCAAAGAAATTTTCAATGCACAGACACGACTTTTCTAGAGTTTTATTAAAGATATGCTGATACCCACATAAATATTTATTTAAATTTATTTAGGAAAAAAAATTTCATAGGTTCCTCCCTAAAAATTAGTATATCTTTTTTGTTTGTGGTCCGATTTTGATAAAACAAAGTGCAGATCCCTTTCTAAGCTTCAAGCAGTATATTTGTGAAAGTCTCATCAAAATCCATTCCTTAGTTTCCGAGATCCTCAAGTTCAAACAGACAAACAGACAGACGATAATTCTAAAAATGGGTCAGATGAACTCTATAGTATTCCCCAAGTCACCCCCAGTAATTTTTTCAAAGAAATTTTCAATGCACAGACACGACTTTTCTAGAGTTTTATTAAAGATATGCTGATACCCACATAAATATTTATTTAAATTTATTTAAGAAAAAAAATTTCATAGGTTCCTCCCTAAAAATTAGTATATCTTTTTTGTTTGTGGTCCGATTTTGATAAAACAAAGTGCAGATCCCTTTCTAAGCTTCAAGCAGTATATTTGTGAAAGTCTCATCAAAATCCATTCCTTAGTTTCCGAGATCCTCAAGTTCAAACAGACAAACAGACAGACGATAATTCTAAAAATGGGTCAGATGAACTCCATAGCATTCCCCAGGTCATCCCCAGTCATCTTTTCAAAGAAATGTTCAATGTACAGACACGACCCTTCTAGAGATTTATTATAGTATAGATATGCTGATACACACATAAATATTTATTTAAATTTATTTAAGAAAAAAAATTTCATAGGTTCCTCCCTAAAAATTAGTATATCTTTTTTGTTTGTGGTCCGATTTTGATAAAACAAAGTGCAGATCCCTTTCTAAGCTTCAAGCAGTATACTTGTGAAAGTCTCATCAAAATCCATTCCTTAGTTTCCGAGATCCTTAAGTTCAAACAGACAGACGATAATTCTAAAAATGGGTCAGATGAACTCTATAGTATTCCCCAAGTCACCCCCAGTAATTTTTTCAAAGAAATTTTCAATGCACAGACACGACTTTTCTAGAGTTTTATTAAAGATATGCTGATACACACATAAATATTTATTTAAATTTATTTAAGAAAAAAAATTTCATAGGTTCCTCCCTAAAAATTAGTATATCTTTTTTGTTTGTGGTCCGATTTTGATAAAACAAAGTGCAGATCCCTTTCTAAGCTTCAAGCAGTATATTTGTGAAAGTCTCATCAAAATCCATTGCTTAGTTTCCGAGATCCTTAAGTTCAAACAAACAAACAGACAGACAATAATTTTAAAAATGGGTCAGATGAACTCCATAGCATTCCCCAGGTCATCCCCAGTCATCTTTTCAAAGAAATTTTCAATGTACAGACACGACCCTTCTAGAGATTTATTATAGTATAGATATGCTGATACCCACATAAATATTTATTTAAATTTATTTAAGAAAAAAAATTTCATAGGTTCCTCCCTTAAAATAAGTATATCTTTTTTGTTTGTGGTCCGATTTTGATAAAGCAAAGTGCAGATCCCTTTCTAAGCTTCAAGCAGTATATTTGTGAAAGTCTCATTAAAATTAATTGCCTAGTTTCCGAGATCCTTAAGTTCAAACAGACAAACAGACAGGCGATAATTCTAAAAATGGGTCAGATGAACTCTATAGTATTCCCCAAGTCACCCCCAGTAATTTTTTCAAAGAAATTTTCAATGCACAGACACGACTTTTCTAGAGTTTTATTAAAGATATGCTGATACCCACATAAATATGTACATATTTATTTAAATTTATTTAAGAAAAAAAATTTCATAGGTTCCTCCCTAAAAATTAGTATATCTTTTTTGTTTGTGGTCCGATTTTGATAAAACAAAGTGCAGATCCCTTTCTAAGCTTCAAGCAGTATATTTGTGAAAGTCTCATCAAAATCCATTGCTTAGTTTCCGAGATCCTTAAGTTCAAACAGACAAACAGACAGACAATAATTTAAAAAATATGTCAGATGAACTCCATAGCATTCCCCAGGTCATCCCCAGTCATCTTTTCAAAGAAATTTTCAATGTACAGACACGACCCTTCTAGAGATTTATTATAGTATAGATAGATATGCTGATACCCACATAAATATTTATTTAAATTTATTTAAGAAAAAAAATTTCATAGGTTCCTCCCTAAAAATTAGTATATCTTTTTTGTTTGTGGTCCGATTTTGATAAGGCAAAGTGCAGATCCCTTTCTAAGCTTCAAGCAGTATATTTGTGAAAGTCTCTTCAAAATCCATTGCTTAGTTTCCGAGATCCTTAAGTTCAAACAGACAAACAGACAGAGATGATTCTAAAAATGGGTCAGATGAACTCTATAGTATTCCCCAAGTCACCCCCAGTAATTTTTTCAAAGAAATTTTCAATGCACAGACACGACTTTTCTAGAGTTTTATTAAAGATATGCTGATACCCACATAAATATGTATTTATTTAAATTTATTTAAGAAAAAAAATTTCATAGGTTCCTCCCTAAAAATTAGTATATCTTTTTTGTTTGTTTTCCGATTTTGATAAAACAAAGTGCAGATCCCTTTCTAAGCTTCAAGCAGTATATTTGTGACAGTCTCATCAAAATCCATTGCTTAGTTTCCGAGATCCTTAAGTTCAAACAGACAAACAGACAGACGATAATTCTAAAAATGGGTCAGATGAACTCTATAGTATTCCCCAAGTCACCCCCAGTAATTTTTTCAAAGAAAATTTCAATGCACAGACACGACTTTTCTAGAGTTTTATTAAAGATATGCTGATACCCACATAAATATGTATTTATTTAAATTTATTTAAGAAAAAAAATTTCATAGGTTCCTCCCTAAAAAATAGTATATCTTTTTTGTTTGTGGTCCGATTTTGATAAAACAAAGTGCAGATCCCTTTCCAAGCTTCAAGCAGTATATTTGTGAAAGTCTCATTAAAATGCATTGCTTAGTTTCCGAGATGCTTAAGTTCAAACAGACAAACAGACAGACGATAATTCTAAAAATGGGTCAGATGAACTCTATAGTATTCCCCAAGTCACCCCTAGTAATTTTTTCAAAGAAATTTTCAATGCACAGACACGACTTTTCTAGAGTTTTATTAAAGATATGCTGATACCCACATAAATATTTATTTAAATTTATTTAAGAAAAAAAATTTCATAGGTTCCTCCCTAAAAATTAGTATATCTTTTTTGTTTGTGGTCCGATTTTGATAAAACAAAGTGCAGATCCCTTTCTAAGCTTCAAGCAGTATATTTGTGAAAGTCTCATCAAAATCCATTGCTTAGTTTCCGAGATCCTTAAGTTCAAACAGACAAACAGACAGACAATAATTTTAAAAATGGGTCAGATGAACTCTATAGTATTCCCCAAGTCACCCCCAGTAATTTTTTCAAAGAAATTTTCAATGCACAGACACGACTTTTCTAGAGTTTTATTAAAGATATGCTGATACCCACATAAATATGTATTTATTTAAATTTATTTAAGAAAAAAAATTTCATAGGTTCCTCCCTAAAAATTAGTATATCTTTTTTGTTTGTTTTCCGATTTTGATAAAACAAAGTGCAGATCCCTTTCTAAGCTTCAAGCAGTATATTTGTGACAGTCTCATCAAAATCCATTGCTTAGTTTCCGAGATCCTTAAGTTCAAACAGACAAACAGACAGACGATAATTCTAAAAATGGGTCAGATGAACTCTATAGTATTCCCCAAGTCACCCCCAGTAATTTTTTCAAAGAAAATTTCAATGCACAGACACGACTTTTCTAGAGTTTTATTAAAGATATGCTGATACCCACATAAATATGTATTTATTTAAATTTATTTAAGAAAAAAAATTTCATAGGTTCCTCCCTAAAAAATAGTATATCTTTTTTGTTTGTGGTCCGATTTTGATAAAACAAAGTGCAGATCCCTTTCCAAGCTTCAAGCAGTATATTTGTGAAAGTCTCATTAAAATGCATTGCTTAGTTTCCGAGATGCTTAAGTTCAAACAGACAAACAGACAGACGATAATTCTAAAAATGGGTCAGATGAACTCTATAGTATTCCCCAAGTCACCCCTAGTAATTTTTTCAAAGAAATTTTCAATGCACAGACACGACTTTTCTAGAGTTTTATTAAAGATATGCTGATACCCACATAAATATTTATTTAAATTTATTTAAGAAAAAAAATTTCATAGGTTCCTCCCTAAAAATTAGTATATCTTTTTTGTTTGTGGTCCGATTTTGATAAAACAAAGTGCAGATCCCTTTCTAAGCTTCAAGCAGTATATTTGTGAAAGTCTCATCAAAATCCATTGCTTAGTTTCCGAGATCCTTAAGTTCAAACAGACAAACAGACAGACAATAATTTTAAAAATGGGTCAGATGAACTCCATAGCATTCCCCAGGTCATCCCCAGTCATCTTTTCAAAGAAATTTTCAATGTACAGACACGACCCTTCTAGAGATTTATTATAGTATAGATAAATATGCTGATACCCACATAAATATTTATTTAAATTTATTTAAGAAAAAAAATTTCATAGGTTCCTCCCTAAAAATTAGTATATCTTTTTTGTTTGTGGTCCGATTTTGATAAAGCAAAGTGCAGATCCCTTTCTAAGCTTCAAGCAGTATATTTGTGAAAGTCTCATCAAAATCCATTGCTTAGTTTCCGAGATCCTTAAGTTCAAACAGACAAACAGACAGACGATGATTCTAAAAATGGGTCAGATGAACTCTATAGTATTCCCCAAGTCACCCCCAGTAATTTTTTCAAAGAAATTTTCAATGCACAGACACGACTTTTCTAGAGTTTTATTAAAGACATGCTGATACCCACATAAATATGTACATATTTATTTAAATTTATTTAAGAAAAAAAATTTCATAGGTTCCTCCCTAAAAATTAGTATATCTTTTTTGTTTGTGGTCCGATTTTGATAAAACAAAGTGCAGATCCCTTTCTAAGCTTCAAGCAGTATATTTGTGAAAGTCTCATCAAAATCCATTGCTTAGTTTTCGAGATCCTTAAGTTCAAACAGACAAACAGACAGACAATAATTTAAAAAATATGTCAGATGAACTCCATAGCATTCCCCAGGTCATCCCAAGTCATCTTTTCAAAGAAATTTTCAATGTACAGACACGACCCTTCTAGAGATTTATTATAGTATAGATAGATATGCTGATACCCACATAAATATTTATTTAAATTTATTTAAGAAAAAAAATTTCATAGGTTCCTCCCTAAAAATTAGTATATCTTTTTTGTTTGTGGTCCGATTTTGATAAAGCAAAGTGCAGATCCTTTTCTAAGGTTCAAGCAGTATATTTGTGAAAGTCTCATTAAAATCCATTGCTTAGTTTCCGAGATCCTTAAGTTCAAACAGACAAACAGACAGACGATAATTCTAAAAATGGGTCAGATGAACTCTATAGTATTCCCCAAGTCACCCCCAGTAATTTTTTCAAAGAAATTTTCAATGCACAGACATGACTTTTCTAGAGTTTTATTAAAGATATGCTGATACCCACATAAATATGTATTTATTTAAATTTATTTAAGAAAAAAAATTTCATAGGTTCCTCCCTAAAAAATAGTATATCTTTTTTGTTTGTGGTCCGATTTTGATAAAACAAAGTGCAGATCCCTTTCCAAGCTTCAAGCAGTATATTTGTGAAAGTCTCATTAAAATGCATTGCTTAGTGTCCGAGATGCTTAAGTTCAAACAGACAAACAGACAGACGATAATTCTAAAAATGGGTCAGATGAACTCTATAGTATTCCCCAAGTCACCCCTAGTAATTTTTTCAAAGAAATTTTCAATGCACAGACACGACTTTTCTAGAGTTTTATTAAAGATATGCTGATACCCACATAAATATTTATTTAAATTTATTTAAGAAAAAAAATTTCATAGGTTCCTCCCTAAAAATTAGTATATCTTTTTTGTTTGTGGTCCGATTTTGATAAAACAAAGTGCAGATCCCTTTCTAAGCTTCAAGCAGTATATTTGTGAAAGTCTCATCAAAATCCATTGCTTAGTTTCCGAGATCCTTAAGTTCAAACAGACAAACAGACAAACAGACAGACAATAATTTTAAAAATGGGTCAGATGAACTCCATAGCATTCCCCAGGTCATCCCCAGTCATCTTTTCAAAGAAATTTTCAATGTACAGACACGACCCTTCTAGAGATTTATTATAGTATAGATAAATATGCTGATACCCAAATAAATATTTATTTAAATTTATTTAAGAAAAAAAATTTCATAGATTCCTCCCTAAAAATTAGTATATCTTTTTTGTTTGTGGTCCGATTTTGATAAAGCAAAGTGCATATCCCTTTCTAAGCTTCAAGCAGTATATTTGTGAAAGTCTCATCAAAATCCATTGCTTAGTTTCCGAGATCCTTAAGTTCAAACAGACAAACAGACAGACGATGATTCTAAAAATGGGTCAGATGAACTCTATAGTATTCCCCAAGTCACCCCCAGTAATTTTTTCAAAGAAATTTTCAATGCACAGACACGACTTTTCTAGAGTTTTATTAAAGACTAGCAGGGTACCCGGCGTTGCTCGGGATGTAAGTAGTTAGGGGGCCTTTCAAAATCAATAATATACTTTAAGATTTCATATTTATATACATAAAAATAGCTGACCCGGCAAACTTCGTTCTTCCCAAAATAGATTTTTTTATTAATTTTTCACTACTTCATTGTGCATACAACTTCAAAAATATAAAATTTTAGTATTCCGTTTAAGGCTACACGATACACAAAATTTTTAGTTTTCTGTCCCGGAGCATAAGTAAATAGCGAAAAAATTTTCCTACACGGGAACTATTGATATCATTAATCTCCTGATCAATTTTCAGGTCCTAACTTTAAACACTTTTACGATAACCCCACTTTTATGCGCGAAAATTGTTTTGATATCATTTAGCTCTATACCAATTTCCAGGTTCCTGCCTTAAATACTTTTGGAGATATTTAGCTTGAAAAATTAGTATGGGAGGTGCCACGCCCCCATTTTCGTTAACCCCAATTTTTTTGGAGGTGGTAGGGATCGATCTCGTATAACCCCTCACCAAATTTCAGTGGTGTAACCCGAATACTTCCACATTTGTGTGGGAGGTGCCACGCCCACACTGTCGTTATCCCCAGATTTTTTTGGAGGTGGTAGGGATCGATTCCATATAACCCCTAACCAAGTTTCAATGATCTAACCTAAATACGTCCAGAGATATCGACTAAGAAGTATTTCATTCGTACGGGAGGTGCCACGCCCACACTGCCGTTATCCCCAGTTTTTTGGAGGTGGTAGGGATCGATTCCATATAATCTCTCACCAAATTTCAGTGGTCTAACCTAAATACTTCCAAAGATATCGACTAAGAAGTATTTCATTCGTATGGGAGGTGCCACGCCCCCTTTTTCGTTATCCCCAGTTTTTTTTGGAGGTGGTAGGGATCGATTCCATATAACCCCTAACCAAATTTCAATGATCTAACCTCAATACTTCCAGAGATATCGACTAAGAAGTATTTCATTCGTATGGGAGGTTCCACGCCCACACTGTCGTTATCCCCAGTTTTTTTTGGAGGTGGTAGGGATCGATTCCATATAACCCCTAACCAAGTTTCAATGATCTAACCTCAATACTTCCAGAGATATCGACTAAGAAGTATTTCATTCGTATGGGAGGTGCCTCGCCCACACCGTCGTTATCCCCAGTTTTTTTTGGAGGTGGTAGGGATCGATTCCATATAACCCCTAACCAAATTTCAGTGGTCTAACCTAAATAGTTCCAGAGATATCGACTAAGAAGTATTTCATTCGTATGGGAGGTGCCTCGCCCACACCGTCGTTATCCCCAGTTTTTTTTGGAGGTGGTAGGGATCGATTCCATATAACCCCTAACCAAATTTCAGTGGTCTAACCTAAATACTTCCTCCAGAGATATCGACTAAGAAGTATTTCATTCGTATGGGAGGTGCCACGCCCACACCGTCGTTATCCCAGTTTTTTTTGGAGGTGGTAGGGATCGATTCCATATAACCCCTAACCAAATTTCAGTGGTCTAACCTAAATAGTTCCAGAGATATCGACTAAGAAGTATTTCATTCGTATGGGAGGTGCCACGCCCACTTTGTCGTTATCCCCAGTTTTTTTGGAGGTGGTAGGGATCGATTGCATATAACCCCTAACCAAGTTTCAATGATCTAACCTAAATAGTTCCAGAGATATCGACTAAGAAGTATTTCATTCGTATGGGAGGTGCCACGCCCACTTTTTCGTTATACCCAGTTGTTATGGAGGTGGTAGGGATCGATCCCATATAAGCCCTTACCGAGTTTCAATGGTCTAACATAAATACTTCCGGAGATACGGACAATGGAAAATTCCATTTGTATGGGAGGTGCCACGCCCCCTATATATATCAAAATATTTTTTAGCCTGTGACCATCCCTGGAAGATGTACAGTGGGTGTGTAAAATTTGGTTACGATCGGTTTATAAGTTTAGGACGCAAGTCGATCTATACCTACATACATACATACATATATATTTACATAATTTGAATTTTATATATATAGATTATTGCCTACTGAAGAATTTACCAAATTCGAATATTTTGAAAAAAGAGTATTAAAAACCGGTTTTCAAAAATTTTCTTTTGCCGTATTCGTTGGTAACGTTAGGGGGCCTTTCAAGAATTCAATTTTGACAAATTGAGTCAGGATGAATCGAAATTCAAAAGCTGATTTGATACCATATTGTAGGTAAATTTTAAGGCAATCACATTCTCACCGATAATAAAATTAACGATAAATTTATTGAAATATATCGAAGTAAAAATGAAACCCGGGACCATCCCCATTCGTTTGATACCCATATTGTAGGGTAATATTTAGGTTTTCGGGAATTCGCATTTTCACCGATAACTCATCATCGATACATTTATCGAAACCAATCGAAGTCTAAATGAAACCTGCGGCCTTCTCCTTTCGTTTTATACCCATATTATGGGGTAGTGTTAAGTTTTTTGGGCAATCACCGATAACTCAGATATCGATAAACTTATCGAAATATATCAAAGTCCAAAAGAAACCTGGAGCTATCTCATTTCGTTTGATACACATATTGTAGGGTAATATTAAGGTTTTCGGGCAATCGCATTTTGACCGATGACTCAGTTATCGATAAACTTATCGAAAAATATTGAAGTACAAATGAAACCTGGGGCCTTCCCCTTTCGTTTGATACCCATATTGTAGGCCATTTAAGGTTTTTGTGCAATCATATTTTGACCGATAACTCAGCTATGGAAAAATGTATCGAAATATATCGAAGTATAAATGAAACCTTTGGACCTCCCCTTTCATTTGATATCCATATTGCAGGGAAATTTTAAGATTTTTGGATTTTCTGACATATAATTAAGTTATCGATAAATTTATAGAATTATATCGAAGTTTAAATGAAAAAAGGGGACTTCCTCTTTCGGTTGATACTCAAATTGTAGGAAAGTTTTGAGGTTTTAGGGCAACCTTATTTTCGCCGATAACTCTGTTATCGATTAATTTATCAAACAAATATCATCTCCATGAATCCTTCCAGGTCACAGAGAAAATGTGTACAAAGTTTCATACTGCTAGGTGCCTTAGTTTTGGCGTGAAAACGTAACAAACTTTGTTACTTTCCACATAGCGCGGCAGTGTACCTATGCAATTGATTTTTGATTTAGCAGACATTGAAAAAAAAGTAAACAAAAATTTTAGAAAGGCACGCTTAGTTTTTTTTTGACAAACTAAGTGAATTTTTCTTCATATAAATTTATTTAAAAAAAAAAATTTCATAGGTTCCTCCCTAAAAATTAGTATATCTTTTTTGTTCGATTTTGATAAAACAAAGTGCAAATCCCTTTCTAAGCTTCAAGCAGTATACTTGTGAAAGTCTCATCAAAATCCATTCCTTAGTTTCCGAGATCCTTAAGTTCAAACAGACAGACGATAATTCTAAAAATGGGTCATATGAACTCTATAGTATTCCCCAAGTCACCCCCAGTAATTTTTTCAAAGAAATTTTCAATGTACAGACACGACCCTTCTAGAGATTTATTATAGCATAGATATGCTGATACACACATAAATATTTATTTAAATTTATTTAAGAAAAAAAATTTCATAGGTTCCTCCCTAAAAATTAGTATATCTTTTTTGTTTGTGGTCCGATTTTGATAAAACAAAGTGCAGATCCCTTTCTAAGCTTCAAGCAGTATATTTGTGAAAGTCTCATCAAAATCCATTGCTTAGTTTCCGAGATCCTTAAGTTCAAACAGACAAACAGACAGACAATAATTTTAAAAATGGGTCAGATGAACTCCATAGCATTCCCCAGGTCATCCCCAGTCATCTTTTCAAAGAAATTTTCAATGTACAGACACGACCCTTCTAGAGATTTATTATAGTATAGATATGATGATACACACATAAATATTTATTTAAATTTATTTAAGAAAAAAAATTTCATAGGTTCCTCCCTAAAAATTAGTATATCTTTTTTGTTTGTGGTCCGATTTTGATAAAACAAAGTGCAGATCCCTTTCTAAGCTTCAAGCAGTATATTTGTGAAAGTCTCATCAAAATCCATTGCTTAGTTTCCGAGATCCTTAAGTTCAAACAGACAAACAGACAGACAATAATTTTAAAAATGGGTCAGATGAACTCCATAGCATTCCCCAGGTCATCCCCAGTCATCTTTTCAAAGAAATTTTCAATGTACAGACACGACCCTTCTAGAGATTTATTATAGTATAGATATGCTGATACACACATAAATATTTATTTAAATTTATTTAAGAAAAAAAATTTCATAGGTTCCTCCCTAAAAATTAGTATATCTTTTTTGTTTGTGGTCCGCTTTTGATAAAACAAAGTGGAGATCCCTTTCTAAGCTTCAAGCAATATATTTGTGAAAGTCTCATCAAAATCCATTGCTTAGTTTCCGAGATCCTTAAGTTCAAACAGACAAACAGACAGACAATAATTTTAAAAATGGGTCAGATGAACTCCATAGCATTCCCCAGGTCATCCCCAGTCATCTTTTCAAAGAAATTTTCAATGTACAGACACGACCCTTCTAGAGATTTATTATAGTATAGATAGATATGCTGATACCCACATAAATATTTATTTAAATTTATTTAAGAAAAAAAATTTCATAGGTTCCTCCCTAAAAATTAGTATATCTTTTTTGTTTGTGGTCCAATTTTGATAAAACAAAGTGCAGATCCCTTTCTAAGCTTCAAGCAGTATATTTGTGAAAGTCTCATCAAAATCCATTGCTTAGTTTCCGAGATCCTTAAGTTCAAACAGACAAACAGACAGACGATAATTCTAAAAATGGGTCAGATGAGCTCTATAGTATTCCCCAAGTCACCCCCAGTAATTTTTTCAAAGAAATTTTCAATGCACAGACACGACTTTTCTAGAGTTTTATTAAAGATATGCTGATACCCACATAAATATGTATTTATTTAAATTTATTTAAGAAAAAAAATTCATAGGTTCCTCCCTAAAAAATAGTATATCTTTTTTGTTTGTGTTCCGATTTTGATAAAACAAAGTGCAGATCCCTTTCCAAGCTTCAAGCAGTATATTTGTGAAAGTCTCATTAAAATGCATTGCTTAGTTTCCGAGATGCTTAAGTTCAAACAGACAAACAGACAGACGATAATTCTAAAAATGGGTCAGATGAACTCTATAGTATTCCCCAAGTCACCCCTAGTAATTTTTTCAAAGAAATTTTCAATGCACAGACACGACTTTTCTAGAGTTTTATTAAAGATATGCTGATACCCACATAAATATTTATTTAAATTTATTTAAGAAAAAAAATTTCATAGGTTCCTCCCTAAAAATTAGTATATCTTTTTTGTTTGTGGTCCGATTTTGATAAAACAAAGTGCAGATCCCTTTCTAAGCTTCAAGAAGTATATTTGTGAAAGTCTCATCAAAATCCATTGCTTAGTTTCCGAGATCCTTAAGTTCAAACAGACAAACAGACAGACAATAATTTTAAAAATGGGTCAGATGAACTCCATAGCATTCCCCAGGTCATCCCCAGTCATCTTTTCAAAGAAAATTTCAATGTACAGACACGACCCTTCTAGAGATTTATTATAGTATAGATAGATATGCTGATACCCACATAAATATTTATTTAAATTTATTTAAGAAAAAAAATTTCATAGGTTCCTCCCTAAAAATTAGTATATCTTTTTTTTTGTGGTCCGATTTTGATAAAGCAAAGTGCAGATCCCTTTCTAAGCTTCAAGCAGTATATTTGTGAAAGTCTCATCAAAATCCATTGCTTAGTTTCCGAGATCCTTAAGTTCAAACAGACAAACAGACAGACGATGATTCTAAAAATGGGTCAGATGAACTCTATAGTATTCCCCAAGTCACCCCCAGTAATTTTTTCAAAGAAATTTTCAATGCACAGACACGACTTTTCTAGAGTTTTATTAAAGATATGCTGATACCCACATAAATATGTATTTATTTAAATTTATTTAAGAAAAAAAATTTCATAGGTTCCTCCCTAAAAATTAGTATATCTTTTTTGTTTGTGGTCCGATTTTGATAAAACAAAGTGCAGATCCCTTTCTAAGCTTCAAGCAGTATATTTGTGACAGTCTCATCAAAATCCATTGCTTAGTTTCCGAGATCCTTAAGTTCAAACAGACAAACAGACAGACGATAATTCTAAAAATGGGTCAGATGAACTCTATAGTATTCCCCAAGTCACTCCTAGTAATTTTTTCAAAGAAATTTTCAATGCACAGACACGACTTTTCTAGAGATTTATTATAGTATAGATAAATATGCTGATACCCACATAAATATTTATTTAAATTCATTTAAGAAAAAAATTTCATAGGTTCCTCCCTAAAAATTAGTATAGTAATTTTTTCAAAGAAATTTTCAATGCACAGACACGACTTTTCTAGAGTTTTATTAAAGATATGCTGATACCCACATAAATATGTATTTATTTAAATTTATTTAAGAAAAAAAATTTCATAGGTTCCTCCCTAAAAAATAGTATATCTTTTTTGTTTGTGGTCCGATTTTGATAAAACAAAGTGCAGATCCCTTTCCAAGCTTCAAGCAGTATATTTGTGAAAGTCTCATCAAAATCCATTGCTTAGTTTCCGAGATCCTTAAGTTCAAACAGACAAACAGACAGACGATGATTCTAAAAATGGGTCAGATGAACTCTATAGTATTCCCCAAGTCACCCCCAGTAATTTTTTCAAAGAAATTTTCAATGCACAGACACGACTTTTCTAGAGTTTTATTAAAGATATGCTGATACCCACATAAATATGTATTTATTTAAATTTATTTAAGAAAAAAAATTTCATAGTTTCCTCCCTAAAAATTAGTATATCTTTTTTGTTTGTGGTCCGATTTTGATAAAACAAAGTGCAGATCCCTTTCTAAGCTTCAAGCAGTATATTTGTGACAGTCTCATCAAAATCCATTGCTTAGTTTCCGAGATCCTTAAGTTCAAACAGACAAACAGACAGACGATAATTCTAAAAATGGGTCAGATGAACTCTATAGTATTCCCCAAGTCACCCCTAGTAATTTTTTCAAAGAAATTTTCAATGCACAGACACGACTTTTCTAGAGATTTATTATAGTATAGATAAATATGCTGATACCCACATAAATATTTATTTAAATTTATTTAAGAAAAAAATTTCATAGGTTCCTCCCTAAAAATTAGTATATCTTTTTTGTTTGTGGTCCGATTTTGATAAAGCAAAGTGCAGATCCCTTGCTAAGCTTCAAGCAGTATATTTGTGAAAGTCTCACCAAAATCCATTGCTTAGTTTCCGAGATCCTTAAGTTCAAACAGACAAACAGACAGACGATAATTCTAAAAATGGGTCAGATGAACTCTATAGTATTCCCCAAGTCACCCCCAGTAATTTTTTCAAAGAAATTTTCAATGCACAGACACGACTTTTCTAGAGTTTTATTAAAGATATGCTGATACCCACATAAATATGTATTTATTTAAATTTATTTAAGAAAAAAAATTTCATAGGTTCCTCCCTAAAAATTAGTATATCTTTTTTGTTTGTGGTCCGATTTTGATAAAACAAAATGCAGATCCCTTTCTAAGCTTCAAGCAGTATATTTGTGACAGTCTCATCAAAATCCATTGCTTAGTTTCCGAGATCCTCAAGTTCAAACAGACAAACAGACAGACGATAATTCTAAAAATGGGTCAGATGAACTCTATAGTATTCCCCAAGTCACTCCTAGTAATTTTTTCAAAGAAATTTTCAATGCACAGACACGACTTTTCTAGAGTTTTATTAAAGATATGCTGATACCCACATAAATATGTATTTATTTAAATTTATTTAAGAAAAAAAATTTCATAGGTTCCTCCCTAAAAATTAGTATATCTTTTTTGTTTGTGGTCCGATTTTGATAAAGCAAAGTGCAGATCCCTTGCTAAGCTTCAAGCAGTATATTTGTGAAAGTCTCACCAAAATCCATTGCTTAGTTTCCGAGATCCTTAAGTTCAAACAGACAAACAGACAGACGATAATTCTAAAAATGGGTCAGATGAACTCTATAGTATTCCCCAAGTCACTCCTAGTAATTTTTTCAAAGAAATTTTCAATGCACAGACACGACTTTTCTAGAGATTTATTATAGTATAGATAAATATGCTGATACCCACATAAATATTTATTTAAATTCATTTAAGAAAAAAATTTCATAGGTTCCTCCCTAAAAATTAGTATAGTAATTTTTTCAAAGAAATTTTCAATGCACAGACACGACTTTTCTAGAGTTTTATTAAAGATATGCTGATACCCACATAAATATGTATTTATTTAAATTTATTTAAGAAAAAAAATTTCATAGGTTCCTCCCTAAAAAATAGTATATCTTTTTTGTTTGTGGTCCGATTTTGATAAAACAAAGTGCAGATCCCTTTCCAAGCTTCAAGCAGTATATTTGTGAAAGTCTCATCAAAATCCATTGCTTAGTTTCCGAGATCCTTAAGTTCAAACAGACAAACAGACAGACGATGATTCTAAAAATGGGTCAGATGAACTCTATAGTATTCCCCAAGTCACCCCCAGTAATTTTTTCAAAGAAATTTTCAATGCACAGACACGACTTTTCTAGAGTTTTATTAAAGATATGCTGATACCCACATAAATATGTATTTATTTAAATTTATTTAAGAAAAAAAATTTCATAGTTTCCTCCCTAAAAATTAGTATATCTTTTTTGTTTGTGGTCCGATTTTGATAAAACAAAGTGCAGATCCCTTTCTAAGCTTCAAGCAGTATATTTGTGACAGTCTCATCAAAATCCATTGCTTAGTTTCCGAGATCCTTAAGTTCAAACAGACAAACAGACAGACGATAATTCTAAAAATGGGTCAGATGAACTCTATAGTATTCCCCAAGTCACCCCTAGTAATTTTTTCAAAGAAATTTTCAATGCACAGACACGACTTTTCTAGAGATTTATTATAGTATAGATAAATATGCTGATACCCACATAAATATTTATTTAAATTTATTTAAGAAAAAAATTTCATAGGTTCCTCCCTAAAAATTAGTATATCTTTTTTGTTTGTGGTCCGATTTTGATAAAGCAAAGTGCAGATCCCTTGCTAAGCTTCAAGCAGTATATTTGTGAAAGTCTCACCAAAATCCATTGCTTAGTTTCCGAGATCCTTAAGTTCAAACAGACAAACAGACAGACGATAATTCTAAAAATGGGTCAGATGAACTCTATAGTATTCCCCAAGTCACCCCCAGTAATTTTTTCAAAGAAATTTTCAATGCACAGACACGACTTTTCTAGAGTTTTATTAAAGATATGCTGATACCCACATAAATATGTATTTATTTAAATTTATTTAAGAAAAAAAATTTCATAGGTTCCTCCCTAAAAATTAGTATATCTTTTTTGTTTGTGGTCCGATTTTGATAAAACAAAATGCAGATCCCTTTCTAAGCTTCAAGCAGTATATTTGTGACAGTCTCATCAAAATCCATTGCTTAGTTTCCGAGATCCTCAAGTTCAAACAGACAAACAGACAGACGATAATTCTAAAAATGGGTCAGATGAACTCTATAGTATTCCCCAAGTCACCCCCAGTAATTTTTTCAAAGAAATTTTCAATGCACAGACACGACTTTTCTAGAGTTTTATTAAAGATATGCTGATACCCACATAAATATGTATTTATTTAAATTTATTTAAGAAAAAAATTTCATAGGTTCCTCCCTAAAAAATAGTATATCTTTTTTGTTTGTGGTCCGATTTTGATAAAACAAAGTGCAGATCCCTTTCCAAGCTTCAAGCAGTATATTTGTGAAAGTCTCATTAAAATGCATTGCTTAGTTTCCGAGATGCTTAAGTTCAAACAGACAAACAGACAGACGATAATTCTAAAAATGGGTCAGATGAACTCTATAGTATTCCCCAAGTCACCCCTAGTAATTTTTTTAAAGAAATTTTCAATGCACAGACACGACTTTTCTAGAGTTTTATTAAAGATATGCTGATACCCACATAAATATTTATTTAAATTTATTTAAGAAAAAAAATTTCATAGGTTCCTCCCTAAAAATTAGTATATCTTTTTTGTTTGTGGTCCGATTTTGATAAAACAAAGTGCAGATCCCTTTCTAAGCTTCAAGAAGTATATTTGTGAAAGTCTCATCAAAATCCATTGCTTAGTTTCCGAGATCCTTAAGTTCAAACAGACAAACAGACAAACAGACAGACAATAATTTTAAAAATGGGTCAGATGAACTCCATAGCATTCCCCAGGTCATCCCCAGTCATCTTTTCAAAGAAAATTTCAATGTACAGACACGACCCTTCTAGAGATTTATTATAGTATAGATAGATATGCTGATACCCACATAAATATTTATTTAAATTTATTTAAGAAAAAAAATTTCATAGGTTCCTCCCTAAAAATTAGTATATCTTTTTTTTTGTGGTCCGATTTTGATAAAGCAAAGTGCAGATCCCTTTCTAAGCTTCAAGCAGTATATTTGTGAAAGTCTCATCAAAATCCATTGCTTAGTTTCCGAGATCCTTAAGTTCAAACAGACAAACAGACAGACGATGATTCTAAAAATGGGTCAGGTGAACTCTATAGTATTCCCCAAGTCACCCCCAGTAATTTTTTCAAAGAAATTTTCAATGCACAGACACGACTTTTCTAGAGTTTTATTAAAGATATGCTGATACCCACATAAATATGTATTTATTTAAATTTATTTAAGAAAAAAAATTTCATAGGTTCCTCCCTAAAAATTAGTATATCTTTTTTGTTTGTGGTCCGATTTTGATAAAACAAAGTGCAGATCCCTTTCTAAGCTTCAAGCAGTATATTTGTGACAGTCTCATCAAAATCCATTGCTTAGTTTCCGAGATCCTTAAGTTCAAACAGACAAACAGACAGACGATAATTCTAAAAATGGGTCAGATGAACTCTATAGTATTCCCCAAGTCACCCCTAGTAATTTTTTCAAAGAAATTTTCAATGCACAGACACGACTTTTCTAGAGATTTATTATAGTATAGATAAATATGCTGATACCCACATAAATATTTATTTAAATTCATTTAAGAAAAAAATTTCATAGGTTCCTCCCTAAAAATTAGTATATCTTTTTTGTTTGTGGTCCGATTTTGATAAAGCAAAGTGCAGATCCCTTGCTAAGCTTCAAGCAGTATATTTGTGACAGTCTCATCAAAATCCATTGCTTAGTTTCCGAGATCCTTAAGTTCAAACAGACAAACAGACAGACGATGATTCTAAAAATGGGTCAGATGAACTCTATAGTATTCCCCAAGTCACCCCCAGTAATTTTTTCAAAGAAATTTTCAATGCACAGACACGACTTTTCTAGAGTTTTATTAAAGATATGCTGATACCCACATAAATATGTATTTATTTAAATTTATTTAAGAAAAAAAATTTCATAGGTTCCTCCCTAAAAAATAGTATATCTTTTTTGTTTGTGGTCCGATTTTGATAAAACAAAGTGCAGATCCCTTTCCAAGCTTCAAGCAGTATATTTGTGAAAGTCTCATTAAAATGCATTGCTTAGTTTCCGAGATGCTTAAGTTCAAACAGACAAACAGACAGACGATAATTCTAAAAATGGGTCAGATGAACTCTATAGTATTCCCCAAGTCACCCCTAGTAATTTTTTCAAAGAAATTTTCAATGCACAGACACGACTTTTCTAGAGTTTTATTAAAGATATGCTGATACCCACATAAATATTTATTTAAATTTATTTAAGAAAAAAATTTCATAGGTTCCTCCCTAAAAATTAGTATATCTTTTTTGTTTGTGGTCCGATTTTGATAAAGCAAAGTGCAGATCCCTTGCTAAGCTTCAAGCAGTATATTTGTGAAAGTCTCACCAAAATCCATTGCTTAGTTTCCGAGATCCTTAAGTTCAAACAGACAGACGATAATTCTAAAAATGGGTCAGATGAACTCTATAGTATTCCCCAAGTCACCCCTAGTAATTTTTTCAAAGAAATTTTCAATGCACAGACACGACTTTTCTAGAGATTTATTATAGTATAGATAAATATGCTGATACCCACATAAATATTTATTTAAATTTATTTAAGAAAAAAATTTCATAGGTTCCTCCCTAAAAATTAGTATATCTTTTTTGTTTGTGGTCCGATTTTGATAAAGCAAAGTGCAGATCCCTTGCTAAGCTTCAAGCAGTATATTTGTGAAAGTCTCACCAAAATCCATTGCTTAGTTTCCGAGATCCTTAAGTTCAAACAGACAAACAGACAGACGATAATTCTAAAAATGGGTCAGATGAACTCTATAGTATTCCCCAAGTCACCCCCAGTAATTTTTTCAAAGAAATTTTCAATGCACAGACACGACTTTTCTAGAGTTTTATTAAAGATATGCTGATACCCACATAAATATGTATTTATTTAAATTTATTTAAGAAAAAAAATTTCATAGGTTCCTCCCTAAAAAATAGTATATCTTTTTTGTTTGTGGTCCGATTTTGATAAAACAAAGTGCAGATCCCTTTCCAAGCTTCAAGCAGTATATTTGTGAAAGTCTCATTAAAATGCATTGCTTAGTTTCCGAGATGCTTAAGTTCAAACAGACAAACAGACAGACGATAATTCTAAAAATGGGTCAGATGAACTCTATAGTATTCCCCAAGTCACCCCTAGTAATTTTTTCAAAGAAATTTTCAATGCACAGACACGACTTTTCTAGAGTTTTATTAAAGATATGCTGATACCCACATAAATATTTATTTAAATTTATTTAAGAAAAAAAATTTCATAGGTTCCTCCCTAAAAATTAGTATATCTTTTTTGTTTGTGGTCCGATTTTGATAAAACAAAGTGCAGATCCCTTTCTAAGCTTCAAGCAGTATATTTGTGAAAGTCTCATCAAAATCCATTGCTTAGTTTCCGAGATCCTTAAGTTCAAACAGACAAACAGACAGACGATGATTCTAAAAATGGGTCAGATGAACTCTATAGTATTCCCCAAGTCACCCCCAGTAATTTTTTCAAAGAAATTTTCAATGCACAGACACGACTTTTCTAGAGTTTTATTAAAGATATGCTGATACCCACATAAATATGTATTTATTTAAATTTATTTAAGAAAAAAAATTTCATAGGTTCCTCCCTAAAAATTAGTATATCTTTTTTGTTTGTGGTCCGATTTTGATAAAACAAAGTGCAGATCCCTTTCTAAGCTTCAAGCAGTATATTTGTGACAGTCTCATCAAAATCCATTGCTTAGTTTCCGAGATCCTCAAGTTCAAACAAACAAACAGACAGACGATAATTCTAAAAATGGGTCAGATGAACTCTATAGTATTCCCCAAGTCACCCCCAGTAATTTTTTCAAAGAAATTTTCAATGCACAGACACGACTTTTCTAGAGTTTTATTAAAGATATGCTGATACCCACATAAATATGTATTTATTTAAATTTATTTAAGAAAAAAAATTTCATAGGTTCCTCCCTAAAAAATAGTATATCTTTTTTGTTTGTGGTCCGATTTTGATAAAACAAAGTGCAGATCCCTTTCCAAGCTTCAAGCAGTATATTTGTGAAAGTCTCATTAAAATGCATTGCTTAGTTTCCGAGATGCTTAAGTTCAAACAGACAAACAGACAGACGATAATTCTAAAAATGGGTCAGATGAACTCTATAGTATTCCCCAAGTCACCCCTAGTAATTTTTTCAAAGAAATTTTCAATGCACAGACACGACTTTTCTAGAGTTTTATTAAAGATATGCTGATACCCACATAAATATGTATTTATTTAAATTTATTTAAGAAAAAAAATTTCATAGGTTCCTCCCTAAAAATAAGTATATCTTTTTTGTTTGTGGTCCGATTTTGATAAAACAAAGTGCAGATCCCTTTCCAAGCTTCAAGCAGTATATTTGTGAAAGTCTCATTAAAATGCATTGCTTAGTTTCCGAGATGCTTAAGTTCAAACAGACAAACAGACAGACGATAATTCTAAAAATGGGTCAGATGAACTCTATAGTATTCCCCAAGTCACCCCTAGTAATTTTTTCAAAGAAATTTTCAATGCACAGACACGACTTTTCTAGAGTTTTATTAAAGATATGCTGATACCCACATAAATATGTATTTATTTAAATTTATTTAAGAAAAAAAATTTCATAGGTTCCTCCCTAAAAAATAGTATATCTTTTTTGTTTGTGGTCCGATTTTGATAAAACAAAGTGCAGATCCCTTTCCAAGCTTCAAGAAGTATATTTGTGAAAGTCTCATTAAAATGCATTGCTTAGTTTCCGAGATGCTTAAGTTCAAACAGACAAACAGACAGACAATAATTCTAAAAATGGGTCAGATGAACTCTATAGTATTCCCCAAGTCACCCCTAGTAATTTTTTCAAAGAAATTTTCAATGCACAGACACGACTTTTCTAGAGTTTTATTAAAGATATGCTGATACCCACATAAATATTTATTTAAATTTATTTAAGAAAAAAAATTTCATAGGTTCCTCCCTAAAAATTAGTATATCTTTTTTGTTTGTGGTCCGATTTTGATAAAACAAAGTGCAGATCCCTTTCTAAGCTTCAAGCAGTATATTTGTGAAAGTCTCATCAAAATCCATTGCTTAGTTTCCGAGATCCTTAAGTTCAAACAGACAAACAGAGAGACGATGATTCTAAAAATGGGTCAGATGAACTCTATAGTATTCCCCAAGTCACCCCCAGTAATTTTTTCAAAGAAATTTTCAATGCACAGACACGACTTTTCTAGAGTTTTATTAAAGATATGCTGATACCCACATAAATATGTATTTATTTAAATTTATTTAAGAAAAAAAATTTCATAGGTTCCTCCCTAAAAATTAGTATATATTTTTTGTTTGTGGTCCGATTTTGATAAAACAAAGTGCAGATCCCTTTCTAAGCTTCAAGCAGTATATTTGTGACAGTCTCATCAAAATCCATTGCTTAGTTTCCGAGATCCTCAAGTTCAAACAGACAAACAGACAGACGATAATTCTAAAAATGGGTCAGATGAACTCTATAGTATTCCCCAAGTCACCCCCAGTAATTTTTTCAAAGAAATTTTCAATGCACAGACACGACTTTTCTAGAGTTTTATTAAAGATATGCTGATACCCACATAAATATGTATTTATTTAAATTTATTTAAGAAAAAAAATTTCATAGGTTCCTCCCTAAAAAATAGTATATCTTTTTTGTTTGTGGTCCGATTTTGATAAAACAAAGTGCAGATCCCTTTCCAAGCTTCAAGCAGTATATTTGTGAAAGTCTCATTAAAATGCATTGCTTAGTTTCCGAGATGCTTAAGTTCAAACAGACAAACAGACAGACGATAATTCTAAAAATGGGTCAGATGAACTCTATAGTATTCCCCAAGTCACCCCTAGTAATTTTTTCAAAGAAATTTTCAATGCACAGACACGACTTTTCTAGAGTTTTATTAAAGATATGCTGATACCCACATAAATATGTATTTATTTAAATTTATTTAAGAAAAAAAATTTCATAGGTTCCTCCCTAAAAATAAGTATATCTTTTTTGTTTGTGGTCCGATTTTGATAAAACAAAGTGCAGATCCCTTTCCAAGCTTCAAGCAGTATATTTGTGAAAGTCTCATTAAAATGCATTGCTTAGTTTCCGAGATGCTTAAGTTCAAACAGACAAACAGACAGACGATAATTCTAAAAATGGGTCAGATGTATTCTATAGTATTCCCCAAGTCACCCCTAGTAATTTTTTCAAAGAAATTTTCAATGCACAGACACGACTTTTCTAGAGTTTTATTAAAGATATGCTGATACCCACATAAATATGTATTTATTTAAATTTATTTAAGAAAAAAAATTTCATAGGTTCCTCCCTAAAAAATAGTATATCTTTTTTGTTTGTGGTCCGATTTTGATAAAACAAAGTGCAGATCCCTTTCCAAGCTTCAAGCAGTATATTTGTGAAAGTCTCATTAAAATGCATTGCTTAGTTTCCGAGATGCTTAAGTTCAAACAGACAAACAGACAGACAATAATTCTAAAAATGGGTCAGATGAACTCTATAGTATTCCCCAAGTCACCCCTAGTAATTTTTTCAAAGAAATTTTCAATGCACAGACACGACTTTTCTAGAGTTTTATTAAAGATATGCTGATACCCACATAAATATGTATTTATTTAAATTTATTTAAGAAAAAAAATTTCATAGGTTCCTCCCTAAAAATTAGTATATCTTTTTTGTTTGTGGTCCGATTTTGATAAAACAAAGTGCAGATCCCTTTCTAAGCTTCAAGCAGTATATTTGTGACAGTCTCATCAAAATCCATTGCTTAGTTTCCGAGATCCTTAAGTTCAAACAGACAAACAGACAGACGATAATTCTAAAAATGGGTCAGATGAACTCTATAGTATTCCCCAAGTCACCCCTAGTAATTTTTTCAAAGAAATTTTCAATGCACAGACACGACTTTTCTAGAGATTTATTATAGTATAGATAAATATGCTGATACCCACATAAATATTTATTTAAATTTATTTAAGAAAAAAATTTCATAGGTTCCTCCCTAAAAATTAGTATATCTTTTTTGTTTGTGGTCCGATTTTGATAAAACAAAGTGCAGATCCCTTTCTAAGCTTCAAGCAGTATATTTGTGACAGTCTCATCAAAATCCATTGCTTAGTTTCCGAGATCCTTAAGTTCAAACAGACAAACAGACAGACGATAATTCTAAAAATGGGTCAGATGAACTCTATAGTATTCCCCAAGTCACCCCCAGTAATTTTCTCAAAGAAATTTTCAATGCACAGACACGACTTTTCTAGAGTTTTATTAAAGATATGCTGATACCCACATAAATATGTATTTATTTAAATTTATTTAAGAAAAAAAATTTCATAGGTTCCTCCCTAAAAAATAGTATATCTTTTTTGTTTGTGGTCCGATTTTGATAAAACAAAGTGCAGATCCCTTTCCAAGCTTCAAGCAGTATATTTGTGAAAGTCTCATTAAAATGCATTGCTTAGTTTCCGAGATGCTTAAGTTCAAACAGACAAACAGACAGACGATAATTCTAAAAATGGGTCAGATGAACTCTATAGTATTCCCCAAGTCACCCCTAGTAATTTTTTCAAAGAAATTTTCAATGCACAGACACGACTTTTCTAGAGTTTTATTAAAGATATGCTGATACCCACATAAATATTTATTTAAATTTATTTAAGAAAAAAAATTTCATAGGTTCCTCCCTAAAAATTAGTATATCTTTTTTGTTTGTGGTCCGATTTTGATAAAACAAAGTGCAGATCCCTTTCTAAGCTTCAAGCAGTATATTTGTGAAAGTCTCATCAAAATCCATTGCTTAGTTTCCGAGATCCTTAAGTTCAAACAGACAAACAGACAGACGATGATTCTAAAAATGGGTCAGATGAACTCTATAGTATTCCCCAAGTCACCCCCAGTAATTTTTTCAAAGAAATTTTCAATGCACAGACACGACTTTTCTAGAGTTTTATTAAAGATATGCTGATACCCACATAAATATGTATTTATTTAAATTTATTTAAGAAAAAAAATTTCATAGGTTCCTCCCTAAAAATTAGTATATCTTTTTTGTTTGTGGTCCGATTTTGATAAAACAAAGTGCAGATCCCTTTCTAAGCTTCAAGCAGTATATTTGTGACAGTCTCATCAAAATCCATTGCTTAGTTTCCGAGATCCTCAAGTTCAAACAAACAAACAGACAGACGATAATTCTAAAAATGGGTCAGATGAACTCTATAGTATTCCCCAAGTCACCCCCAGTAATTTTTTCAAAGAAATTTTCAATGCACAGACACGACTTTTCTAGAGTTTTATTAAAGATATCCTGATACCCACATAAATATGTATTTATTTAAATTTATTTAAGAAAAAAAATTTCATAGGTTCCTCCCTAAAAAATAGTATATCTTTTTTGTTTGTGGCCCGATTTTGATAAAACAAAGTGCAGATCCCTTTCCAAGCTTCAAGCAGTATATTTGTGAAAGTCTCATTAAAATGCATTGCTTAGTTTCCGAGATGCTTAAGTTCAAACAGACAAACAGACAGACGATAATTCTAAAAATGGGTCAGATGAACTCTATAGTATTCCCCAAGTCACCCCTAGTAATTTTTTCAAAGAAATTTTCAATGCACAGACACGACTTTTCTAGAGTTTTATTAAAGATATGCTGATACCCACATAAATATGTATTTATTTAAATTTATTTAAGAAAAAAAATTTCATAGGTTCCTCCCTAAAAATAAGTATATCTTTTTTGTTTGTGGTCCGATTTTGATAAAACAAAGTGCAGATCCCTTTCCAAGCTTCAAGCAGTATATTTGTGAAAGTCTCATTAAAATGCATTGCTTAGTTTCCGAGATGCTTAAGTTCAAACAGACAAACAGACAGACGATAATTCTAAAAATGGGTCAGATGAACTCTATAGTATTCCCCAAGTCACCCCTAGTAATTTTTTCAAAGAAATTTTCAATGCACAGACACGACTTTTCTAGAGTTTTATTAAAGATATGCTGATACCCACATAAATATGTATTTATTTAAATTTATTTAAGAAAAAAAATTTCATAGGTTCCTCCCTAAAAAATAGTATATCTTTTTTGTTTGTGGTCCGATTTTGATAAAACAAAGTGCAGATCCCTTTCCAAGCTTCAAGCAGTATATTTGTGAAAGTCTCATTAAAATGCATTGCTTAGTTTCCGAGATGCTTAAGTTCAAACAGACAAACAGACAGACAATAATTCTAAAAATGGGTCAGATGAACTCTATAGTATTCCCCAAGTCACCCCTAGTAATTTTTTCAAAGAAATTTTCAATGCACAGACACGACTTTTCTAGAGTTTTATTAAAGATATGCTGATACCCACATAAATATTTATTTAAATTTATTTAAGAAAAAAAATTTCATAGGTTCCTCCCTAAAAATTAGTATATCTTTTTTGTTTGTGGTCCGATTTTGATAAAACAAAGTGCAGATCCCTTTCTAAGCTTCAAGCAGTATATTTGTGAAAGTCTCATCAAAAGCCATTGCTTAGTTTCCGAGATCCTTAAGTTCAAACAGACAAACAGAGAGACGATGATTCTAAAAATGGGTCAGATGAACTCTATAGTATTCCCCAGGTCACCCCCAGTAATTTTTTCAAAGAAATTTTCAATGCACAGACACGACTTTTCTAGAGTTTTATTAAAGATATGCTGATACCCACATAAATATGTATTTATTTAAATTTATTTAAGAAAAAAAATTTCATAGGTTCCTCCCTAAAAATTAGTATATATTTTTTGTTTGTGGTCCGATTTTGATAAAACAAAGTGCAGATCCCTTTCTAAGCTTCAAGCAGTATATTTGTGACAGTCTCATCAAAATCCATTGCTTAGTTTCCGAGATCCTCAAGTTCAAACAGACAAACAGACAGACGATAATTCTAAAAATGGGTCAGATGAACTCTATAGTATTCCCCAAGTCACCCCCAGTAATTTTTTCAAAGAAATTTTCAATGCACAGACACGACTTTTCTAGAGTTTTATTAAAGATATGCTGATACTTAAGAAAAAAAATTTCATAGGTTCCTCCCTAAAAATTAGTATATCTTTTTTGTTTGTGGTCCGATTTTGATAAAACAAAGTGCAGATCCCTTTCTAAGCTTCAAGCAGTATATTTGTGAAAGTCTCATCAAAATCCATTGCTTAGTTTCCGAGATCCTTAAGTTCAAACAGACAAACAGAGAGACGATGATTCTAAAAATGGGTCAGATGAACTCTATAGTATTCCCCAAGTCACCCCCAGTAATTTTTTCAAAGAAATTTTCAATGCACAGACACGACTTTTCTAGAGTTTTATTAAAGATATGCTGATACCCACATAAATATGTATTTATTTAAATTTATTTAAGAAAAAAAATTTCATAGGTTCCTCCCTAAAAATTAGTATATATTTTTTGTTTGTGGTCCGATTTTGATAAAACAAAGTGCAGATCCCTTTCTAAGCTTCAAGCAGTATATTTGTGACAGTCTCATCAAAATCCATTGCTTAGTTTCCGAGATCCTCAAGTTCAAACAGACAAACAGACAGACGATAATTCTAAAAATGGGTCAGATGAACTCTATAGTATTCCCCAAGTCACCCCCAGTAATTTTTTCAAAGAAATTTTCAATGCACAGACACGACTTTTCTAGAGTTTTATTAAAGATATGCTGATACCCACATAAATATGTATTTATTTAAATTTATTTAAGAAAAAAAATTTCATAGGTTCCTCCCTAAAAAATAGTATATCTTTTTTGTTTGTGGTCCGATTTTGATAAAACAAAGTGCAGATCCCTTTCCAAGCTTCAAGCAGTATATTTGTGAAAGTCTCATTAAAATGCATTGCTTAGTTTCCGAGATGCTTAAGTTCAAACAGACAAACAGACAGACGATAATTCTAAAAATGGGTCAGATGAACTCTATAGTATTCCCCAAGTCACCCCTAGTAATTTTTTCAAAGAAATTTTCAATGCACAGACACGACTTTTCTAGAGTTTTATTAAAGATATGCTGATACCCACATAAATATGTATTTATTTAAATTTATTTAAGAAAAAAAATTTCATAGGTTCCTCCCTAAAAATAAGTATATCTTTTTTGTTTGTGGTCCGATTTTGATAAAACAAAGTGCAGATCCCTTTCCAAGCTTCAAGCAGTATATTTGTGAAAGTCTCATTAAAATGCATTGCTTAGTTTCCGAGATGCTTAAGTTCAAACAGACAAACAGACAGACGATAATTCTAAAAATGGGTCAGATGAACTCTATAGTATTCCCCAAGTCACCCCTAGTAATTTTTTCAAAGAAATTTTCAATGCACAGACACGACTTTTCTAGAGTTTTATTAAAGATATGCTGATACCCACATAAATATGTATTTATTTAAATTTATTTAAGAAAAAAAATTTCATAGGTTCCTCCCTAAAAAATAGTATATCTTTTTTGTTTGTGGTCCGATTTTGATAAAACAAAGTGCAGATCCCTTTCCAAGCTTCAAGCAGTATATTTGTGAAAGTCTCATTAAAATGCATTGCTTAGTTTCCGAGATGCTTAAGTTCAAACAGACAAACAGACAGACAATAATTCTAAAAATGGGTCAGATGAACTCTATAGTATTCCCCAAGTCACCCCTAGTAATTTTTTCAAAGAAATTTTCAATGCACAGACACGACTTTTCTAGAGTTTTATTAAAGATATGCTGATACCCACATAAATATGTATTTATTTAAATTTATTTAAGAAAAAAAATTTCATAGGTTCCTCCCTAAAAATTAGTATATCTTTTTTGTTTGTGGTCCGATTTTGATAAAACAAAGTGCAGATCCCTTTCTAAGCTTCAAGCAGTATATTTGTGACAGTCTCATCAAAATCCATTGCTTAGTTTCCGAGATCCTTAAGTTCAAACAGACAAACAGACAGACGATAATTCTAAAAATGGGTCAGATGAACTCTATAGTATTCCCCAAGTCACCCCTAGTAATTTTTTCAAAGAAATTTTCAATGCACAGACACGACTTTTCTAGAGATTTATTATAGTATAGATAAATATGCTGATACCCACATAAATATTTATTTAAATTTATTTAAGAAAAAAATTTCATAGGTTCCTCCCTAAAAATTAGTATATCTTTTTTGTTTGTGGTCCGATTTTGATAAAGCAAAGTGCAGATCCCTTGCTAAGCTTCAAGCAGTATATTTGTGAAAGTCTCATCAAAATCCATTGCTTAGTTTCCGAGATCCTTAAGTTCAAACAGACAAACAGACAGACGATAATTCTAAAAATGGGTCAGATGAACTCTATAGTATTCCCCAAGTCACCCCCAGTAATTTTTTCAAAGAAATTTTCAATGCACAGACACGACTTTTCTAGAGTTTTATTAAAGATATGCTGATACCCACATAAATATGTATTTATTTAAATTTATTTAAGAAAAAAAATTTCATAGGTTCCTCCCTAAAAAATAGTATATCTTTTTTGTTTGTGGTCCGATTTTGATAAAACAAAGTGCAGATCCCTTTCCAAGCTTCAAGCAGTATATTTGTGAAAGTCTCATTGAAATGCATTGCTTAGTTTCCGAGATGCTTAAGTTCAAACAGACAAACAGACAGACGATAATTCTAAAAATGGGTCAGATGAACTCTATAGTATTCCCCAAGTCACCCCTAGTAATTTTTTCAAAGAAATTTTCAATGCACAGACACGACTTTTCTAGAGATTTATTATAGTATAGATAAATATGCTGATACCCACATAAATATTTATTTAAATTTATTTAAGAAAAAAATTTCATAGGTTCCTCCCTAAAAATTAGTATATCTTTTTTGTTTGTGGTCCGATTTTGATAAAGCAAAGTGCAGATCCCTTGCTAAGCTTCAAGCAGTATATTTGTGAAAGTCTCATCAAAATCCATTGCTTAGTTTCCGAGATGCTTAAGTTCAAACAGACAAACAGACAGACAATAATTCTAAAAATGGGTCAGATGAACTCTATAGTATTCCCCAAGTCACCCCTAGTAATTTTTTCAAAGAAATTTTCAATGCACAGACACGACTTTTCTAGAGTTTTATTAAAGATATGCTGATACCCACATAAATATTTATTTAAATTTATTTAAGAAAAAAAATTTCATAGGTTCCTCCCTAAAAATTAGTATATCTTTTTTGTTTGTGGTCCGATTTTGATAAAACAAAGTGCAGATCCCTTTCTAAGCTTCAAGCAGTATATTTGTGAAAGTCTCATCAAAATCCATTGCTTAGTTTCCGAGATCCTTAAGTTCAAACAGACAAACAGACAGACGATGATTCTAAAAATGGGTCAGATGAACTCTATAGTATTCCCCAAGTCACCCCCAGTAATTTTTTCAAAGAAATTTTCAATGCACAGACACGACTTTTCTAGAGTTTTATTAAAGATATGCTGATACCCACATAAATATGTATTTATTTAAATTTATTTAAGAAAAAAAATTTCATAGGTTCCTCCCTAAAAATTAGTATATATTTTTTGTTTGTGGTCCGATTTTGATAAAACAAAGTGCAGATCCCTTTCTAAGCTTCAAGCAGTATATTTGTGACAGTCTCATCAAAATCCATTGCTTAGTTTCCGAGATCCTCAAGTTCAAACAGACAAACAGACAGACGATAATTCTAAAAATGGGTCAGATGAACTCTATAGTATTCCCCAAGTCACCCCCAGTAATTTTTTCAAAGAAATTTTCAATGCACAGACACGACTTTTCTAGAGTTTTATTAAAGATATGCTGATACCCACATAAATATGTATTTATTTAAATTTATTTAAGAAAAAAAATTTCATAGGTTCCTCCCTAAAAAATAGTATATCTTTTTTGTTTGTGGTCCGATTTTGATAAAACAAAGTGCAGATCCCTTTCCAAGCTTCAAGCAGTATATTTGTGAAAGTCTCATTAAAATGCATTGCTTAGTTTCCGAGATGCTTAAGTTCAAACAGACAAACAGACAGACGATAATTCTAAAAATGGGTCAGATGAACTCTATAGTATTCCCCAAGTCACCCCTAGTAATTTTTTCAAAGAAATTTTCAATGCACAGACACGACTTTTCTAGAGTTTTATTAAAGATATGCTGATACCCACATAAATATGTATTTATTTAAATTTATTTAAGAAAAAAAATTTCATAGGTTCCTCCCTAAAAATAAGTATATCTTTTTTGTTTGTGGTCCGATTTTGATAAAACAAAGTGCAGATCCCTTTCCAAGCTTCAAGCAGTATATTTGTGAAAGTCTCATTAAAATGCATTGCTTAGTTTCCGAGATGCTTAAGTTCAAACAGACAAACAGACAGACGATAATTCTAAAAATGGGTCAGATGAACTCTATAGTATTCCCCAAGTCACCCCTAGTAATTTTTTCAAAGAAATTTTCAATGCACAGACACGACTTTTCTAGAGTTTTATTAAAGATATGCTGATACCCACATAAATATGTATTTATTTAAATTTATTTAAGAAAAAAAATTTCATAGGTTCCTCCCTAAAAAATAGTATATCTTTTTTGTTTGTGGTCCGATTTTGATAAAACAAAGTGCAGATCCCTTTCCAAGCTTCAAGCAGTATATTTGTGAAAGTCTCATTAAAATGCATTGCTTAGTTTCCGAGATGCTTAAGTTCAAACAGACAAACAGACAGACAATAATTCTAAAAATGGGTCAGATGAACTCTATAGTATTCCCCAAGTCACCCCTAGTAATTTTTTCAAAGAAATTTTCAATGCACAGACACGACTTTTCTAGAGTTTTATTAAAGATATGCTGATACCCACATAAATATGTATTTATTTAAATTTATTTAAGAAAAAAAATTTCATAGGTTCCTCCCTAAAAATTAGTATATCTTTTTTGTTTGTGGTCCGATTTTGATAAAACAAAGTGCAGATCCCTTTCTAAGCTTCAAGCAGTATATTTGTGACAGTCTCATCAAAATCCATTGCTTAGTTTCCGAGATCCTTAAGTTCAAACAGACAAACAGACAGACGATAATTCTAAAAATGGGTCAGATGAACTCTATAGTATTCCCCAAGTCACCCCTAGTAATTTTTTCAAAGAAATTTTCAATGCACAGACACGACTTTTCTAGAGATTTATTATAGTATAGATAAATATGCTGATACCCACATAAATATTTATTTAAATTTATTTAAGAAAAAAAATTCATAGGTTCCTCCCTAAAAATTAGTATATCTTTTTTGTTTGTGGTCCGATTTTGATAAAGCAAAGTGCAGATCCCTTGCTAAGCTTCAAGCAGTATATTTGTGAAAGTCTCATCAAAATCCATTGCTTAGTTTCCGAGATCCTTAAGTTCAAACAGACAAACAGACAGACGATAATTCTAAAAATGGGTCAGATGAACTCTATAGTATTCCCCAAGTCACCCCCAGTAATTTTTTCAAAGAAATTTTCAATGCACAGACACGACTTTTCTAGAGTTTTATTAAAGATATGCTGATACCCACATAAATATGTATTTATTTAAATTTATTTAAGAAAAAAAATTTCATAGGTTCCTCCCTAAAAAATAGTATATCTTTTTTGTTTGTGGTCCGATTTTGATAAAACAAAGTGCAGATCCCTTTCCAAGCTTCAAGCAGTATATTTGTGAAAGTCTCATTGAAATGCATTGCTTAGTTTCCGAGATGCTTAAGTTCAAACAGACAAACAGACAGACGATAATTCTAAAAATGGGTCAGATGAACTCTATAGTATTCCCCAAGTCACCCCTAGTAATTTTTTCAAAGAAATTTTCAATGCACAGACACGACTTTTCTAGAGTTTTATTAAAGATATGCTGATACCCACATAAATATTTATTTAAATTTATTTAAGAAAAAAAATTGCATAGGTTCCTCCCTAAAAATTAGTATATCTTTTTTGTTTGTGGTCCGATTTTGATAAAGCAAAGTGCAGATCCCTTTCTAAGCTTCAAGCAGTATATTTGTGAAAGTCTCATCAAAATCCATTGCTTAGTTTCCGAGATCCTTAAGTTCAAACAGACAAACAGACAGACAATAATTTTAAAAATGGGTCAGATGAACTCCATAGCATTCCCCAGGTCATCCCCAGTCATCTTTTCAAAGAAATTTTCAATGTACAGACACGACCCTTCTAGAGATTTATTATAGTATAGATAGATATGCTGATACCCACATAAATATTTATTTAAATTTATTTAAGAAAAAAAATTGCATAGGTTCCTCCCTAAAAATTAGTATATCTTTATTGTTTGTGGTCCGATTTTGATAAAACAAAGTGCAGATCCCTTTCTAAGCTTCAAGCAGTATATTTGTGAAAGTCTCATCAAAATCCATTGCTTAGTTTCCGAGATCCTTAAGTTCAAACAGACAAACAGACAGACGATGATTCTAAAAATGGGTCAGATGAACTCTATAGTATTCCCCAAGTCACCCCCAGTAATTTTTTCAAAGAAATTTTCAATGCACAGACACGACTTTTCTAGAGTTTTATTAAAGACTAGCAGGGTACCCGGCGTTGCTCGGGATGTAAGTAGTTAGGGGGCCTTTCAAAATCAATAATATACTTTAAGATTTCATATTTATATACATAAAATATAGCTGACCCGGCAAACTTCGTTCTTCCCAAAATAGATTTTTTTATTAATTTTTCACTACTTCATTGTGCATACAACTTCAAAAATATAAAATTTTAGTATTCCATTTAAGGCTACACGATACACAAAATTTTTAGTTTTCTGTCCCGGAGCATAAGCAAATAGCGAAAAAATTTTCCTATACGGGAACTATTGATATCATTAATCTCCTGATCAATTTTCAGGTCCTAACTTTTAACACTTTTACGATAACCCCACTTTTATGCGCGAAAATTGTTTTGATATCATTTAGCTCTATACCAATTTCCAGGTTCCTGCCTTAAATACTTTTGGAGATATTTAGCTTGAAAAATTATTATGGGAGGTGCCACGCTCCCATTTTCGTTAACCCCAATTTTTTTGGAGGTGGTAGGGATCGATCTCGTATAACCCCTCACCAAATTTCAGTGGTGTAACCCGAATACTTCCACAGATACGGACAATGAAAAATTTTATTTGTGTGGGAGGTGCCACGCCCACACTGTCGTTATCCCCTGTTTTTTTTTGGAGGTGGTAGGGATCGATTCCATATAACCCCTAACCAAATTTCAGTGGTCTAACCTAAATACTTCCAGAGATATCGACTAAGAAGTATTTCATTCGTATGGGAGGTGCCACGCCCACACCGTCGTTATCCCCAGTTTTTTTTGGAGGTGGTAGGGATCGATTCCATATAACCCCTAACCAAATTTCAGTGGTCTAACCTAAATAGTTCCAGAGATATCGACTAAGAAGTATTTCATTCGTATGGGAGGTGCCACGCCCACTTTTTCGTTATACCCAGTTGTTTTGGAGGTGGTAGGGATCGATCCCATATAACCCCTTACCGAGTTTCAATGGTCTAACATAAATACTTCCGGAGATACGGACAATGGAAAATTCCATTTGTATGGGAGGTGCCACGCCCTATATATATCAAAATATTTTTTAGCCTGTGACCATCCCTGGAAGATGTACAGTGGGTGTGTAAAATTTGGTTACGATCGGTTTATAAGTTTAGGACGCAAGTCGATCTATACCTACATACATACATACATATATATTTACATAATTTGAATTTTATATATATAGATTATTGCCTACTGAAGAATTTACCAAATTCGAATATTTTGAAAAAAGAGTATTAAAAACCGGTTTTCAAAAATTTTCTTTTGCCGTATTCGTTGGTAACGTTAGGGGGCCTTTCAAGAATTCAATTTTGACAAATTGTGTCAGGATGAATCGAAATTCAAAAGCTGATTTGATACCATATTGTAGGTAAATTTTAAGGTTTTAGGGCAATCACATTCTCACCGATAACTAAATTAACGATAAATTTATTGAAATATATCGAAGTAAAAATGAATTCGCATTTTGACCGATAACTCAGTTATCGATAAACTTACCGAAAAATATTGAAGTACAAATGAAACCTGGGGCCTTCTCCTTTCGTTTTATACCCATATTATGGGGTAATGTTAAGTTTTTTGGGCAATCACCGATAACTCAGATATCGATAAACCTATCGAAATATATCGAAGTCCAAAAGAAACCTGGAGCTATCTCATTTCGTTTGATTGTAGGGTAATATTAAGGTTTTCGGGCAATCGCATTTTGACCGATGACTCAGTTATCGATAAACTTATCGAAAAATATTGAAGTACAAATGAAACCTGGGGCCTTCCCCTTTCGTTTGATACCCATATTGTAGGCCATTTTTAAGGTTTTTGTGCAATCATATTTTGACCGATAACTCAGCTATGGAAAAATGTATCGAAATATATCCTAGTATAAATGAAACCTTTGGACCTCCCCTTTCATTTGGTATCCATATTGCAGGGAAATTTTAAGATTTTTGGATTTTCTGACGTATAATTAAGTTATCGATAAATTTATCGAATTATATCGAAGTTTAAATGAAAAAAGGGGACTTCCTCTTTCGGTTGATACTCAAATTGTAGGAAAGTTTTGAGGTTTTAGGGCAACCTTATTTTCGCCGATAACTCTGTTATCGATTAATTTATCAAACAAATATCATCTCCATGAATCCTTCCAGGTCACAGAGAAAATGTGTACAAAGTTTCATACTGCTAGGTGCCTTAGTTTTGGCGTGAAAACGTAACAAACTTTGTTACTTTCCACATAGCGCGGCAGTGTACCTATGCAATTGATTTTTGATTTAGCAGACATTGAAAAAAAAGTAAACAAAAATTTTAGAAAGGCACGCTTAGTTTTCTTTTGACAAACTAAGTGAATTTTTCTTCATATAAATTTATTTAAAACAAAAATTTCATAGGTTCCTCCCTAAAAATTAGTATATCTTTTTTGTTTGTGGTCCGATTTTGATAAAACAAAGTGCAGATCCCTTTCTAAGCTTCAAGCAGTATATTTGTGAAAGTCTCATCAAAATCCATTTCTTAGTTTCCGAGATCCTTAAGTTCAAACAGACAAACAGACAGACGATAATTCTAAAAATGAGTCAGATGAACTCTATAGTATTCCCCAAGTCACCCCCAGTAATTTTTTCAAAGAAATTTTCAATGCACAGACACGACTTTTCTAGAGTTTTATTAAAGATATGCTGATACCCACATAAATATTTATTTAAATTTATTTAAGAAAAAAAATTTTATAGGTTCCTCCCTAAAAATTAGTATATCTTTTTTGTTTGTGGTCCGATTTTGATAAAACAAAGTGCAGATCCCTTTCTAAGCTTCAAGCAGTATATTTGTGAAAGTCTCATCAAAATCCATTGCTTAGTTTCCGAGATCCTTAAGTTCAAACAGACAAACAGACAAACAGACAAACAGACAGACAATAATTCTAAAAATGGGTCAGATGAACTCTATAGTATCCCCCAAGTCACCCCCAGTCATCTTTTCAAAGAAATTTTCAATGTACAGACCCGACCCTTCTAGAGATTTATTATAGTATAGATATGCTGATACCCACATAAATATTTATTTAAATTTATTTAAGAAAAAAAATTTTATAGGTTCCTCCCTAAAAATTAGTATATCTTTTTTGTTTGTGGTCCGATTTTGATAAAACAAAGTGCAGATCCCTTTCTAAGCTTCAAGCAGTATATTTGTGAAAGTCTCATCAAAATCCATTTCTTAGTTTCCGAGATCCTTAAGTTCAAACAGACAAACAGACAGACGATAATTCTAAAAATGAGTCAGATGAACTCTATAGTATTCCCCAAGTCACCCCCAGTAATTTTTTCAAAGAAATTTTCAATGCACAGACACGACTTTTCTAGAGTTTTATTAAAGACTAGCAGGGTACCCGGCGTTGCTCGGGATGTAAGTAGTTAGGGGGCCTTTCAAAATCAATAATATACTTTAAGATTTCATATTTATATACATAAAATATAGCTGACCCGGCAAACTTCGTTCTTCCAAAAATAGATTTTTTTATTAATTTTTCACTACTTCATTGTGCATACAACTTCAAAAATATAAAATTTTAGTATTCCATTTAAGGCTACACGATACACAAAATTTTTAGTTTTCTGTCCCGGAGCATAAGCAAATAGCGAAAAAATTTTCCTATACGGGAACTATTGATATCATTAATCTCCTGATCAATTTTCAGGTCCTAACTTTTAACACTTTTACGATAACCCCACTTTTATGCGCGAAAATTGTTTTGATATCATTTAGCTCTATACCAATTTCCAGGTTCCTGCCTTAAATACTTTTGGAGATATTTAGCTTGAACAATTATTATGGGAGGTGCCACGCTCCCATTTTCGTTAACCCCAATTTTTTTGGAGGTGGTAGGGATCGATCTCGTATAACCCCTCACCAAATTTCAGTGGTGTAACCCGAATACTTCCACAGATACGGACAATGAAAAATTTTATTTGTGTGGGAGGTGCCACGCCCACACTGTCGTTATCCCCTGTTTTTTTTTGGAGGTGGTAGGGATCGATTCCATATAACCCCTAACCAAATTTCAGTGGTCTAACCTAAATACTTCCAGAGATATCGACTAAGAAGTATTTCATTCGTATGGGAGGTGCCACGCCCACACCGTCGTTATCCCCAGTTTTTTTTGGAGGTGGTAGGGATCGATTCCATATAACCCCTAACCAAATTTCAGTGGTCTAACCTAAATAGTTCCAGAGATATCGACTAAGAAGTATTTCATTCGTATGGGAGGTGCCACGCCCACTTTTTCGTTATACCCAGTTGTTTTGGAGGTGGTAGGGATCGATCCCATATAACCCCTTACCGAGTTTCAATGGTCTAACATAAATACTTCCGGAGATACGGACAATGGAAAATTCCATTTGTATGGGAGGTGCCACGCCCTATATATATCAAAATATTTTTTAGCCTGTGACCATCCCTGGAAGATGTACAGTGGGTGTGTAAAATTTGGTTACGATCGGTTTATAAGTTTAGGACGCAAGTCGATCTATACCTACATACATACATACATATATATTTACATAATTTGAATTTTATATATATAGATTATTGCCTACTGAAGAATTTACCAAATTCGAATATTTTGAAAAAAGAGTATTAAAAACCGGTTTTCAAAAATTTTCTTTTGCCGTATTCGTTGGTAACGTTAGGGGGCCTTTCAAGAATTCAATTTTGACAAATTGTGTCAGGATGAATCGAAATTCAAAAGCTGATTTGATACCATATTGTAGGTAAATTTTAAGGTTTTAGGGCAATCACATTCTCACCGATAACTAAATTAACGATAAATTTATTGAAATATATCGAAGTAAAAATGAATTCGCATTTTGACCGATAACTCAGTTATCGATAAACTTACCGAAAAATATTGAAGTACAAATGAAACCTGGGGCCTTCTCCTTTCGTTTTATACCCATATTATGGGGTAATGTTAAGTTTTTTGGGCAATCACCGATAACTCAGATATCGATAAACTTATCGAAATATATCGAAGTCCAAAAGAAACCTGGAGCTATCTCATTTCGTTTGATTGTAGGGTAATATTAAGGTTTTCGGGCAATCGCATTTTGACCGATGACTCAGTTATCGATAAACTTATCGAAAAATATTGAAGTACAAATGAAACCTGGGGCCTTCCCCTTTCGTTTGATACCCATATTGTAGGCCATTTTTAAGGTTTTTGTGCAATCATATTTTGACCGATAACTCAGCTATGGAAAAATGTATCGAAATATATCCTAGTATAAATGAAACCTTTGGACCTCCCCTTTCATTTGGTATCCATATTGCAGGGAAATTTTAAGATTTTTGGATTTTCTGACGTATAATTAAGTTATCGATAAATTTATCGAATTATATCGAAGTTTAAATGAAAAAAGGGGACTTCCTCTTTCGGTTGATACTCAAATTGTAGGAAAGTTTTGAGGTTTTAGGGCAACCTTATTTTCGCCGATAACTCTGTTATCGATTAATTTATCAAACAAATATCATCTCCATGAATCCTTCCAGTAGCGCGATTCACTAACTTTTAACAATCCCGGAATAGAGATATTTATCATTAACGTATACTGTTTAATTTAACAATTGTGCGATTCACTAACTCGGATTTAACAATAACGTTTAAATAATTGTTTAAAATGATGACATGTGGCATCTCAGTCGAAATTGATTAGAACGTTGCTTAAATGTTAAGTGCAGCATTTGCCAGCGCCGCCGTTGGTGTCGCAGTAGCGCAGCTGACAAGCGTCTGGATAACAAAATAGACGTCGCAAGTTCGATACCAATAACTAGGAGAAATTTTTTCTATAATATATTTTTTTTTTAAATAAATACTTTTTTTTTTAAATATAGAAATACTTCTTGCTCAAAAAATTTGTTTTTAATTTATTTTTATTTTAACCAATATTTCAACGACACCAACGGATAACGTGATAAAATATCAATTTACAAATCGACTACGATAAATTAACGATTGAAGAGTTGACAAAAAGTTAGTGAATAGCATAGATAGTTAAAATTATTGTTACGTTAATTTATCGTGGACAAATTACGTTAAAAAAGTTAGTGAATCACAAAATTGTTTAAATTATTGTTAAGATAATTTATCGTTGACAAATTACGTTAAAAAAGTTAGTGAATCGCGCTACAGGTCACAGAGAAAATGTGTACAAAGTTTCATACTGCTAGGTGCCTTAGTTTTGGCGTGAAAACGTAAAAAACTTTGTTACTTTCCACATAGCGCGGCAGTGTACCTATGCAATTGATTTTTGATTTAGCAGACATTGAAAAAAAAGTAAACAAAAATTTTAGAAAGGCACGCTTAGTTTTCTTTTGACAAACTAAGTGAATTTTTCTTCATATAAATTTATTTAAAAAAAAAATTTCATAGGTTCCTCCCTAAAAATTGGTATATCTTTTTTGTTTGTGGTCTGATTTTGATAAAACAAAGTGCAGATCCCTTTCTAAGCTTCAAGCAGTATATTTGTGAAAGTCTGATCAAAATCCATTTCTTAGTTTCCGAGATCCTTCAGTTCAAACAGACAAACAGACAGACGATAATTCTAAAAATGAGTCAGATGAACTCTATAGTATTCCCCAAGTCACCCCCAGTAATTTTTTCAAAGAAATTTTCAATGCACAGACACGACTTTTCTAGAGTTTTATTAAAGATATGCTGATACCCACATAACTATTTATTTAAATTTATTTAAGAAAAAAAATTTTATAGGTTCCTCCCTAAAAATTAGTATATCTTTTTTGTTTGTGGTCCGATTTTGATAAAACAAAGTGCAGATCCCTTTCTAAGCTTCAAGCAGTATATTTGTGAAAGTCTCATCAAAATCCATTGCTTAGTTTCCGAGATCCTTAAGTTCAAACAGACAAACAGACAAACAGACAGACAATAATTCTAAAAATGGGTCAGATGAACTCTATAGTATCCCCCAAGTCACCCCCAGTCATCTTTTCAAAGAAATTTTCAATGTACAGACCCGACCCTTCTAGAGATTTATTATAGTATAGATATGCTGATACCCACATAAATATTTATTTAAATTTATTTAAGAAAAAAAATTTTATAGGTTCCTCCCTAAAAATTAGTATATCTTTTTTGTTTGTGGTCCGATTTTGATAAAACAAAGTGCAGATCCCTTTCTAAGCTTCAAGCAGTATATTTGTGAAAGTCTCATCAAAATCCATATCTTAGTTTCCGAGATCCTTAAGTTCAAACAGACAAACAGACAGACGATAATTCTAAAAATGAGTCAGATGAACTCTATAGTATTCCCCAAGTCACCCCCAGTAATTTTTTCAAAGAAATTTTCAATGCACAGACACGACTTTTCTAGAGTTTTATTAAAGATATGCTGATACCCACATAAATATTTATTTAAATTTATTAAAGAAAAAAAATTTTATAGGTTCCTCCCTAAAAATTAGTATATCTTTTTTGTTTGTGGTCCGATTTTGATAAAACAAAGTGCAGATCCCTTTCTAAGCTTCAAGCAGTATATTTGTGAAAGTCTCATCAAAATCCATTGCTTAGCTTCCGAGATCCTTAAGTTCAAACAGACAAACAGACAGGCGATAATTTAAAAAATGGGTCAGATGAACTCCATAGCATTCCCCAGGTCATCCCCAGTCATCTTTTCAAAGAAATTTTCAATGTACAGACACGACCCACCTAGAGATTTATTATAGTATAGATATGCTGATACCCACATAAAAATTTATTTAAATTTATTTAAGAAAAAAAATTTCATAGGTTCCTCCCTAAAAATTAGTATATCTTTTTTGTTTGTGGTCCGATTTTGATAAAACAAAGTGCAGATCCCTTTCTAAGCTTCAAGCAGTATATTTGTGAAAGTCTCATCAAAATCCATTGCTTAGTTTCCGAGATCCTTAAGTTCAAACAGACAAACAGACAAACAGACAGACAGACAATAATTTTAAAAATGGATCAGATGAACTCTATAGCATTCCCCAGGTCATCCCCAGTCATCTTTTCAAAGAAATTTTCAATGTACAGACACGACCCTTCTAGAGATTTATTATAGTATAGATTGTGAAAGTCTCATCAAAATCCATTGCTTAGTTTCCGAGATCCTTAAGTTCAAACAGACAAACAGACAAACAGACAGACAATAATTTTAAAAATGAGTCAGATGAACTCTATAGTATTCCCCAAGTCACCCCCAGTAATTTTTTCAAAGAAATTTTCAATGCACAGACACGACTTTTCTAGAGTTTTATTAAAGATATGCTGATACCCACATATGTAAATATTTATTTAAATTTATTAAAGAAAAAAAATTTTATAGGTTCCTCCCTAAAAATTAGTATATCTTTTTTGTTTGTGGTCCGATTTTGATAAAAGAAAGTGCAGATCCCTTTCTAAGCTTCAAGCAGTATATTTGTGAAAGTCTCATCAAAATCCATTTCTTAGTTTCCGAGATCCTTAAGTTCAAACAGACAAACAGACAGACGATAATTCTAAAAATGAGTCAGATGAACTCTATAGTATTCCCCAAGTCACCCCCAGTAATTTTTTCAAAGAAATTTTCAATGCACAGACACGACTTTTCTAGAGTTTTATTAAAGATATGCTGATACCCACATAAATATTTATTTAAATTTATTTAAGAAAAAAAATTTTATAGGTTCCTCCCTAAAAATTAGTATATCTTTTTTGTTTGTGGTCCGATTTTGATAAAACAAAGTGCAGATCCCTTTCTAAGCTTCAAGCAGTATATTTGTGAAAGTCTCATCAAAATCCATTGCTTAGTTTCCGAGATCCTTAAGTTCAAACAGACAAACAGACAGGCGATAATTTTAAAAATGGGTCAGATGAACTCCATAGCATTCCCCAGGTCATCCCCAGTCATCTTTTCAAAGAAATTTTCAATGTACAGACACGACCCACCTAGAGATTTATTATAGTATAGATATGCTGATACCCACATAAAAATTTATTTAAATTTATTTAAGAAAAAAAATTTCATAGGTTCCTCCCTAAAAATTAGTATATCTTTTTTGTTTGTGGTCCGATTTTGATAAAACAAAGTGCAGATCCCTTTCTAAGCTTCAAGCAGTATATTTGTGAAAGTCTCATCAAAATCCATTGCTTAGTTTCCGAGATCCTTAAGTTCAAACAGACAAACAGACAAACAGACAGACAGACAATAATTTTAAAAATGGATCAGATGAACTCTATAGCATTCCCCAGGTCATCCCCAGTCATCTTTTCAAAGAAATTTTCAATGTACAGACACGACCCTTCTAGAGATTTATTATAGTATAGATTGTGAAAGTCTCATCAAAATCCATTGCTTAGTTTCCGAGATCCTTAAGTTCAAACAGACAAACAGACAAACAGACAAACAGACAGACAATAATTTTAAAAATGAGTCAGATGAACTCTATAGTATTCCCCAAGTCACCCCCAGTAATTTTTTCAAAGAAATTTTCAATGCACAGACACGACTTTTCTAGAGTTTTATTAAAGATATGCTGATACCCACATAAATATTTATTTAAATTTATTTAAGAAAAAAAATTTCATAGGTTCCTCCCTAAAAATTAGTATATCTTTTTTGTTTGTGGTCCGATTTTGATAAAACAAAGTGCAGATCCCTTTCTAAGCTTCAAGCAGTATATTTGTGAAAGTCTCATCAAAATCCATTGCTTAGTTTCCGAGATCCTTAAGTTCAAACAGACAAACAGACAGACAATAATTTTAAAAATGGGTCAGATGAACTCCATAGCATTCCCCAGGTCATCCCCAGTCATCTTTTCAAAGAAATTTTCAATGTACAGACACGACCCTTCTAGAGATTTATTATAGTATAGATAGATATGCTGATACCCACATAAATATTTATTTAAATTTATTTAAGAAAAAAAATTTCATAGGTTCCTCCCTAAAAATTAGTATATCTTTTTTTTTGTGGTCCGATTTTGATAAAGCAAAGTGCAGATCCCTTTCTAAGCTTCAAGCAGTATATTTGTGAAAGTCTCATCAAAATCCATTGCTTAGTTTCCGAGATCCTTAAGTTCAAACAGACAAACAGACAGACGATGATTCTAAAAATGGGTCAGATGAACTCTATAGTATTCCCCAAGTCACCCCCAGTAATTTTTTCAAAGAAATTTTCAATGCACAGACACGACTTTTCTAGAGTTTTATTAAAGATATGCTGATACCCACATAAATATGTATTTATTTAAATTTATTTAAGAAAAAAAATTTCATAGGTTCCTCCCTAAAAATTAGTATATCTTTTTTGTTTGTGGTCCGATTTTGATAAAACAAAGTGCAGATCCCTTTCTAAGCTTCAAGCAGTATATTTGTGACAGTCTCATCAAAATCCATTGCTTAGTTTCCGAGATCCTTAAGTTCAAACAGACAAACAGACAGACGATAATTCTAAAAATGGGTCAGATGAACTCTATAGTATTCCCCAAGTCACCCCCAGTAATTTTTTCAAAGAAATTTTCAATGCACAGACACGACTTTTCTAGAGTTTTATTAAAGATATGCTGATACCCACATAAATATGTATTTATTTAAATTTATTTAAGAAAAAAAATTTCATAGGTTCCTCCCTAAAAAATAGTATATCTTTTTTGTTTGTGGTCCGATTTTGATAAAACAAAGTGCAGATCCCTTTCCAAGCTTCAAGCAGTATATTTGTGAAAGTCTCATTAAAATGCATTGCTTAGTTTCCGAGATGCTTAAGTTCAAACAGACAAACAGACAGACGATAATTCTAAAAATGGGTCAGATGAACTCTATAGTATTCCCCAAGTCACCCCTAGTAATTTTTTCAAAGAAATTTTCAATGCACAGACACGACTTTTCTAGAGTTTTATTAAAGATATGCTGATACCCACATAAATATTTATTTAAATTAGTTAAGAAAAAAAATTTCATAGGTTCCTCCCTAAAAATTAGTATATCTTTTTTGTTTGTGGTCCGATTTTGATAAAACAAAGTGCAGATCCCTTTCTAAGCTTCAAGCAGTATATTTGTGAAAGTCTCATCAAAATCCATTGCTTAGTTTCCGAGATCCTTAAGTTCAAACAGACAAACAGACAAACAGACAGACAATAATTTTAAAAATGGGTCAGATGAACTCCATAGCATTCCCCAGGTCATCCCCAGTCATCTTTTCAAAGAAATTTTCAATGTACAGACATGACCCTTCTAGAGATTTATTATAGTATAGATAAATATGCTGATACCCACATAAATATTTATTTAAATTTATTTAAGAAAAAAAATTTCATAGGTTCCTCCCTAAAAATTAGTATATCTTTTTTGTTTGTGGTCCGATTTTGATAAAGCAAAGTGCAGATCCCTTTCTAAGCTTCAAGCAGTATATTTGTGAAAGTCTCATCAAAATCCATTGCTTAGTTTCCGAGATCCTTAAGTTCAAACAGACAAACAGACAGACGATGATTCTAAAAATGGGTCAGATGAGCTCTATAGTATTCCCCAAGTCACCCCCAGTAATTTTTTCAAAGAAATTTTCAATGCACAGACACGACTTTTCTAGAGTTTTATTAAAGATATGCTGATACCCACATAAATATGTATTTATTTAAATTTATTTAAGAAAAAAAATTTCATAGGTTCCTCCCTAAAAATTAGTATATCTTTTTTGTTTGTGGTCCGATTTTGATAAAACAAAGTGCAGATCCCTTTCTAAGCTTCAAGCAGTATATTTGTGAAAGTCTCATCAAAATCCATTGCTTAGTTTCCGAGATCCTTATGTTCAAACAGACAAACAGACAAACAGACAGACAATAATTTTAAAAATGGGTCAGATGAACTCCATAGCATTCCCCAGGTCATCCCCAGTCATCTTTTCAAAGAAATTTTCAATGTACAGACACGACCCTTCTAGAGATTTATTATAGTATAGATAGATATGCTGATACCCACATAAATATTTATTTAAATTTATTTAAGAAAAAAAATTTCATAGGTTCCTCCCTAAAAATTAGTATATCTTTTTTGTTTGTGGTCCAATTTTGATAAAACAAAGTGCAGATCCCTTTCTAAGCTTCAAGCAGTATATTTGTGAAAGTCTCATCAAAATCCATTGCTTAGTTTCCGAGATCCTTAAGTTCAAACAGACAAACAGACAGACGATAATTCTAAAAATGGGTCAGATGAACTCTATAGTATTCCCCAAGTCACCCCCAGTAATTTTTTCAAAGAAATTTTCAATGCACAGACACGACTTTTCTAGAGTTCAAACAGACAAACAGACAGACGATAATTCTAAAAATGGGTCAGATGAACTCTATAGTATTCCCCAAGTCACCCCCAGTAATTTTTTCAAAGAAATTTTCAATGCACAGACACGACTTTTCTAGAGTTTTATTAAAGATATGCTGATACCCACATAAATATGTATTTATTTAAATTTATTTAAGAAAAAAAATTTCATAGGTTCCTCCCTAAAAATTAGTATATCTTTTTTGTTTGTGGTCCGATTTTGATAAAACAAAGTGCAGATCCCTTTCTAAGCTTCAAGCAGTATATTTGTGACAGTCTCATCAAAATCCATTGCTTAGTTTCCGAGATCCTTAAGTTCAAACAGACAAACAGACAGACGATAATTCTAAAAATGGGTCAGATGAACTCTATAGTATTCCCCAAGTCACCCCCAGTAATTTTTTCAAAGAAATTTTCAATGCACAGACACGACTTTTCTAGAGTTTTATTAAAGATATGCTGATACCCACATAAATATGTATTTATTTAAATTTATTTAAGAAAAAAAATTTCATAGGTTCCTCCCTAAAAAATAGTATATCTTTTTTGTTTGTGGTCCGATTTTGATAAAACAAAGTGCAGATCCCTTTCCAAGCTTCAAGCAGTATATTTGTGAAAGTCTCATTAAAATGCATTGCTTAGTTTCCGAGATGCTTAAGTTCAAACAGACAAACAGACAGACGATAATTCTAAAAATGGGTCAGATGAACTCTATAGTATTCCCCAAGTCACCCCTAGTAATTTTTTCAAAGAAATTTTCAATGCACAGACACGACTTTTCTAGAGTTTTATTAAAGATATGCTGATACCCACATAAATATTTATTTAAATTTATTTAAGAAAAAAAATTTCATAGGTTCCTCCCTAAAAATTAGTATATCTTTTTTGTTTGTGGTCCGATTTTGATAAAACAAAGTGCAGATCCCTTTCTAAGCTTCAAGCAGTATATTTGTGAAAGTCTCATCAAAATCCATTGCTTAGTTTCCGAGATCCTTAAGTTCAAACAGACAAACAGACAGACAATAATTTTAAAAATGGGTCAGATGAACTCCATAGCATTCCCCAGGTCATCCCCAGTCATCTTTTCAAAGAAATTTTCAATGTACAGACATGACCCTTCTAGAGATTTATTATAGTATAGATAAATATGCTGATACCCACATAAATATTTATTTAAATTTATTTAAGAAAAAAAATTTCATAGGTTCCTCCCTAAAAATTAGTATATCTTTTTTGTTTGTGGTCCGATTTTGATAAAGCAAAGTGCAGATCCCTTTCTAAGCTTCAAGCAGTATATTTGTGAAAGTCTCATCAAAATCCATTGCTTAGTTTCCGAGATCCTTAAGTTCAAACAGACAAACAGACAGACGATAATTCTAAAAATGGGTCAGATGAGCTCTGTAGTATTCCCCAAGTCACCCCCAGTAATTTTTTCAAAGAAATTTTCAATGCACAGACACGACTTTTCTAGAGTTTTATTAAAGATATGCTGATACCCACATAAATATGTATTTATTTAAATTTATTTAAGAAAAAAAATTTCATAGGTTCCTCCCTAAAAATTAGTATATCTTTTTTGTTTGTGGTCCGATTTTGATAAAACAAAGTGCAGATCCCTTTCTAAGCTTCAAGCAGTATATTTGTGAAAGTCTCATCAAAATCCATTGCTTAGTTTCCGAGATCCTTATGTTCAAACAGACAAACAGACAAACAGACAGACAATAATTTTAAAAATGGGTCAGATGAACTCCATAGCATTCCCCAGGTCATCCCCAGTCATCTTTTCAAAGAAATTTTCAATGTACAGACACGACCCTTCTAGAGATTTATTATAGTATAGATAGATATGCTGATACCCACATAAATATTTATTTAAATTTATTTAAGAAAAAAAATTTCATAGGTTCCTCCCTAAAAATTAGTATATCTTTTTTGTTTGTGGTCCGATTTTGATAAAACAGAGTGCAGATCCCTTTCTAAGCTTCAAGCAGTATATTTGTGAAAGTCTCATCAAAATCCATTGCTTAGTTTCCGAGATCCTTAAGTTCAAACAGACAAACAGACAGACAATAATTTTAAAAATGGGTCAGATGAACTCCATAGCATTCCCCAGGTCATCCCCAGTCATCTTTTCAAAGAAATTTTCAATGTACAGACATGACCCTTCTAGAGATTTATTATAGTATAGATAAATATGCTGATACCCACATAAATATTTATTTAAATTTATTTAAGAAAAAAATTTCATAGGTTCCTCCCTAAAAATTAGTATATCTTTTTTGTTTGTGGTCCGATTTTGATAAAGCAAAGTGCAGATCCCTTTCTAAGCTTCAATTGCTTAGTTTCCGAGATCCTTAAGTTCAAACAGACAAACAGACAGACGATGATTCTAAAAATGGGTCAGATGAGCTCTATAGTATTCCCCAAGTCACCCCCAGTAATTTTTTCAAAGAAATTTTCAATGCACAGACACGACTTTTCTAGAGTTTTATTAAAGATATGCTGATACCCACATAAATATGTATTTATTTAAATTTATTTAAGAAAAAAAATTTCATAGGTTCCTCCCTAAAAATTAGTATATCTTTTTTGTTTGTGGTCCGATTTTGATAAAACAAAGTGCAGATCCCTTTCTAAGCTTCAAGCAGTATATTTGTGACAGTCTCATCAAAATCCATTGCTTAGTTTCCGAGATCCTTATGTTCAAACAGACAAACAGACAAACAGACAGACAATAATTTTAAAAATGGGTCAGATGAACTCCATAGCATTCCCCAGGTCATCCCCAGTCATCTTTTCAAAGAAATTTTCAATGTACAGACACGACCCTTCTAGAGATTTATTATAGTATAGATAGATATGTATGCTGATACCCACATAAATATTTATTTAAATTTATTTAAGAAAAAAAATTTCATAGGTTCCTCCCTAAAAATTAGTATATCTTTTTTGTTTGTGGTCCAATTTTGATAAAACAAAGTGCAGATCCCTTTCTAAGCTTCAAGCAGTATATTTGTGAAAGTCTCATCAAAATCCATTGCTTAGTTTCCGAGATCCTTAAGTTCAAACAGACAAACAGACAGACGATAATTCTAAAAATGGGTCAGATGAACTCTATAGTATTCCCCAAGTCACCCCCAGTAATTTTTTCAAAGAAATTTTCAATGCACAGACACGACTTTTCTAGAGTTCAAACAGACAAACAGACAGACGATAATTCTAAAAATGGGTCAGATGAACTCTATAGTATTCCCCAAGTCACCCCCAGTAATTTTTTCAAAGAAATTTTCAATGCACAGACACGACTTTTCTAGAGTTTTATTAAAGATATGCTGATACCCACATAAATATGTATTTATTTAAATTTATTTAAGAAAAAAAATTTCATAGGTTCCTCCCTAAAAATTAGTATATCTTTTTTGTTTGTGGTCCGATTTTGATAAAACAAAGTGCAGATCCCTTTCTAAGCTTCAAGCAGTATATTTGTGACAGTCTCATCAAAATCCATTGCTTAGTTTCCGAGATCCTTAAGTTCAAACAGACAAACAGACAGACGATAATTCTAAAAATGGGTCAGATGAACTCTATAGTATTCCCCAAGTCACCCCCAGTAATTTTTTCAAAGAAATTTTCAATGCACAGACACGACTTTTCTAGAGTTTTATTAAAGATATGCTGATACCCACATAAATATGTATTTATTTAAATTTATTTAAGAAAAAAAATTTCATAGGTTCCTCCCTAAAAAATAGTATATCTTTTTTGTTTGTGGTCCGATTTTGATAAAACAAAGTGCAGATCCCTTTCCAAGCTTCAAGCAGTATATTTGTGAAAGTCTCATTAAAATGCATTGCTTAGTTTCCGAGATGCTTAAGTTCAAACAGACAAACAGACAGACGATAATTCTAAAAATGGGTCAGATGAACTCTATAGTATTCCCCAAGTCACCCCTAGTAATTTTTTCAAAGAAATTTTCAATGCACAGACACGACTTTTCTAGAGTTTTATTAAAGATATGCTGATACCCACATAAATATTTATTTAAATTTATTTAAGAAAAAAAATTTCATAGGTTCCTCCCTAAAAATTAGTATATCTTTTTTGTTTGTGGTCCGATTTTGATAAAACAAAGTGCAGATCCCTTTCTAAGCTTCAAGCAGTATATTTGTGAAAGTCTCATCAAAATCCATTGCTTAGTTTCCGAGATCCTTAAGTTCAAACAGACAAACAGACAGACAATAATTTTAAAAATGGGTCAGATGAACTCCATAGCATTCCCCAGGTCATCCCCAGTCATCTTTTCAAAGAAATTTTCAATGTACAGACATGACCCTTCTAGAGATTTATTATAGTATAGATAAATATGCTGATACCCACATAAATATTTATTTAAATTTATTTAAGAAAAAAAATTTCATAGGTTCCTCCCTAAAAATTAGTATATCTTTTTTGTTTGTGGTCCGATTTTGATAAAGCAAAGTGCAGATCCCTTTCTAAGCTTCAAGCAGTATATTTGTGAAAGTCTCATCAAAATCCATTGCTTAGTTTCCGAGATCCTTAAGTTCAAACAGACAAACAGACAGACGATGATTCTAAAAATGGGTCAGATGAGCTCTATAGTATTCCCCAAGTCACCCCCAGTAATTTTTTCAAAGAAATTTTCAATGCACAGACACGACTTTTCTAGAGTTTTATTAAAGATATGCTGATACCCACATAAATATGTATTTATTTAAATTTATTTAAGAAAAAAAATTTCATAGGTTCCTCCCTAAAAATTAGTATATCTTTTTTGTTTGTGGTCCGATTTTGATAAAACAAAGTGCAGATCCCTTTCTAAGCTTCAAGCAGTATATTTGTGAAAGTCTCATCAAAATCCATTGCTTAGTTTCCGAGATCCTTATGTTCAAACAGACAAACAGACAAACAGACAGACAATAATTTTAAAAATGGGTCAGATGAACTCCATAGCATTCCCCAGGTCATCCCCAGTCATCTTTTCAAAGAAATTTTCAATGTACAGACACGACCCTTCTAGAGATTTATTATAGTATAGATAGATATGCTGATACCCACATAAATATTTATTTAAATTTATTTAAGAAAAAAAATTTCATAGGTTCCTCCCTAAAAATTAGTATATCTTTTTTGTTTGTGGTCCAATTTTGATAAAACAAAGTGCAGATCCCTTTCTAAGCTTCAGGCAGTATATTTGTGAAAAACTCATCAAAATCCATTGCTTAGTTTCCGAGATCCTTAAGTTCAAACAGACAAACAGACAGACGATAATTCTAAAAATGGGTCAGATGAACTCTATAGTATTCCCCAAGTCACCCCCAGTAATTTTTTCAAAGAAATTTTCAATGCACAGACACGACTTTTCTAGAGTTCAAACAGACAAACAGACAGACGATAATTCTAAAAATGGGTCAGATGAACTCTATAGTATTCCCCAAGTCACCCCCAGTAATTTTTTCAAAGAAATTTTCAATGCACAGACACGACTTTTCTAGAGTTTTATTAAAGATATGCTGATACCCACATAAATATGTATTTATTTAAATTTATTTAAGAAAAAAAATTTCATAGGTTCCTCCCTAAAAATTAGTATATCTTTTTTGTTTGTGGTCCGATTTTGATAAAACAAAGTGCAGATCCCTTTCTAAGCTTCAAGCAGTATATTTGTGACAGTCTCATCAAAATCCATTGCTTAGTTTCCGAGATCCTTAAGTTCAAACAGACAAACAGACAGACGATAATTCTAAAAATGGGTCAGATGAACTCTATAGTATTCCCCAAGTCACCCCCAGTAATTTTTTCAAAGAAATTTTCAATGCACAGACACGACTTTTCTAGAGTTTTATTAAAGATATGCTGATACCCACATAAATATGTATTTATTTAAATTTATTTAAGAAAAAAAATTTCATAGGTTCCTCCCTAAAAAATAGTATATCTTTTTTGGTTGTGGTCCGATTTTGATAAAACAAAGTGCAGATCCCTTTCCAAGCTTCAAGCAGTATATTTGTGAAAGTCTCATTAAAATGCATTGCTTAGTTTCCGAGATGCTTAAGTTCAAACAGACAAACAGACAGACGATAATTCTAAAAATGGGTCAGATGAACTCTATAGTATTCCCCAAGTCACCCCTAGTAATTTTTTCAAAGAAATTTTCAATGCACAGACACGACTTTTCTAGAGTTTTATTAAAGATATGCTGATACCCACATAAATATTTATTTAAATTTATTTAAGAAAAAAAATTTCATAGGTTCCTCCCTAAAAATTAGTATATCTTTTTTGTTTGTGGTCCGATTTTGATAAAACAAAGTGCAGATCCCTTTCTAAGCTTCAAGCAGTATATTTGTGAAAGTCTCATCAAAATCCATTGCTTAGTTTCCGAGATCCTTAAGTTCAAACAGACAAACAGACAAACAGACAGACAATAATTTTAAAAATGGGTCAGATGAACTCCATAGCATTCCCCAGGTCATCCCCAGTCATCTTTTCAAAGAAATTTTCAATGTACAGACATGACCCTTCTAGAGATTTATTATAGTATAGATAAATATGCTGATACCCACATAAATATTTATTTAAATTTATTTAAGAAAAAAAATTTCATAGGTTCCTCCCTAAAAATTAGTATATCTTTTTTGTTTGTGGTCCGATTTTGATAAAGCAAAGTGCAGATCCCTTTCTAAGCTTCAAGCAGTATATTTGTGAAAGTCTCATCAAAATCCATTGCTTAGTTTCCGAGATCCTTAAGTTCAAACAGACAAACAGACAGACGATGATTCTAAATATGGGTCAGATGAGCTCTATAGTATTCCCCAAGTCACCCCCAGTAATTTTTTCAAAGAAATTTTCAATGCACAGACACGACTTTTCTAGAGTTTTATTAAAGATATGCTGATACCCACATAAATATGTATTTATTTAAATTTATTTAAGAAAAAAAATTTCATAGGTTCCTCCCTAAAAATTAGTATATCTTTTTTGTTTGTGGTCCGATTTTGATAAAACAAAGTGCAGATCCCTTTCTAAGCTTCAAGCAGTATATTTGTGAAAGTCTCATCAAAATCCATTGCTTAGTTTCCGAGATCCTTATGTTCAAACAGACAAACAGACAAACAGACAGACAATAATTTTAAAAATGGGTCAGATGAACTCCATAGCATTCCCCAGGTCATCCCCAGTCATCTTTTCAAAGAAATTTTCAATGTACAGACACGACCCTTCTAGAGATTTATTATAGTATAGATAGATATGCTGATACCCACATAAATATTTATTTAAATTTATTTAAGAAAAAAAATTTCATAGGTTCCTCCCTAAAAATTAGTATATCTTTTTTGTTTGTGGTCCAATTTTGATAAAACAAAGTGCAGATCCCTTTCTAAGCTTCAAGCAGTATATTTGTGAAAGTCTCATCAAAATCCATTGCTTAGTTTCCGAGATCCTTAAGTTCAAACAGACAAACAGACAGACGATAATTCTAAAAATGGGTCAGATGAACTCTATAGTATTCCCCAAGTCACCCCCAGTAGTTTTTTCAAAGAAATTTTCAATGCACAGACACGACTTTTCTAGAGTTCAAACAGACAAACAGACAGACGATAATTCTAAAAATGGGTCAGATGAACTCTATAGTATTCCCCAAGTCACCCCCAGTAATTTTTTCAAAGAAATTTTCAATGCACAGACACGACTTTTCTAGAGTTTTATTAAAGATATGCTGATACCCACATAAATATGTATTTATTTAAATTTATTTAAGAAAAAAAATTTCATAGGTTCCTCCCTAAAAATTAGTATATCTTTTTTGTTTGTGGTCCGATTTTGATAAAACAAAGTGCAGATCCCTTTCTAAGCTTCAAGCAGTATATTTGTGACAGTCTCATCAAAATCCATTGCTTAGTTTCCGAGATCCTTAAGTTCAAACAGACAAACAGACAGACGATAATTCTAAAAATGGGTCAGATGAACTCTATAGTATTCCCCAAGTCACCCCCAGTAATTTTTTCAAAGAAATTTTCAATGCACAGACACGACTTTTCTAGAGTTCAAACAGACAAACAGACAGACGATAATTCTAAAAATGGGTCAGATGAACTCTATAGTATTCCCCAAGTCACCCCCAGTAATTTTTTCAAAGAAATTTTCAATGCACAGACACGACTTTTCTAGAGTTTTATTAAAGATATGCTGATACCCACATAAATATGTATTTATTTAAATTTATTTAAGAAAAAAAATTTCATAGGTTCCTCCCTAAAAATTAGTATATCTTTTTTGTTTGTGGTCCGATTTTGATAAAACAAAGTGCAGATCCCTTTCTAAGCTTCAAGCAGTATATTTGTGACAGTCTCATCAAAATCCATTGCTTAGTTTCCGAGATCCTTAAGTTCAAACAGACAAACAGACAGACGATAATTCTAAAAATGGGTCAGATGAACTCTATAGTATTCCCCAAGTCACCCCCAGTAATTTTTTCAAAGAAATTTTCAATGCACAGACACGACTTTTCTAGAGTTTTATTAAAGATATGCTGATACCCACATAAATATGTATTTATTTAAATTTATTTAAGAAAAAAAATTTCATAGGTTCCTCCCTAAAAAATAGTATATCTTTTTTGTTTGTGGTCCGATTTTGATAAAACAAAGTGCAGATCCCTTTCCAAGCTTCAAGCAGTATATTTGTGAAAGTCTCATTAAAATGCATTGCTTAGTTTCCGAGATGCTTAAGTTCAAACAGACAAACAGACAGACGATAATTCTAAAAATGGGTCAGATGAACTCTATAGTATTCCCCAAGTCACCCCTAGTAATTTTTTCAAAGAAATTTTCAATGCACAGACACGACTTTTCTAGAGTTTTATTAAAGATATGCTGATACCCACATAAATATTTATTTAAATTTATTTAAGAAAAAAAATTTCATAGGTTCCTCCCTAAAAATTAGTATATCTTTTTTGTTTGTGGTCCGATTTTGATAAAACAAAGTGCAGATCCCTTTCTAAGCTTCAAGCAGTATATTTGTGAAAGTCTCATCAAAATCCATTGCTTAGTTTCCGAGATCCTTAAGTTCAAACAGACAAACAGACAAACAGACAGACAATAATTTTAAAAATGGGTCAGATGAACTCCATAGCATTCCCCAGGTCATCCCCAGTCATCTTTTCAAAGAAATTTTCAATGTACAGACATGACCCTTCTAGAGATTTATTATAGTATAGATAAATATGCTGATACCCACATAAATATTTATTTAAATTTATTTAAGAAAAAAAATTTCATAGGTTCCTCCCTAAAAATTAGTATATCTTTTTTGTTTGTGGTCCGATTTTGATAAAGCAAAGTGCAGATCCCTTTCTAAGCTTCAAGCAGTATATTTGTGAAAGTCTCATCAAAATCCATTGCTTAGTTTCCGAGATCCTTAAGTTCAAACAGACAAACAGACAGACGATGATTCTAAAAATGGGTCAGATGAGCTCTGTAGTATTCCCCAAGTCACCCCCAGTAATTTTTTCAAAGAAATTTTCAATGCACAGACACGACTTTTCTAGAGTTTTATTAAAGATATGCTGATACCCACATAAATATGTATTTATTTAAATTTATTTAAGAAAAAAAATTTCATAGGTTCCTCCCTAAAAATTAGTATATCTTTTTTGTTTGTGGTCCGATTTTGATAAAACAAAGTGCAGATCCCTTTCTAAGCTTCAAGCAGTATATTTGTGAAAGTCTCATCCAAATCCATTGCTTAGTTTCCGAGATCCTTATGTTCAAACAGACAAACAGACAAACAGACAGACAATAATTTTAAAAATGGGTCAGATGAACTCCATAGCATTCCCCAGGTCATCCCCAGTCATCTTTTCAAAGAAATTTTCAATGTACAGACACGACCCTTCTAGAGATTTATTATAGTATAGATAGATATGCTGATACCCACATAAATATTTATTTAAATTTATTTAAGAAAAAAAATTTCATAGGTTCCTCCCTAAAAATTAGTATATCTTTTTTGTTTGTGGTCCAATTTTGATAAAACAAAGTGCAGATCCCTTTCTAAGCTTCAAGCAGTATATTTGTGAAAGTCTCATCAAAATCCATTGCTTAGTTTCCGAGATCCTTAAGTTCAAACAGACAAACAGACAAACAGACAGACAATAATTTTAAAAATGGGTCAGATGAACTCCATAGCATTCCCCAGGTCATCCCCAGTCATCTTTTCAAAGAAATTTTCAATGTACAGACACGACCCTTCTAGAGATTTATTATAGTATAGATACATAAATATTTATTTAAATTTATTTAAGAAAAAAAATTTCATAGGTTCCTCCCTAAAAATTAGTATATCTTTTTTGTTTGTGGTCCAATTTTGATAAAACAAAGTGCAGATCCCTTTCTAAGCTTCAAGCAGTATATTTGTGAAAGTCTCATCAAAATCCATTGCTTAGTTTCCGAGATCCTTAAGTTCAAACAGACAAACAGACAGACAATAATTTTAAAAATGGGTCAGATGAACTCCATAGCATTCCCCAGGTCATCCCCAGTCATCTTTTCAAAGAAATTTTCAATGTACAGACACGACCCTTCTAGAGATTTATTATAGTATAGATACATAGATATGCTGATACACACATAAATATTTATTTAAATTTATTTAAGAAAAAAAATTTCATAGGTTCCTCCCTAAAAATTAGTATATCTTTTTTGTTTGTGGTCCGATTTTGATAAAGCAAAGTGCAGATCCCTTTCTAAGCTTCAAGCAGTATATTTGTGAAAGTCTCATCAAAATCCATTGCTTAGTTTCCGAGATGCTTAAGTTCAAACAGACAAACAGACAGACGATAATTCTAAAAATGGGTCAGATGAACTCTATAGTATTCCCCAAGTCACCCCTAGTAATTTTTTCAAAGAAATTTTCAATGCACAGACACGACTTTTCTAGAGTTTTATTAAAGATATGCTGATACCCACATAAATATTTATTTAAATTTATTTAAGAAAAAAAATTTCATAGGTTCCTCCCTAAAAATTAGTATATCTTTTTTGTTTGTGGTCCGATTTTGATAAAACAAAGTGCAGATCCCTTTCTAAGCTTCAAGCAGTATATTTGTGAAAGTCTCATCAAAATCCATTGCTTAGTTTCCGAGATCCTTAAGTTCAAACAGACAAACAGACAAACAGACAGACAATAATTTTAAAAATGGGTCAGATGAACTCCATAGCATTCCCCAGGTAATCCCCAGTCATCTTTTCAAAGAAATTTTCAATGTACAGACATGACCCTTCTAGAGATTTATTATAGTATAGATAAATATGCTGATACCCACATAAATATTTATTTAAATTTATTTAAGAAAAAAAATTTCATAGGTTCCTCCCTAAAAATTAGTATATCTTTTTTGTTTGTGGTCCGATTTTGATAAAGCAAAGTGCAGATCCCTTTCTAAGCTTCAAGCAGTATATTTGTGAAAGTCTCATCAAAATCCATTGCTTAGTTTCCGAGATCCTTAAGTTCAAACAGACAAACAGACAGACGATGATTCTAAAAATGGGTCAGATGAGCTCTGTAGTATTCCCCAAGTCACCCCCAGTAATTTTTTCAAAGAAATTTTCAATGCACAGACACGACTTTTCTAGAGATTTTTTATAGTATAGATAGATATGCTGATACCCACATAAATATTTATTTAAATTTATTTAAGAAAAAAAATTTCATAGGTTCCTCCCTAAAAATTAGTATATCTTTTTTGTTTGTGGTCCAATTTTGATAAAACAAAGTGCAGATCCCTTTCTAAGCTTCAAGCAGTATATTTGTGAAAGTCTCATCAAAATCCATTGCTTAGTTTCCGAGATCCTTATGTTCAAACAGACAAACAGACAAACAGACAGACAATAATTTTAAAAATGGGTCAGATGAACTCCATAGCATTCCCCAGGTCATCCCCAGTCATCTTTTCAAAGAAATTTTCAATGTACAGACACGACCCTTCTAGAGATTTATTATAGTATAGATAGATATGCTGATACCCACATAAATATTTATTTAAATTTATTTAAGAAAAAAAATTTCATAGGTTCCTCCCTAAAAATTAGTATATCTTTTTTGTTTGTGGTCCAATTTTGATAAAACAAAGTGCAGATCCCTTTCTAAGCTTCAAGCAGTATATTTGTGAAAGTCTCATCAAAATCCATTGCTTAGTTTCCGAGATCCTTAAGTTCAAACAGACAAACAGACAAACAGACAGACAATAATTTTAAAAATGGGTCAGATGAACTCCATAGCATTCCCCAGGTCATCCCCAGTCATCTTTTCAAAGAAATTTTCAATGTACAGACACGACCCTTCTAGAGATTTATTATAGTATAGATACATAGATATGCTGATACACACATAAATATTTATTTAAATTTATTTAAGAAAAAAAATTTCATAGGTTCCTCCCTAAAAATTAGTATATCTTTTTTGTTTGTGGTCCGATTTTGATAAAACAAAGTGCAGATCCCTTTCTAAGCTTCAAGCAGTATATTTGTGAAAGTCTCATCAAAATCCATTGCTTAGTTTCCGAGATCCTTAAGTTCGAACAGACAAACAGACAAACAGACAGACAATAATTTTAAAAATGGGTCAGATGAACTCCATAGCATTCCCCAGGTCATCCCCAGTCATCTTTTCAAAGAAATTTTCAATGTACAGACACGACCCTTCTAGAGATTTATTATAGTAAAGATAGATATGCTGATACACACATATGTAAATATTTATTTAAATTTATTTAAGAAAAAAAATTTCATAGGTTCCTCCCTAAAAATTAGTATATCTTTTTTGTTTGTGGTCCGATTTTGATAAAACAAAGTGCAGATCCCTTTCTAAGCTTCAAGCAGTATATTTGTGAAAGTCTCATCAAAATCCATTGCTTAGTTTCCGAGATCCTTAAGTTCAAACAGACAAACAGACAAACAGACAAACAGACAGACAATAATTTTAAAAATGGGTCAGATGAACTCCATAGCATTCCCCAGGTCATCCCCAGTCATCTTTTCAAAGAAATTTTCAATGTACAGACATGACCCTTCTAGAGATTTATTATAGTATAGATAAATATGCTGATACCCACATAAATATTTATTTAAATTTATTTAAGAAAAAAAATTTCATAGGTTCCTCCCTAAAAATTAGTATATCTTTTTTGTTTGTGGTCCGATTTTGATAAAGCAAAGTGCAGATCCCTTTCTAAGCTTCAAGCAGTATATTTGTGAAAGTCTCATCAAAATCCATTGCTTAGTTTCCGAGATCCTTAAGTTCAAACAGACAAACAGACAGACGATGATTCTAAAAATGGGTCAGATGAGCTCTATAGTATTCCCCAAGTCACCCCCAGTAATTTTTTCAAAGAATTTTCAATGCACAGACACGACTTTTCTAGAGTTTTATTAAAGATATGCTGATACCCACATAAATATGTATTTATTTAAATTTATTTAAGAAAAAAAATTTCATAGGTTCCTCCCTAAAAATTAGTATATCTTTTTTGTTTGTGGTCCGATTTTGATAAAACAAAGTGCAGATCCCTTTCTAAGCTTCAAGCAGTATATTTGTGAAAGTCTCATCAAAATCCATTGCTTAGTTTCCGAGATCCTTATGTTCAAACAGACAAACAGACAAACAGACAGACAATAATTTTAAAAATGGGTCAGATGAACTCCATAGCATTCCCCAGGTCATCCCCAGTCATCTTTTCAAAGAAATTTTCAATGTACAGACACGACCCTTCTAGAGATTTATTATAGTATAGATAGATATGCTGATACCCACATAAATATTTATTTAAATTTATTTAAGAAAAAAAATTTCATAGGTTCCTCCCTAAAAATTAGTATATCTTTTTTGTTTGTGGTCCAATTTTGATAAAACAAAGTGCAGATCCCTTTCTAAGCTTCAAGCAGTATATTTGTGAAAGTCTCATCAAAATCCATTGCTTAGTTTCCGAGATCCTTAAGTTCAAACAGACAAACAGACAGACAATAATTTTAAAAATGGGTCAGATGAACTCCATAGCATTCCCCAGGTCATCTCCAGTCATCTTGTCAAAGAATTTTTCAATGTACAGACACGACCCTTCTAGAGATTTATTATAGTATAGATATGCTGATACCCACATAAATATTTATTTAAATTTATTTAAGAAAAAAAATTTCATAGGTTCCTCCCTAAAAATTAGTATATCTTTTTTGTTTGTGGTCCGATTTTGATAAAACAAAGTGCAGATCCCTTTCTAAGCTTCAAGCAGTATATTTGTGAAAGTCTCATCAAAATCCATTGCTTAGTTTCCGAGATCCTCAAGTTCGAACAGACAAACAGACAAACAGACAGACAATAATTTTAAAAATGGGTCAGATGAACTCCATAGCATTCCCCAGGTCATCCCCAGTCATCTTTTCAAAGAAATTTTCAATGTACAGACACGACCCTTCTAGAGATTTATTATAGTAAAGATAGATATGCTGATACACACATATGTAAATATTTATTTAAATTTATTTAAGAAAAAAAATTTCATAGGTTCCTCCCTAAAAATTAGTATATCTTTTTTGTTTGTGGTCCAATTTTGATAAAACAAAGTGCAGATCCCTTTCTAAGCTTCAAGCAGTATATTTGTGAAAGTCTCATCAAAATCCATTGCTTAGTTTCCGAGATCCTTAAGTTCAAACAGACAAACAGACAAACAGACAGACAATAATTTTAAAAATGGGTCAGATGAACTCCATAGCATTCCCCAGGTCATCCCCAGTCATCTTTTCAAAGAAATTTTCAATGTACAGACACGACCCTTCTAGAGATTTATTATAGTATAGATACATAGATATGCTGATACACACATAAATATTTATTTAAATTTATTTAAGAAAAAAAATTTCATAGGTTCCTCCCTAAAAATTAGTATATCTTTTTTGTTTGTGGTCCGATTTTGATAAAACAAAGTGCAGATCCCTTTCTAAGCTTCAAGCAGTATATTTGTGAAAGTCTCATCAAAATCCATTGCTTAGTTTCCGAGATCCTTAAGTTCGAACAGACAAACAGACAAACAGACAGACAATAATTTTAAAAATGGGTCAGATGAACTCCATAGCATTCCCCAGGTCATCCCCAGTCATCTTTTCAAAGAAATTTTCAATGTACAGACACGACCCTTCTAGAGATTTATTATAGTAAAGATAGATATGCTGATACACACATATGTAAATATTTATTTAAATTTATTTAAGAAAAAAAATTTCATAGGTTCCTCCCTAAAAATTAGTATATCTTTTTTGTTTGTGGTCCGATTTTGATAAAACAAAGTGCAGATCCCTTTCTAAGCTTCAAGCAGTATATTTGTGAAAGTCTCATCAAAATCCATTGCTTAGTTTCCGAGATCCTTAAGTTCAAACAGACAAACAGACAAACAGACAAACAGACAGACAATAATTTTAAAAATGGGTCAGATGAACTCCATAGCATTCCCCAGGTCATCTCCAGTCATCTTGTCAAAGAATTTTTCAATGTACAGACACGACCCTTCTAGAGATTTATTATAGTATAGATATGCTGATACCCACATAAATATTTATTTAAATTTATTTAAGAAAAAAAATTTCATAGGTTCCTCCCTAAAAAATAGTATATCTTTTTTGTTTGTGGTCCGATTTTGATAAAACAAAGTGCAGATCCCTTTCTAAGCTTCAAGCAGTATATTTGTGAAAGTCTCATTAAAATGCATTGCTTAGTTTCCGAGATGCTTAAGTTCAAACAGACAAACAGACAGACGATAATTCTAAAAATGGGTCAGATGAACTCTATAGTATTCCCCAAGTCACCCCTAGTAATTTTTTCAAAGAAATTTTCAATGCACAGACACGACTTTTCTAGAGTTTTATTAAAGATATGCTGATACCCACATAAATATTTATTTAAATTTATTTAAGAAAAAAAATTTCATAGGTTCCTCCCTAAAAATTAGTATATCTTTTTTGTTTGTGGTCCGATTTTGATAAAACAAAGTGCAGATCCCTTTCTAAGCTTCAAGCAGTATATTTGTGAAAGTCTCATCAAAATCCATTGCTTAGTTTCCGAGATCCTTAAGTTCAAACAGACAAACAGACAGACAATAATTTTAAAAATGGGTCAGATGAACTCCATAGCATTCCCCAGGTCATCCCCAGTCATCTTTTAAAAGAAATTTTCAATGTACAGACATGACCCTTCTAGAGATTTATTATAGTATAGATAAATATGCTGATACCCACATAAATATTTATTTAAATTTATTTAAGAAAAAAAATTTCATAGGTTCCTCCCTAAAAATTAGTATATCTTTTTTGTTTGTGGTCCGATTTTGATAAAACAAAGTGCAGATCCCTTTCTAAGCTTCAAGCAGTATATTTGTGAAAGTCTCATCAAAATCCATTGCTTAGTTTCCGAGATCCTTAAGTTCAAACAGACAAACAGACAGACGATGATTCTAAAAATGGGTCAGATGAGCTCTATAGTATTCCCCAAGTCACCCCCAGTAATTTTTTCAAAGAATTTTCAATGCACAGACACGACTTTTCTAGAGTTTTATTAAAGATATGCTGATACCCACATAAATATGTATTTATTTAAATTTATTTAAGAAAAAAAATTTCATAGGTTCCTCCCTAAAAATTAGTATATCTTTTTTGTTTGTGGTCCGATTTTGATAAAACAAAGTGCAGATCCCTTTCTAAGCTTCAAGCAGTATATTTGTGAAAGTCTCATCAAAATCCATTGCTTAGTTTCCGAGATCCTCAAGTTCGAACAGACAAACAGACAAACAGACAGACAATAATTTTAAAAATGGGTCAGATGAACTCCATAGCATTCCCCAGGTCATCCCCAGTCATCTTTTCAAAGAAATTTTCAATGTACAGACACGACCCTTCTAGAGATTTATTATAGTAAAGATAGATATGCTGATACACACATATGTAAATATTTATTTAAATTTATTTAAGAAAAAAAATTTCATAGGTTCCTCCCTAAAAATTAGTATATCTTTTTTGTTTGTGGTCCGATTTTGATAAAACAAAGTGCAGATCCCTTTCTAAGCTTCAAGCAGTATATTTGTGAAAGTCTCATCAAAATCCATTGCTTAGTTTCCGAGATCCTTAAGTTCAAACAGACAAACAGACAGACGATGATTCTAAAAATGGGTCAGATGAGCTCTATAGTATTCCCCAAGTCACCCCCAGTAATTTTTTCAAAGAATTTTCAATGCACAGACACGACTTTTCTAGAGTTTTATTAAAGATATGCTGATACCCACATAAATATGTATTTATTTAAATTTATTTAAGAAAAAAAATTTCATAGGTTCCTCCCTAAAAATTAGTATATCTTTTTTGTTTGTGGTCCGATTTTGATAAAACAAAGTGCAGATCCCTTTCTAAGCTTCAAGCAGTATATTTGTGAAAGTCTCATCAAAATCCATTGCTTAGTTTCCGAGATCCTCAAGTTCGAACAGACAAACAGACAAACAGACAGACAATAATTTTAAAAATGGGTCAGATGAACTCCATAGCATTCCCCAGGTCATCCCCAGTCATCTTTTCAAAGAAATTTTCAATGTACAGACACGACCCTTCTAGAGATTTATTATAGTAAAGATAGATATGCTGATACACACATATGTAAATATTTATTTAAATTTATTTAAGAAAAAAAATTTCATAGGTTCCTCCCTAAAAATTAGTATATCTTTTTTGTTTGTGGTCCGATTTTGATAAAACAAAGTGCAGATCCCTTTCTAAGCTTCAAGCAGTATATTTGTGAAAGTCTCATCAAAATCCATTGCTTAGTTTCCGAGATCCTTAAGTTCAAACAGACAAACAGACAAACAGACAAACAGACAAACAGACAGACAATAATTTTAAAAATGGGTCAGATGAACTCCATAGCATTCCCCAGGTCATCTCCAGTCATCTTGTCAAAGAATTTTTCAATGTACAGACACGACCCTTCTAGAGATTTATTATAGTATAGATATGCTGATACCCACATAAATATTTATTTAAATTTATTTAAGAAAAAAAATTTCATAGGTTCCTCCCTAAAAAATAGTATATCTTTTTTGTTTGTGGTCCGATTTTGATAAAACAAAGTGCAGATCCCTTTCCAAGCTTCAAGCAGTATATTTGTGAAAGTCTCATTAAAATGCATTGCTTAGTTTCCGAGATGCTTAAGTTCAAACAGACAAACAGACAGACGATAATTCTAAAAATGGGTCAGATGAACTCTATAGTATTCCCCAAGTCACCCCTAGTAATTTTTTCAAAGAAATTTTCAATGCACAGACACGACTTTTCTAGAGTTTTATTAAAGATATGCTGATACCCACATAAATATTTATTTAAATTTATTTAAGAAAAAAAATTTCATAGGTTCCTCCCTAAAAATTAGTATATCTTTTTTGTTTGTTGTCCGATTTTGATAAAACAAAGTGCAGATCCCTTTCTAAGCTTCAAGCAGTATATTTGTGAAAGTCTCATCAAAATCCATTGCTTAGTTTCCGAGATCCTTAAGTTCAAACAGACAAACAGACAGACAATAATTTTAAAAATGGGTCAGATGAACTCCATAGCATTCCCCAGGTCATCCCCAGTCATCTTTTCAAAGAAATTTTCAACGTACAGACATGACCCTTCTAGAGATTTATTATAGTATAGATAAATATGCTGATACCCACATAAATATTTATTTAAATTTATTTAAGAAAAAAAATTTCATAGGTTCCTCCCTAAAAGTTAGTATATCTTTTTTGTTTGTGGTCCGATTTTGATAAAGCAAAGTGCAGATCCCTTTCTAAGCTTCAAGCAGTATATTTGTGAAAGTCTCATCAAAATCCATTGCTTAGTTTCCGAGATCCTTAAGTTCAAACAGACAAACAGACAGACGATGATTCTAAAAATGGGTCAGATGAGCTCTATAGTATTCCCCAAGTCACCCCCAGTAATTTTTTCAAAGATTATAGTATAGATACATAGATATGCTGATACACACATAAATATTTATTTAAATTTATTTAAGAAAAAAAATTTCATAGGTTCCTCCCTAAAAATTAGTATATCTTTTTTGTTTGTGGTCCGATTTTGATAAAACGAAGTGCAGATCCCTTTCTAAGCTTCAAGCAGTATATTTGTGAAAGTCTCATCAAAATCCATTGCTTAGTTTCCGAGATCCTCAAGTTCGAACAGACAAACAGACAAACAGACAGACAATAATTTTAAAAATGGGTCAGATGAACTCCATAGCATTCCCCAGGTCATCCCCAGTCATCTTTTCAAAGAAATTTTCAATGTACAGACACGACCCTTCTAGAGATTTATTATAGTAAAGATAGATATGCTGATACACACATATGTAAATATTTATTTAAATTTATTTAAGAAAAAAAATTTCATAGGTTCCTCCCTAAAAATTAGTATATCTTTTTTGTTTGTGGTCCGATTTTGATAAAACAAAGTGCAGATCCCTTTCTAAGCTTCAAGCAGTATATTTGTGAAAGTCTCATCAAAATCCATTGCTTAGTTTCCGAGATCCTTAAGTTCAAACAGACAAACAGACAGACAATAATTTTAAAAATGGGTCAGATGAACTCCATAGCATTCCCCAGGTCATCTCCAGTCATCTTGTCAAAGAATTTTTCAATGTACAGACACGACCCTTCTAGAGATTTATTATAGTATAGATATGCTGATACCCACATAAATATTTATTTAAATTTATTTAAGAAAAAAAATTTCATAGGTTCCTCCCTAAAAAATAGTATATCTTTTTTGTTTGTGGTCCGATTTTGATAAAACAAAGTGCAGATCCCTTTCCAAGCTTCAAGCAGTATATTTGTGAAAGTCTCATTAAAATGCATTGCTTAGTTTCCGAGATGCTTAAGTTCAAACAGACAAACAGACAGACGATAATTCTAAAAATGGGTCAGATGAACTCTATAGTATTCCCCAAGTCACCCCTAGTAATTTTTTCAAAGAAATTTTCAATGCACAGACACGACTTTTCTAGAGTTTTATTAAAGATATGCTGATACCCACATAAATATTTATTTAAATTTATTTAAGAAAAAAAATTTCATAGGTTCCTCCCTAAAAATTAGTATATCTTTTTTGTTTGTGGTCCGATTTTGATAAAACAAAGTGCAGATCCCTTTCTAAGCTTCAAGCAGTATATTTGTGAAAGTCTCATCAAAATCCATTGCTTAGTTTCCGAGATCCTTAAGTTCAAACAGACAAACAGACAGACAATAATTTTAAAAATGGGTCAGATGAACTCCATAGCATTCCCCAGGTCATCCCCAGTCATCTTTTCAAAGAAATTTTCAACGTACAGACATGACCCTTCTAGAGATTTATTATAGTATAGATAAATATGCTGATACCCACATAAATATTTATTTAAATTTATTTAAGAAAAAAAATTTCATAGGTTCCTCCCTAAAAGTTAGTATATCTTTTTTGTTTGTGGTCCGATTTTGATAAAGCAAAGTGCAGATCCCTTTCTAAGCTTCAAGCAGTATATTTGTGAAAGTCTCATCAAAATCCATTGCTTAGTTTCCGAGATCCTTAAGTTCAAACAGACAAACAGACAGACGATGATTCTAAAAATGGGTCAGATGAGCTCTATAGTATTCCCCAAGTCACCCCCAGTAATTTTTTCAAAGATTATAGTATAGATACATAGATATGCTGATACACACATAAATATTTATTTAAATTTATTTAAGAAAAAAAATTTCATAGGTTCCTCCCTAAAAATTAGTATATCTTTTTTGTTTGTGGTCCGATTTTGATAAAACGAAGTGCAGATCCCTTTCTAAGCTTCAAGCAGTATATTTGTGAAAGTCTCATCAAAATCCATTGCTTAGTTTCCGAGATCCTCAAGTTCGAACAGACAAACAGACAAACAGACAGACAATAATTTTAAAAATGGGTCAGATGAACTCCATAGCATTCCCCAGGTCATCCCCAGTCATCTTTTCAAAGAAATTTTCAATGTACAGACACGACCCTTCTAGAGATTTATTATAGTAAAGATAGATATGCTGATACACACATATGTAAATATTTATTTAAATTTATTTAAGAAAAAAAATTTCATAGGTTCCTCCCTAAAAATTAGTATATCTTTTTTGTTTGTGGTCCGATTTTGATAAAACAAAGTGCAGATCCCTTTCTAAGCTTCAAGCAGTATATTTGTGAAAGTCTCATCAAAATCCATTGCTTAGTTTCCGAGATCCTTAAGTTCAAACAGACAAACAGACAGACAATAATTTTAAAAATGGGTCAGATGAACTCCATAGCATTCCCCAGGTCATCTCCAGTCATCTTGTCAAAGAATTTTTCAATGTACAGACACGACCCTTCTAGAGATTTATTATAGTATAGATATGCTGATACCCACATAAATATTTATTTAAATTTATTTAAGAAAAAAAATTTCATAGGTTCCTCCCTAAAAAATAGTATATCTTTTTTGTTTGTGGTCCGATTTTGATAAAACAAAGTGCAGATCCCTTTCCAAGCTTCAAGCAGTATATTTGTGAAAGTCTCATTAAAATGCATTGCTTAGTTTCCGAGATGCTTAAGTTCAAACAGACAAACAGACAGACGATAATTCTAAAAATGGGTCAGATGAACTCTATAGTATTCCCCAAGTCACCCCTAGTAATTTTTTCAAAGAAATTTTCAATGCACAGACACGACTTTTCTAGAGTTTTATTAAAGATATGCTGATACCCACATAAATATTTATTTAAATTTATTTAAGAAAAAAAATTTCATAGGTTCCTCCCTAAAAATTAGTATATCTTTTTTGTTTGTGGTCCGATTTTGATAAAACAAAGTGCAGATCCCTTTCTAAGCTTCAAGCAGTATATTTGTGAAAGTCTCATCAAAATCCATTGCTTAGTTTCCGAGATCCTTAAGTTCAAACAGACAAACAGACAGACAATAATTTTAAAAATGGGTCAGATGAACTCCATAGCATTCCCCAGGTCATCCCCAGTCATCTTTTCAAAGAAATTTTCAATGTACAGACATGACCCTTCTAGAGATTTATTATAGTATAGATAAATATGCTGATACCCACATAAATATTTATTTAAATTTATTTAAGAAAAAAAATTTCATAGGTTCCTCCCTAAAAGTTAGTATATCTTTTTTGTTTGTGGTCCGATTTTGATAAAGCAAAGTGCAGATCCCTTTCTAAGCTTCAAGCAGTATATTTGTGAAAGTCTCATCAAAATCCATTGCTTAGTTTCCGAGATCCTTAAGTTCAAACAGACAAACAGACAGACGATGATTCTAAAAATGGGTCAGATGAGCTCTATAGTATTCCCCAAGTCACCCCCAGTAATTTTTTCAAAGAATTTTCAATGCACAGACACGACTTTTCTAGAGTTTTATTAAAGATATGCTGATACCCACATAAATATGTATTTATTTAAATTTATTTAAGAAAAAAAATTTCATAGGTTCCTCCCTAAAAATTAGTATATCTTTTTTGTTTGTGGTCCGATTTTGATAAAGCAAAGTGCAGATCCCTTTCTAAGCTTCAAGCAGTATATTTGTGAAAGTCTCATCAAAATCCATTGCTTAGTTTCCGAGATCCTTAAGTTCAAACAGACAAACAGACAGACAATAATTTTAAAAATGGGTCAGATGAGCTCTATAGTATTCCCCAAGTCACCCCCAGTAATTTTTTCAAAGATTATAGTATAGATACATAGATATGCTGATACACACATAAATATTTATTTAAATTTATTTAAGAAAAAAAATTTCATAGGTTCCTCCCTAAAAATTAGTATATCTTTTTTGTTTGTGGTCCGATTTTGATAAAACGAAGTGCAGATCCCTTTCTAAGCTTCAAGCAGTATATTTGTGAAAGTCTCATCAAAATCCATTGCTTAGTTTCCGAGATCCTCAAGTTCGAACAGACAAACAGACAAACAGACAGACAATAATTTTAAAAATGGGTCAGATGAACTCCATAGCATTCCCCAGGTCATCCCCAGTCATCTTTTCAAAGAAATTTTCAATGTACAGACACGACCCTTCTAGAGATTTATTATAGTAAAGATAGATATGCTGATACACACATATGTAAATATTTATTTAAATTTATTTAAGAAAAAAAATTTCATAGGTTCCTCCCTAAAAATTAGTATATCTTTTTTGTTTGTGGTCCGATTTTGATAAAACAAAGTGCAGATCCCTTTCCAAGCTTCAAGCAGTATATTTGTGAAAGTCTCATTAAAATGCATTGCTTAGTTTCCGAGATGCTTAAGTTCAAACAGACAAACAGACAGACGATAATTCTAAAAATGGGTCAGATGAAATCTATAGTATTCCCCAAGTCACCCCTAGTAATTTTTTCAAAGAAATTTTCAATGCACAGACACGACTTTTCTAGAGTTTTATTAAAGATATGCTGATACCCACATAAATATTTATTTAAATTTATTTAAGAAAAAAAATTTCATAGGTTCCTCCCTAAAAATTAGTATATCTTTTTTGTTTGTGGTCCGATTTTGATAAAACAAAGTGCAGATCCCTTTCTAAGCTTCAAGCAGACAAACAGACAGACAATAATTTTAAAAATGGGTCAGATGAACTCCATAGCATTCCCCAGGTCATCCCCAGTCATCTTTTCAAAGAAATTTTCAATGTACAGACATGACCCTTCTAGAGATTTATTATAGTATAGATAAATATGCTGATACCCACATAAATATTTATTTAAATTTATTTAAGAAAAAAAATTTCATAGGTTCCTCCCTAAAAGTTAGTATATCTTTTTTGTTTGTGGTCCGATTTTGATAAAGCAAAGTGCAGATCCCTTTCTAAGCTTCAAGCAGTATATTTGTGAAAGTCTCATCAAAATCCATTGCTTAGTTTCCGAGATCCTTAAGTTCAAACAGACAAACAGACAGACGATGATTCTAAAAATGGGTCAGATGAGCTCTATAGTATTCCCCAAGTCACCCCCAGTAATTTTTTCAAAGAATTTTCAATGCACAGACACGACTTTTCTAGAGTTTTATTAAAGATATGCTGATACCCACATAAATATGTATTTATTTAAATTTATTTAAGAAAAAAAATTTCATAGGTTCCTCCCTAAAAATTAGTATATCTTTTTTGTTTGTGGTCCGATTTTGATAAAGCAAAGTGCAGATCCCTTTCTAAGCTTCAAGCAGTATATTTGTGAAAGTCTCATCAAAATCCATTGCTTAGTTTCCGAGATCCTTAAGTTCAAACAGACAAACAGACAGACAATAATTTTAAAAATGGGTCAGATGAACTCCATAGCATTCCCCAGGTCATCCCCAGTCATCTTTTCAAAGAAATTTTCAATGTACAGACATGACCCTTCTAGAGATTTATTATAGTATAGATAAATATGCTGATACCCACATAAATATTTATTTAAATTTATTTAAGAAAAAAAATTTCATAGGTTCCTCCCTAAAAATTAGTATATCTTTTTTGTTTGTGGTCCGATTTTGATAAAGCAAAGTGCAGATCCCTTTCTAAGCATCAAGCAGTATATTTGTGAAAGTCTCATCAAAATCCATTGCTTAGTTTCCGAGATCCTTAAGTTCAAACAGACAAACAGACAGACGATGATTCTAAAAATGGGTCAGATGAGCTCTATAGTATTCCCCAAGTCACCCCCAGTAATTTTTTCAAAGAATTTTCAATGCACAGACACGACTTTTCTAGAGTTTTATTAAAGATATGCTGATACCCACATAAATATGTATTTATTTAAATTTATTTAAGAAAAAAAATTTCATAGGTTCCTACCTAAAAATTAGTATATCTTTTTTGTTTGTGGTCCGATTTTGATAAAACAAAGTGCAGATCCCTTTCTAAGCTTCAAGCAGTATATTTGTGAAAGTCTCATCAAAATCCATTGCTTAGTTTCCGAGATCCTTATGTTCAAACAGACAAACAGACAAACAGACAGACAATAATTTTAAAAATGGGTCAGATGAACTCCATAGCATTCCCCAGGTCATCCCCAGTCATCTTTTCAAAGAAATTTTCAATGTACAGACACGACCCTTCTAGAGATTTATTATAGTATAGATAGATATGCTGATACCCACATAAATATTTATTTAAATTTATTTAAGAAAAAAAATTTCATAGGTTCCTCCCTAAAAATTAGTATATCTTTTTTGTTTGTGGTCCGATTTTGATAAAGCAAAGTGCAGATCCCTTTCTAAGCTTCAAGCAGTATATTTGTGAAAGTCTCATCAAAATCCATTGCTTAGTTTCCGAGATCCTTAAGTTCAAACAGACAAACAGACAGACAATAATTTTAAAAATGGGTCAGATGAGCTCTATAGTATTCCCCAAGTCACCCCCAGTAATTTTTTCAAAGAATTTTCAATGCACAGACACGACTTTTCTAGAGTTTTATTAAAGATATGCTGATACCCACATAAATATGTATTTATTTAAATTTATTTAAGAAAAAAAATTTCATAGGTTCCTCCCTAAAAATTAGTATATCTTTTTTGTTTGTGGTCCGATTTTGATAAAACAAAGTGCAGATCCCTTTCTAAGCTTCAAGCAGTATATTTGTGAAAGTCTCATCAAAATCCATTGCTTAGTTTCCGAGATCCTTATGTTCAAACAGACAAACAGACAAACAGACAGACAATAATTTTAAAAATGGGTCAGATGAACTCCATAGCATTCCCCAGGTCATCCCCAGTCATCTTTTCAAAGAAATTTTCAATGTACAGACACGACCCTTCTAGAGATTTATTATAGTATAGATAGATATGCTGATACCCACATAAATATTTATTTAAATTTATTTAAGAAAAAAAATTTCATAGGTTCCTCCCTAAAAATTAGTATATCTTTTTTGTTTGTGGTCCAATTTTGATAAAACAAAGTGCAGATCCCTTTCTAAGCTTCAAGCAGTATATTTGTGAAAGTCTCATCAAAATCCATTGCTTAGTTTCCGAGATCCTTAAGTTCAAACAGACAAACAGACAAACAGACAGACAATAATTTTAAAAATGGGTCAGATGAACTCCATAGCATTCCCCAGGTCATCCCCAGTCATCTTTTCAAAGAAATTTTCAATGTACAGACACGACCCTTCTAGAGATTTATTATAGTATAGATACATAGATATGCTGATACACACATAAATATTTATTTAAATTTATTTAAGAAAAAAAATTTCATAGGTTCCTCCCTAAAAATTAGTATATCTTTTTTGTTTGTGGTCCGATTTTGATAAAACAAAGTGCAGATCCCTTTCTAAGCTTCAAGCAGTATATTTGTGAAAGTCTCATCAAAATCCATTGCTTAGTTTCCGAGATCCTTAAGTTCGAACAGACAAACAGACAAACAGACAGACAATAATTTTAAAAATGGGTCAGATGAACTCCATAGCATTCCCCAGGTCATCCCCAGTCATCTTTTCAAAGAAATTTTCAATGTACAGACACGACCCTTCTAGAGATTTATTATAGTAAAGATAGATATGCTGATACACACATATGTAAATATTTATTTAAATTTATTTAAGAAAAAAAATTTCATAGGTTCCTCCCTAAAAATTAGTATATCTTTTTTGTTTGTGGTCCGATTTTGATAAAACAAAGTGCAGATCCCTTTCTAAGCTTCAAGCAGTATATTTGTGAAAGTCTCATCAAAATCCATTGCTTAGTTTCCGAGATCCTTAAGTTCAAACAGACAAACAGACAAACAGACAGACAATAATTTTAAAAATGGGTCAGATGAACTCCATAGCATTCCCCAGGTCATCTCCAGTCATCTTGTCAAAGAATTTTTCAATGTACAGACACGACCCTTCTAGAGATTTATTATAGTATAGATAGATATGCTGATACCCACATAAATATTTATTTAAATTTATTTAAGAAAAAAAATTTCATAGGTTCCTCCCTAAAAATTAGTATATCTTTTTTGTTTGTGGTCCAATTTTGATAAAACAAAGTGCAGATCCCTTTCTAAGCTTCAAGCAGTATATTTGTGAAAGTCTCATCAAAATCCATTGCTTAGTTTCCGAGATCCTTAAGTTCAAACAGACAAACAGACAGACAATAATTTAAAAAATGGGTCAGATGAACTCCATAGCATTCCCCAGGTCATCCCCAGTCATCTTTTCAAAGAAATTTTCAATGTACAGACACGACCCTTCTAGAGATTTATTATAGTATAGATACATAGATATGCTGATACACACATAAATATTTATTTAAATTTATTTAAGAAAAAAAATTTCATAGGTTCCTCCCTAAAAATTAGTATATCTTTTTTGTTTGTGGTCCGATTTTGATAAAACAAAGTGCAGATCCCTTTCTAAGCTTCAAGCAGTATATTTGTGAAAGTCTCATCAAAATCCATTGCTTAGTTTCCGAGATCCTCAAGTTCGAACAGACAAACAGACAAACAGACAGACAATAATTTTAAAAATGGGTCAGATGAACTCCATAGCATTCCCCAGGTCATCCCCAGTCATCTTTTCAAAGAAATTTTCAATGTACAGACACGACCCTTCTAGAGATTTATTATAGTAAAGATAGATATGCTGATACACACATATGTAAATATTTATTTAAATTTATTTAAGAAAAAAAATTTCATAGGTTCCTCCCTAAAAATTAGTATATCTTTTTTGTTTGTGGTCCGATTTTGATAAAACAAAGTGCAGATCCCTTTCTAAGCTTCAAGCAGTATATTTGTGAAAGTCTCATCAAAATCCATTGCTTAGTTTCCGAGATCCTTAAGTTCAAACAGACAAACAGACAAACAGACAAACAGACAGACAATAATTTTAAAAATGGGTCAGATGAACTCCATAGCATTCCCCAGGTCATCTCCAGTCATCTTGTCAAAGAATTTTTCAATGTACAGACACGACCCTTCTAGAGATTTATTATAGTATAGATATGCTGATACCCACATAAATATTTATTTAAATTTATTTAAGAAAAAAAATTTCATAGGTTCCTCCCTAAAAAATAGTATATCTTTTTTGTTTGTGGTCCGATTTTGATAAAACAAAGTGCAGATCCCTTTCCAAGCTTCAAGCAGTATATTTGTGAAAGTCTCATTAAAATGCATTGCTTAGTTTCCGAGATGCTTAAGTTCAAACAGACAAACAGACAGACGATAATTCTAAAAATGGGTCAGATGAACTCTATAGTATTCCCCAAGTCACCCCTAGTAATTTTTTCAAAGAAATTTTCAATGCACAGACACGACTTTTCTAGAGTTTTATTAAAGATATGCTGATACCCACATAAATATTTATTTAAATTTATTTAAGAAAAAAAATTTCATAGGTTCCTCCCTAAAAATTAGTATATCTTTTTTGTTTGTGGTCCGATTTTGATAAAACAAAGTGCAGATCCCTTTCTAAGCTTCAAGCAGTATATTTGTGAAAGTCTCATCAAAATCCATTGCTTAGTTTCCGAGATCCTTAAGTTCAAACAGACAAACAGACAAACAGACAGACAATAATTTTAAAAATGGGTCAGATGAACTCCATAGCATTCCCCAGGTCATCTCCAGTCATCTTGTCAAAGAATTTTTCAATGTACAGACACGACCCTTCTAGAGATTTATTATAGTATAGATAGATATGCTGATACCCACATAAATATTTATTTAAATTTATTTAAGAAAAAAAATTTCATAGGTTCCTCCCTAAAAATTAGTATATCTTTTTTGTTTGTGGTCCAATTTTGATAAAACAAAGTGCAGATCCCTTTCTAAGCTTCAAGCAGTATATTTGTGAAAGTCTCATCAAAATCCATTGCTTAGTTTCCGAGATCCTTAAGTTCAAACAGACAAACAGACAGACAATAATTTAAAAAATGGGTCAGATGAACTCCATAGCATTCCCCAGGTCATCCCCAGTCATCTTTTCAAAGAAATTTTCAATGTACAGACACGACCCTTCTAGAGATTTATTATAGTATAGATACATAGATATGCTGATACACACATAAATATTTATTTAAATTTATTTAAGAAAAAAAATTTCATAGGTTCCTCCCTAAAAATTAGTATATCTTTTTTGTTTGTGGTCCGATTTTGATAAAACAAAGTGCAGATCCCTTTCTAAGCTTCAAGCAGTATATTTGTGAAAGTCTCATCAAAATCCATTGCTTAGTTTCCGAGATCCTCAAGTTCGAACAGACAAACAGACAAACAGACAGACAATAATTTTAAAAATGGGTCAGATGAACTCCATAGCATTCCCCAGGTCATCCCCAGTCATCTTTTCAAAGAAATTTTCAATGTACAGACACGACCCTTCTAGAGATTTATTATAGTAAAGATAGATATGCTGATACACACATATGTAAATATTTATTTAAATTTATTTAAGAAAAAAAATTTCATAGGTTCCTCCCTAAAAATTAGTATATCTTTTTTGTTTGTGGTCCGATTTTGATAAAACAAAGTGCAGATCCCTTTCTAAGCTTCAAGCAGTATATTTGTGAAAGTCTCATCAAAATCCATTGCTTAGTTTCCGAGATCCTTAAGTTCAAACAGACAAACAGACAAACAGACAAACAGACAGACAATAATTTTAAAAATGGGTCAGATGAACTCCATAGCATTCCCCAGGTCATCTCCAGTCATCTTGTCAAAGAATTTTTCAATGTACAGACACGACCCTTCTAGAGATTTATTATAGTATAGATATGCTGATACCCACATAAATATTTATTTAAATTTATTTAAGAAAAAAAATTTCATAGGTTCCTCCCTAAAAAATAGTATATCTTTTTTGTTTGTGGTCCGATTTTGATAAAACAAAGTGCAGATCCCTTTCCAAGCTTCAAGCAGTATATTTGTGAAAGTCTCATTAAAATGCATTGCTTAGTTTCCGAGATGCTTAAGTTCAAACAGACAAACAGACAGACGATAATTCTAAAAATGGGTCAGATGAACTCTATAGTATTCCCCAAGTCACCCCTAGTAATTTTTTCAAAGAAATTTTCAATGCACAGACACGACTTTTCTAGAGTTTTATTAAAGATATGCTGATACCCACATAAATATTTATTTAAATTTATTTAAGAAAAAAAATTTCATAGGTTCCTCCCTAAAAATTAGTATATCTTTTTTGTTTGTGGTCCGATTTTGATAAAACAAAGTGCAGATCCCTTTCTAAGCTTCAAGCAGTATATTTGTGAAAGTCTCATCAAAATCCATTGCTTAGTTTCCGAGATCCTTAAGTTCAAACAGACAAACAGACAGACAATAATTTTAAAAATGGGTCAGATGAACTCCATAGCATTCCCCAGGTCATCCCCAGTCATCTTTTCAAAGAAATTTTCAATGTACAGACATGACCCTTCTAGAGATTTATTATAGTATAGATAAATATGCTGATACCCACATAAATATTTATTTAAATTTATTTAAGAAAAAAAATTTCATAGGTTCCTCCCTAAAAGTTAGTATATCTTTTTTGTTTGTGGTCCGATTTTGATAAAGCAAAGTGCAGATCCCTTTCTAAGCTTCAAGCAGTATATTTGTGAAAGTCTCATCAAAATCCATTGCTTAGTTTCCGAGATCCTTAAGTTCAAACAGACAAGCAGACAGACGATGATTCTAAAAATGGGTCAGATGAGCTCTATAGTATTCCCCAAGTCACCCCCAGTAATTTTTTCAAAGAATTTTCAATGCACAGACACGACTTTTCTAGAGTTTTATTAAAGATATGCTGATACCCACATAAATATGTATTTATTTAAATTTATTTAAGAAAAAAAATTTCATAGGTTCCTCCCTAAAAATTAGTATATCTTTTTTGTTTGTGGTCCGATTTTGATAAAACAAAGTGCAGATCCCTTTCTAAGCTTCAAGCAGTATATTTGTGAAAGTCTCATCAAAATCCATTGCTTAGTTTCCGAGATCCTTAAGTTCAAACAGACAAACAGACAGACAATAATTTTAAAAATGGGTCAGATGAACTCCATAGCATTCCCCAGGTCATCCCCAGTCATCTTTTCAAAGAAATTTTCAATGTACAGACATGACCCTTCTAGAGATTTATTATAGTATAGATAAATATGCTGATACCCACATAAATATTTATTTAAATTTATTTAAGAAAAAAAATTTCATAGGTTCCTCCCTAAAAATTAGTATATCTTTTTTGTTTGTGGTCCGATTTTGATAAAGCAAAGTGCAGATCCCTTTCTAAGCTTCAAGCAGTATATTTGTGAAAGTCTCATCAAAATCCATTGCTTAGTTTCCGAGATCCTTAAGTTCAAACAGACAAACAGACAGACGATGATTCTAAAAATGGGTCAGATGAGCTCTATAGTATTCCCCAAGTCACCCCCAGTAATTTTTTCAAAGAATTTTTAATGCACAGACACGACTTTTCTAGAGTTTTATTAAAGATATGCTGATACCCACATAAATATGTATTTATTTAAATTTATTTAAGAAAAAAAATTTCATAGGTTCCTCCCTAAAAATTAGTATATCTTTTTTGTTTGTGGTCCGATTTTGATAAAACAAAGTGCAGATCCCTTTCTAAGCTTCAAGCAGTATATTTGTGAAAGTCTCATCAAAATCCATTGCTTAGTTTCCGAGATCCTTAAGTTCAAACAGACAAACAGACAAACAGACAGACAATAATTTTAAAAATGGGTCAGATGAACTCCATAGCATTCCCCAGGTCATCCCCAGTCATCTTTTCAAAGAAATTTTCAATGTACAGACATGACCCTTCTAGAGATTTATTATAGTATAGATAAATATGCTGATACCCACATAAATATTTATTTAAATTTATTTAAGAAAAAAAATTTCATAGGTTTCTCCCTAAAAATTAGTATATCTTTTTTGTTTGTGGTCCGATTTTGATAAAGCAAAGTGCAGATCCCTTTCTAAGCTTCAAGCAGTATATTTGTGAAAGTCTTATCAAAATCCATTGCTTAGTTTCCGAGATCCTTAAGTTCAAACAGACAAACAGACAGACGATGATTCTAAAAATGGGTCAGATGAGCTCTGTAGTATTCCCCAAGTCACCCCCAGTAATTTTTTCAAAGAAATTTTCAATGCACAGACACGACTTTTCTAGAGTTTTATTAAAGATATGCTGATACCCACATAAATATGTATTTATTTAAATTTATTTAAGAAAAAAAATTTCATAGGTTCCTCCCTAAAAATTAGTATATCTTTTTTGTTTGTGGTCCGATTTTGATAAAACAAAGTGCAGATCCCTTTCTAAGCTTCAAGCAGTATATTTGTGAAAGTCTCATCAAAATCCATTGCTTAGTTTCCGAGATCCTTATGTTCAAACAGACAAACAGACAAACAGACAGACAATAATTTAAAAAATGGGTCAGATGAACTCCATAGCATTCCCCAGGTCATCCCCAGTCATCTTTTCAAAGAAATTTTCAATGTACAGACACGACCCTTCTAGAGATTTATTATAGTATAGATACATAGATATGCTGATACACACATAAATATTTATTTAAATTTATTTAAGAAAAAAAATTTCATAGGTTCCTCCCTAAAAATTAGTATATCTTTTTTGTTTGTGGTCCGATTTTGATAAAACAAAGTGCAGATCCCTTTCTAAGCTTCAAGCAGTATATTTGTGAAAGTCTCATCAAAATCCATTGCTTAGTTTCCGAGATCCTCAAGTTCGAACAGACAAACAGACAAACAGACAGACAATAATTTTAAAAATGGGTCAGATGAACTCCATAGCATTCCCCAGGTCATCCCCAGTCATCTTTTCAAAGAAATTTTCAATGTACAGACACGACCCTTCTAGAGATTTATTATAGTAAAGATAGATATGCTGATACACACATATGTAAATATTTATTTAAATTTATTTAAGAAAAAAATTTCATAGGTTCCTCCCTAAAAATTAGTATATCTTTTTTGTTTGTGGTCCGATTTTGATAAAACAAAATGCAGATCCCTTTCTAAGCTTCAAGCAGTATATTTGTGAAAGTCTCATCAAAATCCATTGCTTAGTTTCCGAGATCCTTAAGTTCAAACAGACAAACAGACAAACAGACAAACAGACAGACAATAATTTTAAAAATGGGTCAGATGAACTCCATAGCATTCCCCAGGTCATCTCCAGTCATCTTGTCAAAGAATTTTTCAATGTACAGACACGACCCTTCTAGAGATTTATTATAGTATAGATATGCTGATACCCACATAAATATTTATTTAAATTTATTTAAGAAAAAAAATTTCATAGGTTCCTCCCTAAAAAATAGTATATCTTTTTTGTTTGTGGTCCGATTTTGATAAAACAAAGTGCAGATCCCTTTCCAAGCTTCAAGCAGTATATTTGTGAAAGTCTCATTAAAATGCATTGCTTAGTTTCCGAGATGCTTAAGTTCAAACAGACAAACAGACAGACGATAATTCTAAAAATGGGTCAGATGAACTCTATAGTATTCCCCAAGTCACCCCTAGTAATTTTTTCAAAGAAATTTTCAATGCACAGACACGACTTTTCTAGAGTTTTATTAAAGATATGCTGATACCCACATAAATATTTATTTAAATTTATTTAAGAAAAAAAATTCATAGGTTCCTCCCTAAAAATTAGTATATCTTTTTTGTTTGTGGTCCGATTTTGATAAAACAAAGTGCAGATCCCTTTCTAAGCTTCAAGCAGTATATTTGTGAAAGTCTCATCAAAATCCATTGCTTAGTTTCCGAGATCCTTAAGTTCAAACAGACAAACAGACAGACAATAATTTTAAAAATGGGTCAGATGAACTCTATAGCATTCCCCAGGTCATCCCCAGTCATCTTTTCAAAGAAATTTTCAATGTACAGACATGACCCTTCTAGAGATTTATTATAGTATAGATAAATATGCTGATACCCACATAAATATTTATTTAAATTTATTTAAGAAAAAAAATTTCATAGGTTCCTCCCTAAAAGTTAGTATATCTTTTTTGTTTGTGGTCCGATTTTGATAAAGCAAAGTGCAGATCCCTTTCTAAGCTTCAAGCAGTATATTTGTGAAAGTCTCATCAAAATCCATTGCTTAGTTTCCGAGATCCTTAAGTTCAAACAGACAAACAGACAGACGATGATTCTAAAAATGGGTCAGATGAGCTCTATAGTATTCCCCAAGTCACCCCCAGTAATTTTTTCAAAGAATTTTCAATGCACAGACACGACTTTTCTAGAGTTTTATTAAAGATATGCTGATACCCACATAAATATGTATTTATTTAAATTTATTTAAGAAAAAAAATTTCATAGGTTCCTCCCTAAAAATTAGTATATCTTTTTTGTTTGTGGTCCGATTTTGATAAAACAAAGTGCAGATCCCTTTCTAAGCTTCAAGCAGTATATTTGTGAAAGTCTCATCAAAATCCATTGCTTAGTTTCCGAGATCCTTAAGTTCAAACAGACAAACAGACAGACAATAATTTTAAAAATGGGTCAGATGAACTCCATAGCATTCCCCAGGTCATCCCCAGTCATCTTTTCAAAGAAATTTTCAATGTACAGACATGACCCTTCTAGAGATTTATTATAGTATAGATAAATATGCTGATACCCACATAAATATTTATTTAAATTTATTTAAGAAAAAAAATTTCATAGGTTCCTCCCTAAAAATTAGTATATCTTTTTTGTTTGTGGTCCGATTTTGATAAAGCAAAGTGCAGATCCCTTTCTAAGCTTCAAGCAGTATATTTGTGAAAGTCTCATCAAAATCCATTGCTTAGTTTCCGAGATCCTTAAGTTCAAACAGACAAACAGACAGACGATGATTCTAAAAATGGGTCAGATGAGCTCTATAGTATTCCCCAAGTCACCCCCAGTAATTTTTTCAAAGAATTTTCAATGCACAGACACGACTTTTCTAGAGTTTTATTAAAGATATGCTGATACCCACATAAATATGTATTTATTTAAATTTATTTAAGAAAAAAAATTTCATAGGTTCCTCCCTAAAAATTAGTATATCTTTTTTGTTTGTGGTCCGATTTTGATAAAACAAAGTGCAGATCCCTTTCTAAGCTTCAAGCAGTATATTTGTGAAAGTCTCATCAAAATCCATTGCTTAGTTTCCGAGATCCTTATGTTCAAACAGACAAACAGACAGACAATAATTTTAAAAATGGGTCAGATGAACTCCATAGCATTCCCCAGGTCATCCCCAGTCATCTTTTCAAAGAAATTTTCAATGTACAGACACGACCCTTCTAGAGATTTATTATAGTATAGATAGATATGCTGATACCCACATAAATATTTATTTAAATTTATTTAAGAAAAAAAATTTCATAGGTTCCTCCCTAAAAATTAGTATATCTTTTTTGTTTGTGGTCCAATTTTGATAAAACAAAGTGCAGATCCCTTTCTAAGCTTCAAGCAGTATATTTGTGAAAGTCTCATCAAAATCCATTGCTTAGTTTCCGAGATCCTTAAGTTCAAACAGACAAACAGACAAACAGACAGACAATAATTTTAAAAATGGGTCAGATGAACTCCATAGCATTCCCCAGGTCATCCCCAGTCATCTTTTCAAAGAAATTTTCAATGTACAGACACGACCCTTCTAGAGATTTATTATAGTATAGATACATAGATATGCTGATACACACATAAATATTTATTTAAATTTATTTAAGAAAAAAAATTTCATAGGTTCCTCCCTAAAAATTAGTATATCTTTTTTGTTTGTGGTCCGATTTTGATAAAACAAAGTGCAGATCCCTTTCTAAGCTTCAAGCAGTATATTTGTGAAAGTCTCATCAAAATCCATTGCTTAGTTTCCGAGATCCTTAAGTTCGAACAGACAAACAGACAAACAGACAGACAATAATTTTAAAAATGGGTCAGATGAACTCCATAGCATTCCCCAGGTCATCCCCAGTCATCTTTTCAAAGAAATTTTCAATGTACAGACACGACCCTTCTAGAGATTTATTATAGTAAAGATAGATATGCTGATACACACATATGTAAATATTTATTTAAATTTATTTAAGAAAAAAAATTTCATAGGTTCCTCCCTAAAAATTAGTATATCTTTTTTGTTTGTGGTCCGATTTTGATAAAACAAAGTGCAGATCCCTTTCTAAGCTTCAAGCAGTATATTTGTGAAAGTCTCATCAAAATCCATTGCTTAGTTTCCGAGATCCTTAAGTTCAAACAGACAAACAGACAAACAGACAGACAATAATTTTAAAAATGGGTCAGATGAACTCCATAGCATTCCCCAGGTCATCTCCAGTCATCTTGTCAAAGAATTTTTCAATGTACAGACACGACCCTTCTAGAGATTTATTATAGTATAGATATGCTGATACCCACATAAATATTTATTTAAATTTATTTCAGAAAAAAAATTTCATAGGTTCCTCCCTAAAAAATAGTATATCTTTTTTGTTTGTGGTCCGATTTTGATAAAACAAAGTGCAGATCCCTTTCCAAGCTTCAAACAGTATATTTGTGAAAGTCTCATTAAAATGCATTGCTTAGTTTCCGAGATGCTTAAGTTCAAACAGACAAACAGACAGACGATAATTCTAAAAATGGGTCAGATGAACTCTATAGTATTCCCCAAGTCACCCCTAGTAATTTTTTCAAAGAAATTTTCAATGCACAGACACGACTTTTCTAGAGTTTTATTAAAGATATGCTGATACCCACATAAATATTTATTTAAATTTATTTAAGAAAAAAAATTTCATAGGTTCCTCCCTAAAAATTAGTATATCTTTTTTGTTTGTGGTCCGATTTTGATAAAACAAAGTGCAGATCCCTTTCTAAGCTTCAAGCAGTATATTTGTGAAAGTCTCATCAAAATCCATTGCTTAGTTTCCGAGATCCTTAAGTTCAAACAGACAAACAGACAGACAATAATTTTAAAAATGGGTCAGATGAACTCCATAGCATTCCCCAGGTCATCCCCAGTCATCTTTTCAAAGAAATTTTCAATGTACAGACATGACCCTTCTAGAGATTTATTATAGTATAGATAAATATGCTGATACCCACATAAATATTTATTTAAATTTATTTAAGAAAAAAAATTTCATAGGTTCCTCCCTAAAAATTAGTATATCTTTTTTGTTTGTGGTCCGATTTTGATAAAGCAAAGTGCAGATCCCTTTCTAAGCTTCAAGCAGTATATTTGTGAAAGTCTCATCAAAATCCATTGCTTAGTTTCCGAGATCCTTAAGTTCAAACAGACAAACAGACAAACAGACAGACAATAATTTTAAAAATGGGTCAGATGAACTCCATAGCATTCCCCAGGTCATCCCCAGTCATCTTTTCAAAGAAATTTTCAATGTACAGACACGACCCTTCTAGAGATTTATTATAGTATAGATACATAGATATGCTGATACACACATAAATATTTATTTAAATTTATTTAAGAAAAAAAATTTCATAGGTTCCTCCCTAAAAATTAGTATATCTTTTTTGTTTGTGGTCCGATTTTGATAAAACAAAGTGCAGATCCCTTTCTAAGCTTCAAGCAGTATATTTGTGAAAGTCTCATCAAAATCCATTGCTTAGTTTCCGAGATCCTTAAGTTCGAACAGACAAACAGACAAACAGACAGACAATAATTTTAAAAATGGGTCAGATGAACTCCATAGCATTCCCCAGGTCATCCCCAGTCATCTTTTCAAAGAAATTTTCAATGTACAGACACGACCCTTCTAGAGATTTATTATAGTAAAGATAGATATGCTGATACACACATATGTAAATATTTATTTAAATTTATTTAATAAAAAAAATTTCATAGGTTCCTCCCTAAAAATTAGTATATCTTTTTTGTTTGTGGTCCGATTTTGATAAAACAAAGTGCAGATCCCTTTCTAAGCTTCAAGCAGTATATTTGTGAAAGTCTCATCAAAATCCATTGCTTAGTTTCCGAGATCCTTAAGTTCAAACAGACAAACAGACAAACAGACAGACAATAATTTTAAAAATGGGTCAGATGAACTCCATAGCATTCCCCAGGTCATCTCCAGTCATCTTGTCAAAGAATTTTTCAATGTACAGACACGACCCTTCTAGAGATTTATTATAGTATAGATATGCTGATACCCACATAAATATTTATTTAAATTTATTTAAGAAAAAAAATTTCATAGGTTCCTCCCTAAAAAATAGTATATCTTTTTTGTTTGTGGTCCGATTTTGATAAAGCAAAGTGCAGATCCCTTTCTAAGCTTCAAGCAGTATATTTGTGAAAGTCTCATCAAAATCCATTGCTTAGTTTCCGAGATCCTTAAGTTCAAACAGACAAACAGACAAACAGACAGACAATAATTTTAAAAATGGGTCAGATGAACTCCATAGCATTCCCCAGGTCATCCCCAGTCATCTTTTCAAAGAAATTTTCAATGTACAGACACGACCCTTCTAGAGATTTATTATAGTATAGATACATAGATATGCTGATACACACATAAATATTTATTTAAATTTATTTAAGAAAAAAAATTTCATAGGTTCCTCCCTAAAAATTAGTATATCTTTTTTGTTTGTGGTCCGATTTTGATAAAACAAAGTGCAGATCCCTTTCTAAGCTTCAAGCAGTATATTTGTGAAAGTCTCATCAAAATCCATTGCTTAGTTTCCGAGATCCTTAAGTTCGAACAGACAAACAGACAAACAGACAGACAATAATTTTAAAAATGGGTCAGATGAACTCCATAGCATTCCCCAGGTCATCCCCAGTCATCTTTTCAAAGAAATTTTCAATGTACAGACACGACCCTTCTAGAGATTTATTATAGTAAAGATAGATATGCTGATACACACATATGTAAATATTTATTTAAATTTATTTAAGAAAAAAAATTTCATAGGTTCCTCCCTAAAAATTAGTATATCTTTTTTGTTTGTGGTCCGATTTTGATAAAACAAAGTGCAGATCCCTTTCTAAGCTTCAAGCAGTATATTTGTGAAAGTCTCATCAAAATCCATTGCTTAGTTTCCGAGATCCTTAAGTTCAAACAGACAAACAGACAAACAGACAGACAATAATTTTAAAAATGGGTCAGATGAACTCCATAGCATTCCCCAGGTCATCTCCAGTCATCTTGTCAAAGAATTTTTCAATGTACAGACACGACCCTTCTAGAGATTTATTATAGTATAGATATGCTGATACCCACATAAATATTTATTTAAATTTATTTAAGAAAAAAAATTTCATAGGTTCCTCCCTAAAAAATAGTATATCTTTTTTGTTTGTGGTCCGATTTTGATAAAACAAAGTGCAGATCCCTTTCCAAGCTTCAAACAGTATATTTGTGAAAGTCTCATTAAAATGCATTGCTTAGTTTCCGAGATGCTTAAGTTCAAACAGACAAACAGACAGACGATAATTCTAAAAATGGGTCAGATGAACTCTATAGTATTCCCCAAGTCACCCCTAGTAATTTTTTCAAAGAAATTTTCAATGCACAGACACGACTTTTCTAGAGTTTTATTAAAGATATGCTGATACCCACATAAATATTTATTTAAATTTATTTAAGAAAAAAAATTTCATAGGTTCCTCCCTAAAAATTAGTATATCTTTTTTGTTTGTGGTCCGATTTTGATAAAACAAAGTGCAGATCCCTTTCTAAGCTTCAAGCAGTATATTTGTGAAAGTCTCATCAAAATCCATTGCTTAGTTTCCGAGATCCTTAAGTTCAAACAGACAAACAGACAGACAATAATTTTAAAAATGGGTCAGATGAACTCCATAGCATTCCCCAGGTCATCCCCAGTCATCTTTTCAAAGAAATTTTCAATGTACAGACATGACCCTTCTAGAGATTTATTATAGTATAGATAAATATGCTGATACCCACATAAATATTTATTTAAATTTATTTAAGAAAAAAAATTTCATAGGTTCCTCCCTAAAAATTAGTATATCTTTTTTGTTTGTGGTCCGATTTTGATAAAGCAAAGTGCAGATCCCTTTCTAAGCTTCAAGCAGTATATTTGTGAAAGTCTCATCAAAATCCATTGCTTAGTTTCCGAGATCCTTAAGTTCAAACAGACAAACAGACAGACAATAATTTTAAAAATGGGTCAGATGAACTCCATAGCATTCCCCAGGTCATCCCCAGTCATCTTTTCAAAGAAATTTTCAATGTACAGACACGACCCTTCTAGAGATTTATTATAGTATAGATACATAGATATGCTGATACACACATAAATATTTATTTAAATTTATTTAAGAAAAAAAATTTCATAGGTTCCTCCCTAAAAATTAGTATATCTTTTTTGTTTGTGGTCCGATTTTGATAAAACAAAGTGCAGATCCCTTTCTAAGCTTCAAGCAGTATATTTGTGAAAGTCTCATCAAAATCCATTGCTTAGTTTCCGAGATCCTTAAGTTCGAACAGACAAACAGACAAACAGACAGACAATAATTTTAAAAATGGGTCAGATGAACTCCATAGCATTCCCCAGGTCATCCCCAGTCATCTTTTCAAAGAAATTTTCAATGTACAGACACGACCCTTCTAGAGATTTATTATAGTAAAGATAGATATGCTGATACACACATATGTAAATATTTATTTAAATTTATTTAAGAAAAAAAATTTCATAGGTTCCTCCCTAAAAATTAGTATATCTTTTTTGTTTGTGGTCCGATTTTGATAAAACAAAGTGCAGATCCCTTTCTAAGCTTCAAGCAGTATATTTGTGAAAGTCTCATCAAAATCCATTGCTTAGTTTCCGAGATCCTTAAGTTCAAACAGACAAACAGACAAACAGACAGACAATAATTTTAAAAATGGGTCAGATGAACTCCATAGCATTCCCCAGGTCATCTCCAGTCATCTTGTCAAAGAATTTTTCAATGTACAGACACGACCCTTCTAGAGATTTATTATAGTATAGATATGCTGATACCCACATAAATATTTATTTAAATTTATTTAAGAAAAAAAATTTCATAGGTTCCTCCCTAAAAAATAGTATATCTTTTTTGTTTGTGGTCCGATTTTGATAAAACAAAGTGCAGATCCCTTTCCAAGCTTCAAGCAGTATATTTGTGAAAGTCTCATTAAAATGCATTGCTTAGTTTCCGAGATGCTTAAGTTCAAACAGACAAACAGACAGACGATAATTCTAAAAATGGGTCAGATGAACTCTATAGTATTCCCCAAGTCACCCCTAGTAATTTTTTCAAAGAAATTTTCAATGCACAGACACGACTTTTCTAGAGTTTTATTAAAGATATGCTGATACCCACATAAATATTTATTTAAATTTATTTAAGAAAAAAAATTTCATAGGTTCCTCCCTAAAAATTAGTATATCTTTTTTGTTTGTGGTCCGATTTTGATAAAACAAAGTGCAGATCCCTTTCTAAGCTTCAAGCAGTATATTTGTGAAAGTCTCATCAAAATCCATTGCTTAGTTTCCGAGATCCTTAAGTTCAAACAGACAAACAGACAGACAATAATTTTAAAAATGGGTCAGATGAACTCCATAGCATTCCCCAGGTCATCCCCAGTCATCTTTTCAAAGAAATTTTCAATGTACAGACATGACCCTTCTAGAGATTTATTATAGTATAGATAAATATGCTGATACCCACATAAATATTTATTTAAATTTATTTAAGAAAAAAAATTTCATAGGTTCCTCCCTAAAAATTAGTATATCTTTTTTGTTTGTGGTCCGATTTTGATAAAGCAAAGTGCAGATCCCTTTCTAAGCTTCAAGCAGTATATTTGTGAAAGTCTCATCAAAATCCATTGCTTAGTTTCCGAGATCCTTAAGTTCAAACAGACAAACAGACAGACGATGATTCTAAAAATGGGTCAGATGAGCTCTATAGTATTCCCCAAGTCACCCCCAGTAATTTTTTCAAAGAATTTTCAATGCACAGACACGACTTTTCTAGAGTTTTATTAAAGATATGCTGATACCCACATAAATATGTATTTATTTAAATTTATTTAAGAAAAAAAATTTCATAGGTTCCTCCCTAAAAATTAGTATATCTTTTTTGTTTGTGGTCCGATTTTGATAAAACAAAGTGCAGATCCCTTTCTAAGCTTCAAGCAGTATATTTGTGAAAGTCTCATCAAAATCCATTGCTTAGTTTCCGAGATCCTCAAGTTCGAACAGACAAACAGACAAACAGACAGACAATAATTTTAAAAATGGGTCAGATGAACTCCATAGCATTCCCCAGGTCATCCCCAGTCATCTTTTCAAAGAAATTTTCAATGTACAGACACGACCCTTCTAGAGATTTATTATAGTAAAGATAGATATGCTGATACACACATATGTAAATATTTATTTAAATTTATTTAAGAAAAAAAATTTCATAGGTTCCTCCCTAAAAATTAGTATATCTTTTTTGTTTGTGGTCCGATTTTGATAAAACAAAGTGCAGATCCCTTTCTAAGCTTCAAGCAGTATATTTGTGAAAGTCTCATCAAAATCCATTGCTTAGTTTCCGAGATCCTTATGTTCAAACAGACAAACAGACAAACAGACAGACCATAATTTTAAAAATGGGTCAGATGAACTCCATAGCATTCCCCAGGTCATCCCCAGTCATCTTTTCAAAGAAATTTTCAATGTACAGACACGACCCTTCTAGAGATTTATTATAGTATAGATAGATATGCTGATACCCACATAAATATTTATTTAAATTTATTTAAGAAAAAAAATTTCATAGGTTCCTCCCTAAAAATTAGTATATCTTTTTTGTTTGTGGTCCGATTTTGATAAAACAAAGTGCAGATCCCTTTCTAAGCTTCAAGCAGTATATTTGTGAAAGTCTCATCAAAATCCATTGCTTAGTTTCCGAGATCCTTAAGTTCAAACAGACAAACAGACAAACAGACAGACAATAATTTTAAAAATGGGTCAGATGAACTCCATAGCATTCCCCAGGTCATCCCCAGTCATCTTTTCAAAGAAATTTTCAATGTACAGACACGACCCTTCTAGAGATTTATTATAGTATAGATACAGTGGCTCAAACGAATAATCGTACATGGTAGGTAGGTAGGTTACAGTGGCTGCTAGCATGAGGGCTAACACACATAGGCCCCGGAGGTCCCGTTGTGATACCACATGGATCTTTAAGCGACCCCCTACTCGAACCACTTTACGGAATCCGCGAAGCGCAGGATGTCCTTTGGCTTAATATAGGCTAGTTCGCCTAGATGCCGGAGAATACCCGACCCCAGATATTTCAACCTCTTACCCCACAGAGCGGGGCATTCACAAAGGAGGTGCCTCACCGTTTCAGGCTCCTCCTCGTCCCTGCAGCTTCTGCAGAAGTCGTTAAAGGGGATACCCAACCTTTCTGCATGTCTGCCTAAACCTATATGCCCCGTTAGAAGCCCCATAAGCAGAGAGAGCTCTTCTCTTCTGAGTTTGAGTAGGTCTTCCGACCTACTCGCACTAATTTCTGGCCATATCAATTTTGCATGACAGCAGGTACTGATCTTATCCCACCTGTCACTTGCTTTCTGTAGGAACATATGCCTCGTTAAGAGCTTACTAGTCGCGAGCGGCATGCCTAGACCCTTCCAGGACTGTGAAAGCGGAGCGGATGTGCCCCCTCTAGCAAGCTCGTCTGCCATTTCGTTTCCCGGTATGCCCCTGTGTCCCGGCACCCATACCAGGTGAATCGAGAGCTGCTCAGCCATCTCGTTAAGAGATTTGCGGCAGCCCTCCACAGTCCTGGAATTGTACGTACTAGCCCCCAACGCCTTGAGAGCTGCTTGACTATCAGAGAAGATGTAGACATCACCGTTATTGATATCCAATGTCTTCAGGTACTCTACAGCTTCCTGTATCGCGGCCACTTCCGCCTGAAAGACGCTACAGTGGTCAGGCAGCCTAAAATTAAGATTTAGGCCCAGCTGAGGAGCGCATACCCCTCCTCCCACCTTATCGTCGAGTTTTGAGCCATCTGTATACAGATGGATTGAGCCATTTTCCAGCGACGGCCCGATGTCCCAGTATTCTCTCTCCGGAATTGTAATATAGAATTTTTTCCCAAAACAGTACTTCGGTGTACAGTAGTCGGAGCTGTACACGGGCAAATCGTCAAGGATGGAGGAATGACCCTTACCGGGGGATCCCCATCCTGGTAGATTCCTGAGTCGCAATGCGGAACATGCCGCAGCTAGTTTACCGCTTAGATCAATCGGCAAAATATTCAAAATTGCATTTAGTGCGTCCGCCGCTGTTGTGCGTAACGCCCCGCTGACACATATGAGCGCGCTTCTCTGCACTCTTTGCATTAGGATAGTATTGGAGTTTCTCTCCAGCCCCGTCCACCAGACTAGGACTCCATACAAAAGAATCGGTCTAACCACAGCGGTGTAGAGCCAAAGTGTAACTTTGGGGGCCAACCCCCATTTTTGCCCTACGGACCCCCTACAAGTGTATAGGGCCACTAAAGCTTTTTTAGCACGCTCCTGGATATTCTCTTTCCATGAGAGCTTTTTATCGATAATGACACCCAGGAACTTAGCGGAATCGCCAAGTTTGAGGGTGACATTACCTAACACTGGTAGCTGCAGCGCCGGAATTTTGTATTTCCTAGTAAACAGGACCAGCTCTGTTTTGGGTTAACACCTAGACCTTTACCACCAGCCCACCTTTCCACTAACCTAAGGTTTCTCTGCATAATGTCACAAAGCGTTTGCGGGTATTTACCACTTACCACCACCGCAAGGTCATCCGCGTACGCAATGACCTTGGACCCCCCCTCCACCGCCAGGGTCTCCAGCAGTCCGTTTACTGTAGCTACCCATAGAAGAGGAGAGAGGATCCCACCTTGCGGTGTGCCTCTGTTGACGACCTTACTTACCGTCACCCCGGCTAGAACAGCTTGCACCCTCCTGCTCGTCAGCATTTGGTTCACAAGAGACACTAACCAGGGTTCAATATCCAAGGTCGTCAGAGCTTCCGTGATGGCATCCGGCGTGACATTATTAAAAGCCCCCTCAATATCCAAGAAGGCTACTAGTGTAAATTCTTTATCGGCCAAAGATTTTTCGATGTGCGTAACAATTTCATGCAACGCTGTTTCTGAGGATCTACCTTTCATATAAGCATGCTGCGAGAGCATGATTTTATTCTCCAATTTCTCCCTGAGATGCGGTTCCATGATCCGCTCCAGAACCTTGAGTTGGAGTGACGCCAGACTGATAGGTCTGAAATCTTTCGGGCCAGCGTGAGATATTCTACCCGCCTTAGGTATAAAGATTACGCTGGAACTCTTCCAGATGTTAGGAATGTAACAAAAGGTCAGCACTCCCATATAGATAGCCCGCAGCCACGGTATACACTGTACCATGGACTGCTGGAGCTGAATTGGTGCTATACCGTCAAGCCCCGATGCTTTGAAAGGCTTGAATGACCCAATGGCCCATTCTATTCTTTCATTAGTTAGGTACTGCCCTTGGTCAAATACTCCCTGACCTGTATCAGTTAGGTGCCTGCGCTCGTTTTCCGCGTCTGGAAAGTGAGTATCAAGGAGGAGTTGCAACGTTTCCTCCCCCGTATTCGTCCAAGTCCCATCCGGCCTTTTCAAACACCCCGGTCCACCACGAGGTGATTTTGATAGGATTTTCCGTAACCTAGAACCCTCCGACACAGACTCTATACCACTACAGAAATCTCTCCAGGAGGTTCTCTTAGATTTCCTGAGTACTCCTTTGTACTTTCTCAGGTGCTCCTTATACGCATCCCATTTTGAAGCCTCCCTCGAGGCCTTAGCACTATTAAAAGCTTGTCTACAAAGCTTCCTATACCTATCTAGATCGGGGTTCCACCAGGGTGGTTTTTGCTTACCCCTAGCCCTTTTAATGGGGCAGGCTTTATCCAAAGCCAGCTGACAAGCGTTAGTAAACTTTTCTACCATATCATCTAATTCTACAATGTCCCTGGGTTCATGGGGATAATAGTCGGAAAGGTACTTGTCCAGTTCCTCTCTATACGTTTGCCAATTGGCATCCTTAAAATTTCTATACGGGGGGGATGTGGACGGTACACCTTCCAGATCGAAGCGAATATAGCGATGGTCGGAGAAGGAGTGCTCATCGTAAACCATCCAATTTCCGACCATAATCGTACATACTCCATGCACAAGTTTTCGATTAAGTTTTGCAGCAGAATACAAACCTAATATCGAAAACATCACATATTACATTTATTTAGAGTGTTTTCTACTTGACCATAAAAGTAAACCACATTTATTTACAAAATCTCTAATAAAAATAAGTCAAAACAAAGAAAATGGCAGTCTGTACGCACAAACGAATAATCGTACATGAGCAATTAGTCGGCCGGGTCCCGTTAAATTTTCGCGTTTGCTTAAAATACGCAGTTAATTTAACAATAAGTGATTGCGTTTTAAGTTGTAGTGCAATGGCTCCATCGGGCAAACAAACTAGCGCAGAGGAGCGTAAGCTCATTGTTAAATGGCATGAAGAGGGAAAAACTTTCAGAGAAATTGGAAATTTAGTGAAAAGAACTCATTCTACGATACAATACATAATTAAAAGATATAAAGCTGATTCCTCCATTGCAAATAAAAGCCGAATAGGACAAGGAAAAAAGATAAATGTTCGAGAAGAACGTATGATTTTAAAGGAAATAAAAGCAAACCCCTTTGTAACTGCAGTAAAAGTAAACCAAATATTTAAAGAAAAAACTAATAAAGTCGTTTCTGATGAAACTATTAGAAATGTTTTAAAAAGCCATAATTACAATGGGCGAATCGCGCGAAAAAAACCATATATCAGTCCCAAGAATAGAAAAGTTAGACTAAAATTTGCCCAAGAATATGTAACCAAAGACATGGACTTCTGGAAAACCGTAAGATCTTATCTAAATATTAGGTTTCTGTAATAATTTTGTAATTTCAAGGTATTATACACGGATGAAAGCAAATTCAACCTATGTGGGTCAGATGGAAAATGCTATGTTTGGAGAAAACCTAACGCTGAGTTTGATATAAAAAATACAAAGGCTACAGTGAAACATGGTGGTGGGTCTGTGATGGTTTGGGGGTGTGTTTCGAGTGCAGGAGTCGGAAATATCCATTTTGTAGAAGGTAATATGGATAGATTTCAATATCTCAACATCCTCAAAGCGCATGTCAAGCAAAGTGCCGAACGTCTGGGTATCTTAAATAATTTCGCTTTTTACCAAGATAACGATCCGAAGCACACCTCCATGGTTGCGAAGATGTGGCTCATCCACCATTGCCCCAAACTGCTCCAAACACCTGCTCAGTCACCTGATCTCAATATAATTGAACATGTTTGGGATGAATTGGGCAGGAGAATGAAAAATAAGGTGTTTCGGAACACAAAAGAGTTAAAAGAAGCTCTACAGACCGAGTGGTACAATATTTCTCCAGACGTATGCAAAAACTTGGTCGAGTCCATGCCAAGACGTCTTAATGCAGTAATAAAGTCTAAAGGATTGTCCACTAAGTACTAAAATACGAGCTTTAATCTCTTTTTTTGTATTATTTCATTTTGTACGATTTTGCGTTTTGACTAGAATTTTGTAATTTTGTTTTTGTTTGTTTATTATTGCGAATTGTATGTGAATAAATACTGTTTATTTATGTAAAAGGTAAAAGATACTTTGAATAAATGAACTGCACTAATTTTTCTGTAAAAAATGTCTTTGGGGCGCCAAATTTAGTCTGAAATGGTGAACGTTGAGCGTGTACGATTAAGCGTTTGAGCCACTGTACATAGATATGCTGATACACACATAAATATTTATTTAAATTTATTTAAGAAAAAAAATTTCATAGGTTCCTCCCTAAAAATTAGTATATCTTTTTTGTTTGTGGTCCGATTTTGATAAAACAAAGTGCAGATCCCTTTCTAAGCTTCAAGCAGTATATTTGTGAAAGTCTCATCAAAATCCATTGCTTAGTTTCCGAGATCCTTAAGTTCGAACAGACAAACAGACAAACAGACAGACAATAATTTTAAAAATGGGTCAGATGAACTCCATAGCATTCCCCAGGTCATCCCCAGTCATCTTTTCAAAGAAATTTTCAATGTACAGACACGACCCTTCTAGAGATTTATTATAGTAAAGATAGATATGCTGATACACACATATGTAAATATTTATTTAAATTTATTTAAGAAAAAAAATTTCATAGGTTCCTCCCTAAAAATTAGTATATCTTTTTTGTTTGTGGTCCGATTTTGATAAAACAAAGTGCAGATCCCTTTCTAAGCTTCAAGCAGTATATTTGTGAAAGTCTCATCAAAATCCATTGCTTAGTTTCCGAGATCCTTAAGTTCAAACAGACAAACAGACAAACAGACAGACAATAATTTTAAAAATGGGTCAGATGAACTCCATAGCATTCCCCAGGTCATCTCCAGTCATCTTGTCAAAGAATTTTTCAATGTACAGACACGACCCTTCTAGAGATTTATTATAGTATAGATATGCTGATACCCACATAAATATTTATTTAAATTTATTTAAGAAAAAAAATTTCATAGGTTCCTCCCTAAAAAATAGTATATCTTTTTTGTTTGTGGTCCGATTTTGATAAAACAAAGTGCAGATCCCTTTCCAAGCTTCAAGCAGTATATTTGTGAAAGTCTCATTAAAATGCATTGCTTAGTTTCCGAGATGCTTAAGTTCAAACAGACAAACAGACAGACGATAATTCTAAAAATGGGTCAGATGAACTCTATAGTATTCCCCAAGTCACCCCTAGTAATTTTTTCAAAGAAATTTTCAATGCACAGACACGACTTTTCTAGAGTTTTATTAAAGATATGCTGATACCCACATAAATATTTATTTAAATTTATTTAAGAAAAAAAATTTCATAGGTTCCTGCCTAAAAATTAGTATATCTTTTTTGTTTGTGGTCCGATTTTGATAAAACAAAGTGCAGATCCCTTTCTAAGCTTCAAGCAGTATATTTGTGAAAGTCTCATCAAAATCCATTGCTTAGTTTCCGAGATCCTTAAGTTCAAACAGACAAACAGACAGACAATAATTTTAAAAATGGGTCAGATGAACTCCATAGCATTCCCCAGGTCATCCCCAGTCATCTTTTCAAAGAAATTTTCAATGTACAGACATGACCCTTCTAGAGATTTATTATAGTATAGATAAATATGCTGATACCCACATAAATATTTATTTAAATTTATTTAAGAAAAAAAATTTCATAGGTTCCTCCCTAAAAATTAGTATATCTTTTTTGTTTGTGGTCCGATTTTGATAAAGCAAAGTGCAGATCCCTTTCTAAGCTTCAAGCAGTATATTTGTGAAAGTCTCATCAAAATCCATTGCTTAGTTTCCGAGATCCTTAAGTTCAAACAGACAAACAGACAGACGATGATTCTAAAAATGGGTCAGATGAGCTCTATAGTATTCCCCAAGTCACCCCCAGTAATTTTTTCAAAGAATTTTCAATGCACAGACACGACTTTTCTAGAGTTTTATTAAAGATATGCTGATACCCACATAAATATGTATTTATTTAAATTTATTTAAGAAAAAAAATTTCATAGGTTCCTCCCTAAAAATTAGTATATCTTTTTTGTTTGTGGTCCGATTTTGATAAAACAAAGTGCAGATCCCTTTCTAAGCTTCAAGCAGTATATTTGTGAAAGTCTCATCAAAATCCATTGCTTAGTTTCCGAGATCCTTATGTTCAAACAGACAAACAGACAAACAGACAGACCATAATTTTAAAAATGGGTCAGATGAACTCCATAGCATTCCCCAGGTCATCCCCAGTCATCTTTTCAAAGAAATTTTCAATGTACAGACACGACCCTTCTAGAGATTTATTATAGTATAGATAGATATGCTGATACCCACATAAATATTTATTTAAATTTATTTAAGAAAAAAAATTTCATAGGTTCCTCCCTAAAAATTAGTATATCTTTTTTGTTTGTGGTCCAATTTTGATAAAACAAAGTGCAGATCCCTTTCTAAGCTTCAAGCAGTATATTTGTGAAAGTCTCATCAAAATCCATTGCTTAGTTTCCGAGATCCTTAAGTTCAAACAGACAAACAGACAAACAGACAGACAATAATTTTAAAAATGGGTCAGATGAACTCCATAGCATTCCCCAGGTCATCCCCAGTCATCTTTTCAAAGAAATTTTCAATGTACAGACACGACCCTTCTAGAGATTTATTATAGTATAGATACATAGATATGCTGATACACACATAAATATTTATTTAAATTTATTTAAGAAAAAAAATTTCATAGGTTCCTCCCTAAAAATTAGTATATCTTTTTTGTTTGTGGTCCGATTTTGATAAAACAAAGTGCAGATCCCTTTCTAAGCTTCAAGCAGTATATTTGTGAAAGTCTCATCAAAATCCATTGCTTAGTTTCCGAGATCCTTAAGTTCGAACAGACAAACAGACAAACAGACAGACAATAATTTTAAAAATGGGTCAGATGAACTCCATAGCATTCCCCAGGTCATCCCCAGTCATCTTTTCAAAGAAATTTTCAATGTACAGACACGACCCTTCTAGAGATTTATTATAGTAAAGATAGATATGCTGATACACACATATGTAAATATTTATTTAAATTTATTTAAGAAAAAAAATTTCATAGGTTCCTCCCTAAAAATTAGTATATCTTTTTTGTTTGTGGTCCGATTTTGATAAAACAAAGTGCAGATCCCTTTCTAAGCTTCAAGCAGTATATTTGTGAAAGTCTCATCAAAATCCATTGCTTAGTTTCCGAGATCCTTAAGTTCAAACAGACAAACAGACAAACAGACAGACAATAATTTTAAAAATGGGTCAGATGAACTCCATAGCATTCCCCAGGTCATCTCCAGTCATCTTGTCAAAGAATTTTTCAATGTACAGACACGACCCTTCTAGAGATTTATTATAGTATAGATATGCTGATACCCACATAAATATTTATTTAAATTTATTTAAGAAAAAAAATTTCATAGGTTCCTCCCTAAAAAATAGTATATCTTTTTTGTTTGTGGTCCGATTTTGATAAAACAAAGTGCAGATCCCTTTCCAAGCTTCAAGCAGTATATTTGTGAAAGTCTCATTAAAATGCATTGCTTAGTTTCCGAGATGCTTAAGTTCAAACAGACAAACAGACAGACGATAATTCTAAAAATGGGTCAGATGAACTCTATAGTATTCCCCAAGTCACCCCTAGTAATTTTTTCAAAGAAATTTTCAATGCACAGACACGACTTTTCTAGAGTTTTATTAAAGATATGCTGATACCCACATAAATATTTATTTAAATTTATTTAAGAAAAAAAATTTCATAGGTTCCTCCCTAAAAATTAGTATATCTTTTTTGTTTGTGGTCCGATTTTGATAAAACAAAGTGCAGATCCCTTTCTAAGCTTCAAGCAGTATATTTGTGAAAGTCTCATCAAAATCCATTGCTTAGTTTCCGAGATCCTTAAGTTCAAACAGACAAACAGACAGACAATAATTTTAAAAATGGGTCAGATGAACTCCATAGCATTCCCCAGGTCATCCCCAGTCATCTTTTCAAAGAAATTTTCAATGTACAGACATGACCCTTCTAGAGATTTATTATAGTATAGATAAATATGCTGATACCCACATAAATATTTATTTAAATTTATTTAAGAAAAAAAATTTCATAGGTTCCTCCCTAAAAATTAGTATATCTTTTTTGTTTGTGGTCCGATTTTGATAAAGCAAAGTGCAGATCCCTTTCTAAGCTTCAAGCAGTATACTTGTGAAAGTCTCATCAAAATCCATTCCTTAGTTTCCGAGATCCTTAAGTTCAAACAGACAAACAGACAGACGATGATTCTAAAAATGGGTCAGATGAGCTCTATAGTATTCCCCAAGTCACCCCCAGTAATTTTTTCAAAGAATTTTCAATGCACAGACACGACTTTTCTAGAGTTTTATTAAAGATATGCTGATACCCACATAAATATGTATTTATTTAAATTTATTTAAGAAAAAAAATTTCATAGGTTCCTCCCTAAAAATTAGTATATCTTTTTTGTTTGTGGTCCGATTTTGATAAAACAAAGTGCAGATCCCTTTCTAAGCTTCAAGCAGTATATTTGTGAAAGTCTCATCAAAATCCATTGCTTAGTTTCCGAGATCCTTATGTTCAAACAGACAAACAGACAAACAGACAGACCATAATTTTAAAAATGGGTCAGATGAACTCCATAGCATTCCCCAGGTCATCCCCAGTCATCTTTTCAAAGAAATTTTCAATGTACAGACACGACCCTTCTAGAGATTTATTATAGTATAGATAGATATGCTGATACCCACATAAATATTTATTTAAATTTATTTAAGAAAAAAAATTTCATAGGTTCCTCCCTAAAAATTAGTATATCTTTTTTGTTTGTGGTCCAATTTTGATAAAACAAAGTGCAGATCCCTTTCTAAGCTTCAAGCAGTATATTTGTGAAAGTCTCATCAAAATCCATTGCTTAGTTTCCGAGATCCTTAAGTTCAAACAGACAAACAGACAAACAGACAGACAATAATTTTAAAAATGGGTCAGATGAACTCCATAGCATTCCCCAGGTCATCCCCAGTCATCTTTTCAAAGAAATTTTCAATGTACAGACACGACCCTTCTAGAGATTTATTATAGTATAGATACATAGATATGCTGATACACACATAAATATTTATTTAAATTTATTTAAGAAAAAAAATTTCATAGGTTCCTCCCTAAAAATTAGTATATCTTTTTTGTTTGTGGTCCGATTTTGATAAAACAAAGTGCAGATCCCTTTCTAAGCTTCAAGCAGTATATTTGTGAAAGTCTCATCAAAATCCATTGCTTAGTTTCCGAGATCCTTAAGTTCGAACAGACAAACAGACAAACAGACAGACAATAATTTTAAAAATGGGTCAGATGAACTCCATAGCATTCCCCAGGTCATCCCCAGTCATCTTTTCAAAGAAATTTTCAATGTACAGACACGACCCTTCTAGAGATTTATTATAGTAAAGATAGATATGCTGATACACACATATGTAAATATTTATTTAAATTTATTTAAGAAAAAAAATTTCATAGGTTCCTCCCTAAAAATTAGTATATCTTTTTTGTTTGTGGTCCGATTTTGATAAAACAAAGTGCAGATCCCTTTCTAAGCTTCAAGCAGTATATTTGTGAAAGTCTCATCAAAATCCATTGCTTAGTTTCCGAGATCCTTAAGTTCAAACAGACAAACAGACAAACAGACAGACAATAATTTTAAAAATGGGTCAGATGAACTCCATAGCATTCCCCAGGTCATCTCCAGTCATCTTGTCAAAGAATTTTTCAATGTACAGACACGACCCTTCTAGAGATTTATTATAGTATAGATATGCTGATACCCACATAAATATTTATTTAAATTTATTTAAGAAAAAAAATTTCATAGGTTCCTCCCTAAAAAATAGTATATCTTTTTTGTTTGTGGTCCGATTTTGATAAAACAAAGTGCAGATCCCTTTCCAAGCTTCAAGCAGTATATTTGTGAAAGTCTCATTAAAATGCATTGCTTAGTTTCCGAGATGCTTAAGTTCAAACAGACAAACAGACAGACGATAATTCTAAAAATGGGTCAGATGAACTCTATAGTATTCCCCAAGTCACCCCTAGTAATTTTTTCAAAGAAATTTTCAATGCACAGACACGACTTTTCTAGAGTTTTATTAAAGATATGCTGATACCCACATAAATATTTATTTAAATTTATTTAAGAAAAAAAATTTCATAGGTTCCTCCCTAAAAATTAGTATATCTTTTTTGTTTGTGGTCCGATTTTGATAAAACAAAGTGCAGATCCCTTTCTAAGCTTCAAGCAGTATATTTGTGAAAGTCTCATCAAAATCCATTGCTTAGTTTCCGAGATCCTTAAGTTCAAACAGACAAACAGACAGACAATAATTTTAAAAATGGGTCAGATGAACTCCATAGCATTCCCCAGGTCATCCCCAGTCATCTTTTCAAAGAAATTTTCAATGTACAGACATGACCCTTCTAGAGATTTATTATAGTATAGATAAATATGCTGATACCCACATAAATATTTATTTAAATTTATTTAAGAAAAAAAATTTCATAGGTTCCTCCCTAAAAATTAGTATATCTTTTTTGTTTGTGGTCCGATTTTGATAAAGCAAAGTGCAGATCCCTTTCTAAGCTTCAAGCAGTATATTTGTGAAAGTCTCATCAAAATCCATTGCTTAGTTTCCGAGATCCTTAAGTTCAAACAGACAAACAGACAGACAATAATTTTAAAAATGGGTCAGATGAGCTCTATAGTATTCCCCAAGTCACCCCCAGTAATTTTTTCAAAGAATTTTCAATGCACAGACACGACTTTTCTAGAGTTTTATTAAAGATATGCTGATACCCACATAAATATGTATTTATTTAAATTTATTTAAGAAAAAAAATTTCATAGGTTCCTCCCTAAAAATTAGTATATCTTTTTTGTTTGTGGTCCGATTTTGATAAAACAAAGTGCAGATCCCTTTCTAAGCTTCAAGCAGTATATTTGTGAAAGTCTCATCAAAATCCATTGCTTAGTTTCCGAGATGCTTAAGTTCAAACAGACAAACAGACAGACAATAATTTTAAAAATGGGTCAGATGAACTCCATAGCTTTCCCCAGGTCATCCCCAGTCATCTTTTCAAAGAAATTTTCAATGTACAGACACGACCCTTCTAGAGATTTATTATAGTATAGATATGCTGATACCCACATACATAAATATTTATTTAAATTTATTTAAGAAAAAAAATTTCATAGGTTCCTCCCTGCGGCCTTCTCCTTTCGTTTTATACCCATATTATGGGGTAATGTTAAGTTTTTTGGGCAATCACCGATAACTCAGATATCGATAAACTTATCGAAATATATCAAAGTCCAAAAGAAACCTGGAGCTATCTAATTTCGTTTGATACACATATTGTAGGGTAATATTAAGGTTTTCGGGCAATCGCATTTTGACCGATGACTCAGTTATCGATAAACTTATCGAAAAATATTGAAGTACAAATGAAACCTGGGGCCTTCCCCTTTCGTTTGATACCCATATTGTAGGCCATTTTTAAGGTTTTTGTGCAATCATATTTTGACCGATAACTCAGCTATGGAAAAATGTATCGAAATATATCGAAGTATAAATGAAACCTTTGGACCTCCCCTTTCATTTGATATCCATATTGCAGGGAAATTTTAAGATTTTTGGATTTTCTGACGTATAATTAAGTTATCGATAAATTTATCGAATTATATCGAAGTTTAAATGAAAAAAGGGGACTTCCTCTTTCGGTTGATACTCAAATTGTAGGAAAGTTTTGAGGTTTTAGGGCAACCTTATTTTCGCCGATAACTCTGTTATCGATTAATTTATCAAACAACTATCATCTCCATGAATCCTTCCAGGTCACAGAGAAAATGTGTACAAAGATTCATACTGCTAGGTGCCTTAGTTTTGGCGTGAAAACGTAACAAACTTTGTTACTTTCCACATAGCGCGGCAGTGTACCTATGCAATTGATTTTTGATTTAGAAGACATTGAAAAAAAAGTAAACAAAAATTTTAGAAAGGCACGCTTAGTTTTTTCTTGACAAACTAAGTGAATTTTTCTTCATATAAATTTATTTAAAAAAAAAAATTTCATAGGTTCCTCCCTAAAAATTAGTATATCTTTTTTGTTCAATTTTGATAAAACAAAGTGCAAATCCCTTTCTAAGCTTCAAGCAGTATACTTGTGAAAGTCTCATCAAAATCCATTCCTTAGTTTCCGAGATCCTTAAGTTCAAACAGACAAACAGACAAACAGACAGACAATAATTTTAAAAATGGGTCAGATGAACTCCATAGCATTCCCCAGGTCATCCCCAGTCATCTTTTCAAAGAAATTTTCAATGTACAGACACGACCCTTCTAGAGATTTATTATAGTATAGATATGCTGATACCCACATACATAAATATTTATTTAAATTTATTTAAGAAAAAAAATTTCATAGGTTCCTCCCTGCGGCCTTCTCCTTTCGTTTTATACCCATATTATGGGGTAATGTTAAGTTTTTTGGGCAATCACCGATAACTCAGATATCGATAAACTTATCGAAATATATCAAAGTCCAAAAGAAACCTGGAGCTATCTAATTTCGTTTGATACACATATTGTAGGGTAATATTAAGGTTTTCGGGCAATCGCATTTTGACCGATGACTCAGTTATCGATAAACTTATCGAAAAATATTGAAGTACAAATGAAACCTGGGGCCTTCCCCTTTCGTTTGATACCCATATTGTAGGCCATTTTTAAGGTTTTTGTGCAATCATATTTTGACCGATAACTCAGCTATGGAAAAATGTATCGAAATATATCGAAGTATAAATGAAACCTTTGGACCTCCCCTTTCATTTGATATCCATATTGCAGGGAAATTTTAAGATTTTTGGATTTTCTGACGTATAATTAAGTTATCGATAAATTTATCGAATTATATCGAAGTTTAAATGAAAAAAGGGGACTTCCTCTTTCGGTTGATACTCAAATTGTAGGAAAGTTTTGAGGTTTTAGGGCAACCTTATTTTCGCCGATAACTCTGTTATCGATTAATTTATCAAACAACTATCATCTCCATGAATCCTTCCAGGTCACAGAGAAAATGTGTACAAAGTTTCATACTGCTAGGTGCCTTAGTTTTGGCGTGAAAACGTAACAAACTTTGTTACTTTCCACATAGCGCGGCAGTGTGCCTATGCAATTGATTTTTGATTTAGCAGACATTGAAAAAAAAGTAAACAAAAATTTTAGAAAGGCACGCTTAGTTTTTTCTTGACAAACTAAGTGAATTTTTCTTCATATAAATTTATTTAAAAAAAAAAATTTCATAGGTTCCTCCCTAAAAATTAGTATATCTTTTTTGTTCAATTTTGATAAAACAAAGTGCAAATCCCTTTCTAAGCTTCAAGCAGTATACTTGTGAAAGTCTCATCAAAATCCATTCCTTAGTTTCCGAGATCCTTAAGTTCAAACAGACAAACAGACAAACAGACAGACAATAATTTTAAAAATGGGTCAGATGAACTCCATAGCATTCCCCAGGTCATCCCCAGTCATCTTTTCAAAGAAATTTTCAATGTACAGACACGACCCTTCTAGAGATTTATTATAGTATAGATATGCTGATACCCACATACATAAATATTTATTTAAATTTATTTAAGAAAAAAAATTTCATAGGTTCCTCCCTGCGGCCTTCTCCTTTCGTTTTATACCCATATTATGGGGTAATGTTAAGTTTTTTGGGCAATCACCGATAACTCAGATATCGATAAACTTATCGAAATATATCAAAGTCCAAAAGAAACCTGGAGCTATCTAATTTCGTTTGATACACATATTGTAGGGTAATATTAAGGTTTTCGGGCAATCGCATTTTGACCGATGACTCAGTTATCGATAAACTTATCGAAAAATATTGAAGTACAAATGAAACCTGGGGCCTTCCCCTTTCGTTTGATACCCATATTGTAGGCCATTTTTAAGGTTTTTGTGCAATCATATTTTGACCGATAACTCAGCTATGGAAAAATGTATCGAAATATATCGAAGTATAAATGAAACCTTTGGACCTCCCCTTTCATTTGATATCCATATTGCAGGGAAATTTTAAGATTTTTGGATTTTCTGACGTATAATTAAGTTATCGATAAATTTATCGAATTATATCGAAGTTTAAATGAAAAAAGGGGACTTCCTCTTTCGGTTGATACTCAAATTGTAGGAAAGTTTTGAGGTTTTAGGGCAACCTTATTTTCGCCGATAACTCTGTTATCGATTAATTTATCAAACAACTATCATCTCCATGAATCCTTCCAGGTCACAGAGAAAATGTGTACAAAGTTTCATACTGCTAGGTGCCTTAGTTTTGGCGTGAAAACGTAACAAACTTTGTTACTTTCCACATAGCGCGGCAGTGTACCTATGCAATTGATTTTTGATTTCGCAGACATTGAAAAAAAAGTAAACAAAAATTTTAGAAAGGCACGCTTAGTTTTTTCTTGACAAACTAAGTGAATTTTTCTTCATATAAATTTATTTAAAAAAAAAAATTTCATAGGTTCCTCCCTAAAAATTAGTATATCTTTTTTGTTCAATTTTGATAAAACAAAGTGCAAATCCCTTTCTAAGCTTCAAGCAGTATACTTGTGAAAGTCTCATCAAAATCCATTCCTTAGTTTCCGAGATCCTTAAGTTCAAACAGACAAACAGACAGACAATAATTTTAAAAATGGGTCAGATGAACTCCATAGCATTCCCCAGGTCATCCCCAGTCATCTTTTCAAAGAAATTTTCAATGTACAGACACGACCCTTCTAGAGATTTATTATAGTATAGATACATATGTAGATATGCTGATACACACATATGTAAATATTTATTTAAATTTATTTAAGAAAAAAAATTTCATAGGTTCCTCCCTAAAAATTAGTATATCTTTTTTGTTTGTGGTCCGATTTTGATAAAACAAAGTGCAGATCCCTTTCTAAGCTTCAAGCAGTATATTTGTGAAAGTCTCATCAAAATCCATTGCTTAGTTTCCGAGATCCTTAAGTTCAAACAGACAAACAGACAGACAATAATTTTAAAAATGGGTCAGATGAACTCCATAGCATTCCCCAGGTCATCCCCAGTCATCTTTTCAAAGAAATTTTCAATGTACAGACACGACCCCTCTAGAGATTTATTATAGTATAGATATGCTGATACCCACATAAATATTTATTTAAATTTATTTAAGAAAAAAAATTTCATAGGTTCCTCCCTAAAAATTAGTATATCTTTTTTGTTTGTGGTCCGATTTTGATAAAACAAAGTGCAGATCCCTTTCTAAGCTTCAAGCAGTATATTTGTGAAAGTCTCATCAAAATCCATTGCTTAGTTTCCGAGATCCTTAAGTTCAAACAGACAAACAGACAGACAATAATTTTAAAAATGGGTCAGATGAACTCCATAGCATTCCCCAGGTCATCCCCAGTCATCTTTTCAAAGAAATTTTCAATGTACAGACACGACCCTTCTAGAGATTTATTATAGTATAGAAGATAGATATGCTGATACACACATATGTAAATATTTATTTAAATTTATTTAAGAAAAAAAATTTCATAGGTTCCTCCCTAAAAATTAGTATATCTTTTTTGTTTGTGGTCCGATTTTGATAAAACAAAGTGCAGATCCCTTTCTAAGCTTCAAGCAGTATATTTGTGAAAGTCTCATCAAAATCCATTGCTTAGTTTCCGAGATCCTTAAGTTCAAACAGACAAACAGACAGACAATAATTTTAAAAATGGGTCAGATGAACTCCATAGCATTCCCCAGGTCATCCCCAGTCATCTTTTCAAAGAAATTTTCAATGTACAGACACGACCCTTCTAGAGATTTATTATAGTATAGAAGATAGATATGCTGATACACACATATGTAAATATTTATTTAAATTTATTTAAGAAAAAAAATTTCATAGGTTCCTCCCTAAAAATTAGTATATCTTTTTTGTTTGTGGTCCGATTTTGATAAAACAAAGTGCAGATCCCTTTCTAAGCTTCAAGCAGTATATTTGTGAAAGTCTCATCAAAATCCATTGCTTAGTTTCCGAGATCCTTAAGTTCAAACAGACAAACAGACAAACAGACAGACAATAATTTTAAAAATGGGTCAGATGAACTCCATAGCATTCCCCAGGTCATCCCCAGTCATCTTTTCAAAGAAATTTTCAATGTACAGACACGACCCTTTTAGAGATTTATTATAGTATAGATATGCTGATACACACATAAATATTTATTTAAATTTATTTAAGAAAAAAAATTTCATAGGTTCCTCCCTAAAAATTAGTATATCTTTTTTGTTTGTGGTCCGATTTTGATAAAACAAAGTGCAGATCCCTTTCTAAGCTTCAAGCAGTATATTTGTGAAAGTCTCATCAAAATCCACTGCTTAGTTTCCGAGATCCTTAAGTTCAAACAGACAAACAGACAGACAATAATTTTAAAAATGGGTCAGATGAACTCCATAGCATTCCCCAGGTCATCCCCAGTCATCTTTTCAAAGAAATTTTCAATGTACAGACACGACCCTTCTAGAGATTTATTATAGTAAAGATAGATATGCTGATACACACATATGTAAATATTTATTTAAATTTATTTAAGAAAAAAAATTTCATAGGTTCCTCCCTAAAAATTAGTATATCTTTTTTGTTTGTGGTCCGATTTTGATAAAACAAAGTGCAGATCCCTTTCTAAGCTTCAAGCAGTATATTTGTGAAAGTCTCATCAAAATCCATTGCTTAGTTTCCGAGATCCTTAAGTTCAAACAGACAAACAGACAAACAGACAGACAATAATTTTAAAAATGGGTCAGATGAACTCCATAGCATTTCCCAGGTCATCCCCAGTCATCTTTTCAAAGAAATTTTCAATGTACAGACACGACCCTTCTAGAGATTTATTATAGTATAGATACATAGATATGCTGATACACACATAAATATTTATTTAAATTTATTTAAGAAAAAAAATTTCATAGGTTCCTCCCTAAAAATTAGTATATCTTTTTTGTTTGTGGTCCGATTTTGATAAAACAAAGTGCAGATCCCTTTCTAAGCTTCAAGCAGTATATTTCTAGAGTTTTATTAAAGATATGCTGATACCCACATAAATATTTATTTAAATTTATTTAAGAAAAAAAATTTCATAGGTTCCTCCCTAAAAATTAGTATATCTTTTTTGTTTGTGGTCCGATTTTGATAAAACAAAGTGCAGATCCCTTTCTAAGCTTCAAGCAGTATATTTGTGGAAGTCTCATCAAAATCCATTGCTTAGTTTCCGAGATGCTTAAGTTCAAACAGACAAACAGACAGACGATAATTCTAAAAATGGGTCAGATGAACTCTATAGTATTCCCCAAGTCACCCCCAGTAATTTTTTCAAAGAAATTTTCAATGCACAGACACGACTTTTCTAGAGTTTTATTAAAGATATGCTGATACCCACATACATAAATATTTATTTAAATTTATTTAAGAAAAAAAATTTCATAGGTTCCTCCCTAAAAATTAGTATATCTTTTTTGTTTGTGGTCCGATTTTGATAAAACAAAGTGCAGATCCCTTTCTAAGCTTCAAGAAGTATATTTGTGAAAGTCTCATCAAAATCCATTGCTTAGTTTCCGAGATCCTTAAGTTCAAACAGACAAACAGACAGACAATAATTTTAAAAATGGGTCAGATGAACTCCATAGCATTCCCCAGGTCATCCCCAGTCATCTTTTCAAAGAAATTTTCAATGTACAGACACGACCCTTCTAGAGATTTATTATAGTAAAGATAGATATGCTGATACACACATATGTAAATATTTATTTAAATTTATTTAAGAAAAAAAATTTCATAGGTTCCTCCCTAAAAATTAGTATATCTTTTTTGTTTGTGGTCCGATTTTGATAAAACAAAGTGCAGATCCCTTTCTAAGCTTCAAGCAGTATATTTGTGAAAGTCTCATCAAAATCCATTGCTTAGTTTCCGAGATCCTTAAGTTCAAACAGACAAACAGACAAACAGACAGACAATAATTTTAAAAATGGGTCAGATGAACTCCATAGCATTTCCCAGGTCATCCCCAGTCATCTTTTCAAAGAAATTTTCAATGTACAGACACGACCCTTCTAGAGATTTATTATAGTATAGATACATAGATATGCTGATACACACATAAATATTTATTTAAATTTATTTAAGAAAAAAAATTTCATAGGTTCCTCCCTAAAAATTAGTATATCTTTTTTGTTTGTGGTCCGATTTTGATAAAACAAAGTGCAGATCCCTTTCTAAGCTTCAAGCAGTATATTTCTAGAGTTTTATTAAAGATATGCTGATACCCACATAAATATTTATTTAAATTTATTTAAGAAAAAAAATTTCATAGGTTCCTCCCTAAAAATTAGTATATCTCTTTTGTTTGTGGTCCGATTTTGATAAAACAAAGTGCAGATCCCTTTCTAAGCTTCAAGCAGTATATTTGTGGAAGTCTCATCAAAATCCATTGCTTAGTTTCCGAGATGCTTAAGTTCAAACAGACAAACAGACAGACGATAATTCTAAAAATGGGTCAGATGAACTCTATAGTATTCCCCAAGTCACCCCCAGTAATTTTTTCAAAGAAATTTTCAATGCACAGACACGACTTTTCTAGAGTTTTATTAAAGATATGCTGATACCCACATACATAAATATTTATTTAAATTTATTTAAGAAAAAAAATTTCATAGGTTCCTCCCTAAAAATTAGTATATCTTTTTTGTTTGTGGTCCGATTTTGATAAAACAAAGTGCAGATCCCTTTCTAAGCTTCAAGAAGTATATTTGTGAAAGTCTCATCAAAATCCATTGCTTAGTTTCCGAGATCCTTAAGTTCAAACAGACAAACAGACAGACAATAATTTTAAAAATGGGTCAGATGAACTCCATAGCATTCCCCAGGTCATCCCCAGTCATCTTTTCAAAGAAATTTTCAATGTACAGACACGACCCTTCTAGAGATTTATTATAGTATAGATATGCTGATACCCACATACATAAATATTTATTTAAATTTATTTAAGAAAAAAAATTTCATAGGTTCCTCCCTAAAAATTAGTATATCTTTTTTGTTTGTGGTCCGATTTTGATAAAACAAAGTGCAGATCCCTTTCCAAGCTTCAAGCAGTATATTTGTGAAAGTCTCATTAAAATCCATTGCTTAGTTTCCTAGATGCTTAAGTTCAAACAGACAAACAGACAGACGATAATTCTAAAAATGGGTCAGATGAACTCTATAGTATTCCCCAAGTCACCCCCAGTAATTTTTTCAAATAAATTTTCAATGCACAGACACGACTTTTCTAGAGATTTATTAAAGATATGCTGATACCCACATAAATATTTATTTAAATTTATTTAAGAAAAAAAATTTCATAGGTTCCTCCCTAAAAATTAGTATATCTTTTTTGTTTGTGGTCCGATTTTGATAAAACAAAGTGCAGATCCCTTTCTAAGCTTCAAGAAGTATATTTGTGAAAGTCTCATCAAAATCCATTGCTTAGTTTCCGAGATCCTTAAGTTCAAACAGACAAACAGACAGACAATAATTTTAAAAATGGGTCAGATGAACTCCATAGCATTCCCCAGGTCATCCCCAGTCATCTTTTCAAAGAAATTTTCAATGTACAGACACGACCCTTCTAGAGATTTATTATAATATAGATATGCTGATACCCACATACATAAATATTTATTTAAATTTATTTAAGAAAAAAAATTTCATAGGTTCCTCCCTAAAAATTAGTATATCTTTTTTGTTTGTGGTCCGATTTTGATAAAACAAAGTGCAGATCCCTTCCTAAGCTTCAAGAAGTATATTTGTGAAAGTCTCATCAAAATCCATTGCTTAGTTTCCGAGATCCTTAAGTTCAAACAGACAAACAGACAGACAATAATTTTAAAAATGGGTCAGATGAACTCCATAGCATTCCCCAGGTCATCCCCAGTCATCTTTTCAAAGAAATTTTCAATGTACAGACACGACCCTTCTAGAGATTTTTTATAGTATAGATATGCTGATACCCACATATGTACATAAATATTTATTTAAATTTATTTAAGAAAAAAAATTTCATAGGTTCCTCCCTAAAAATTAGTATATCTTTTTTGTTTGTGGTCCGATTTTGATAAAACAAAGTGCAGATCCCTTTCTAAGCTTCAAGAAGTATATTTGTGAAAGTCTCATCAAAATCCATTGCTTAGTTTCCGAGATCCTTAAGTTCAAACAGACAAACAGACAGACAATAATTTTAAAAATGGGTCAGATGAACTCCATAGCATTCCCCAGGTCATCCCCAGTCATCTTTTCAAAGAAATTTTCAATGTACAGACACGACCCTTCTAGAGATTTATTATAATATAGATATGCTGATACCCACATACATAAATATTTATTTAAATTTATTTAAGAAAAAAAATTTCATAGGTTCCTCCCTAAAAATTAGTATATCTTTTTTGTTTGTGGTCCGATTTTGATAAAACAAAGTGCAGATCCCTTTCTAAGCTTCAAGAAGTATATTTGTGAAAGTCTCATCAAAATCCATTGCTTAGTTTCCGAGATCCTTAAGTTCAAACAGACAAACAGACAAACAGACAGACAATAATTTAAAAAATGGGTCAGATGAACTCCATAGCATTCCCCAGGTCATCCCCAGTCATCTTTTCAAAGAAATTTTCAATGTACAGACACGACCCTTCTAGAGATTTTTTATAGTATAGATATGCTGATACCCACATACATAAATATTTATTTAAATTTATTTAAGAAAAAAAATTTCATAGGTTCCTCCCTAAAAATTAGTATATCTTTTTTGTTTGTGGTCCGATTTTGATAAAACAAAGTGCAGATCCCTTTCTAAGCTTCAAGAAGTATATTTGTGAAAGTCTCATCAAAATCCATTGCTTAGTTTCCGAGATCCTTAAGTTCAAACAGACAAACAGACAGACAATAATTTTAAAAATGGGTCAGATGAACTCCATAGCATTCCCCAGGTCATCCCCAGTCATCTTTTCAAAGAAATTTTCAATGTACAGACACGACCCTTCTAGAGATTTATTATAATATAGATATGCTGATATCCACATACATAAATATTTATTTAAATTTATTTAAGAAAAAAAATTTCATAGGTTCCTCCCTAAAAATTAGTATATCTTTTTTGTTTGTGGTCCGATTTTGATAAAACAAAGTGCAGATCCCTTTCTAAGCTTCAAGAAGTATATTTGTGAAAGTCTCATCAAAATCCATTGCTTAGTTTCCGAGATCCTTAAGTTCAAACAGACAAACAGACAAACAGACAGACAATAATTTTAAAAATGGGTCAGATGAACTCCATAGCATTCCCCAGGTCATCCCCAGTCATCTTTTCAAAGAAATTTTCAATGTACAGACACGACCCCTCTAGAGATTTATTATAGTATAGATATGCTGATACACACATAAATATTTATTTAAATTTATTTAAGAAAAAAAATTTCATAGGTTCCTCCCTAAAAATTAGTATATCTTTTTTGTTTGTGGTCCGATTTTGATAAAACAAAGTGCAGATCCCTTTCTAAGCTTCAAGCAGTATATTTGTGAAAGTCTCATCAAAATCCATTGCTTAGTTTCCGAGATCCTTAAGTTCAAACAGACAAACAGACAGACAATAATTTTAAAAATGGGTCAGATGAACTCCATAGCATTCCCCAGGTCATCCCCAGTCATCTTTTCAAAGAAATTTTCAATGTACAGACACGACCCTTCTAGAGATTTATTATAGTATAGAAGATAGATATGCTGATACACACATATGTAAATATTTATTTAAATTTATTTAAGAAAAAAAATTTCATAGGTTCCTCCCTAAAAATTAGTATATCTTTTTTGTTTGTGGTCCGATTTTGATAAAACAAAGTGCAGATCCCTTTCTAAGCTTCAAGCAGTATATTTGTGAAAGTCTCATCAAAATCCATTGCTTAGTTTCCGAGATCCTTAAGTTCAAACAGACAAACAGACAAACAGACAGACAATAATTTTAAAAATGGGTCAGATGAACTCCATAGCATTCCCCAGGTCATCCCCAGTCATCTTTTCAAAGAAATTTTCAATGTACAGACACGACCCTTCTAGAGATTTATTATAGTATAGATACATAGATATGCTGATACATACATAAATATTTATTTAAATTTATTTAAGAAAAAAAATTTCATAGGTTCCTCCCTAAAAATTAGTATATCTTTTTTGTTTGTGGTCCGATTTTGATAAAACAAAGTGCAGATCCCTTTCTAAGCTTCAAGCAGTATATTTGTGAAAGTCTCATCAAAATCCATTGCTTAGTTTCCGAGATCCTTAAGTTCAAACAGACAAACAGACAAACAGACAGACAATAATTTTAAAAATGGGTCAGATGAACTCCATAGCATTTCCCAGGTCATCCCCAGTCATCTTTTCAAAGAAATTTTCAATGTACAGACACGACCCTTCTAGAGATTTATTATAGTATAGATACATAGATATGCTGATACACACATAAATATTTATTTAAATTTATTTAAGAAAAAAAATTTCATAGGTTCCTCCCTAAAAATTAGTATATCTTTTTTGTTTGTGGTCCGATTTTGATAAAACAAAGTGCAGATCCCTTTCTAAGCTTCAAGCAGTATATTTGTGAAAGTCTCATCAAAATCCATTGCTTAGTTTCCGAGATCCTTAAGTTCAAACAGACAAACAGACAAACAGACAGACAATAATTTTAAAAATGGGTCAGATGAACTCCATAGCATTTCCCAGGTCATCCCCAGTCATCTTTTCAAAGAAATTTTCAATGTACAGACACGACCCTTCTAGAGATTTATTATAGTATAGATACATAGATATGCTGATACACACATAAATATTTATTTAAATTTATTTAAGAAAAAAAATTTCATAGGTTCCTCCCTAAAAATTAGTATATCTTTTTTGTTTGTGGTCCGATTTTGATAAAACAAAGTGCAGATCCCTTTCTAAGCTTCAGGCAGTATATTTGTGAAAGTCTCATCAAAATCCATTGCTTAGTTTCCGAGATCCTTAAGTTCGAACAGACAAACAGACAGACAATAATTTTAAAAATGGGTCAGATGAACTCCATAGCATTCCCCAGGTCATCCCCAGTCATCTTTTCAAAGAAATTTTCAATGTACAGACACGACCCTTCTAGAGATTTATTATAGTTAAAGATATGCTGATACCCACATAAATATTTATTTAAATTTATTTAAGAAAAAAAATTTCATAGGTTCCTCCCTAAAAATTAGTATATCTTTTTTGTTTGTGGTCCGATTTTGATAAAACAAAGTGCAGATCCCTTTCTAAGCTTCAAGCAGTATATTTGTGAAAGTCTCATCAAAATCCATTGCTTAGTTTCCGAGATCCTTAAGTTCGAACAGACAAACAGACAAACAGACAGACAATAATTTTAAAAATGGGTCAGATGAACTCCATAGCATTCCCCAGGTCATCCCCAGTCATCTTTTCAAAGAAATTTTCAATGTACAGACACGACCCTTCTAGAGATTTATTATAGTAAAGATAGATATGCTGATACACACATATGTAAATATTTATTTAAATTTATTTAAGAAAAAAAATTTCATAGGTTCCTCCCTAAAAATTAGTATATATTTTTTGTTTGTGGTCCGATTTTGATAAAACAAAGTGCAGATCCCTTTCTAAGCTTCAAGCAGTATATTTGTGAAAGTCTCATCAAAATCCATTGCTTAGTTTCCGAGATCCTTAAGTTCAAACAGACAAACAGACAGACAATAATTTTAAAAATGGGTCAGATGAACTCCATAGCATTTCCCAGGTCATCCCCAGTCACCTTTTCAAAGAAATTTTCAATGTACAGACACGACCCTTCTAGAGATTTATTATAGTATAGATACATAGATATGCTGATACACACATAAATATTTATTTAAATTTATTTAAGAAAAAAAATTTCATAGGTTCCTCCCTAAAAATTAGTATATCTTTTTTGTTTGCGGTCCGATTTTGATATAACAAAGTGCAGATCCCTTTCTAAGCTTAAGGCAGTATATTTGTGAAAGTCTCATCAAAATCCACTGCTTAGTTTCCGAGATCCTTAAGTTCAAACAGACAAACAGACAAACAGACAGACAATAATTTTAAAAATGGGTCAGATGAACTCCATAGCATTCCCCAGGTCATCCCCAGTCATCTTTTCAAAGAAATTTTCAATGTACAGACACGACCCCTCTAGAGATTTATTATAGTATAGATATGCTGATACACACATAAATATTTATTTAAGAAAAAAAATTTCATAGGTTCCTCCCTAAAAATTAGCATATCTTTTTTGTTTGTGGTCCGATTTTGATAAAACAAAGTGCAGATCCCTTTCTAAGCTTCAAGCAGTATATTTCTAGAGTTTTATTAAAGATATGCTGATACCCACATAAATATTTATTTAAATTTATTTAAGAAAAAAAATTTCATAGATTCCTCCCTAAAAATTAGTATATCTTTTTTGTTTGTGGACCGATTTTGATAAAACAAAGTGCAGATCCCTTTCTAAGCTTCAAGCAGTATATTTGTGAAAGTCTCATCAAAATCCATTGCTTAGTTTCCGAGATCCTTAAGTTCAAACAGACAAACAGACAAACAGACAGACAATAATTTTAAAAATGGGTCAGATGAACTCCATAGCATTCCCCAGGTCATCCCCAGTCACCTTTTCAAAGAAATTTTCAATGTACAGACACGACCCCTCTAGAGATTTATTATAGTATAGATATGCTGATACACACATAAATATTTATTTAAATTTATTTAAGAAAAAAAATTTCATAGGTTCCTCCCTAAAAATTAGTATATCTTTTTTGTTTGTGGTCCGATTTTGATAAAACAAAGTGCAGATCCCTTTCTAAGCTTCAAGCAGTATATTTGTGAAAGTCTCATCAAAATCCACTGCTTAGTTTCCGAGATCCTTAAGTTCAAACAGACAAACAGACAGACAATAATTTTAAAAATGGGTCAGATGAACTCCATAGCATTCCCCAGGTCATCCCCAGTCATCTTTTCAAAGAAATTTTCAATGTACAGACACGACCCTTCTAGAGATTTATTATAGTATAGATATGCTGATACACACATAAATATTTATTTAAATTTATTTAAGAAAAAAAATTTCATAGGTTCCTCCCTAAAAATTAGTATATCTTTTTTGTTTGTGGTCCGATTTTGATAAAACAAAGTGCAGATCCCTTTCTAAGCTTCAAGAAGTATATTTGTGAAAGTCTCATCAAAATCCATTGCTTAGTTTCCGAGATCCTTAAGTTCAAACAGACAAACAGACAAACAGACAGACAATAATTTTAAAAATGGGTCAGATGAACTCCATAGCATTCCCCAGGTCATCCCCAGTCATCTTTTCAAAGAAATTTTCAATGTACAGACACGACCCTTCTAGAGATTTTTTATAGTATAGATATGCTGATACCCACATACATAAATATTTATTTAAATTTATTTAAGAAAAAAAATTTCATAGGTTCCTCCCTAAAAATTAGTATATCTTTTTTGTTTGTGGTCCGATTTTGATAAAACAAAGTGCAGATCCCTTTCTAAGCTTCAAGCAGTATATTTGTGAAAGTCTCATCAAAATCCATTGCTTAGTTTCCGAGATCCTTAAGTTCAAACAGACAAACAGACAAACAGACAGACAATAATTTTAAAAATGGGTTAGATGAACTCCATAGCATTTCCCAGGTCAACCCCAGTCATCTTTTCAAAGAAATTTTCAATGTACAGACACGACCCTTCTAGAGATTTATTATAGTATAGATACATACATAGATATGCTGATACACACATAAATATTTAATTAAATTTATTTAAGAAAAAAAATTTCATAGGTTCCTCCCTAAAAATTAGTATATCTTTTTTGTTTGTGGTCCGATTTTGATAAAACAAAGTGCAGATCCCTTTCTAAGCTCAAAGCAGTATATTTGTGAAAGTCTCATCACAATCCACTGCTTAGCTTCCGAGATCCTTAAGTTCAAACAGACAAACAGACAAACAGACAGACAATAATTTTAAAAATGGGTCAGATGAACTCCATAGCATTCCCCAGGTCATCCCCAGTCATCTTTTCAAAGAAATTTTCAATGTACAGACACGACCCCTCTAGAGATTTATTATAGTATAGATATGCTGATACACACATAAATATTTATTTAAATTTATTTAAGAAAAAAAATTTCATAGGTTCCTCCCTAAAAATTAGCATATCTTTTTTGTTTGTGGTCCGATTTTGATAAAACAAAGTGCAGATCCCTTTCTAAGCTTCAAGCAGTATATTTCTAGAGTTTTATTAAAGATATGCTGATACCCACATAAATATTTATTTAAATTTATTTAAGAAAAAAAATTTCATAGGTTCCTCCCTAAAAATTAGTATATCTTTTTTGTTTGTGGTCCGATTTTGATAAAACAAAGTGCAGATCCCTTTCTAAGCTTCAAGCAGTATATTTGTGAAAGTCTCATCAAAATCCACTGCTTAGTTTCCGAGATCCTTAAGTTCAAACAGACAAACAGACAGACAATAATTTTAAAAATGGGTCAGATGAACTCCATAGCATTCCCCAGGTCATCCCCAGTCATCTTTTCAAAGAAATTTTCAATGTACAGACACGACCCTTCTAGAGATTTATTATAGTATAGATATGCTGATACACACATAAATATTTATTTAAATTTATTTAAGAAAAAAAATTTCATAGGTTCCTCCCTAAAAATTAGTATATTTTTTTTGTTTGTGGTCCGATTTTGATAAAACAAAGTGCAGATCCCTTTCTAAGCTTCAAGCAGTATATTTGTGAAAGTCTCATCAAAATCCATTGCTTAGTTTCCGAGATCCTTAAGTTCGAACAGACAAACAGACAAACAGACAGACAATAATTTTAAAAATGGGTCAGATGAACTCCATAGCATTCCCCAGGTCATCCCCAGTCATCTTTTCAAAGAAATTTTCAATGTACAGACACGACCCTTCTAGAGATTTATTATAGTAAAGATAGATATGCTGATACACACATATGTAAATATTTATTTAAATTTATTTAAGAAAAAAAATTTCATAGGTTCCTCCCTAAAAATTAGTATATATTTTTTGTTTGTGGTCCGATTTTGATAAAACAAAGTGCAGATCCCTTTCTAAGCTTCAAGCAGTATATTTGTGAAAGTCTCATCAAAATCCATTGCTTAGTTTCCGAGATCCTTAAGTTCAAACAGACAAACAGACAGACAATAATTTTAAAAATGGGTCAGATGAACTCCATAGCATTCCCCAGGTCATCCCCAGTCATCTTTTCAAAGAAATTTTCAAGGTACAGACACGACCCTTCTAGAGATTTTTTATAGTATAGATATGCTGATACCCACATACATAAATATTTATTTAAATTTATTTAAGAAAAAAAATTTCATAGGTTCCTCCCTAAAAATTAGTATATCTTTTTTGTTTGTGGTCCGATTTTGATAAAACAAGGTGCAGATCCCTTTCTAAGCTTCAAGCAGTATATTTGTGAAAGTCTCATCAAAATCCATTGCTTAGTTTCCGAGATCCTTAAGTTCGAACAGACAAACAGACAAACAGACAGACAATAATTTTAAAAATGGGTCAGATGAACTCCATAGCATTCCCCAGGTCATCCCCAGTCATCTTTTCAAAGAAATTTTCAATGTACAGACACGACCCTTCTAGAGATTTATTATAGTAAAGATAGATATGCTGATACACACATATGTAAATATTTATTTAAATTTATTTAAGAAAAAAAATTTCATAGGTTCCTCCCTAAAAATTAGTATATCTTTTTTGTTTGTGGTCCGATTTTGATAAAACAAAGTGCAGATCCCTTTCTAAGCTCAAAGCAGTATATTTGTGAAAGTCTCATCAAAATCCACTGCTTAGTTTCCGAGATCCTTAAGTTCAAACAGACAAACAGACAAACAGACAGACAATAATTTTAAAAATGGGTCAGATGAACTCCATAGCATTCCCCAGGTCATCCCCAGTCATCTTTTCAAAGAAATTTTCAATGTACAGACACGACCCCTCTAGAGATTTATTATAGTATAGATATGCTGATACACACATAAATATTTATTTAAATTTATTTAAGAAAAAAAATTGCATAGGTTCCTCCCTAAAAATTAGCATATCTTTTTTGTTTGTGGTCCGATTTTGATAAAACAAAGTGCAGATCCCTTTCTAAGCTTCAAGCAGTATATTTCTAGAGTTTTATTAAAGATATGCTGATACCCACATAAATATTTATTTAAATTTATTTAAGAAAAAAAATTTCATAGGTTCCTCCCTAAAAATTAGTATATCTTTTTTGTTTGTGGTCCGATTTTGATAAAACAAAGTGCAGATCCCTTTCTAAGCTTCAAGCAGTATATTTGTGAAAGTCTCATCAAAATCCATTGCTTAGTTTCCGAGATCCTTAAGTTCGAACAGACAAACAGACAAACAGACAGACAATAATTTTAAAAATGGGTCAGATGAACTCCATAGCATTCCCCAGGTCATCCCCAGTCATCTTTTCAAAGAAATTTTCAATGTACAGACACGACCCTTCTAGAGATTTATTATAGTAAAGATAGATATGCTGATACACACATATGTAAATATTTATTTAAATTTATTTAAGAAAAAAAATTTCATAGGTTCCTCCCTAAAAATTAGTATATATTTTTTGTTTGTGGTCCGATTTTGATAAAACAAAGTGCAGATCCCTTTCTAAGCTTCAAGCAGTATATTTGTGAAAGTCTCATCAAAATCCATTGCTTAGTTTCCGAGATCCTTAAGTTCAAACAGACAAACAGACAGACAATAATTTTAAAAATGGGTCAGATGAACTCCATAGCATTTCCCAGGTCATCCCCAGTCACCTTTTCAAAGAAATTTTCAATGTACAGACACGACCCTTCTAGAGATTTATTATAGTATAGATACATAGATATGCTGATACACACATAAATATTTATTTAAATTTATTTAAGAAAAAAAATTTCATAGGTTCCTCCCTAAAAATTAGTATATCTTTTTTGTTTGCGGTCCGATTTTGATATAACAAAGTGCAGATCCCTTTCTAAGCTTAAGGCAGTATATTTGTGAAAGTCTCATCAAAATCCACTGCTTAGTTTCCGAGATCCTTAAGTTCAAACAGACAAACAGACAAACAGACAGACAATAATTTTAAAAATGGGTCAGATGAACTCCATAGCATTCCCCAGGTCATCCCCAGTCATCTTTTCAAAGAAATTTTCAATGTACAGACACGACCCCTCTAGAGATTTATTATAGTATAGATATGCTGATACACACATAAATATTTATTTAAGAAAAAAAATTTCATAGGTTCCTCCCTAAAAATTAGCATATCTTTTTTGTTTGTGGTCCGATTTTGATAAAACAAAGTGCAGATCCCTTTCTAAGCTTCAAGCAGTATATTTCTAGAGTTTTATTAAAGATATGCTGATACCCACATAAATATTTATTTAAATTTATTTAAGAAAAAAAATTTCATAGGTTCCTCCCTAAAAATTAGTATATCTTTTTTGTTTGTGGACCGATTTTGATAAAACAAAGTGCAGATCCCTTTCTAAGCTTCAAGCAGTATATTTGTGAAAGTCTCATCAAAATCCATTGCTTAGTTTCCGAGATCCTTAAGTTCAAACAGACAAACAGACAAACAGACAGACAATAATTTTAAAAATGGGTCAGATGAACTCCATAGCATTCCCCAGGTCATCCCCAGTCACCTTTTCAAAGAAATTTTCAATGTACAGACACGACCCCTCTAGAGATTTATTATAGTATAGATATGCTGATACACACATAAATATTTATTTAAATTTATTTAAGAAAAAAAATTTCATAGGTTCCTCCCTAAAAATTAGTATATCTTTTTTGTTTGTGGTCCGATTTTGATAAAACAAAGTGCAGATCCCTTTCTAAGCTTCAAGCAGTATATTTGTGAAAGTCTCATCAAAATCCACTGCTTAGTTTCCGAGATCCTTAAGTTCAAACAGACAAACAGACAGACAATAATTTTAAAAATGGGTCAGATGAACTCCATAGCATTCCCCAGGTCATCCCCAGTCATCTTTTCAAAGAAATTTTCAATGTACAGACACGACCCTTCTAGAGATTTATTATAGTATAGATATGCTGATACACACATAAATATTTATTTAAATTTATTTAAGAAAAAAAATTTCATAGGTTCCTCCCTAAAAATTAGTATATCTTTTTTGTTTGTGGTCCGATTTTGATAAAACAAAGTGCAGATCCCTTTCTAAGCTTCAAGCAGTATATTTGTGAAAGTCTCATCAAAATCCATTGCTTAGTTTCCGAGATCCTTAAGTTCGAACAGACAAACAGACAAACAGACAGACAATAATTTTAAAAATGGGTCAGATGAACTCCATAGCATTCCCCAGGTCATCCCCAGTCATCTTTTCAAAGAAATTTTCAATGTACAGACACGACCCTTCTAGAGATTTATTATAGTAAAGATAGATATGCTGATACACACATATGTAAATATTTATTTAAATTTATTTAAGAAAAAAAATTTCATAGGTTCCTCCCTAAAAATTAGTATATCTTTTTTGTTTGTGGTCCGATTTTGATAAAACAAAGTGCAGATCCCTTTCTAAGCTTCAAGCAGTATATTTGTGAAAGTCTCATCAAAATCCATTGCTTAGTTTCCGAGATCCTTAAGTTCAAACAGACAAACAGACAGACAATAATTTTAAAAATGGGTCAGATGAACTCCATAGCATTCCCCAGGTCATCCCCAGTCATCTTTTCAAAGAAATTTTCAATGTACAGACACGACCCTTCTAGAGATTTATTATAATATAGATATGCTGATACCCACATACATAAATATTTATTTAAATTTATTTAAGAAAAAAAATTTCATAGGTTCCTCCCTAAAAATTAGTATATCTTTTTTGTTTGTGGTCCGATTTTGATAAAACAAAGTGCAGATCCCTTTCTAAGCTTCAAGAAGTATATTTGTGAAAGTCTCATCAAAATCCATTGCTTAGTTTCCGAGATCCTTAAGTTCAAACAGACAAACAGACAGACAATAATTTTAAAAATGGGTCAGATGAACTCCATAGCATTCCCCAGGTCATCCCCAGTCATCTTTTCAAAGAAATTTTCAATGTACAGACACGACCCTTCTAGAGATTTTTTATAGTATAGATATGCTGATACCCACATACATAAATATTTATTTAAATTTATTTAAGAAAAAAAATTTCATAGGTTCCTCCCTAAAAATTAGTATATCTTTTTTGTTTGTGGTCCGATTTTGATAAAACAAAGTGCAGATCCCTTTCTAAGCTTCAAGCAGTATATTTGTGAAAGTCTCATCAAAATCCATTGCTTAGTTTCCGAGATCCTTAAGTTCAAACAGACAAACAGACAAACAGACAGACAATAATTTTAAAAATGGGTTAGATGAACTCCATAGCATTTCCCAGGTCATCCCCAGTCATCTTTTCAAAGAAATTTTCAATGTACAGACACGACCCTTCTAGAGATTTATTATAGTATAGATACATACATAGATATGCTGATACACACATAAATATTTAATTAAATTTATTTAAGAAAAAAAATTTCATAGGTTCCTCCCTAAAAATTAGTATATCTTTTTTGTTTGTGGTCCGATTTTGATAAAACAAAGTGCAGATCCCTTTCTAAGCTCAAAGCAGTATATTTGTGAAAGTCTCATCACAATCCACTGCTTAGCTTCCGAGATCCTTAAGTTCAAACAGACAAACAGACAAACAGACAGACAATAATTTTAAAAATGGGTCAGATGAACTCCATAGCATTCCCCAGGTCATCCCCAGTCATCTTTTCAAAGAAATTTTCAATGTACAGACACGACCCCTCTAGAGATTTATTATAGTATAGATATGCTGATACACACATAAATATTTATTTAAATTTATTTAAGAAAAAAAATTTCATAGGTTCCTCCCTAAAAATTAGCATATCTTTTTTGTTTGTGGTCCGATTTTGATAAAACAAAGTGCAGATCCCTTTCTAAGCTTCAAGCAGTATATTTCTAGAGTTTTATTAAAGATATGCTGATACCCACATAAATATTTATTTAAATTTATTTAAGAAAAAAAATTTCATAGGTTCCTCCCTAAAAATTAGTATATCTTTTTTGTTTGTGGTCCGATTTTGATAAAACAAAGTGCAGATCCCTTTCTAAGCTTCAAGCAGTATATTTGTGAAAGTCTCATCAAAATCCACTGCTTAGTTTCCGAGATCCTTAAGTTCAAACAGACAAACAGACAGACAATAATTTTAAAAATGGGTCAGATGAACTCCATAGCATTCCCCAGGTCATCCCCAGTCATCTTTTCAAAGAAATTTTCAATGTACAGACACGACCCTTCTAGAGATTTATTATAGTATAGATATGCTGATACACACATAAATATTTATTTAAATTTATTTAAGAAAAAAAATTTCATAGGTTCCTCCCTAAAAATTAGTATATTTTTTTTGTTTGTGGTCCGATTTTGATAAAACAAAGTGCAGATCCCTTTCTAAGCTTCAAGCAGTATATTTGTGAAAGTCTCATCAAAATCCATTGCTTAGTTTCCGAGATCCTTAAGTTCGAACAGACAAACAGACAAACAGACAGACAATAATTTTAAAAATGGGTCAGATGAACTCCATAGCATTCCCCAGGTCATCCCCAGTCATCTTTTCAAAGAAATTTTCAATGTACAGACACGACCCTTCTAGAGATTTATTATAGTAAAGATAGATATGCTGATACACACATATGTAAATATTTATTTAAATTTATTTAAGAAAAAAAATTTCATAGGTTCCTCCCTAAAAATTAGTATATATTTTTTGTTTGTGGTCCGATTTTGATAAAACAAAGTGCAGATCCCTTTCTAAGCTTCAAGCAGTATATTTGTGAAAGTCTCATCAAAATCCATTGCTTAGTTTCCGAGATCCTTAAGTTCAAACAGACAAACAGACAGACAATAATTTTAAAAATGGGTCAGATGAACTCCATAGCATTTCCCAGGTCATCCCCAGTCACCTTTTCAAAGAAATTTTCAATGTACAGACACGACCCTTCTAGAGATTTATTATAGTATAGATACATAGATATGCTGATACACACATAAATATTTATTTAAATTTATTTAAGAAAAAAAATTTCATAGGTTCCTCCCTAAAAATTAGTATATCTTTTTTGTTTGCGGTCCGATTTTGATATAACAAAGTGCAGATCCCTTTCTAAGCTTAAGGCAGTATATTTGTGAAAGTCTCATCAAAATCCACTGCTTAGTTTCCGAGATCCTTAAGTTCAAACAGACAAACAGACAAACAGACAGACAATAATTTTAAAAATGGGTCAGATGAACTCCATAGCATTCCCCAGGTCATCCCCAGTCATCTTTTCAAAGAAATTTTCAATGTACAGACACGACCCCTCTAGAGATTTATTATAGTATAGATATGCTGATACACACATAAATATTTATTTAAGAAAAAAAATTTCATAGGTTCCTCCCTAAAAATTAGCATATCTTTTTTGTTTGTGGTCCGATTTTGATAAAACAAAGTGCAGATCCCTTTCTAAGCTTCAAGCAGTATATTTCTAGAGTTTTATTAAAGATATGCTGATACCCACATAAATATTTATTTAAATTTATTTAAGAAAAAAAATTTCATAGGTTCCTCCCTAAAAATTAGTATATCTTTTTTGTTTGTGGACCGATTTTGATAAAACAAAGTGCAGATCCCTTTCTAAGCTTCAAGCAGTATATTTGTGAAAGTCTCATCAAAATCCATTGCTTAGTTTCCGAGATCCTTAAGTTCAAACAGACAAACAGACAGACAATAATTTTAAAAATGGGTCAGATGAACTCCATAGCATTCCCCAGGTCATCCCCAGTCATCTTTTCAAAGAAATTTTCAAGGTACAGACACGACCCTTCTAGAGATTTTTTATAGTATAGATATGCTGATACCCACATACATAAATATTTATTTAAATTTATTTAAGAAAAAAAATTTCATAGGTTCCTCCCTAAAAATTAGTATATCTTTTTTGTTTGTGGTCCGATTTTGATAAAACAAGGTGCAGATCCCTTTCTAAGCTTCAAGCAGTATATTTGTGAAAGTCTCATCAAAATCCATTGCTTAGTTTCCGAGATCCTTAAGTTCGAACAGACAAACAGACAAACAGACAGACAATAATTTTAAAAATGGGTCAGATGAACTCCATAGCATTCCCCAGGTCATCCCCAGTCATCTTTTCAAAGAAATTTTCAATGTACAGACACGACCCTTCTAGAGATTTATTATAGTAAAGATAGATATGCTGATACACACATATGTAAATATTTATTTAAATTTATTTAAGAAAAAAAATTTCATAGGTTCCTCCCTAAAAATTAGTATATCTTTTTTGTTTGTGGTCCGATTTTGATAAAACAAAGTGCAGATCCCTTTCTAAGCTCAAAGCAGTATATTTGTGAAAGTCTCATCAAAATCCACTGCTTAGTTTCCGAGATCCTTAAGTTCAAACAGACAAACAGACAGACAATAATTTTAAAAATGGGTCAGATGAACTCCATAGCATTCCCCAGGTCATCCCCAGTCATCTTTTCAAAGAAATTTTCAATGTACAGACACGACCCCTCTAGAGATTTATTATAGTATAGATATGCTGATACACACATAAATATTTATTTAAATTTATTTAAGAAAAAAAATTGCATAGGTTCCTCCCTAAAAATTAGCATATCTTTTTTGTTTGTGGTCCGATTTTGATAAAACAAAGTGCAGATCCCTTTCTAAGCTTCAAGCAGTATATTTCTAGAGTTTTATTAAAGATATGCTGATACCCACATAAATATTTATTTAAATTTATTTAAGAAAAAAAATTTCATAGGTTCCTCCCTAAAAATTAGTATATCTTTTTTGTTTGTGGTCCGATTTTGATAAAACAAAGTGCAGATCCCTTTCTAAGCTTCAAGCAGTATATTTGTGAAAGTCTCATCAAAATCCATTGCTTAGTTTCCGAGATCCTTAAGTTCGAACAGACAAACAGACAAACAGACAGACAATAATTTTAAAAATGGGTCAGATGAACTCCATAGCATTCCCCAGGTCATCCCCAGTCATCTTTTCAAAGAAATTTTCAATGTACAGACACGACCCTTCTAGAGATTTATTATAGTAAAGATAGATATGCTGATACACACATATGTAAATATTTATTTAAATTTATTTAAGAAAAAAAATTTCATAGGTTCCTCCCTAAAAATTAGTATATATTTTTTGTTTGTGGTCCGATTTTGATAAAACAAAGTGCAGATCCCTTTCTAAGCTTCAAGCAGTATATTTGTGAAAGTCTCATCAAAATCCATTGCTTAGTTTCCGAGATCCTTAAGTTCAAACAGACAAACAGACAGACAATAATTTTAAAAATGGGTCAGATGAACTCCATAGCATTTCCCAGGTCATCCCCAGTCACCTTTTCAAAGAAATTTTCAATGTACAGACACGACCCTTCTAGAGATTTATTATAGTATAGATACATAGATATGCTGATACACACATAAATATTTATTTAAATTTATTTAAGAAAAAAAATTTCATAGGTTCCTCCCTAAAAATTAGTATATCTTTTTTGTTTGCGGTCCGATTTTGATATAACAAAGTGCAGATCCCTTTCTAAGCTTAAGGCAGTATATTTGTGAAAGTCTCATCAAAATCCACTGCTTAGTTTCCGAGATCCTTAAGTTCAAACAGACAAACAGACAAACAGACAGACAATAATTTTAAAAATGGGTCAGATGAACTCCATAGCATTCCCCAGGTCATCCCCAGTCATCTTTTCAAAGAAATTTTCAATGTACAGACACGACCCCTCTAGAGATTTATTATAGTATAGATATGCTGATACACACATAAATATTTATTTAAGAAAAAAAATTTCATAGGTTCCTCCCTAAAAATTAGCATATCTTTTTTGTTTGTGGTCCGATTTTGTGCAGATCCCTTTCTAAGCTTCAAGCAGTATATTTCTAGAGTTTTATTAAAGATATGCTGATACCCACATAAATATTTATTTAAATTTATTTAAGAAAAAAAATTTCATAGGTTCCTCCCTAAAAATTAGTATATCTTTTTTGTTTGTGGACCGATTTTGATAAAACAAAGTGCAGATCCCTTTCTAAGCTTCAAGCAGTATATTTGTGAAAGTCTCATCAAAATCCATTGCTTAGTTTCCGAGATCCTTAAGTTCAAACAGACAAACAGACAGACAATAATTTTAAAAATGTGTCAGATGAACTCCATAGCATTCCCCAGGTCATCCCCAGTCATCTTTTCAAAGAAATTTTCAATGTACAGACACGACCCTTCTAGAGATTTTTTATAGTATAGATATGCTGATACCCACATACATAAATATTTATTTAAATTTATTTAAGAAAAAAAATTTCATAGGTTCCTCCCTAAAAATTAGTATATCTTTTTTGTTTGTGGTCCGATTTTGATAAAACAAGGTGCAGATCCCTTTCTAAGCTTCAAGCAGTATATTTGTGAAAGTCTCATCAAAATCCATTGCTTAGTTTCCGAGATGCTTAAGTTCAAACAGACAAACAGACAGACGATAACTCTAAAAATGGGTCAGATGAACTCTATAGTATTCCCCAAGTCACCCCCAGTAATTTTTTCAAAGAAATTTTCAATGCACAGACACGACTTTTCTAGAGTTTTATTAAAGATATGCTGATACCCACATACATAAATATTTATTTAAATTTATTTAAGAAAAAAAATTTCATAGGTTCCTCCCTAAAAATTAGTATATCTTTTTTGTTTGTGGTCCGATTTTGATAAAACAAAGTGCAGATCCCTTTCTAAGCTTCAAGCAGTATATTTGTGAAAGTCTCATCAAAATCCACTGCTTAGTTTCCGAGATCCTTAAGTTCAAACAGACAAACAGACAAACAGACAGACAATAATTTTAAAAATGGGTCAGATGAACTCCATAGCATTCCCCAGGTCATCCCCAGTCATCTTTTCAAAGAAATTTTCAATGTACAGACACGACCCTTCTAGAGATTTATTATAGTATAGATATGCTGATACACACATAAATATTTATTTAAATTTATTTAAGAAAAAAAATTTCATAGGTTCCTCCCTAAAAATTAGTATATCTTTTTTGTTTGTGGTCCGATTTTGATAAAACAAAGTGCAGATCCCTTTCTAAGCTTCAAGCAGTATATTTGTGAAAGTCTCATCAAAATCCATTGCTTAGTTTCCGAGATACTTAAGTTCGAACAGACAAACAGACAAACAGACAGACAATAATTTTAAAAATGGGTCAGATGAACTCCATAGCATTCCCCAGGTCATCCCCAGTCATCTTTTCAAAGAAATTTTCAATGTACAGACACGACCCTTCTAGAGATTTATTATAGTAAAGATAGATATGCTGATACACACATATGTAAATATTTATTTAAATTTATTTAAGAAAAAAAATTTCATAGGTTCCTCCCTAAAAATTAGCATATCTTTTTTGTTTGTGGTCCGATTTTGATAAAACAAAGTGCAGATCCCTTTCTAAGCTTCAAGCAGTATATTTCTAGAGTTTTATTAAAGATATGCTGATACCCACATAAATATTTATTTAAATTTATTTAAGAAAAAAAATTTCATAGGTTCCTCCCTAAAAATTAGTATATCTTTTTTGTTTGTGGTCCGATTTTGATAAAACAAAGTGCAGATCCCTTTCTAAGCTTCAAGCAGTATATTTGTGAAAGTCTCATCAAAATCCATTGCTTAGTTTCCGAGATACTTAAGTTCGAACAGACAAACAGACAAACAGACAGACAATAATTTTAAAAATGGGTCAGATGAACTCCATAGCATTCCCCAGGTCATCCCCAGTCATCTTTTCAAAGAAATTTTCAATGTACAGACACGACCCTTCTAGAGATTTATTATAGTAAAGATAGATATGCTGATACACACATATGTAAATATTTATTTAAATTTATTTAAGAAAAAAAATTTCATAGGTTCCTCCCTAAAAATTAGCATATCTTTTTTGTTTGTGGTCCGATTTTGATAAAACAAAGTGCAGATCTCTTTCTAAGCTTCAAGCAGTATATTTCTAGAGTTTTATTAAAGATATGCTGATACCCACATAAATATTTATTTAAATTTATTTAAGAAAAAAAATTTCATAGGTTCCTCCCTAAAAATTAGTATATCTTTTTTGTTTGTGGTCCGATTTTGATAAAACAAAGTGCAGATCCCTTTCTAAGCTTCAAGCAGTATACTTGTGAAAGTCTCATCAAAATCCATTGCTTAGTTTCCGAGATCCTTAAGTTCGAACAGACAAACAGACAGGTCATCCCCAGTCATCTTTTCAAAGAAATTTTCAATGTACAGACACGACCCTTCTAGAGATTTATTATAGTAAAGATAGATATGCTGATACACACATATGTAAATATTTATTTAAATTTATTTAAGAAAAAAAATTTCATAGGTTCCTCCCTAAAAATTAGTATATCTTTTTTGTTTGTGGTCCGATTTTGATAAAACAAAGTGCAGATCCCTTTCTAAGCTTAAAGCAGTATATTTGTGAAAGTCTCATCAAAATCCACTGCTTAGTTTCCGAGATCCTTAAGTTCAAACAGACAAACAGACAAACAGACAGACAATAATTTTAAAAATGGGTCAGATGAACTCCATAGCATTCCCCAGGTCATCCCCAGTCATCTTTTCAAAGGAATTTTCAATGTACAGACACGACCCCTCTAGAGATTTATTATAGTATAGATATGCTGATACACACATAAATATTTATTTAAATTTATTTAAGAAAAAAAATTTCATAGGTTCCTCCCATTGCTTAGTTTCCGAGATGCTTAAGTTCAAACAGACAAACAGACAGACGATAATTCTAAAAATGGGTCAGATGAACTCTATAGTATTCCCCAAGTCACCCCCAGTAATTTTTTCAAATAAATTTTCAATGCACAGACACGACTTTTCTAGAGATTTATTAAAGATATGCTGATACCCACATAAATATTTATTTAAATTTATTTAAGAAAAAAAATTTCATAGGTTCCTCCCTAAAAATTAGTATATCTTTTTTGTTTGTGGTCCGATTTTGATAAAACAAAGTGCAGATCCCTTTCTAAGCTTCAAGAAGTATATTTGTGAAAGTCTCATCAAAATCCATTGCTTAGTTTCCGAGATCCTTAAGTTCAAACAGACAAACAGACAGACAATAATTTTAAAAATGGGTCAGATGAACTCCATAGCATTCCCCAGGTCATCCCCAGTCACCTTTTCAAAGAAATTTTCAATGTACAGACACGACCCTTCTAGAGATTTATTATAATATAGATATGCTGATACCCACATACATAAATATTTATTTAAATTTATTTAAGAAAAAAAATTTCATAGGTTCCTCCCTAAAAATTAGTATATCTTTTTTGTTTGTGGTCCGATTTTGATAAAACAAAGTGCAGATCCCTTTCCAAGCTTCAAGCAGTATATTTGTGAAAGTCTCATTAAAATCCATTGCTTAGTTTCTGAGATGCTTAAGTTCAAACAGACAGACGATAATTCTAAAAATGGGTCAGATGAACTCTATAGTATTCCCCAAGTCACCCCCAGTAATTTTTTCAAATAAATTTTCAATGCACAGACACGACCTTTCTAGAGTTTTATTAAAGATATGCTGATACCCACATAAATATTTATTTAAATTTATTTAAGAAAAAAAATTTCATAGGTTCCTCCCTAAAAATTAGTATATCTTTTTTGTTTGTGGTCCGATTTTGATAAAACAAAGTGCAGATCCCTTTCTAAGCTTCAAGAAGTATATTTGTGAAAGTCTCATCAAAATCCATTGCTTAGTTTCCGAGATCCTTAAGTTCAAACAGACAAACAGACAAACAGACAGACAATAATTTTAAAAATGGGTCAGATGAACTCCATAGCATTCCCCAGGTCATCCCCAGTCATCTTTTCAAAGAAATTTTCAATGTACAGACACGACCCTTCTAGAGATTTTTTATAGTATAGATATGCTGATACCCACATACATAAATATTTATTTAAATTTATTTAAGAAAAAAAATTTCATAGGTTCCTCCCTAAAAATTAGTATATCTTTTTTGTTTGTGGTCCGATTTTGATAAAACAAAGTGCAGATCCCTTTCCAAGCTTCAAGCAGTATATTTGTGAAAGTCTCATTAAAATCCATTGCTTAGTTTCTGAGATGCTTAAGTTCAAACAGACAGACGATAATTCTAAAAATGGGTCAGATGAACTCTATAGTATTCCCCAAGTCACCCCCAGTAATTTTTTCAAATAAATTTTCAATGCACAGACACGACCTTTCTAGAGTTTTATTAAAGATATGCTGATACCCACATAAATATTTATTTAAATTTATTTAAGAAAAAAAATTTCATAGGTTCCTCCCTAAAAATTAGTATATCTTTTTTGTTTGTGGTCCGATTTTGATAAAACAAAGTGCAGATCCCTTTCTAAGCTTCAAGAAGTATATTTGTGAAAGTCTCATTAAAATCCATTGCTTAGTTTCTGAGATGCTTAAGTTCAAACAGACAGACGATAATTCTAAAAATGGGTCAGATGAACTCTATAGTATTCCCCAAGTCACCCCCAGTAATTTTTTCAAATAAATTTTCAATGCACAGACACGACCTTTCTAGAGTTTTATTAAAGATATGCTGATACCCACATAAATATTTATTTAAATTTATTTAAGAAAAAAAATTTCATAGGTTCCTCCCTAAAAATTAGTATATCTTTTTTGTTTGTGGTCCGATTTTGATAAAACAAAGTGCAGATCCCTTTCCAAGCTTCAAGCAGTATATTTGTGAAAGTCTCATTAAAATCCATTGCTTAGTTTCTGAGATGCTTAAGTTCAAACAGACAGACGATAATTCTAAAAATGGGTCAGATGAACTCTATAGTATTCCCCAAGTCACCCCCAGTAATTTTTTCAAATAAATTTTCAATGCACAGACACGACCTTTCTAGAGTTTTATTAAAGATATGCTGATACCCACATAAATATTTATTTAAATTTATTTAAGAAAAAAAATTTCATAGGTTCCTCCCTAAAAATTAGTATATCTTTTTTGTTTGTGGTCCGATTTTGATAAAACAAAGTGCAGATCCCTTTCTAAGCTTCAAGAAGTATATTTGTGAAAGTCTCATCAAAATCCATTGCTTAGTTTCCGAGATCCTTAAGTTTAAACAGACAAACAGACAGACAATAATTTTAAAAATGGGTCAGATGAACTTCATAGCATTCCCCAGGTCATCCCCAGTCATCTTTTCAAAGAAATTTTCAATGTACAGACACGACCCCTCTAGAGATTTATTATAGTATAGATATGCTGATACACACATAAATATTTATTTAAATTTATTTAAGAAAAAAAATTTCATAGGTTCCTCCCTAAAAATTAGCATATCTTTTTTGTTTGTGGTCCGATTTTGATAAAACAAAGTGCAGATCCCTTTCTAAGCTTCAAGCAGTATATTTCTAGAGTTTTATTAAAGATATGCTGATACCCACATAAATATTTATTTAAATTTATTTAAGAAAAAAAATTTCATAGGTTCCTCCCTAAAAATTAGTATATCTTTTTTTTTTGTGGTCCGATTTTGATAAAACAAAGTGCAGATCCCTTTCTAAGCTTCAAGCAGTATATTTGTGAAAGTCTCATCAAAATCCATTGCTTAGTTTCCGAGATCCTTAAGTTCAAACAGACAAACAGACAGACAATAATTTTAAAAATGGGTCAGATGAACTCCATAGCATTCCCCAGGTCATCCCCAGTCACCTTTTCAAAGAAATTTTCAATGTACAGACACGACCCTTCTAGAGATTTATTATAATATAGATATGCTGATACCCACATACATAAATATTTATTTAAATTTATTTAAGAAAAAAAATTTCATAGGTTCCTCCCTAAAAATTAGTATATCTTTTTTGTTTGTGGTCCGATTTTGATAAAACAAAGTGCAGATCCCTTTCCAAGCTTCAAGCAGTATATTTGTGAAAGTCTCATTTAAATCCATTGCTTAGTTTCTGAGATGCTTAAGTTCAAACAGACAGACGATAATTCTAAAAATGGGTCAGATGAACTCTATAGTATTCCCCAAGTCACCCCCAGTAATTTTTTCAAATACATTTTCAATGCACAGACACGACCTTTCTATAGTTTTATTAAAGATATGCTGATACCCACATAAATATTTATTTAAATTTATTTAAGAAAAAAAATTTCATAGGTTCCTCCCTAAAAATTAGTATATCTTTTTTTTTTGTGGTCCGATTTTGATAAAACAAAGTGCAGATCCCTTTCCAAGCTTCAAGCAGTATATTTGTGAAAGTCTCATTAAAATCCATTGCTTAGTTTCCGAGATCCTTAAGTTCAAACAGACAAACAGACAGACAATAATTTTAAAAATGGGTCAGATGAACTCCATAGCATTCCCCAGGTCATCCCCAGTCATCTTTTCAAAGAAATTTTCAATGTACAGACACGACCCTTCTAGAGATTTATTATAGTATAGATATGCTGATACACACATAAATATTTATTTAAATTTATTTAAGAAAAAAAATTTCATAGGTTCCTCCCTAAAAATTAGTATATCTTTTTTGTTTGTGGTCCGATTTTGATAAAACAAAGTGCAGATCCCTTTCTAAGCTTCAAGCAGTATATTTGTGAAAGTCTCATCAAAATCCATTGCTTAGTTTCCGAGATACTTAAGTTCGAACAGACAAACAGACAAACAGACAGACAATAATTTTAAAAATGGGTCAGATGAACTCCATAGCATTCCCCAGGTCATCCCCAGTCATCTTTTCAAAGAAATTTTCAATGTACAGACACGCCCCTTCTAGAGATTTATTATAGTAAAGATAGATATGCTGATACACACATATGTAAATATTTATTTAAATTTATTTAAGAAAAAAAATTTCATAGGTTCCTCCCTAAAAATTAGCATATCTTTTTTGTTTGTGGTCCGATTTTGATAAAACAAAGTGCAGATCCCTTTCTAAGCTTCAAGCAGTATATTTCTAGAGTTTTATTAAAGATATGCTGATACCCACATAAATATTTATTTAAATTTATTTAAGAAAAAAAATTTCATAGGTTCCTCCCTAAAAATTAGTATATCTTTTTTGTTTGTGGTCCGATTTTGATAAAACAAAGTGCAGATCCCTTTCTAAGCTTCAAGCAGTATACTTGTGAAAGTCTCATCAAAATCCATTGCTTAGTTTCCGAGATCCTTAAGTTCGAACAGACAAACAGACAAACAGACAGACAATAATTTTAAAAATGGGTCAGATGAACTCCATAGCATTCCCCAGGTCATCCCCAGTCATCTTTTCAAAGAAATTTTCAATGTACAGACACGACCCTTCTAGAGATTTATTATAGTAAAGATAGATATGCTGATACACACATATGTAAATATTTATTTAAATTTATTTAAGAAAAAAAATTTCATAGGTTCCTCCCTAAAAATTAGTATATCTTTTTTGTTTGTGGTCCGATTTTGATAAAACAAAGTGCAGATCCCTTTCTAAGCTTAAAGCAGTATATTTGTGAAAGTCTCATCAAAATCCACTGCTTAGTTTCCGAGATCCTTAAGTTCAAACAGACAAACAGACAGACAATAATTTTAAAAATGGGTCAGATGAACTCCATAGCATTCCCCAGGTCATCCCCAGTCATCTTTTCAAAGGAATTTTCAATGTACAGACACGACCCCTCTAGAGATTTATTATAGTATAGATATGCTGATACACACATAAATATTTATTTAAATTTATTTAAGAAAAAAAATTTCATAGGTTCCTCCCTAAAAATTAGCATATCTTTTTTGTTTGTGGTCCGATTTTGATAAAACAAAGTGCAGATCCCTTTCTAAGCTTCAAGCAGTATATTTCTAGAGTTTTATTAAAGATATGCTGATACCCACATAAATATTTATTTAAATTTATTTAAGAAAAAAAATTTCATAGGTTCCTCCCTAAAAATTAGTATATCTTTCTTGTTTGTGGTCCGATTTTGATAAAACGAAGTGCAGATCCCTTTCTAAGCTTCAAGCAGTATATTTCTGAAAGTCTCATCAAAATCCATTGCTTAGTTTCCGAGATCCTTAAGTTCAAACAGACAAACAGACAGACAATAATTTTAAAAATGGGTCAGATGAACTCCATAGCATTCCCCAGGTCATCCCCAGTCATCTTTTCAAAGAAATTTTCAATGTACAGACACGACCCTTCTAGAGATTTATTATAGTATAGATATGCTGATACCCACATACATAAATATTTATTTAAATTTATTTAAGAAAAAAAATTTCATAGGTTCCTCCCATTGCTTAGTTTCCGAGATGCTTAAGTTCAAACAGACAAACAGACAGACGATAATTCTAAAAATGGGTCAGATGAACTCTATAGTATTCCCCAAGTCACCCCCAGTAATTTTTTCAAATAAATTTTCAATGCACAGACACGACTTTTCTAGAGATTTATTAAAGATATGCTGATACCCACATAAATATTTATTTAAATTTATTTAAGAAAAAAAATTTCATAGGTTCCTCCCTAAAAATTAGTATATCTTTTTTGTTTGTGGTCCGATTTTGATAAAACAAAGTGCAGATCCCTTTCTAAGCTTCAAGAAGTATATTTGCGAAAGTCTCATCAAAATCCATTGCTTAGTTTCCGAGATCCTTAAGTTCAAACAGACAAACAGACAGACGATAATTCTAAAAATGGGTCAGATGAACTCTATAGTATTCCCCAAGTCACCCCTAGTAATTTTTTCAAAGAAATTTTCAATGCACAGACACGACCCTTCTAGAGATTTATTATAGTATAGATATGCTGATACACACATAAATATTTATTTAAATTTATTTAAGAAAAAAAATTTCATAGGTTCCTCCCTAAAAATTAGCATATCTTTTTTGTTTGTGGTCCGATTTTGATAAAACAAAGTGCAGATCCCTTTCTAAGCTTCAAGAAGTATATTTGTGAAAGTCTCATCAAAATCCATTGCTTAGTTTCCGAGATCCTTAAGTTCAAACAGACAAACAGACAGACAATAATTTTAAAAATGGGTCAGATGAACTCCATAGCATTCCCCAGGTCATCCCCAGTCATCTTTTCAAAGAAATTTTCAATGTACAGACTCGACCCTTCTAGAGATTTATTATAGTATAGATATGCTGATACACACATATGTAAATATTTATTTAAATTTATTTAAGAAAAAAAATTTCATAGGTTCCTCCCTAAAAATTAGTATATCTTTTTTGTTTGTGGTCCGATTTTGATAAAACAAAGTGCAGATCCCTTTCTAAGCTTCAAGCAGTATATTTGTGAAAGTCTCATCAAAATCCATTGCTTAGTTTCCGAGATCCTTAAGTTCGAACAGACAAACAGACAAACAGACAGACAATAATTTTAAAAATGGGTCAGATGAACTCCATAGCATTCCCCAGGTCATCCCCAGTCATCTTTTCAAAGAAATTTTCAATGTACAGACACGACCCTTCTAGAGATTTATTATAGTAAAGATAGATATGCTGATACACACATATGTAAATATTTATTTAAATTTATTTAAGAAAAAAAATTTCATAGGTTCCTCCCTAAAAATTAGCATATCTTTTTTGTTTGTGGTCCGATTTTGATAAAACAAAGTGCAGATCCCTTTCTAAGCTTCAAGCAGTATATTTCTAGAGTTTTATTAAAGATATGCTGATACCCACATAAATATTTATTTAAATTTATTTAAGAAAAAAAATTTCATAGGTTCCTCCCTAAAAATTAGTATATCTTTTTTGTTTGTGGTCCGATTTTGATAAAACGAAGTGCAGATCCCTTTCTAAGCTTCAAGCAGTATATTTCTGAAAGTCTCATCAAAATCCATTGCTTAGTTTCCGAGATCCTTAAGTTCAAACAGACAAACAGACAGACAATAATTTTAAAAATGGGTCAGATGAACTCCATAGCATTCCCCAGGTCATCCCCAGTCATCTTTTCAAAGAAATTTTCAATGTACAGACACGACCCTTCTAGAGATTTATTATAGTATAGATATGCTGATACCCACATACATAAATATTTATTTAAATTTATTTAAGAAAAAAAATTTCATAGGTTCCTCCCATTGCTTAGTTTCCGAGATGCTTAAGTTCAAACAGACAAACAGACAGACGATAATTCTAAAAATGGGTCAGATGAACTCTATAGTATTCCCCAAGTCACCCCCAGTAATTTTTTCAAATAAATTTTCAATGCACAGACACGACTTTTCTAGAGATTTATTAAAGATATGCTGATACCCACATAAATATTTATTTAAATTTATTTAAGAAAAAAAATTTCATAGGTTCCTCCCTAAAAATTAGTATATCTTTTTTGTTTGTGGTCCGATTTTGATAAAACAAAGTGCAGATCCCTTTCTAAGCTTCAAGAAGTATATTTGTGAAAGTCTCATCAAAATCCATTGCTTAGTTTCCGAGATCCTTAAGTTCAAACAGACAAACAGACAGACAATAATTTTAAAAATGGGTCAGATGAACTCCATAGCATTCCCCAGGTCATCCCCAGTCACCTTTTCAAAGAAATTTTCAATGTACAGACACGACCCTTCTAGAGATTTATTATAATATAGATATGCTGATACCCACATACATAAATATTTATTTAAATTTATTTAAGAAAAACAATTTCATAGGTTCCTCCCTAAAAATTAGTATATCTTTTTTGTTTGTGGTCCGATTTTGATAAAACAAAGTGCAGATCCCTTTCCAAGCTTCAAGCAGTATATTTGTGAAAGTCTCATTAAAATCCATTGCTTAGTTTCTGAGATGCTTAAGTTCAAACAGACAGACGATAATTCTAAAAATGGGTCAGATGAACTCTATAGTATTCCCCAAGTCACCCCCAGTAATTTTTTCAAATAAATTTTCAATGCACAGACACGACCTTTCTAGAGTTTTATTAAAGATATGCTGATACCCACATAAATATTTATTTAAATTTATTTAAGAAAAAAAATTTCATAGGTTCCTCCCTAAAAATTAGTATATCTTTTTTGTTTGTGGTCCGATTTTGATAAAACAAAGTGCAGATCCCTTTCTAAGCTTCAAGAAGTATATTTGTGAAAGTCTCATCAAAATCCATTGCTTAGTTTCCGAGATCCTTAAGTTCAAACAGACAAACAGACAAACAGACAGACAATAATTTTAAAAATGGGTCAGATGAACTCCATAGCATTCCCCAGGTCATCCCCAGTCATCTTTTCAAAGAAATTTTCAATGTACAGACACGACCCTTCTAGAGATTTTTTATAGTATAGATATGCTGATACCCACATACATAAATATTTATTTAAATTTATTTAAGAAAAAAAATTTCATAGGTTCCTCCCTAAAAATTAGTATATCTTTTTTTTTTGTGGTCCGATTTTGATAAAACAAAGTGCAGATCCCTTTCTAAGCTTCAAGCAGTATATTTCTAGAGTTTTATTAAAGATATGCTGATACCCACATAAATATTTATTTAAATTTATTTAAGAAAAAAAATTTCATAGGTTCCTCCCTAAAAATTAGTATATCTTTTTTGTTTGTGGTCCGATTTTGATAAAACGAAGTGCAGATCCCTTTCTAAGCTTCAAGCAGTATATTTCTGAAAGTCTCATCAAAATCCATTGCTTAGTTTCCGAGATCCTTAAGTTCAAACAGACAAACAGACAGACAATAATTTTAAAAATGGGTCAGATGAACTCCATAGCATTCCCCAGGTCATCCCCAGTCATCTTTTCAAAGAAATTTTCAATGTACAGACACGACCCTTCTAGAGATTTATTATAGTATAGATATGCTGATACCCACATACATAAATATTTATTTAAATTTATTTAAGAAAAAAAATTTCATAGGTTCCTCCCATTGCTTAGTTTCCGAGATGCTTAAGTTCAAACAGACAAACAGACAGACGATAATTCTAAAAATGGGTCAGATGAACTCTATAGTATTCCCCAAGTCACCCCCAGTAATTTTTTCAAATAAATTTTCAATGCACAGACACGACTTTTCTAGAGATTTATTAAAGATATGCTGATACCCACATAAATATTTATTTAAATTTATTTAAGAAAAAAAATTTCATAGGTTCCTCCCTAAAAATTAGTATATCTTTTTTGTTTGTGGTCCGATTTTGATAAAACAAAGTGCAGATCCCTTTCTAAGCTTCAAGAAGTATATTTGTTAAAGTCTCATCAAAATCCATTGCTTAGTTTCCGAGATCCTTAAGTTCAAACAGACAAACAGACAGACAATAATTTTAAAAATGGGTCAGATGAACTCCATAGCATTCCCCAGGTCATCCCCAGTCACCTTTTCAAAGAAATTTTCAATGTACAGACACGACCCTTCTAGAGATTTATTATAATATAGATATGCTGATACCCACATACATAAATATTTATTTAAATTTATTTAAGAAAAAAAATTTCATAGGTTCCTCCCTAAAAATTAGTATATCTTTTTTGTTTGTGGTCCGATTTTGATAAAACAAAGTGCAGATCCCTTTCCAAGCTTCAAGCAGTATATTTGTGAAAGTCTCATTAAAATCCATTGCTTAGTTTCTGAGATGCTTAAGTTCAAACAGACAGACGATAATTCTAAAAATGGGTCAGATGAACTCTATAGTATTCCCCAAGTCACCCCCAGTAATTTTTTCAAATAAATTTTCAATGCACAGACACGACCTTTCTAGAGTTTTATTAAAGATATGCTGATACCCACATAAATATTTATTTAAATTTATTTAAGAAAAAAAATTTCATAGGTTCCTCCCTAAAAATTAGTATATCTTTTTTGTTTGTGGTCCGATTTTGATAAAACAAAGTGCAGATCCCTTTCTAAGCTTCAAGAAGTATATTTGTGAAAGTCTCATCAAAATCCATTGCTTAGTTTCCGAGATCCTTAAGTTCAAACAGACAAACAGACAAACAGACAGACAATAATTTTAAAAATGGGTCAGATGAACTCCATAGCATTCCCCAGATCATCCCCAGTCATCTTTTCAAAGAAATTTTCAATGTACAGACACGACCCTTCTAGAGATTTTTTATAGTATAGATATGCTGATACCCACATACATAAATATTTATTTAAATTTATTTAAGAAAAAAAATTTCATAGGTTCCTCCCTAAAAATTAGTATATCTTTTTTTTTTGTGGTCCGATTTTGATAAAACAAAGTGCAGATCCCTTTCTAAGCTTCAAGCAGTATATTTGTGAAAGTCTCATCAAAATCCATTGCTTAGTTTCCGAGATCCTTAAGTTCAAACAGACAAACAGACAGACAATAATTTTAAAAATGGGTCAGATGAACTCCATAGCATTCCCCAGGTCATCCCCAGTCATCTTTTCAAAGAAATTTTCAATGTACAGACACGACCCCTCTAGAGATTTATTATAGTATAGATATGCTGATACACACATAAATATTTATTTAAATTTATTTAAGAAAAAAAATTTCATAGGTTCCTCCCTAAAAATTAGCATATCTTTTTTGTTTGTGGTCCGATTTTGATAAAACAAAGTGCAGATCCCTTTCTAAGCTTCAAGCAGTATATTTCTAGAGTTTTATTAAAGATATGCTGATACCCACATAAATATTTATTTAAATTTATTTAAGAAAAAAAATTTCATAGGTTCCTCCCTAAAAATTAGTATATCTTTTTTTTTTGTGGTCCGATTTTGATAAAACAAAGTGCAGATCCCTTTCTAAGCTTCAAGCAGTATATTTGTGAAAGTCTCATCAAAATCCACTGCTTAGTTTCCGAGATCCTTAAGTTCAAACAGACAAACAGACAAACAGACAGACAATAATTTTAAAAATGGGTCAGATGAACTCCATAGCATTCCCCAGGTCATCCCCAGTCATCTTTTCAAAGAAATTTTCAATGTACAGACACGACCCTTCTAGAGATTTATTATAGTATAGATATGCTGATACACACATAAATATTTATTTAAATTTATTTAAGAAAAAAAATTTCATAGGTTCCTCCCTAAAAATTAGTATATCTTTTTTGTTTGTGGTCCGATTTTGATAAAACAAAGTGCAGATCCCTTTCTAAGCTTCAAGCAGTATATTTGTGAAAGTCTCATCAAAATCCATTGCTTAGTTTCCGAGATACTTAAGTTCGAACAGACAAACAGACAAACAGACAGACAATAATTTTAAAAATGGGTCAGATGAACTCCATAGCATTCCCCAGGTCATCCCCAGTCATCTTTTCAAAGAAATTTTCAATGTACAGACACGACCCTTCTAGAGATTTATTATAGTAAAGATAGATATGCTGATACACACATATGTAAATATTTATTTAAATTTATTTAAGAAAAAAAATTTCATAGGTTCCTCCCTAAAAATTAGCATATCTTTTTTGTTTGTGGTCCGATTTTGATAAAACAAAGTGCAGATCCCTTTCTAAGCTTCAAGCAGTATATTTCTAGAGTTTTATTAAAGATATGCTGATACCCACATAAATATTTATTTAAATTTATTTAAGAAAAAAAATTTCATAGGTTCCTCCCTAAAAATTAGTATATCTTTTTTGTGTGTGGTCCGATTTTGATAAAACAAAGTGCAGATCCCTTTCTAAGCTTCAAGCAGTATACTTGTGAAAGTCTCATCAAAATCCATTGCTTAGTTTCCGAGATCCTTAAGTTCGAACAGACAAACAGACAAACAGACAGACAATAATTTTAAAAATGGGTCAGATGAACTCCATAGCATTCCCCAGGTCATCCCCAGTCATCTTTTCAAAGAAATTTTCAATGTACAGACACGACCCTTCTAGAGATTTATTATAGTAAAGATAGATATGCTGATACACACATATGTAAATATTTATTTAAATTTATTTAAGAAAAAAAATTTCATAGGTTCCTCCCTAAAAATTAGTATATCTTTTTTGTTTGTGGTCCGATTTTGATAAAACAAAGTGCAGATCCCTTTCTAAGCTTCAAGCAGTATATTTCTAGAGTTTTATTAAAGATATGCTGATACCCACATAAATATTTATTTAAATTTATTTAAGAAAAAAAATTTCATAGGTTCCTCCCTAAAAATTAGTATATCTTTTTTGTTTGTGGTCCGATTTTGATAAAACGAAGTGCAGATCCCTTTCTAAGCTTCAAGCAGTATATTTCTGAAAGTCTCATCAAAATCCATTGCTTAGTTTCCGAGATCCTTAAGTTCAAACAGACAAACAGACAGACAATAATTTTAAAAATGGGTCAGATGAACTCCATAGCATTCCCCAGGTCATCCCCAGTCATCTTTTCAAAGAAATTTTCAATGTACAGACACGACCCTTCTAGAGATTTATTATAGTATAGATATGCTGATACCCACATACATAAATATTTATTTAAATTTATTTAAGAAAAAAAATTTCATAGGTTCCTCCCATTGCTTAGTTTCCGAGATGCTTAAGTTCAAACAGACAAACAGACAGACGATAATTCTAAAAATGGGTCAGATGAACTCTATAGTATTCCCCAAGTCACCCCCAGTAATTTTTTCAAATAAATTTTCAATGCACAGACACGACTTTTCTAGAGATTTATTAAAGATATGCTGATACCCACATAAATATTTATTTAAATTTATTTAAGAAAAAAAATTTCATAGGTTCCTCCCTAAAAATTAGTATATCTTTTTTGTTTGTGGTCCGATTTTGATAAAACAAAGTGCAGATCCCTTTCTAAGCTTCAAGAAGTATATTTGTGAAAGTCTCATCAAAATCCATTGCTTAGTTTCCGAGATCCTTAAGTTCAAACAGACAAACAGACAGACAATAATTTTAAAAATGGGTCAGATGAACTCCATAGCATTCCCCAGGTCATCCCCAGTCACCTTTTCAAAGAAATTTTCAATGTACAGACACGACCCTTCTAGAGATTTATTATAATATAGATATGCTGATACCCACATACATAAATATTTATTTAAATTTATTTAAGAAAAAAAATTTCATAGGTTCCTCCCTAAAAATTAGTATATCTTTTTTGTTTGTGGTCCGATTTTGATAAAACAAAGTGCAGATCCCTTTCCAAGCTTCAAGCAGTATATTTGTGAAAGTCTCATTAAAATCCATTGCTTAGTTTCTGAGATGCTTAAGCTCAAACAGACAGACGATAATTCTAAAAATGGGTCAGATGAACTCTATAGTATTCCCCAAGTCACCCCCAGTAATTTTTTCAAATAAATTTTCAATGCACAGACACGACCTTTCTAGAGTTTTATTAAAGATATGCTGATACCCACATAAATATTTATTTAAATTTATTTAAGAAAAAAAATTTCATAGGTTCCTCCCTAAAAATTAGTATATCTTTTTTGTTTGTGGTCCGATTTTGATAAAACAAAGTGCAGATCCCTTTCTAAGCTTCAAGAAGTATATTTGTGAAAGTCTCATCAAAATCCATTGCTTAGTTTCCGAGATCCTTAAGTTCAAACAGACAAACAGACAAACAGACAGACAATAATTTTAAAAATGGGTCAGATGAACTCCATAGCATTCCCCAGGTCATCCCCAGTCATCTTTTCAAAGAAATTTTCAATGTACAGACACGACCCTTCTAGAGATTTTTTATAGTATAGATATGCTGATACCCACATACATAAATATTTATTTAAATTTATTTAAGAAAAAAAATTTCATAGGTTCCTCCCTAAAAATTAGTATATCTTTTTTGTTTGTGGTCCGATTTTGATAAAACAAAGTGCAGATCCCTTTCTAAGCTTCAAGAAGTATATTTGTGAAAGTCTCATCAAAATCCATTGCTCAGTTTCCGAGATCCTTAAGTTTAAACAGACAAACAGACAGACAATAATTTTAAAAATGGGTCAGATGAACTTCATAGCATTCCCCAGGTCATCCCCAGTCATCTTTTCAAAGAAATTTTCAATGTACAGACACGACCCCTCTAGAGATTTATTATAGTATAGATATGCTGATACACACATAAATATTTATTTAAATTTATTTAAGAAAAAAAATTTCATAGGTTCCTCCCTAAAAATTAGCATATCTTTTTTGTTTGTGGTCCGATTTTGATAAAACAAAGTGCAGATCCCTTTCTAAGCTTCAAGCAGTATATTTCTAGAGTTTTATTAAAGATATGCTGATACCCACATAAATATTTATTTAAATTTATTTAAGAAAAAAAATTTCATAGGTTCCTCCCTAAAAATTAGTATATCTTTTTTGTTTGTGGTCCGATTTTGATAAAACAAAGTGCAGATCCCTTTCTAAGCTTCAAGCAGTATACTTGTGAAAGTCTCATCAAAATCCATTGCTTAGTTTCCGAGATCCTTAAGTTCGAACAGACAAACAGACAAACAGACAGACAATAATTTTAAAAATGGGTCAGATGAACTCCATAGCATTCCCCAGGTCATCCCCAGTCATCTTTTCAAAGAAATTTTCAATGTACAGACACGACCCTTCTAGAGATTTATTATAGTAAAGATAGATATGCTGATACACACATATGTAAATATTTATTTAAATTTATTTAAGAAAAAAAATTTCATAGGTTCCTCCCTAAAAATTAGTATATCTTTTTTGTTTGTGGTCCGATTTTGATAAAACAAAGTGCAGATCCCTTTCTAAGCTTCAAGCAGTATATTTCTAGAGTTTTATTAAAGATATGCTGATACCCACATAAATATTTATTTAAATTTATTTAAGAAAAAAAATTTCATAGGTTCCTCCCTAAAAATTAGTATATCTTTTTTGTTTGTGGTCCGATTTTGATAAAACGAAGTGCAGATCCCTTTCTAAGCTTCAAGCAGTATATTTCTGAAAGTCTCATCAAAATCCATTGCTTAGTTTCCAAGATCCTTAAGTTCAAACAGACAAACAGACAGACAATAATTTTAAAAATGGGTCAGATGAACTCCATAGCATTCCCCAGGTCATCCCCAGTCATCTTTTCAAAGAAATTTTCAATGTACAGACACGACCCTTCTAGAGATTTATTATAGTATAGATATGCTGATACCCACATACATAAATATTTATTTAAATTTATTTAAGAAAAAATATTTCATAGGTTCCTCCCATTGCTTAGTTTCCGAGATGCTTAAGTTCAAACAGACAAACAGACAGACGATAATTCTAAAAATGGGTCAGATGAACTCTATAGTATTCCCCAAGTCACCCCCAGTAATTTTTTCAAATAAATTTTCAATGCACAGACACGACTTTTCTAGAGATTTATTAAAGATATGCTGATACCCACATAAATATTTATTTAAATTTATTTAAGAAAAAAAATTTCATAGGTTCCTCCCTAAAAATTAGTATATCTTTTTTGTTTGTGGTCCGATTTTGATAAAACAAAGTGCAGATCCCTTTCTAAGCTTCAAGAAGTATATTTGTGAAAGTCTCATCAAAATCCATTGCTTAGTTTCCGAGATCCTTAAGTTCAAACAGACAAACAGACAGACAATAATTTTAAAAATGGGTCAGATGAACTCCATAGCATTCCCCAGGTCATCCCCAGTCACCTTTTCAAAGAAATTTTCAATGTACAGACACGACCCTTCTAGAGATTTATTATAATATAGATATGCTGATACCCACATACATAAATATTTATTTAAATTTATTTAAGAAAAAAAATTTCATAGGTTCCTCCCTAAAAATTAGTATATCTTTTTTGTTTGTGGTCCGATTTTGATAAAACAAAGTGCAGATCCCTTTCCAAGCTTCAAGCAGTATATTTGTGAAAGTCTCATTAAAATCCATTGCTTAGTTTCTGAGATGCTTAAGTTCAAACAGACAGACGATAATTCTAAAAATGGGTCAGGTGAACTCTATAGTATTCCCCAAGTCACCCCCAGTAATTTTTTCAAATAAATTTTCAATGCACAGACACGACCTTTCTAGAGTTTTATTAAAGATATGCTGATACCCACATAAATATTTATTTAAATTTATTTAAGAAAAAAAATTTCATAGGTTCCTCCCTAAAAATTAGTATATCTTTTTTGTTTGTGGTCCGATTTTGATAAAACAAAGTGCAGATCCCTTTCTAAGCTTCAAGAAGTATATTTGTGAAAGTCTCATCAAAATCCATTGCTCAGTTTCCGAGATCCTTAAGTTTAAACAGACAAACAGACAGACAATAATTTTAAAAATGGGTCAGATGAACTTCATAGCATTCCCCAGGTCATCCCCAGTCATCTTTTCAAAGAAATTTTCAATGTACAGACACGACCCCTCTAGAGATTTATTATAGTATAGATATGCTGATACACACATAAATATTTATTTAAATTTATTTAAGAAAAAAAATTTCATAGGTTCCTCCCTAAAAATTAGCATATCTTTTTTGTTTGTGGTCCGATTTTGATAAAACAAAGTGCAGATCCCTTTCTAAGCTTCAAGCAGTATATTTCTAGAGTTTTATTAAAGATATGCTGATACCCACATAAATATTTATTTAAATTTATTTAAGAAAAAAAATTTCATAGGTTCCTCCCTAAAAATTAGTATATCTTTTTTTTTTGTGGTCCGATTTTGATAAAACAAAGTGCAGATCCCTTTCTAAGCTTCAAGCAGTATATTTGTGAAAGTCTCATCAAAATCCATTGCTTAGTTTCCGAGATCCTTAAGTTCAAACAGACAAACAGACAGACAATAATTTTAAAAATGGGTCAGATGAACTCCATAGCATTCCCCAGGTCATCCCCAGTCATCTTTTCAAAGAAATTTTCAATGTACAGACACGACCCTTCTAGAGATTTATTATAGTATAGATATGCTGATACCCACATACATAAATATTTATTTAAATTTATTTAAGAAAAAAAATTTCATAGGTTCCTCCCATTGCTTAGTTTCCGAGATGCTTAAGTTCAAACAGACAAACAGACAGACGATAATTCTAAAAATGGGTCAGATGAACTCTATAGTATTCCCCAAGTCACCCCCAGTAATTTTTTCAAATAAATTTTCAATGCACAGACACGACTTTTCTAGAGATTTATTAAAGATATGCTGATACCCACATAAATATTTATTTAAATTTATTTAAGAAAAAAATTTCATAGGTTCCTCCCTAAAAATTAGTATATCTTTTTTGTTTGTGGTCCGATTTTGATAAAACAAAGTGCAGATCCCTTTCTAAGCTTCAAGAAGTATATTTGTGAAAGTCTCATCAAAATCCATTGCTTAGTTTCCGAGATCCTTAAGTTCAAACAGACAAACAGACAGACAATAATTTTAAAAATGGGTCAGATGAACTCCATAGCATTCCCCAGGTCATCCCCAGTCACCTTTTCAAAGAAATTTTCAATGTACAGACACGACTTTTCTAGAGTTTTATTAAAGATATGCTGATACCCACATAAATATTTATTTAAATTTATTTAAGAAAAAAATTTCATAGGTTCCTCCCTAAAAATTAGTATATCTTTTTTGTTTGTGGTCCGATTTTGATAAAACAAAGTGCAGATCCCTTTCTAAGCTTCAAGCAGTATATTTGTGAAAGTCTCATTAAAATCCATTGCTTAGTTTCCGAGATGCTTAAGTTCAAACAGACAAACAGACAGACGATAATTCTAAAAATGGGTCAGATGAACTCTATAGTATTCCCCAAGTCACCCCCAGTAATTTTTTCAAATAAATTTTCAATGCACAGACACGACTTTTCTAGAGATTTATTAAAGATATGCTGATACCCACATAAATATTTATTTAAATTTATTTAAGAAAAAAATTTCATAGGTTCCTCCCTAAAAATTAGTATATCTTTTTTGTTTGTCGTCCGATTTTGATAAAACAAAGTGCAGATCCCTTTCTAAGCTTCAAGCAGTATATTTGTGAAAGTCTCATTAAAATCCATTGCTTAGTTTCCGAGATGCTTAAGTTCAAACAGACAAACAGACAGACGATAATTTTAAAAATGGGTCAGATGAACTCCATAGCATTCCCCAGGTCATCCCCAGTCATCTTTTCAAAGAAATTTTCAATGTACAGACACGACCCTTCTAGAGATTTTTTATAGTATAGATATGCTGATACCCACATACATAAATATTTATTTAAATTTATTTAAGAAAAAAAATTTCATAGGTTCCTCCCTAAAAATTAGTATATCTTTTTTGTTTGTGGTCCGATTTTGATAAAACAAAGTGCAGATCCCTTTCTAAGCTTCAAGCAGTATATTTGTGAAAGTCTCATTAAAATCCATTGCTTAGTTTCCGAGATGCTTAAGTTCAAACAGACAAACAGACAGACGATAATTCTAAAAATGGGTCAGATGAACTCTATAGTATTCCCCAAGTCACCCCCAGTAATTTTTTCAAAGAAATTTTCAATGCACAGACACGACTTTTCTAGAGTTTTATTAAAGATATGCTGATACCCACATACATAAATATTTATTTAAATTTATTTAAGAAAAAAAATTTCATAGGTTCCTCCCTAAAAATTAGTATATCTTTTTTGTTTGTGGTCCGATTTTGATAAAACAAAGTGCAGATCCCTTTCTAAGCTTCAAGAAGTATATTTGTGAAAGTCTCATCAAAATCCATTGCTTAGTTTCCGAGATCCTTAAGTTCAAACAGACAAACAGACAGACAATAATTTTAAAAATGGGTCAGATGAACTCCATAGCATTCCCCAGGTCATCCCCAGTCATCTTTTCAAAGAAATTTTCTATGTACAGACACGACCCCTCTAGAGATTTATTATAGTATAGATATGCTGATACACACATAAATATTTATTTAAATTTATTTAAGAAAAAAAATTTCATAGGTTCCTCCCTAAAAATTAGCATATCTTTTTTGTTTGTGGTCCGATTTTGATAAAACAAAGTGCAGATCCCTTTCTAAGCTTCAAGCAGTATATTTTTAGAGTTTGATTAAAGATATGCTGATACCCACATAAATATTTATTTAAATTTATTTAAGAAAAAAAATTTCATAGGTTCCTCCCTAAAAATTAGTATATCTTTTTTGTTTGTGGTCCGATTTTGATAAAACAAAGTGCAGATCCCTTTCTAAGCTTCAAGCAGTATATTTGTGAAAGTCTCATCAAAATCCATTGCTTAGTTTCCGAGATCCTTAAGTTCAAACAGACAAACAGACAGACAATAATTTTAAAAATGGGTCAGATGAACTCCATAGCATTCCCCAGGTCATCCCCAGTCATCTTTTCAAAGAAATTTTCAATGTACAGACACGACCCTTCTAGAGATTTATTATAGTATAGATATGCTGATACCCACATACATAAATATTTATTTAAATTTATTTAAGAAAAAAAATTTCATAGGTTCCTCCCATTGCTTAGTTTCCGAGATGCTTAAGTTCAAACAGACAAACAGACAGACGATAATTCTAAAAATGGGTCAGATGAACTCTATAGTATTCCCCAAGTCACCCCCAGTAATTTTTTCAAATAAATTTTCAATGCACAGACACGACTTTTCTAGAGATTTATTAAAGATATGCTGATACCCACATAAATATTTATTTAAATTTATTTAAGAAAAAAAATTTCATAGGTTCCTCCCTAAAAATTAGTATATCTTTTTTGTTTGTGGTCCGATTTTGATAAAACAAAGTGCAGATCCCTTTCTAAGCTTCAAGAAGTATATTTGTGAAAGTCTCATCAAAATCCATTGCTTAGTTTCCGAGATCCTTAAGTTCAAACAGACAAACAGACAGACAATAATTTTAAAAATGGGTCAGATGAACTCCATAGCATTCCCCAGGTCATCCCCAGTCACCTTTTCAAAGAAATTTTCAATGTACAGACACGACCCTTCTAGAGATTTATTATAATATAGATATGCTGATACCCACATACATAAATATTTATTTAAATTTATTTAAGAAAAAAAATTTCATAGGTTCCTCCCTAAAAATTAGTATATCTTTTTTGTTTGTGGTCCGATTTTGATAAAACAAAGTGCAGATCCCTTTCCAAGCTTCAAGCAGTATATTTGTGAAAGTCTCATTAAAATCCATTGCTTAGTTTCCGAGATGCTTAAGTTCAAACAGACAAACAGACAGACGATAATTCTAAAAATGGGTCAGATGAACTCTATAGTATTCCCCAAGTCACCCCCAGTAATTTTTTCAAATAAATTTTCAATGCACAGACACGACTTTTCTAGAGTTTTATTAAAGATATGCTGATACCCACATAAATATTTATTTAAATTTATTTAAGAAAAAAAATTTCATAGGTTCCTCCCTAAAAATTAGTATATCTTTTTTGTTTGTGGTCCGATTTTGATAAAACAAAGTGCAGATCCCTTTCTAAGCTTCAAGAAGTATATTTGTGAAAGTCTCATCAAAATCCATTGCTTAGTTTCCGAGATCCTTAAGTTCAAACAGACAAACAGACAAACAGACAGACAATAATTTTAAAAATGGGTCAGATGAACTCCATAGCATTCCCCAGGTCATCCCCAGTCATCTTTTCAAAGAAATTTTCAATGTACAGACACGACCCTTCTAGAGATTTTTTATAGTATAGATATGCTGATACCCACATACATAAATATTTATTTAAATTTATTTAAGAAAAAAAATTTCATAGGTTCCTCCCTAAAAATTAGTATATCTTTTTTGTTTGTGGTCCGATTTTGATAAAACAAAGTGCAGATCCCTTTCTAAGCTTCAAGCAGTATATTTGTGAAAGTCTCATTAAAATCCATTGCTTAGTTTCCGAGATGCTTAAGTTCAAACAGACAAACAGACAGACGATAATTCTAAAAATGGGTCAGATGAACTCTATAGTATTCCCCAAGTCACCCCCAGTAATTTTTTCAAAGAAATTTTCAATGCACAGACACGACTTTTCTAGAGTTTTATTAAAGATATGCTGATACCCACATACATAAATATTTATTTAAATTTATTTAAGAAAAAAAATTTCATAGGTTCCTCCCTAAAAATTAGTATATCTTTTTTGTTTGTGGTCCGATTTTGATAAAACAAAGTGCAGATCCCTTTCTAAGCTTCAAGCAGTATACTTGTGAAAGTCTCATCAAAATCCATTGCTTAGTTTCCGAGATCCTTAAGTTCAAACAGACAAACAAACAAACAGACAGACAATAATTTTAAAAATGGGTCAGATGAACTCCATAGCATTCCCCAGGTCATCCCCAGTCATCTTTTCAAAGAAATTTTCAATGTACAGACACGACCCTTCTAGAGATTTATTATAGTATAGATATGCTGATACCCACATACATAAATATTTATTTAAATTTACTTAAGAAAAAAAATTTCATAGGTTCCTCCCATTGCTTAGTTTCCGAGATGCTTAAGTTCAAACAGACAAACAGACAGACGATAATTCTAAAAATGGGTCAGATGAACTCTATAGTATTCCCCAAGTCACCCCCAGTAATATTTTCAAATAAATTTTCAATGCACAGACACGACTTTTCTAGAGATTTATTAAAGATATGCTGATACCCACATAAATATTTATTTAAATTTATTTAAGAAAAAAAATTTCATAGGTTCCTCCCTAAAAATTAGTATATCTTTTTTGTTTGTGGTCCGATTTTGATAAAACAAAGTGCAGATCCCTTTCTAAGTTTCAAGAAGTATATTTGTGAAAGTCTCATCAAAATCCATTGCTTAGTTTCCGAGATCCTTAAGTTCAAACAGACAAACAGACAGACAATAATTTTAAAAATGGGTCAGATGAACTCCATAGCATTCCCCAGGTCATCCCCAGTCACCTTTTCAAAGAAATTTTCAATGTACAGACACGACCCTTCTAGAGATTTATTATAATATAGATATGCTGATACCCACATACATAAATATTTATTTAAATTTATTTAAGAAAAAAAATTTCATAGGTTCCTCCCTAAAAATTAGTATATCTTTTTGTTTGTGGTCCGATTTTGATAAAACAAAGTGCAGATCCCTTTCCAAGCTTCAAGCAGTATATTTGTGAAAGTCTCATTAAAATCCATTGCTTAGTTTCCGAGATGCTTAAGTTCAAACAGACAAACAGACAGACGATAATTCTAAAAATGGGTCAGATGAACTCTATAGTATTCCCCAAGTCACCCCCAGTAATTTTTTCAAAGAAATTTTCAATGCACAGACACGACTTTTCTAGAGTTTTATTAAAGACTAGCAGGGTACCCGGCGTTGCTCGGGATGTAAGTAGTTAGGGGGCCTTTCAAAATCAATAATATACTTTAAGATTTCATATTTATATACATAAAAATAGCTGACCCGGCAAACTTCGTTCTTCCCAAAATAGATTTTTTTATTAATTTTTCACTACTTCATTGTGCATACAACTTCAAAAATATAAAATTTTAGTATTCCGTTTAAGGCTACACGATACACAAAATTTTTAGTTTTCTGTCCCGGAGCATAAGAAAATAGCGAAAAAATTAATTAGTTATTGATATCATTAATCTCCTGATCAATTTTCAGGTCCTAACTTTAAACACTTTTACGATAACCCCACTTTTATGCGCGAAAATTGTTTTGATATCATTTAGCTCTATACCAATTTCCAGGTTCCTGCCTTAAATACTTTTGGAGATATTTAGCTTGAAAAATTAGTATGGGAGGTGCCACGCCCCCATTTTCGTTAACCCCATTTTTTTTGGAGGTGGTAGGGATCGATCTCGTATAACCCCTCACCAAATTTCAGTGGTGTAACCCGAATACTTCCACATTTGTGTGGGAGGTGCCACGCCCACACTGTCGTTATCCCCAGATTTTTTTGGAGGTATTAGGGATCGATTCCATATAACCCCTAACCAAGTTTCAATGATCTAACCTAAATACGTCCAGAGATATCGACTAAGAAGTATTTCATTCGTACGGGAGGTGCCACGCCCACACTGCCGTTATCCCCAGTTTTTTGGAGGTGGTAGGGATCGATTCCATATAATCTCTCACCAAATTTCAGTGGTCTAACCTAAATACTTCCAAAGATATCGACTAAGAAGTATTTCATTCGTATGGGAGGTGCCACGCCCCCTTTTTCGTTATCCCCAGTTTTTTTTGGAGGTGGTAGGGATCGATTCCATATAACCCCTAACCAAATTTCAATGATCTAACCTCAATACTTCCAGAGATATCGACTAAGAAGTATTTCATTCGTATGGGAGGTGCCACGCCCACACTGTCGTTATCCCCAGTTTTTTTTGGAGGTGGTAGGGATCGATTCCATATAACCCCTAACCAAGTTTCAATGATCTAACCTCAATACTTCCAGAGATATCGACTAAGAAGTATTTCATTCGTATGGGAGGTGCCACGCCCACACTGTCGTTATCCCCAGTTTTTTTTGGAGGTGGTAGGGATCGATTCCATATAACCCCTAACCAAATTTCAGTGGTCTAACCTAAATAGTTCCAGAGATATCGACTAAGAAGTATTTCATTCGTATGGGAGGTGCCACGCCCACTTTGTCGTTATCCCCAGTTTTTTTTGGAGGTGGTAGGGATCGATTCCATATAACCCCTAACCAAATTTCAGTGGTCTAACCTAAATACTTCCTCCAGAGATATCGACTAAGAAGTATTTCATTCGTATGGGAGGTGCCACGCCCACACCGTCGTTATCCCAGTTTTTTTGGAGGTGGTAGGGATCGATTCCATATAACCCCTAACCAAATTTCAGTGGTCTAACCTAAATAGTTCCAGAGATATCGACTAAGAAGTATTTCATTCGTATGGGAGGTGCCACGCCCACTTTGTCGTTATCCCCAGTTTTTTTGGAGGTGGTAGGGATCGATTGCATATAACCCCTAACCAAGTTTCAATGATCTAACCTAAATAGTTCCAGAGATATCGACTAAGAAGTATTTCATTCGTATGGGAGGTGCCACGCCCACTTTTTCGTTATACCCAGTTGTTTTGGAGGTGGTAGGGATCGATCCCATATAACCCCTTACCGAGTTTCAATGGTCTAACATAAATACTTCCGGAGATACGGACAATGGAAAATTCCATTTGTATGGGAGGTGCCACGCCCCCTATATATATCAAAATATTTTTTAGCCTGTGACCATCCCTGGAAGATGTACAGTGGGTGTGTAAAGTTTGGTTACGATCGGTTTATAAGTTTAGGACGCAAGTCGATCTATACCTACATACATACATACATATATATTTACATAATTTGAATTTTATATATATAGATTATTGCCTACTGAAGAATTTACCAAATTCGAATATTTTGAAAAAAGAGTATTAAAAACCGGTTTTCAAAAATTTTCTTTTGCCGTATTCGTTGGTAACGTTAGGGGGCCTTTCAAGAATTCAATTTTGACAAATTGAGTCAGGATGAATCGAAATTCAAAAGCTGATTTGATACCATATTGTAGGTAAATTTTAAGGCAATCACATTCTCACCGATAATAAATTTAACGATAAATTTATTGAAATATATCGAAGTAAAAATGAAACCCGGGACCATCCCCATTCGTTTGATACCCATATTGTAGGGTAATATTTAGGTTTTCGGGAATTCGCATTTTCACCGATAACTCATCATCGATACATTTATCGAAACCAATCGAAGTCTAAATGAAACCTGCGGCCTTCTCCTTTCGTTTTATACCCATATTATGGGGTAGTGTTAAGTTTTTTTGGCAATCACCGATAACTCAGATATCGATAAACTTATCGAAATATATCAAAGTCCAAAAGAAACCTGGAGCTATCTCATTTCGTTTGATACACATATTGTAGGGTAATATTAAGGTTTTCGGGCAATCGCATTTTGACCGATGACTCAGTTATCGATAAACTTATCGAAAAATATTGAAGTACAAATGAAACCTGGGGCCTTCCCCTTTCGTTTGATACCCATATTGTAGGCCATTTTTAAGGTTTTTGTGCAATCATATTTTGACCGATAACTCAGCTATGGAAAAATGTATCGAAATATATCGAAGTATAAATGAAACCTTTGGACCTCCCCTTTCATTTGATATCCATATTGCAGGGAAATTTTAAGATTTTTGGATTTTCTGACATATAATTAAGTTATCGATAAATTTATCGAATTATATCGAAGTTTAAATGAAAAAAGGGGACTTCCTCTTTCGGTTGATACTCAAATTGTAGGAAAGTTTTGAGGTTTTAGGGCAACCTTATTTTCGCCGATAACTCTGTTATCGATTAATTTATCAAACAAATATCATCTCCATGAATCCTTCCAGGTCACAGAGAAAATGTGTACAAAGTTTCATACTGCTAGGTGCCTTAGTTTTGGCGTGAAAACGTAACAAACTTTGTTACTTTCCACATAGCGCGGCAGTGTACCTATGCAATTGATTTTTGATTTAGCAGACATTGAAAAAAAAGTAAACAAAAATTTTAGAAAGGCACGCTTAGTTTTTTTTTGACAAACTAAGTGAATTTTTCTTCATATAAATTTATTTAAAAAAAAAAATTTCATAGGTTCCTCCCTAAAAATTAGTATATCTTTTTTGTTCGATTTTGATAAAACAAAGTGCAAATCCCTTTCTAAGCTTCAAGCAGTATACTTGTGAAAGTCTCATCAAAATCCATTCCTTAGTTTCCGAGATCCTTAAGTTCAAACAGACAGACGATAATTCTAAAAATGGGTCATATGAACTCTATAGTATCCCCCAAGTCACCCCCAGTCATCTTTTCAAAGAAATTTTCAATGTACAGACACGACCCTTCTAGAGATTTAGTATAGTATAGATATGCTGATACCCACATAAATATTTATTTAAATTTATTTAAGAAAAAAAATTGCATAGGTTCCTCCCTAAAAATTAGTATATCTTTTTTGTTTGTGGTCCGATTTTGATAAAACAAAGTGCAGATCCCTTTCTAAGCTTCAAGCAGTATATTTGTGAAAGTCTCATCAAAATCCATTGCTTAGTTTCCGAGATCCTTAAGTTCAAACAGACAAACAGACAAACAGACAGACAATAATTCTAAAAATGGGTCAGATGAACTCCATAGCATTCCCCAGGTCATCCCCAGTCATCTTTTCAAAGAAATTTTCAATGTACAGACACGACCCTTCTAGAGATTTATTATAGTATAGATAGATATGCTGATACCCACATAAATATTTATTTAAATTTATTTAAGAAAAAAAATTTCATAGGTTCCTCCCTAAAAATTAGTATATCTTTTTTGTTTGTGGTCCAATTTTGATAAAACAAAGTGCAGATCCCTTTCTAAGCTTCAAGCAGTATATTTGTGAAAGTCTCATCAAAATCCATTGCTTAGTTTCCGAGATCCTTAAGTTCAAACAGACAAACAGACAAACAGACAGACAATAATTCTAAAAATGGGTCAGATGAACTCTATAGTATCCCCCAAGTCACCCCCAGTCATCTTTTCAAAGAAATTTTCAATGTACAGACACGACCCTTCTAGAGATTTAGTATAGTATAGATATGCTGATACCCACATAAATATTTATTTAAATTTATTTAAGAAAAAAAATTGCATAGGTTCCTCCCTAAAAATTAGTATATCTTTTTTGTTTGTGGTCCGATTTTGATAAAACAAAGTGCAGATCCCTTTCTAAGCTTCAAGCAGTATATTTGTGAAAGTCTCATCAAAATCCATTGCTTAGTTTCCGAGATCCTTAAGTTCAAACAGACAAACAGACAAACAGACAGACAATAATTCTAAAAATGGGTCAGATGAACTCCATAGCATTCCCCAGGTCATCCCCAGTCATCTTTTCAAAGAAATTTTCAATGTACAGACACGACCCTTCTAGAGATTTATTATAGTATAGATAGATATGCTGATACCCACATAAATATTTATTTAAATTTATTTAAGAAAAAAAATTTCATAGGTTCCTCCCTAAAAATTAGTATATCTTTTTTGTTTGTGGTCCAATTTTGATAAAACAAAGTGCAGATCCCTTTCTAAGCTTCAAGCAGTATATTTGTGAAAGTCTCATCAAAATCCATTGCTTAGTTTCCGAGATCCTTAAGTTCAAACAGACAAACAGACAGACAATAATTCTAAAAATGGGTCAGATGAACTCTATAGTATCCCCCAAGTCACCCCCAGTCATCTTTTCAAAGAAATTTTCAATGTACAGACACGACCCTTCTAGAGATTTAGTATAGTATAGATATGCTGATACCCACATAAATATTTATTTAAATTTATTTAAGAAAAAAAATTGCATAGGTTCCTCCCTAAAAATTAGTATATCTTTTTTGTTTGTGGTCCGATTTTGATAAAACAAAGTGCAGATCCCTTTCTAAGCTTCAAGCAGTATATTTGTGAAAGTCTCATCAAAATCCATTGCTTAGTTTCCGAGATCCTTAAGTTCAAACAGACAAACAGACAGACAATAATTTTAAAAATGGGTCAGATGAACTCCATAGCATTCCCCAGGTCATCCCCAGTCATCTTTTCAAAGAAATTTTCAATGTACAGACACGACCCTTCTAGAGATTTATTATAGTATAGATAGATATGCTGATACCCACATAAATATTTATTTAAATTTATTTAAGAAAAAAAATTTCATAGGTTCCTCCCTAAAAATTAGTATATCTTTTTTGTTTGTGGTCCAATTTTGATAAAACAAAGTGCAGATCCCTTTCTAAGCTTCAAGCAGTATATTTGTGAAAGTCTCATCAAAATCCATTGCTTAGTTTCCGAGATCCTTAAGTTCAAACAGACAAACAGACAAACAGACAGACAATAATTCTAAAAATGGGTCAGATGAACTCTATAGTATCCCCCAAGTCACCCCCAGTCATCTTTTCAAAGAAATTTTCAATGTACAGACACGACCCTTCTAGAGATTTAGTATAGTATAGATATGCTGATACCCACATAAATATTTATTTAAATTTATTTAAGAAAAAAAATTGCATAGGTTCCTCCCTAAAAATTAGTATATCTTTTTTGTTTGTGGTCCGATTTTGATAAAACAAAGTGCAGATCCCTTTCTAAGCTTCAAGCAGTATATTTGTGAAAGTCTCATCAAAATCCATTGCTTAGTTTCCGAGATCCTTAAGTTCAAACAGACAAACAGACAAACAGACAGACAATAATTCTAAAAATGGGTCAGATGAACTCTATAGTATCCCCCAAGTCACCCCCAGTCATCTTTTCAAAGAAATTTTCAATGTACAGACACGACCCTTCTAGAGATTTATTATAGTATAGATATGCTGATACCCACATAAATATTTATTTAAATTTATTAAAGAAAAAAAATTTTATAGGTTCCTCCCTAAAAATTAGTATATCTTTTTTGTTTGTGGTCCGATTTTGATAAAACAAAGTGCAGATCCCTTTCTAAGCTTCAAGCAGTATATTTGTGAAAGTCTCATCAAAATCCATTTCTTAGTTTCCGAGATCCTTAAGTTCAAACAGACAAACAGACAGACGATAATTCTAAAAATGAGTCAGATGAACTCTATAGTATTCCCCAAGTCACCCCCAGTAATTTTTTCAAAGAAATTTTCAATGCACAGACACGACTTTTCTAGAGTTTTATTAAAGATATGCTGATACCCACATAAATATTTATTTAAATTTATTTAAGAAAAAAAATTTTATAGGTTCCTCCCTAAAAATTAGTATATCTTTTTTGTTTGTGGTCCGATTTTGATAAAACAAAGTGCAGATCCCTTTCTAAGCTTCAAGAAGTATATTTGTGAAAGTCTCATCAAAATCCATTGCTTAGTTTCCGAGATCCTTAAGTTCAAACAGACAAACAGACAAACAGACAAACAGACAAACAGACAGACAATAATTCTAAAAATGGGTCAGATGAACTCTATAGTATCCCCCAGGTCACCCCCAGTCATCTTTTCAAAGAAATTTTCAATGTACAGACACGACCCTTCTAGAGATTTATTATAGTATAGATATGCTGATACCCACATAAATATTTATTTAAATTTATTTAAGAAAAAAAATTTCATAGGTTCCTCCCTAAAAATTAGTATATCTTTTTTGTTTGTGGTCCGATTTTGATAAAACAAAGTGCAGATCCCTTTCTAAGCTTCAAGCAGTATATTTGTGAAAGTCTCATCAAAATCCATTGCTTAGTTTCCGAGATCCTTAAGTTCGAACAGACAAACAGACAAACAGACAGACAATAATTTAAAAAATGGGTCAGATGAACTCCATAGCATTCCCCAGGTCATCCCCAGTCATCTTTTCAAAGAAATTTTCAATGTACAGACGCGACCCATCTAGAGATTTATTATAGTATAGATATGCTGATACACACATAAATATTTATTTAAATTTATTTAAGAAAAAAAATTGCATAGGTTCCTCCCTAAAAATTAGTATATCTTTTTTGTTTGTGGTCCGATTTTGATAAAACAAAGTGCAGATCCCTTTCTAAGCTTCAAGCAGTATATTTCTAGAGTTTTATTAAAGATATGCTGATACCCACATAAATATTTATTTAAATTTATTTAAGAAAAAAAATTTCATAGGTTCCTCCCTAAAAATTAGTATATCTTTTTTGTTTGTGGTCCTATTTTGATAAAACAAAGTGCAGATCCCTTTCTAAGCTTCAAGCAGTATATTTGTGAAAGTCTCATCAAAATCCATTGCTTAGTTTCCGAGATCCTTAAGTTCAAACAGACAAACAGACAGACAATAATTTTAAAAATGGGTCAGATGAAATCCATAGCATTCCCCAGGTCATCCCCAGTCATCTTTTCAAAGAAATTTTCAATGTACAGACACGACCCTTCTAGAGATTTATTATAGTATAGATGTGCTGACACCCACATACATAAATATTTATTTAAATTTATTTAAGAAAAAAAATTTCATAGGTTCCTCCCTAAAAATTAGTATATCTTTTTTGTTTGTGGTCCGATTTTGATAAAACAAAGTGCAGATCCCTTTCCAAGCTTCAAGCAGTATATTTGTGAAAGTCTCATTAAAATCCATTGCTTAGTTTCCGAGATGCTTAAGTTCAAACAGACAAACAGACAGACGATAATTCTAAAAATGGGTCAGATGAACTCTATAGTATTCCCCAAGTCACCCCCCGTAATTTTTTCAAATAAATTTTCAATGCACAGACACGACTTTTCTAGAGATTTATTAAAGATATGCTGATCCCTTTCTAAGCTTCAAGCAGTATATTTCTAGAGTTTTATTAAAGATATGCTGATACCCACATAAATATTTATATAAATTTATTTAAGAAAAAAAAATTCATAGGTTCCTCCCTAAAAATTAGTATATCTTTTTTGTTTGTGGTCCGATTTTGATAAAACAAAGTGCAGATCCCTTTCTAAGCTTAAAGCAGTATATTTGTGAAAGTCTCATCAAAATCCACTGCTTAGTTTCCGAGATCCTTAAGTTCAAACAGACAAACAGACAAACAGACAGACAATAATTTTAAAAATGGGTCAGATGAACTCCATAGCATTCCCCAGGTCATCCCCAGTCATCTTTTCAAAGAAATTTTCAATGTACAGACACGACCCCTCTAGAGATTTATTATAGTATAGATATGCTGATACACACATAAATATTTATTTAAATTTATTTAAGAAAAAAAATTTCATAGGTTCCTCCCTAAAAATTAGTATATCTTTTTTGTTTGTAGTCCGATTTTGATAAAACAAAGTGCAGATCCCTTTCTAAGCTTCAAGCAGTATATTTCTAGAGTTTTATTAAAGATATGCTGATACCCACATAAATATTAATATAAATTTATTTAAGAAAAAAAATTTCATAGGTTCCTCCCTAAAAATTAGTATATCTTTTTTGTTTGTGGTCCGATTTTGATAAAACAAAGTGCAGATCCCTTTCTAAGCTTCAAGCAGTATATTTGTGAAAGTCTCATCAAAATCCATTGCTTAGTTTCCGAGATCCTTAAGTTCAAACAGACAAACAGACAGACAATAATTTTAAAAATGGGTCAGATGAACTCCATAGCATTCCCCAGGTCATCCCCAGTAATTTTTTCAAATAAATTTTCAATGCACAGACACGACTTTTCTAGAGATTTTTTATAGTATAGATATGCTGATACCCACATACATAAATATTTATTTAAATTTATTTAAGAAAAAAAATTTCATAGGTTCCTCCCTAAAAATTAGTATATCTTTTTTGTTTGTGGTCCGATTTTGATAAAACAAAGTGCAGATCCCTTTCCAAGCTTCAAGCAGTAATTTGTGAAAGTCTCATTAAAATCCATTGCTTAGTTTCCGAGATGCTTAAGTTCAAACAGACAAACAGACAGACGATAATTCTAAAAATGGGTCAGATGAACTCTATAGTAATTTTCAATGCACAGACACGACTTTTCTAGAGATTTATTAAAGATATGCTGATACCCACATAAATATTTATTTAAATTTATTTAAGAAAAAAAATTTCATAGGTTCCTCCCTAAAAATTAGTATATCTTTTTTGTTTGTGGTCCGATTTTGATAAAAGAAAGTGCAGATCCCTTTCCAAGCTTCAAGCAGTATATTTGTGAAAGTCTCATTAAAATCCATTGCTTAGTTTCCGAGATGCTTAAGTTCAAACAGACAAACAGACAGACGATAATTCTAAAAATGGGTCAGATGAACTCTATAGTATTCCCCAAGTCACCCCCAGTAATTTTTTCAAATAAATTTTCAATGCACAGACACGACTTTTCTAGAGTTTTATTAAAGATATGCTGATACCCACATAAATATTTATTTAAATTTATTTAAGAAAAAAAATTTCATAGGTTCCTCCCTAAAAATTAGTATTTCTTTTTTGTTTGTGGTCCGATTTTGATAAAACAAAGTGCAGATCCCTTTCTAAGCTTCAAGAAGTATATTTGTGAAAGTCTCATCAAAATCCATTTCTTAGTTTCCGAGATCCTTAAGTTCAAACAGACAAACAGACAAACAGACTGACAATAATTTTAAAAATGGTTCAGATGAACTCCATAGCATTCCCCAGGTCATCCCCAGTCATCTTTTCAAAGAAATTTTCAATGTACAGACACGACCCTTCTAGAGATTTTTTATAGTATAGATATGCTGATACCCACATACATAAATATTTATTTAAATTTATTTAAGAAAAAAAATTTCATAGGTTCCTCCCTAAAAATTAGTATATCTTTTTTGTTTGTGGTCCGATTTTGATAAAACAAAGTGCAGATCCCTTTCTAAGCTTCAAGAAGTATATTTGTGAAAGTCTCATCAAAATCCATTGCTTAGTTTCCGAGATCCTTAAGTTCAAACAGACAAACAGACAGACAATAATTTTAAAAATGGGTCAGATGAAATCCATAGCATTCCCCAGGTCATCCCCAGTCATCTTTTCAAAGAAATTTTCAATGTACAGACACGACCCTTCTAGAGATTTATTATAATATAGATATGCTGATACCCACATACATAAATATTTATTTAAATTTATTTAAGAAAAAAAATTTCATAGGTTCCTCCCTAAAAATTAGTATATCTTTTTTGTTTGTGGTCCGATTTTGATAAAACAAAGTGCAGATCCCTTTCTAAGCTTCAAGCAGTATATTTGTGAAAGTCTCATTAAAATCCATTGCTTAGTTTCCGAGATCCTTAAGTTCAAACAGACAAACAGACAGACGATAATTCTAAAAATGGGTCAGATGAACTCTATAGTATTCCCCAAGTCACCCCCAGTAATTTTTTCAAATAAATTTTCAATGCACAGACACGACTTTTCTAGAGATTTATTAAAGATATGCTGATCCCTTTCTAAGCTTCAAGCAGTATATTTCTAGAGTTTTATTAAAGATATGCTGATACCCACATAAATATTTATATAAATTTATTTAAGAAAAAAAAATTCATAGGTTCCTCCCTAAAAATTAGTATATCTTTTTTGTTTGTGGTCCGATTTTGATAAAACAAAGTGCAGATCCCTTTCTAAGCTTAAAGCAGTATATTTGTGAAAGTCTCATCAAAATCCACTGCTTAGTTTCCGAGATCCTTAAGTTCAAACAGACAAACAGACAAACAGACAGACAATAATTTTAAAAATGGGTCAGATGAACTCCATAGCATTCCCCAGGTCATCCCCAGTCATCTTTTCAAAGAAATTTTCAATGTACAGACACGACCCCTCTAGAGATTTATTATAGTATAGATATGCTGATACACACATAAATATTTATTTAAATTTATTTAAGAAAAAAAATTTCATAGGTTCCTCCCTAAAAATTAGTATATCTTTTTTGTTTGTAGTCCGATTTTGATAAAACAAAGTGCAGATCCCTTTCTAAGCTTCAAGCAGTATATTTCTAGAGTTTTATTAAAGATATGCTGATACCCACATAAATATTTATATAAATTTATTTAAGAAAAAAAATTTCATAGGTTCCTCCCTAAAAATTAGTATATCTTTTTTGTTTGTGGTCCGATTTTGATAAAACAAAGTGCAGATCCCTTTCTAAGCTTCAAGCAGTATATTTGTGAAAGTCTCATCAAAATCCATTGCTTAGTTTCCGAGATCCTTAAGTTCAAACAGACAAACAGACAGACAATAATTTTAAAAATGGGTCAGATGAACTCCATAGCATTCCCCAGGTCATCCCCAGTCATCTTTTCAAAGAAATTTTCAATGTACAGACACGACCCTTCTAGAGATTTATTATAGTATAGATATGCTGATACCCACATACATATGTAAATATTTATTTAAATTTATTTAAGAAAAAAAATTTCATAGGTTCCTCCCTAAAAATTAGTATATCTTTTTTAATTGTGGTCCGATTTTGATAAAACAAAGTGCAGATCCCTTTCCAAGCTTCAAGCAGTAATTTGTGAAAGTCTCATTAAAATCCATTGCTTAGTTTCCGAGATGCTTAAGTTCAAACAGACAAACAGACAGACGATAATTCTAAAAATGGGTCAGATGAACTCTATAGTAATTTTCAATGCACAGACACGACTTTTCTAGAGATTTATTAAAGATATGCTGATACCCACATAAATATTTATTTAAATTTATTTAAGAAAAAAAATTTCATAGGTTCCTCCCTAAAAATTAGTATATCTTTTTTGTTTGTGGTCCGATTTTGATAAAACAAAGTGCAGATCCCTTTCCAAGCTTCAAGCAGTATATTTGTGAAAGTCTCATTAAAATCCATTGCTTAGTTTCCGAGATGCTTAAGTTCAAACAGACAAACAGACAGACGATAATTCTAAAAATGGGTCAGATGAACTCTATAGTATTCCCCAAGTCACCCCCAGTAATTTTTTCAAATAAATTTTCAATGCACAGACACGACTTTTCTAGAGTTTTATTAAAGATATGCTGATACCCACATAAATATTTATTTAAATTTATTTAAGAAAAAAAATTTCATAGGTTCCTCCCTAAAAATTAGTATATCTTTTTTGTTTGTGGTCCGATTTTGATAAAACAAAGTGCAGATCCCTTTCTAAGCTTCAAGAAGTATATTTGTGAAAGTCTCATCAAAATCCATTTCTTAGTTTCCGAGATCCTTAAGTTCAAACAGACAAACAGACAAACAGACTGACAATAATTTTAAAAATGGGTCAGATGAACTCCATAGCATTCCCCAGGTCATCCCCAGTCATCTTTTCAAAGAAATTTTCAATGTACAGACACGACCCTTCTAGAGATTTTTTATAGTATAGATATGCTGATACCCACATACATAAATATTTATTTAAATTTATTTAAGAAAAAAAATTTCATAGGTTCCTCCCTAAAAATTAGTATATCTTTTTTGTTTGTGGTCCGATTTTGATAAAACAAAGTGCAGATCCCTTTCTAAGCTTCAAGAAGTATATTTGTGAAAGTCTCATCAAAATCCATTGCTTAGTTTCCGAGATCCTTAAGTTCAAACAGACAAACAGACAAACAGACAGACAATAATTTTAAAAATGGGTCAGATGAACTCCATAGCATTTCCCAGGTCATCCCCAGTCATCTTTTCAAAGAAATTTTCAATGTACAGACACGACCCTTCTAGAGATTTATTATAATATAGATATGCTGATACCCACATACATAAATATTTATTTAAATTTATTTAAGAAAAAAAATTTCATAGGTTCCTCCCTAAAAATTAGTATATCTTTTTTGTTTGTGGTCCGATTTTGATAAAACAAAGTGCAGATCCCTTTCTAAGCTTCAAGCAGTATATTTGTGAAAGTCTCATTAAAATCCATTGCTTAGTTTCCGAGATGCTTAAGTTCAAACAGACAAACAGACAGACGATAATTCTAAAAATGGGTCAGATGAACTCTATAGTATTCCCCAAGTCACCCCCAGTAATTTTTTCAAAGAAATTTTCAATGCACAGACACGACTTTTCTAGAGTTTTATTAAAGATATGCTGATACCCACATAAATATTTATTTAAATTTATTTAAGAAAAAAAATTTCATAGGTTCCTCCCTAAAAATTAGTATATCTTTTTTGTTTGTGGTCCGATTTTGATAAAACAAAGTGCAGATCCCTTTCTAAGCTTCAAGAAGTATATTTGTGAAAGTCTCATCAAAATCCATTGCTTAGTTTCCGAGATCCTTAAGTTCAAACAGACAAACAGACAGACAATAATTTTAAAAATGGGTCAGATGAACTCCATAGCATTCCCCAGGTCATCCCCAGTCATCTTTTCAAAGAAATTTTCAATGTACAGACACGACCCTTCTAGAGATTTATTATAGTATAGATATGCTGATACCCACATACATAAATATTTATTTAAATTTATTTAAGAAAAAAAATTTCATAGGTTCCTCCCTAAAAATTAGTATATCTTTTTTGTTTGTGGTCCGATTTTGATAAAACAAAGTGCAGATCCCTTTCCAAGCTTCAAGCAGTAATTTGTGAAAGTCTCATTAAAATCCATTGCTTAGTTTCCGAGATGCTTAAGTTCAAACAGACAAACAGACAGACGATAATTCTAAAAATGGGTCAGATGAACTCTATAGTAATTTTCAATGCACAGACACGACTTTTCTAGAGATTTATTAAAGATATGCTGATACCCACATAAATATTTATTTAAATTTATTTAAGAAAAAAAATTTCATAGGTTCCTCCCTAAAAATTAGTATATCTTTTTTGTTTGTGGTCCGATTTTGATAAAACAAAGTGCAGATCCCTTTCCAAGCTTCAAGCAGTATATTTGTGAAAGTCTCATTAAAATCCATTGCTTAGTTTCCGAGATGCTTAAGTTCAAACAGACAAACAGACAGACGATAATTCTAAAAATGGGTCAGATGAACTCTATAGTATTCCCCAAGTCACCCCCAGTAATTTTTTCAAATAAATTTTCAATGCACAGACACGACTTTTCTAGAGTTTTATTAAAGATATGCTGATACCCACATAAATATTTATTTAAATTTATTTAAGAAAAAAAATTTCATAGGTTCCTCCCTAAAAATTAGTATATCTTTTTTGTTTGTGGTCCGATTTTGATAAAACAAAGTGCAGATCCCTTTCTAAGCTTCAAGAAGTATATTTGTGAAAGTCTCATCAAAATCCATTTCTTAGTTTCCGAGATCCTTAAGTTCAAACAGACAAACAGACAAACAGACTGACAATAATTTTAAAAATGGGTCAGATGAACTCCATAGCATTCCAAAAGGTCATCCCCAGTCATCTTTTCAAAGAAATTTTCAATGTACAGACACGACCCTTCTAGAGATTTTTTATAGTATAGATATGCTGATACCCACATACATAAATATTTAAATTTATTTAAGAAAAAAAATTTCATAGGTTCCTCCCTAAAAATTAGTATATCTTTTTTGTTTGTGGTCCGATTTTGATAAAACAAAGTGCAGATCCCTTTCTAAGCTTCAAGCAGTATATTTGTGAAAGTCTCATTAAAATCCATTGCTTAGTTTCCGATATGCTTAAGTTCAAACAGACAAACAGACAGACGATAATTCTAAAAATGGGTCAGATGAACTCTATAGTATTCCCCAAGTCACCCCCAGTAATTTTTTCAAAGAAATTTTCAATGCACAGACACGACTTTTCTAGAGTTTTATTAAAGATATGCTGATACCCACATAAATATTTATTTAAATTTATTTAAGAAAAAAAATTTCATAGGTTCCTCCCTAAAAATTAGTATATCTTTTTTGTTTGTGGTCCGATTTTGATAAAACAAAGTGCAGATCCCTTTCTAAGCTTCAAGAAGTATATTTGTGAAAGTCTCATCAAAATCCATTGCTTAGTTTCCGAGATCCTTAAGTTCAAACAGACAAACAGACAAACAGACAGACAATAATTTTAAAAATGGGTCAGATGAACTCCATAGCATTCCCCAGGTCATCCCCAGTCATCTTTTCAAAGAAATTTTCAATGTACAGACACGACCCTTCTAGAGATTTATTATAGTATAGATATGCTGATACACACATAAATATTTATTTAAATTTATTTAAGAAAAAAAATTGCATAGGTTCCTCCCTAAAAATTAGTATATCTTTTTTGTTTGTGGTCCGATTTTGATAAAACAAAGTGCAGATCCCTTTCTAAGCTTCAAGCAGTATATTTGTGAAAGTCTCATCAAAATCCACTGCTTAGTTTCCGAGATCCTTAAGTTCAAACAGACAAACAGACAAACAGACAGACAATAATTTTAAAAATGGGTCAGATGAACTCCATAGCATTCCCCAGGTCATCCCCAGTCATCTTTTCAAAGAAATTTTCAATGTACAGACACGACCCTTCTAGAGATTTATTATAGTATAGATATGCTGATACACACATAAATATTTATTTAAATTTATTTAAGAAAAAAAATTTCATAGGTTCCTCCCTAAAAATTAGTATATCTTTTTTGTTTGTGGTCCGATTTTGATAAAACAAAGTGCAGATCCCTTTCTAAGCTTCAAGCAGTATATTTGTGAAAGTCTCATCAAAATCCATTGCTTAGTTTCCGAGATCCTTAAGTTCGAACAGACAAACAGACAGACAATAATTTTAAAAATGGGTCAGATGAACTCCATAGCATTCCCCAGGTCATCCCCAGTCATCTTTTCAAAGAAATTTTCAATGTACAGACACGACCCTTCTAGAGATTTTTTATAGTATAGATATGCTGATACCCACATACATATGTAAATATTTATTTAAATTTATTTAAGAAAAAAAATTTCATAGGTTCCTCCCTAAAAATTAGTATATCTTTTTTGTTTGTGGTCCGATTTTGATAAAACAAAGTGCAGATCCCTTTCTAAGCTTCAAGCAGTATATTTGTGAAAGTCTCATCAACATCCATTGCTTAGTTTCCGAGATCCTTAAGTTCAAACAGACAAACAGACAGACAATAATTTTAAAAATGGGTCAGATGAACTCCATAGCATTCCCCAGGTCATCCCCAGTCATCTTTTCAAAGAAATTTTCAATGTACAGACACGACCCTTCTAGAGATTTTTTATAGTATAGATATGCTGATACCCACATACATAAATATTTATTTAAATTTATTTAAGAAAAAAAATTTCATAGGTTCCTCCCTAAAAATTAGTATATCTTTTTTGTTTGTGGTCCGATTTTGATAAAACAAAGTGCAGATCCCTTTCTAAGCTTCAAGAAGTATATTTGTGAAAGTCTCATCAAAATCCATTGCTTAGTTTCCGAGATCCTTAAGTTCAAACAGACAAACAGACAGACAATAATTTAAAAAATGGGTCAGATGAACTCCATAGCATTTCCCAGGTCATCCCCAGTCATCTTTTCAAAGAAATTTTCAATGTACAGACACGACCCTTCTAGAGATTTATTATAATATAGATATGCTGATACCCACATACATAAATATTTATTTAAATTTATTTAAGAAAAAAAATTTCATAGGTTCCTCCCTAAAAATTAGTATATCTTTTTTGTTTGTGGTCCGATTTTGATAAAACAAAGTGCAGATCCCTTTCTAAGCTTCAAGAAGTATATTTGTAAAAGTCTCATCAAAATCCATTGCTTAGTTTCCGAGATCCTTAAGTTCAAACAGACAAACAGACAGACAATAATTTTAAAAATGGGTCAGATGAACTCCATAGCATTTCCCAGGTCATCCCCAGTCATCTTTTCAAAGAAATTTTCAATGTACAGACACGACCCTTCTAGAGATTTATTATAATATAGATATGCTGATACCCACATACATAAATATTTATTTAAATTTATTTAAGAAAAAAAATTTCATAGGTTCCTCCCTAAAAATTAGTATATCTTTTTTGTTTGTGGTCCGATTTTGATAAAACAAAGTGCAGATCCCTTTCTAAGCTTCAAGCAGTATATTTGTGAAAGTCTCATTAAAATCCATTGCTTAGTTTCCGAGATGCTTAAGTTCAAACAGACAAACAGACAGACGATAATTCTAAAAATGGGTCAGATGAACTCTATAGTAATTTTCAATGCACAGACACGACTTTTCTAGAGATTTATTAAAGATATGCTGATACCCACATAAATATTTATTTAAATTTATTTAAGAAAAAAAATTTCATAGGTTCCTCCCTAAAAATTAGTATATCTTTTTTGTTTGTGGTCCGATTTTGATAAAACAAAGTGCAGATCCCTTTCCAAGCTTCAAGCAGTATATTTGTGAAAGTCTCATTAAAATCCATTGCTTAGTTTCCGAGATGCTTAAGTTCAAACAGACAAACAGACAGACGATAATTCTAAAAATGGGTCAGATGAACTCTATAGTATTCCCCAAGTCACCCCCAGTAATTTTTTCAAATAAATTTTCAATGCACAGACACGACTTTTCTAGAGTTTTATTAAAGATATGCTGATACCCACATAAATATTTATTTAAATTTATTTAAGAAAAAAAATTTCATAGGTTCCTCCCTAAAAATTAGTATATCTTTTTTGTTTGTGGTCCGATTTTGATAAAACAAAGTGCAGATCCCTTTCTAAGCTTCAAGAAGTATATTTGTGAAAGTCTCATCAAAATCCATTTCTTAGTTTCCGAGATCCTTAAGTTCAAACAGACAAACAGACAAACAGACTGACAATAATTTTAAAAATGGGTCAGATGAACTCCATAGCATTCCCCAGGTCATCCCCAGTCATCTTTTCAAAGAAATTTTCAATGTACAGACACGACCCTTCTAGAGATTTTTTATAGTATAGATATGCTGATACCCACATACATAAATATTTATTTAAATTTATTTAAGAAAAAAAATTTCATAGGTTCCTCCCTAAAAATTAGTATATCTTTTTTGTTTGTGGTCCGATTTTGATAAAACAAAGTGCAGATCCCTTTCTAAGCTTCAAGAAGTATATTTGTGAAAGTCTCATCAAAATCCATTGCTTAGTTTCCGAGATCCTTAAGTTCAAACAGACAAACAGACAAACAGACAGACAATAATTTTAAAAATGGGTCAGATGAACTCCATAGCATTTCCCAGGTCATCCCCAGTCATCTTTTCAAAGAAATTTTCAATGTACAGACACGACCCTTCTAGAGATTTATTATAATATAGATATGCTGATACCCACATACATAAATATTTATTTAAATTTATTTAAGAAAAAAAATTTCATAGGTTCCTCCCTAAAAATTAGTATATCTTTTTTGTTTGTGGTCCGATTTTGATAAAACAAAGTGCAGATCCCTTTCTAAGCTTCAAGCAGTATATTTGTGAAAGTCTCATTAAAATCCATTGCTTAGTTTCCGAGATGCTTAAGTTCAAACAGACAAACAGACAGACGATAATTCTAAAAATGGGTCAGATGAACTCTATAGTATTCCCCAAGTCACCCCCAGTAATTTTTTCAAAGAAATTTTCAATGCACAGACACGACTTTTCTAGAGTTTTATTAAAGATATGCTGATACCCACATAAATATTTATTTAAATTTATTTAAGAAAAAAAATTTCATAGGTTCCTCCCTAAAAATTAGTATATCTTTTTTGTTTGTGGTCCGATTTTGATAAAACAAAGTGCAGATCCCTTTCTAAGCTTCAAGAAGTATATTTGTGAAAGTCTCATCAAAATCCATTGCTTAGTTTCCGAGATCCTTAAGTTCAAACAGACAAACAGACAGACAATAATTTTAAAAATGGGTCAGATGAACTCCATAGCATTTCCCAGGTCATCCCCAGTCATCTTTTCAAAGAAATTTTCAATGTACAGACACGACCCTTCTAGAGATTTATTATAATATAGATATGCTGATACCCACATACATAAATATTTATTTAAATTTATTTAAGAAAAAAAATTTCATAGGTTCCTCCCTAAAAATTAGTATATCTTTTTTGTTTGTGGTCCGATTTTGATAAAACAAAGTGCAGATCCCTTTCTAAGCTTCAAGCAGTATATTTGTGAAAGTCTCATTAAAATCCATTGCTTAGTTTCCGAGATGCTTAAGTTCAAACAGACAAACAGACAGACGATAATTCTAAAAATGGGTCAGATGAACTCTATAGTAATTTTCAATGCACAGACACGACTTTTCTAGAGATTTATTAAAGATATGCTGATACCCACATAAATATTTATTTAAATTTATTTAAGAAAAAAAATTTCATAGGTTCCTCCCTAAAAATTAGTATATCTTTTTTGTTTGTGGTCCGATTTTGATAAAACAAAGTGCAGATCCCTTTCCAAGCTTCAAGCAGTATATTTGTGAAAGTCTCATTAAAATCCATTGCTTAGTTTCCGAGATGCTTAAGTTCAAACAGACAAACAGACAGACGATAATTCTAAAAATGGGTCAGATGAACTCTATAGTATTCCCCAAGTCACCCCCAGTAATTTTTTCAAATAAATTTTCAATGCACAGACACGACTTTTCTAGAGTTTTATTAAAGATATGCTGATACCCACATAAATATTTATTTAAATTTATTTAAGAAAAAAAATTTCATAGGTTCCTCCCTAAAAATTAGTATATCTTTTTTGTTTGTGGTCCGATTTTGATAAAACAAAGTGCAGATCCCTTTCTAAGCTTCAAGAAGTATATTTGTGAAAGTCTCATCAAAATCCATTTCTTAGTTTCCGAGATCCTTAAGTTCAAACAGACAAACAGACAAACAGACTGACAATAATTTTAAAAATGGGTCAGATGAACTCCATAGCATTCCCCAGGTCATCCCCAGTCATCTTTTCAAAGAAATTTTCAATGTACAGACACGACCCTTCTAGAGATTTTTTATAGTATAGATATGCTGATACCCACATACATAAATATTTATTTAAATTTATTTAAGAAAAAAAATTTCATAGGTTCCTCCCTAAAAATTAGTATATCTTTTTTGTTTGTGGTCCGATTTTGATAAAACAAAGTGCAGATCCCTTTCTAAGCTTCAAGAAGTATATTTGTGAAAGTCTCATCAAAATCCATTGCTTAGTTTCCGAGATCCTTAAGTTCAAACAGACAAACAGACAAACAGACAGACAATAATTTTAAAAATGGGTCAGATGAACTCCATAGCATTTCCCAGGTCATCCCCAGTCATCTTTTCAAAGAAATTTTCAATGTACAGACACGACCCTTCTAGAGATTTATTATAATATAGATATGCTGATACCCACATACATAAATATTTATTTAAATTTATTTAAGAAAAAAAATTTCATAGGTTCCTCCCTAAAAATTAGTATATCTTTTTTGTTTGTGGTCCGATTTTGATAAAACAAAGTGCAGATCCCTTTCTAAGCTTCAAGCAGTATATTTGTGAAAGTCTCATTAAAATCCATTGCTTAGTTTCCGAGATGCTTAAGTTCAAACAGACAAACAGACAGACGATAATTCTAAAAATGGGTCAGATGAACTCTATAGTATTCCCCAAGTCACCCCCAGTAATTTTTTCAAAGAAATTTTCAATGCACAGACACGACTTTTCTAGAGTTTTATTAAAGATATGCTGATACCCACATAAATATTTATTTAAATTTATTTAAGAAAAAAAATTTCATAGGTTCCTCCCTAAAAATTAGTATATCTTTTTTGTTTGTGGTCCGATTTTGATAAAACAAAGTGCAGATCCCTTTCTAAGCTTCAAGCAGTATATTTGTGAAAGTCTCATCAAAATCCACTGCTTAGTTTCCGAGATCCTTAAGTTCAAACAGACAAACAGACAAACAGACAGACAATAATTTTAAAAATGGGTTAGATGAACTCCATAGCATTCCCCAGGTCATCCCCAGTCATCTTTTCAAAGAAATTTTCAATGTACAGACACGACCCTTCTAGAGATTTATTATAGTATAGATATGCTGATACACACATAAATATTTATTTAAATTTATTTAAGAAAAAAAATTTCATAGGTTCCTCCCTAAAAATTAGTATATCTTTTTTGTTTGTGGTCCGATTTTGATAAAACAAAGTGCAGACCCCTTTCTAAGCTTCAAGCAGTATATTTGTGAAAGTCTCATCAAAATCCATTGCTTAGTTTCCGAGATCCTTAAGTTCAAACAGACAAACAGACAGACAATAATTTTAAAAATGGGTCAGATGAACTCCATAGCATTCCCCAGGTCATCCCCAGTCATCTTTTCAAAGAAATTTTCAATGTACAGACACGACCCTTCTAGAGATTTTTTATAGTATAGATATGCTGATACCCACATACATAAATATTTATTTAAATTTATTTAAGAAAAAAAATTTCATAGGTTCCTCCCTAAAAATTAGTATATCTTTTTTGTTTGTGGTCCGATTTTGATAAAACAAAGTGCAGATCCCTTTCTAAGCTTCAAGAAGTATATTTGTGAAAGTCTCATCAAAATCCATTGCTTAGTTTCCGAGATCCTTAAGTTCAAACAGACAAACAGACAGACAATAATTTTAAAAATGGGTCAGATGAACTCCATAGCATTTCCCAGGTCATCCCCAGTCATCTTTTCAAAGAAATTTTCAATGTACAGACACGACCCTTCTAGAGATTTATTGTAATATAGATATGCTGATACCCACATACATAAATATTTATTTAAATTTATTTAAGAAAAAAAATTTCATAGGTTCCTCCCTAAAAATTAGTATATCTTTTTTGTTTGTGGTCCGATTTTGATAAAACAAAGTGCAGATCCCTTTCTAAGCTTCAAGAAGTATATTTGTGAAAGTCTCATCAAAATCCATTGCTTAGTTTCCGAGATCCTTAAGTTCAAACAGACAAACAGACAAACAGACAGACAATAATTTTAAAAATGGGTCAGATGAACTCCATAGCATTCCCCAGGTCATCCCCAGTCATCTTTTCAAAGAAATTTTCAATGTACAGACACGACCCTTCTAGAGATTTATTATAGTATAGATATGCTGATACACACATAAATATTTATTTAAATTTATTTAAGAAAAAAAATTTCATAGGTTCCTCCCTAAAAATTAGTATATCTTTTTTGTTTGTGGTCCGATTTTGATAAAACAAAGTGCAGATCCCTTTCTAAGCTTCAAGCAGTATATTTGTGAAAGTCTCATCAAAATCCACTGCTTAGTTTCCGAGATCCTTAAGTTCAAACAGACAAACAGACAAACAGACAGACAATAATTTTAAAAATGGGTCAGATGAACTCCATAGCATTCCCCAGGTCATCCCCAGTCATCTTTTCAAAGAAATTTTCAATGTACAGACACGACCCTTCTAGAGATTTATTATAGTATAGATATGCTGATACACACATAAATATTTATTTAAATTTATTTAAGAAAAAAAATTTCATAGGTTCCTCCCTAAAAATTAGTATATCTTTTTTGTTTGTGGTCCGATTTTGATAAAACAAAGTGCAGATCCCTTTCTAAGCTTCAAGCAGTATATTTGTGAAAGTCTCATCAAAATCCATTGCTTAGTTTCCGAGATCCTTAAGTTCGAACAGACAAACAGACAGACAATAATTTTAAAAATGGGTCAGATGAACTCCATAGCATTCCCCAGGTCATCCCCAGTCATCTTTTCAAAGAAATTTTCAATGTACAGACACGACCCTTCTAGAGATTTTTTATAGTATAGATATGCTGATACCCACATACATATGTAAATATTTATTTAAATTTATTTAAGAAAAAAAATTTCATAGGTTCCTCCCTAAAAATTAGTATATCTTTTTTGTTTGTGGTCCGATTTTGATAAAACAAAGTGCAGATCCCTTTCTAAGCTTCAAGCAGTATATTTGTGAAAGTCTCATCAACATCCATTGCTTAGTTTCCGAGATCCTTAAGTTCAAACAGACAAACAGACAGACAATAATTTTAAAAATGGGTCAGATGAACTCCATAGCATTCCCCAGGTCATCCCCAGTCATCTTTTCAAAGAAATTTTCAATGTACAGACACGACCCTTCTAGAGATTTTTTATAGTATAGATATGCTGATACCCACATACATAAATATTTATTTAAATTTATTTAAGAAAAAAAATTTCATAGGTTCCTCCCTAAAAATTAGTATATCTTTTTTGTTTGTGGTCCGATTTTGATAAAACAAAGTGCAGATCCCTTTCTAAGCTTCAAGAAGTATATTTGTGAAAGTCTCGTCAAAATCCATTGCTTAGTTTCCGAGATCCTTAAGTTCAAACAGACAAACAGACAGACAATAATTTTAAAAATGGGTCAGATGAACTCCATAGCATTTCCCAGGTCATCCCCAGTCATCTTTTCAAAGAAATTTTCAATGTACAGACACGACCCTTCTAGAGATTTATTATAATATAGATATGCTGATACCCACATACATAAATATTTATTTAAATTTATTTAAGAAAAAAAATTTCATAGGTTCCTCCCTAAAAATTAGTATATCTTTTTTGTTTGTGGTCCGATTTTGATAAAACAAAGTGCAGATCCCTTTCTAAGCTTCAAGCAGTATATTTGTGAAAGACTCATTAAAATCCATTTCTTAGTTTCCGAGATGCTTAAGTTCAAACAGACAAACAGACAGACGATAATTCTAAAAATGGGTCAGATGAACTCTATAGTATTCCCCAAGTCACCCCCAGTAATTTTTTCAAAGAAATTTTCAATGCACAGACACGACTTTTCTAGAGTTTTATTAAAGATATGCTGATACCCACATAAATATTTATTTAAATTTATTTAAGAAAAAAAATTTCATAGGTTCCTCCCTAAAAATTAGTATATCTTTTTTGTTTGTGGTCCGATTTTGATAAAACAAAGTGCAGATCCCTTTCTAAGCTTCAAGCAGTATATTTGTGAAAGTCTCATCAACATCCATTGCTTAGTTTCCGAGATCCTTAAGTTCAAACAGACAAACAGACAGACAATAATTTTAAAAATGGGTCAGATGAACTCCATAGCATTCCCCAGGTCATCCCCAGTCATCTTTTCAAAGAAATTTTCAATGTACAGACACGATCCTTCTAGAGATTTTTTATAGTATAGATATGCTGATACCCACATACATAAATATTTATTTAAATTTATTTAAGAAAAAAAATTTCATAGGTTCCTCCCTAAAAATTAGTATATCTTTTTTGTTTGTGGTCCGATTTTGATAAAACAAAGTGCAGATCCCTTTCTAAGCTTCAAGCAGTATATTTGTGAAAGTCTCATCAAAATCCATTGCTTAGTTTCCGAGATCCTTAAGTTCGAACAGACAAACAGACAAACAGACAGACAATAATTTTAAAAATGGGTCAGATGAACTCCATAGCATTCCCCAGGTCATCCCCAGTCATCTTTTCAAAGAAATTTTCAATGTACAGACACGACCCTTCTAGAGATTTATTATAGTAAAGATAGATATGCTGATACACACATATGTAAATATTTATTTAAATTTATTTAAGAAAAAAAATTTCATAGGTTCCTCCCTAAAAATTAGTATATCTTTTTTGTTTGTGGTCCGATTTTGATAAAACAAAGTGCAGATCCCTTTCTAAGCTTCAAGCAGTATATTTGTGAAAGTCTCATCAACATCCATTGCTTAGTTTCCGAGATCCTTAAGTTCAAACAGACAAACAGACAGACAATAATTTTAAAAATGGGTCAGATGAACTCCATAGCATTCCCCAGGTCATCCCCAGTCATCTTTTCAAAGAAATTTTCAATGTACAGACACGACCCTTCTAGAGATTTTTTATAGTATAGATATGCTGATACCCACATACATAAATATTTATTTAAATTTATTTAAGAAAAAAAATTTCATAGGTTCCTCCCTAAAAATTAGTATATCTTTTTTGTTTGTGGTCCGATTTTGATAAAGCAAAGTGCAGATCCCTTTCTAAGCTTCAAGCAGTATATTTGTGAAAGTCTCATCAACATCCATTGCTTAGTTTCCGAGATCCTTAAGTTCAAACAGACAAACAGACAGACAATAATTTTAAAAATGGGTCAGATGAATTCCATAGCATTCCCCAGGTCATCCCCAGTCATCTTTTCAAAGAAATTTTCAATGTACAGACACGACCCTTCTAGAGATTTTTTATAGTATAGATATGCTGATACCCACATACATAAATATTTATTTAAATTTATTTAAGAAAAAAAATTTCATAGGTTCCTCCCTAAAAATTAGTATATCTTTTTTGTTTGTGGTCCGATTTTGATAAAACAAAGTGCAGATCCCTTTCTAAGCTTCAAGAAGTATATTTGTGAAAGTCTCATCAAAATCCATTGCTTAGTTTCCGAGATCCTTAAGTTCAAACAGACAAACAGACAGACAATAATTTTAAAAATGGGTCAGATGAACTCCATAGCATTTCCCAGGTCATCCCCAGTCATCTTTTCAAACAAATTTTCAATGTACAGACACGACCCTTCTAGAGATTTATTATAATATAGATATGCTGATACCCACATACATAAATATTTATTTAAATTTATTTAAGAAAAAAAATTTCATAGGTTCCTCCCTAAAAATTAGTATATCTTTTTTGTTTGTGGTCCGATTTTGATAAAACAAAGTGCAGATCCCTTTCTAAGCTTCAAGCAGTATATTTGTGAAAGACTCATTAAAATCCATTTCTTAGTTTCCGAGATCCTTAAGTTCAAACAGACAAACAGACAGACAATAATTTTAAAAATGGGTCAGATGAACTCCATAGCATTCCCCAGGTCATCCCCAGTCATCTTTTCAAAGAAATTTTCAATGTACAGACACGACCCTTCTAGAGATTTTTTATAGTATAGATATGCTGATACCCACATACATAAATATTTATTTAAATTTATTTAAGAAAAAAAATTTCATAGGTTCCTCCCTAAAAATTAGTATATCTTTTTTGTTTGTGGTCCGATTTTGATAAAACAAAGTGCAGATCCCTTTCTAAGCTTCAAGCAGTATATTTGTGAAAGTCTCATCAACATCCATTGCTTAGTTTCCGAGATCCTTAAGTTCAAACAGACAAACAGACAGACAATAATTTTAAAAATGGGTCAGATGAACTCCATAGCATTCCCCAGGTCATCCCCAGTCATCTTTTCAAAGAAATTTTCAATGTACAGACACGACCCTTCTAGAGATTTTTTATAGTATAGATATGCTGATACCCACATACATAAATATTTATTTAAATTTATTTAAGAAAAAAAATTTCATAGGTTCCTCCCTAAAAATTAGTATATCTTTTTTGTTTGTGGTCCGATTTTGATAAAACAAAGTGCAGATCCCTTTCTAAGCTTCAAGCAGTATATTTGTGAAAGTCTCATCAACATCCATTGCTTAGTTTCCGAGATCCTTAAGTTCAAACAGACAAACAGACAGACAATAATTTTAAAAATGGGTCAGATGAATTCCATAGCATTCCCCAGGTCATCCCCAGTCATCTTTTCAAAGAAATTTTCAATGTACAGACACGACCCTTCTAGAGATTTTTTATAGTATAGATATGCTGATACCCACATACATAAATATTTATTTAAATTTATTTAAGAAAAAAAATTTCATAGGTTCCTCCCTAAAAATTAGTATATCTTTTTTGTTTGTGGTCCGATTTTGATAAAACAAAGTGCAGATCCCTTTCTAAGCTTCAAGAAGTATATTTGTGAAAGTCTCATCAAAATCCATTGCTTAGTTTCCGAGATCCTTAAGTTCAAACAGACAAACAGACAGACAATAATTTTAAAAATGGGTCAGATGAACTCCATAGCATTTCCCAGGTCATCCCCAGTCATCTTTTCAAACAAATTTTCAATGTACAGACACGACCCTTCTAGAGATTTATTATAATATAGATATGCTGATACCCACATACATAAATATTTATTTAAATTTATTTAAGAAAAAAAATTTCATAGGTTCCTCCCTAAAAATTAGTATATCTTTTTTGTTTGTGGTCCGATTTTGATAAAACAAAGTGCAGATCCCTTTCTAAGCTTCAAGCAGTATATTTGTGAAAGACTCATTAAAATCCATTTCTTAGTTTCCGAGATCCTTAAGTTCAAACAGACAAACAGACAGACAATAATTTTAAAAATGGGTCAGATGAACTCCATAGCATTCCCCAGGTCATCCCCAGTCATCTTTTCAAAGAAATTTTCAATGTACAGACACGACCCTTCTAGAGATTTTTTATAGTATAGATATGCTGATACCCACATACATAAATATTTATTTAAATTTATTTAAGAAAAAAAATTTCATAGGTTCCTCCCTAAAAATTAGTATATCTTTTTTGTTTGTGGTCCGATTTTGATAAAACAAAGTGCAGATCCCTTTCTAAGCTTCAAGCAGTATATTTGTGAAAGTCTCATCAACATCCATTGCTTAGTTTCCGAGATCCTTAAGTTCAAACAGACAAACAGACAGACAATAATTTTAAAAATGGGTCAGATGAACTCCATAGCATTCCCCAGGTCATCCCCAGTCATCTTTTCAAAGAAATTTTCAATGTACAGACACGACCCTTCTAGAGATTTTTTATAGTATAGATATGCTGATACCCACATACATAAATATTTATTTAAATTTATTTAAGAAAAAAAATTTCATAGGTTCCTCCCTAAAAATTAGTATATCTTTTTTGTTTGTGGTCCGATTTTGATAAAACAAAGTGCAGATCCCTTTCTAAGCTTCAAGAAGTATATTTGTGAAAGTCTCATCAAAATCCATTGCTTAGTTTCCGAGATCCTTAAGTTCAAACAGACAAACAGACAGACAATAATTTTAAAAATGGGTCAGATGAACTCCATAGCATTTCCCAGGTCATCCCCAGTCATCTTTTCAAAGAAATTTTCAATGTACAGACACGATCCTTCTAGAGATTTATTATAATATAGATATGCTGATACCCACATACATAAATATTTATTTAAATTTATTTAAGAAAAAAAATTTCATAGGTTCCTCCCTAAAAATTTCATAGGTTCCTCCCTAAAAATTAGTATATCTTTTTTGTTTGTGGTCCGATTTTGATAAAACAAAGTGCAGATCCCTTTCTAAGCTTCAAGCAGTATATTTGTGAAAGACTCATTAAAATCCATTTCTTAGTTTCCGAGATGCTTAAGTTCAAACAGACAAACAGACAGACGATAATTCTAAAAATGGGTCAGATGAACTCTATAGTATTCCCCAAGTCACCCCCAGTAATTTTTTCAAAGAAATTTTCAATGATAATATAGATATGCTGATACCCACATACATAAATATTTATTTAAATTTATTTAAGAAAAAAAATTTCATAGGTTCCTCCCTAAAAATTAGTATATCTTTTTTGTTTGTGGTCCGATTTTGATAAAACAAAGTGCAGATCCCTTTCTAAGCTTCAAGCAGTATATTTGTGAAAGACTCATTAAAATCCATTTCTTAGTTTCCGAGATCCTTAAGTTCAAACAGACAAACAGACAGACAATAATTTTAAAAATGGGTCAGATGAACTCCATAGCATTCCCCAGGTCATCCCCAGTCATCTTTTCAAAGAAATTTTCAATGTACAGACACGACCCTTCTAGAGATTTTTTATAGTATAGATATGCTGATACCCACATACATAAATATTTATTTAAATTTATTTAAGAAAAAAAATTTCATAGGTTCCTCCCTAAAAATTAGTATATCTTTTTTGTTTGTGGTCCGATTTTGATAAAACAAAGTGCAGATCCCTTTCTAAGCTTCAAGCAGTATATTTGTGAAAGTCTCATCAACATCCATTGCTTAGTTTCCGAGATCCTTAAGTTCAAACAGACAAACAGACAGACAATAATTTTAAAAATGGGTCAGATGAACTCCATAGCATTCCCCAGGTCATCCCCAGTCATCTTTTCAAAGAAATTTTCAATGTACAGACACGACCCTTCTAGAGATTTTTTATAGTATAGATATGCTGATACCCACATACATAAATATTTATTTAAATTTATTTAAGAAAAAAAATTTCATAGGTTCCTCCCTAAAAATTAGTATATCTTTTTTGTTTGTGGTCCGATTTTGATAAAACAAAGTGCAGATCCCTTTCTAAGCTTCAAGAAGTATATTTGTGAAAGTCTCATCAAAATCCATTGCTTAGTTTCCGAGATCCTTAAGTTCAAACAGACAAACAGACAGACAATAATTTTAAAAATGGGTCAGATGAACTCCATAGCATTTCCCAGGTCATCCCCAGTCATCTTTTCAAAGAAATTTTCAATGTACAGACACGATCCTTCTAGAGATTTATTATAATATAGATATGCTGATACCCACATACATAAATATTTATTTAAATTTATTTAAGAAAAAAAATTTCATAGGTTCCTCCCTAAAAATTAGTATATCTTTTTTGTTTGTGGTCCGATTTTGATAAAACAAAGTGCAGATCCCTTTCTAAGCTTCAAGCAGTATATTTGTGAAAGACTCATTAAAATCCATTTCTTAGTTTCCGAGATGCTTAAGTTCAAACAGACAAACAGACAGACGATAATTCTAAAAATGGGTCAGATGAACTCTATAGTATTCCCCAAGTCACCCCCAGTAATTTTTTCAAAGAAATTTTCAATGCACAGACACGACTTTTCTAGAGTTTTATTAAAGATATGCTGATACCCACATAAATATTTATTTAAATTTATTTAAGAAAAAAAATTTCATAGGTTCCTCCCTAAAAATTAGTATATCTTTTTTGTTTGTGGTCCGATTTTGATAAAACAAAGTGCAGATCCCTTTCTAAGCTTCAAGAAGTATATTTGTGAAAGTCTCATCAAAATCCATTGCTTAGTTTCCGAGATCCTTAAGTTCAAACAGACAAACAGACAAACAGACAGACAATAATTTTAAAAATGGGTCAGATGAACTCCATAGCATTCCCCAGGTCATCCCCAGTCATCTTTTCAAAGAAATTTTCAATGTACAGACACGACCCTTCTAGAGATTTTTTATAGTATAGATATGCTGATACCCACATACATAAATATTTATTTAAATTTATTTAAGAAAAAAAATTTCATAGGTTCGTCCCTAAAAATTAGTATATCTTTTTTGTTTGTGGTCCGATTTTGATAAAACAAAGTGCAGATCCCTTTCTAAGCTTCAAGCAGTATATTTGTGAAAGTCTCATCAAAATCCATTGCTTAGTTTCCGAGATCCTTAAGTTCGAACAGACAAACAGACAGACAATAATTTTAAAAATGGGTCAGATGAACTCCATAGCATTCCCCTGGTCATCCCCAGTCATCTTTTCAAAGAAATTTTCAATGTACAGACACGACCCTTCTAGAGATTTATTATAGTAAAGATAGATATGCTGATACACACATATGTAAATATTTATTTAAATTTATTTAAGAAAATAATTTCATAGGTTCCTCCCTAAAAATTAGTATATCTTTTTTGTTTGTGGTCCGATTTTGATAAAACAAAGTGCAGATCCCTTTCTAAGCTTCAAGCAGTATATTTGTGAAAGTCTCATCAAAATCCATTGCTTAGTTTCCGAGATCCTTAAGTTCAAACCATATGTAAATATTTATTTAAATTTATTTAAGAAAAAAAATTTCATAGGTTCCTCCCTAAAAATTAGTATATCTTTTTTGTTTGTGGTCCGATTTTGATAAAACAAAGTGCAGATCCCTTTCTAAGCTTAAAGCAGTATATTTGTGAAAGTCTCATCAACGGTGCAGTGAAATAACGCCCAAGGAAATAACGCCCATGGGCGTTATTTCCCACTCAAAAAGGAAATTACGCCCATGGGCCTTATTTCCTTTTTAAAAAGGAAATAAAGCCCATGGGTGTTATCACCTTTTGCTGATGGGTGTTATTTCCTTTTTCGAAGAGAAATAAAGCCCACGGACGTTAAAAACGAATTAAAACAAGCTGATTCAAGAATTAAGTATATGGTTTTCTTTATTTCAATAAATTTTAACATATTTGTTATGTTTTTATAAGGTGGGGTGCAATAGCGCCTTGTGAAATAAGCCCTTTAAGGCCTTATTACACTATTGAAAGTGAAATAAGGCCTTTATTTAAAAAAAGGCTTTATTACACTTCGAAAGAGTAATAAAGTCTTAAAGGCCTTATTGCTCTTTCATTTTTTTTAATGAAACAATAATATTCTAATTCTTTTTGTATTTTATTGAATAGTTACACACAAATTTCACGTTAACCAAAGTGGGAAACGTGGCACGCGGAAGGACATCACCGTGGCGGTAGCCACGGTTATGGCACACACCCCGAGTTGGAATGGCGTAGCCCAGGGTTATTTTTTTAAGCGCGGCCGAAGGCCGCCTACGCGGAAAGGTATTCTGCACTTAAAAATTGTGGATCGGGCCTCCGTAACTATAATCCGAAGGGGGAAAAGCAATATTTTGTTTCTGTGAAAAGTTATTAGTGAAAAACCGAAAATTGAATCGGGTCAGATCCCCAATTCGGGGCCCCATTCACGTTTTTTATGTGCAGGACACCTTTCCGCGTAGGCGGCCTTCGGCCGCGCTTTAAAAAATAACCCTGGGCTACGCCATTCCAACTCCGGGTGTGTGCCATAGCCGTGGCTACCGCCACGGTGATGTCCTTCCGCGTGCCACGTTTCCCACTCTTTTCTCACAGGGTAATTTGTGAAAAAATTCTAATCAACAGTTCGTGTTGCTCGCGTAAAATCCTATGGGCGTTATTTCTCTTTTAAAAAGGAAATAAGAGCCATGGGCTTTATTTCTTTTTGCAGATGGGCGATATTTCCATTTAAAAAGGAAATAAGGCCCATGGGCGTAATTTCACTGCACCCTCATCAACATCCATTGCTTAGTTTCCGAGATCCTTAAGTTCAAACAGACAAACAGACAGACAATAATTTTAAAAATGGGTCAGATGAACTCCATAGCATTCCCCAGGTCATCCCCAGTCATCTTTTCAAAGAAATTTTCAATGTACAGACACGACCCTTCTAGAGATTTATTATAGTATAGATATGCTGATACCCACATACATAAATATTTATTTAAATTTATTTAAGAAAAAAAATTTCATAGGTTCCTCCCTAAAAATTAGTATATCTTTTTTGTTTGTGGTCCGATTTTGATAAAACAAAGTGCAGATCCCTTTCCAAGCTTCAAGCAGTATATTTGTGAAAGTCTCATTAAAATCCATTGCTTAGTTTCCGAGATGCTTAAGTTCAAACAGACAAACAGACAGACGATAATTCTAAAAATGGGTCAGATGAACTCTATAGTATTCCCCAAGTCACCCCCAGTAATTTTTTCAAATAAATTTTCAATGCACAGACACGACTTTTCTAGAGATTTATTAAAGATATGCTGATACCCACATAAATATTTATTTAAATTTATTTAAGAAAAAAAATTTCATAGGTTCCTCCCTAAAAATTAGTATATCTTTTTTGTTTGTGGTCCGATTTTGATAAAACAAAGTGCAGATCCCTTTCTAAGCTTCAAGAAGTATATTTGTGAAAGTCTCATCAAAATCCATTGCTTAGTTTCCGAGATCCTTAAGTTCAAACAGACAAACAGACAGACAATAATTTTAAAAATGGGCCAGATGAACTCCATAGCATTCCCCAGGTCATCCCCAGTCATCTTTTCAAAGAAATTTTCAATGTACAGACACGACCCCTCTAGAGATGTATTATAGTATAGATATGCTGATACACACATAAATATTTATTTAAATTTATTTAAGAAAAAAAATTTCATAGGTTCCTCCCTAAAAATTAGTATATCTTTTTTGTTTGTGGTCCGATTTTGATAAAACAAAGTGCAGATCCCTTTCTAAGCTTAAAGCAGTATATTTGTGAAAGTCTCATCAAAATCCATTGCTTAGTTTCCGAGATCCTTAAGTTCAAACAGACAAACAGACAGACAATAATTTTAAAAATGGGCCAGATGAACTCCATAGCATTCCCCAGGTCATCCCCAGTCATCTTTTCAAAGAAATTTTCAATGTACAGACACGACCCCTCTAGAGATGTATTATAGTATAGATATGCTGATACACACATAAATATTTATTTAAATTTATTTAAGAAAAAAAATTTCATAGGTTCCTCCCTAAAAATTAGTATATCTTTTTTGTTTGTGGTCCGATTTTGATAAAACAAAGTGCAGATCCCTTTCTAAGCTTAAAGCAGTATATTTAAGAAAGTCTCATCAAAATCCACTGCTTAGTTTCCGAGATCCTTAAGTTCAAACAGACAAACAGACAAACAGACAGACAATAATTTTAAAAATGGGTCAGATGAACTCCATAGCATTCCCCAGGTCATCCCCAGTCATCTTTTCAAAGAAATTTTCAATGTACAGACACGACCCCTCTAGAGATGTATTATAGTATAGATATGCTGATACACACATAAATATTTATTTAAATTTATTTAAGAAAAAAAATTTCATAGGTTCCTCCCTAAAAATTAGTATATCTTTTTTGTTTGTGGTCCGATTTTGATAAAACAAAGTGCAGATCCCTTTCTAAGCTTCAAGCAGTATATTTCTAGAGTTTTATTAAAGATATGCTGATACCCACATAAATATTTATTTAAATTTATTTAAGAAAAAAAATTTCATAGGTTCCTCCCTAAAAATTAGTATATCTTTTTTGTTTGTGGTCCGATTTTGATAAAACAAAGTGCAGATCCCTTTCTAAGCTTAAAGCAGTATATTTAAGAAAGTCTCATCAAAATCCATTGCTTAGTTTCCGAGATCCTTAAGTTCAAACAGACAAACAGACAGACAATAATTTTAAAAATGGGCCAGATGAACTCCATAGCATTCCCCAGGTCATCCCCAGTCATCTTTTCAAAGAAATTTTCAATGTACAGACACGACCCCTCTAGAGATGTATTATAGTATAGATATGCTGATACACACATAAATATTTATTTAAATTTATTTAAGAAAAAAAATTTCATAGGTTCCTCCCTAAAAATTAGTATATCTTTTTTGTTTGTGGTCCGATTTTGATAAAACAAAGTGCAGATCCCTTTCTAAGCTTAAAGCAGTATATTTGTGAAAGTCTCATCAAAATCCATTGCTTAGTTTCCGAGATCCTTAAGTTCAAACAGACAAACAGACAGACAATAATTTTAAAAATGGGCCAGATGAACTCCATAGCATTCCCCAGGTCATCCCCAGTCATCTTTTCAAAGAAATTTTCAATGTACAGACACGACCCCTCTAGAGATGTATTATAGTATAGATATGCTGATACACACATAAATATTTATTTAAATTTATTTAAGAAAAAAAATTTCATAGGTTCCTCCCTAAAAATTAGTATATCTTTTTTGTTTGTGGTCCGATTTTGATAAAACAAAGTGCAGATCCCTTTCTAAGCTTAAAGCAGTATATTTAAGAAAGTCTCATCAAAATCCACTGCTTAGTTTCCGAGATCCTTAAGTTCAAACAGACAAACAGACAAACAGACAGACAATAATTTTAAAAATGGGTCAGATGAACTCCATAGCATTCCCCAGGTCATCCCCAGTCATCTTTTCAAAGAAATTTTCAATGTACAGACACGACCCCTCTAGAGATGTATTATAGTATAGATATGCTGATACACACATAAATATTTATTTAAATTTATTTAAGAAAAAAAATTTCATAGGTTCCTCCCTAAAAATTAGTATATCTTTTTTGTTTGTGGTCCGATTTTGATAAAACAAAGTGCAGATCCCTTTCTAAGCTTCAAGCAGTATATTTCTAGAGTTTTATTAAAGATATGCTGATACCCACATAAATATTTATTTAAATTTATTTAAGAAAAAAAATTTCATAGGTTCCTCCCTAAAAATTAGTATATCTTTTTTGTTTGTGGTCCGATTTTGATAAAACAAAGTGCAGATCCCTTTCTAAGCTTAAAGCAGTATATTTAAGAAAGTCTCATCAAAATCCATTGCTTAGTTTCCGAGATCCTTAAGTTCAAACAGACAAACAGACAGACAATAATTTTAAAAATGGGCCAGATGAACTCCATAGCATTCCCCAGGTCATCCCCAGTCATCTTTTCAAAGAAATTTTCAATGTACAGACACGACCCCTCTAGAGATGTATTATAGTATAGATATGCTGATACACACATAAATATTTATTTAAATTTATTTAAGAAAAAAAATTTCATAGGTTCCTCCCTAAAAATTAGTATATCTTTTTTGTTTGTGGTCCGATTTTGATAAAACAAAGTGCAGATCCCTTTCTAAGCTTAAAGCAGTATATTTGTGAAAGTCTCATCAAAATCCATTGCTTAGTTTCCGAGATCCTTAAGTTCAAACAGACAAACAGACAGACAATAATTTTAAAAATGGGCCAGATGAACTCCATAGCATTCCCCAGGTCATCCCCAGTCATCTTTTCAAAGAAATTTTCAATGTACAGACACGACCCCTCTAGAGATGTATTATAGTATAGATATGCTGATACACACATAAATATTTATTTAAATTTATTTAAGAAAAAAAATTTCATAGGTTCCTCCCTAAAAATTAGTATATCTTTTTTGTTTGTGGTCCGATTTTGATAAAACAAAGTGCAGATCCCTTTCTAAGCTTAAAGCAGTATATTTAAGAAAGTCTCATCAAAATCCACTGCTTAGTTTCCGAGATCCTTAAGTTCAAACAGACAAACAGACAAACAGACAGACAATAATTTTAAAAATGGGTCAGATGAACTCCATAGCATTCCCCAGGTCATCCCCAGTCATCTTTTCAAAGAAATTTTCAATGTACAGACACGACCCCTCTAGAGATGTATTATAGTATAGATATGCTGATACACACATAAATATTTATTTAAATTTATTTAAGAAAAAAAATTTCATAGGTTCCTCCCTAAAAATTAGTATATCTTTTTTGTTTGTGGTCCGATTTTGATAAAACAAAGTGCAGATCCCTTTCTAAGCTTCAAGCAGTATATTTCTAGAGTTTTATTAAAGATATGCTGATACCCACATAAATATTTATTTAAATTTATTTAAGAAAAAAAATTTCATAGGTTCCTCCCTAAAAATTAGTATATCTTTTTTGTTTGTGGTCCGATTTTGATAAAACAAAGTGCAGATCCCTTTCTAAGCTTCAAGCAGTATATTTGTGAAAGTCTCATCAAAATCCATTGCTTAGTTTCCGAGATCCTTAAGTTCAAACAGACAAACAGACAGACAATAATTTTAAAAATGGGTCAGATGAACTCCATAGCATTCCCCAGGTCATCTCCAGTCATCTTTTCAAAGAAATTTTCAATGTACAGACACGACCCTTCTAGAGATTTATTATAGTATAGATATGCTGATACCCACATACATAAATATTTATTTAAATTTATTTAAGAAAAAAAATTTCATAGGTTCCTCCCTAAAAATTAGTATATCTTTTTTGTTTGTGGTCCGATTTTGATAAAACAAACAGCAGATCCCTTTCCAAGCTTCAAGCAGTATATTTGTGAAAGTCTCATCAAAATCCATTGCTTAGTTTCCGAGATCCTTAAGTTCAAACAGACAAACAGACAGACAATAATTTTAAAAATGGGTCAGATGAACTCCATAGCATTCCCCAGGTCATCCCCAGTCATCTTTTCAAAGAAATTTTCAATGTACAGACACGACCCTTCTAGAGATTTATTATAATATAGATATGCTGATACCCACATACATAAATATTTATTTAAATTTATTTAAGAAAAAAAATTTCATAGGTTCCTCCCTAAAAATTAGTATATCTTTTTTGTTTGTGGTCCGATTTTGATAAAACAAAGTGCAGATCCCTTTCTAAGCTTAAAGCAGTATATTTGTGAAAGTCTCATCAAAATCCACTGCTTAGTTTCCGAGATCCTTAAGTTCAAACAGACAAACAGACAAACAGACAGACAATAATTTTAAAAATGGGTCAGATGAACTCCATAGCATTCCCCAGGTCATCCCCAGTCATCTTTTCAAAGAAATTTTCAATGTACAGACACGACCCCTCTAGAGATGTATTATAGTATAGATATGCTGATACACACATAAATATTTATTTAAATTTATTTAAGAAAAAAAATTTCATAGGTTCCTCCCTAAAAATTATTTTTATTTTGTAATTCAGTCTACAGATTTAAGTTCTTACAGACTAATTGTATTTATTAGATAAAAACAATAAAATATATATACTCAATTAAATCTAGTTTATATTTAATTAAAAATAGAAAAAAGATTTATCTTAAATCTAGCAATGCTTAAATTGAAATCAAGAAAAACAGAATGTGTGTTACACAATCTGATACACCTGGCGATCGGTTCATTTAAAGAATAGTTCGTGGTATGCACCGCATCAGCAAATATACGGTTGTTCCTTAAATTGCGCGGAGGGTCATATAAATTTAGCAAATTAGTTAATTCTACACAATTTATATTCCCATTTATCACGTTATATACAAACATTAACGCGGAATAGTCTCTTCTATCCTCTAGGGACTGTAACCCAAACAATTTCCGTCTCCCAATGTAGGGAGTATATTCCCGCCATGAAAGCTTACGCATTACAATTTTAGTAAATATCCTTTGCACTCTTTCAATTTTGATCGAAGGCGATCCATAGTACGGATTCCATACTATTGAGCAATACTCAAGACGGCTTCTTACTAGCGATGTATAAAGCGACTTTAGAGTAAAAGGATCTCTGAAATCCTTGGTGTTTCTTCTTATAAAGCCAATCATCGAATAAGACTTTGACACAATATAGTCGATGTGTTTCGCAAACGTAAGTTTGGAGTCAAAAATAACACCCAAATCCTTGATTTCGGATTTAAGTGATAACGGGTGGTTATAAACTTCGTAGTTGTAAACAATATTAGGACTGGACTTCCTAGTGAAAGTAACAACGCTACATTTTTCTAAGTTTAAACTTAAGCAGTTTAACGAACACCACTGTGCAAATGCATCGAGATCCGTTTGAAGACGATTACAATCTGAAAGGTCCTTTACAGCAGAAAATATTTTTACGTCATCTGCGAACATGAGGCATTGTGCAAATTTTAAAAAGTTGGGCAAGTCATTAATAAATAATAAAAATAAAAGCGGTCCACAGTGAGTGCCCTGTGGAATACCAGACCATGCATTGATTACTACTCTGGATGTTGTTGATCCAATTTTGACAAGTAGATTGCGGTTAGTCAGAAAGCTTGTGTAAAAGTCTAATAACTTACCACTGACACCGTAACACTCTAACTTATGTAAGAGAATATTGTGATTAACTTTATCGAAGGCTTTGGAGAAGTCTGTGTAAACTACATCCAATTGCGAATTATTTGAAAAAGCTTTAACTATGTTGTTAGTAAGAAGCGTTAAGTTGGTACCGGTTGATTTGCCAGGGAAAAATCCATGTTGACAGTCAGTCAAACTGTTCCCCACGTGATCGAACAACTTCGACTGAATTATGTGGTCGAAGACTTTGGCTAGCGTGCTCTGCTTGACTATAGGTCTATAGTTACATACATTATTGCGGTCTCCAGATTTATATACTGGGGTAATATGACATAGTATATCTTTTTTGTTTGTGGTCCGATTTTGATAAAACAAAGTGCAGATCCCTTTCTAAGCTTCAAGCAGTATATTTCTAAAGTTTTATTAAAGATATGCTGATACCCACATAAATATTTATTTAAATTTATTTAAGAAAAAAAATTTCATAGGTTCCTCCCTAAAAATTAGTATATCTTTTTTGTTTGTGGTCCGATTTTGATAAAACAAAGTGCAGATCCCTTTCTAAGCTTCAAGCAGTATATTTAAGAAAGTCTCATCAAAATCCATTGCTTAGTTTCCGAGATCCTTAAGTTCAAACAGACAAACAGACAGACAATAATTTTAAAAATGGGTCAGATGAACTCCATAGCATTCCCCAGGTCATCTCCAGTCATCTTTTCAAAGAAATTTTCAATGTACAGACACGACCCTTCTAGAGATTTATTATAGTATAGATATGCTGATACCCACATACATAAATATTTATTTAAATTTATTTAAGAAAAAAAATTTCATAGGTTCCTCCCTAAAAATTAGTATATCTTTTTTGTTTGTGGTCCGATTTTGATAAAACAAAGTGCAGATCCCTTTCCAAGCTTCAAGCAGTATATTTGTGAAAGTCTCATCAAAATCCATTTCTTAGTTTCCGAGATCCTTAAGTTCAAACAGACAGACAATAATTTTAAAAATGGGTCAGATGAACTCCATAGCATTCCCCAGGTCATCCCCAGTCATCTTTTCAAAGAAATTTTCAATGTACAGGCACGACCCTTCTAGAGATTTATTATAATATAGATATGCTGATACCCACATACATAAATATTTATTTAAATTTATTTAAGAAAAAAAATTTCATAGGTTCCTCCCTAAAAATTAGTATATCTTTTTTGTTTGTGGTCCGATTTTGATAAAACAAAGTGCAGATCCCTTTCCAAGCTTCAAGCAGTATATTTGTGAAAGTCTCATTAAAATCCATTGCTTAGTTTCCGAGATGCTTAAGTTCAAACAGACAAACAGACAGACGATAATTCTAAAAATGGGTCAGATGAACTCTATAGTATTCCCCAAGTCACCCCCAGTAATTTTTTCAAATAAATTTTCAATGCACAGACACGACTTTTCTAGAGATTTATTAAAGATATGCTGATACCCACATAAATATTTATTTAAATTTATTTAAGAAAAAAATTTCATAGGTTCCTCCCTAAAAATTAGTATATCTTTTTTGTTTGTGGTCCGATTTTGATAAAACAAAGTGCAGATCCCTTTCTAAGCTTCAAGAAGTATATTTGTGAAAGTCTCATCAAAATCCATTGCTTAGTTTCCGAGATCCTTAAGTTCAAACAGACAAACAGACAGACAATAATTTTAAAAATGGGTCAGATGAACTCCATAGCATTCCCCAGGTCATCCCCAGTCATCTTTTCAAAGAAATTTTCAATGTACAGACACGACCCTTCTAGAGATTTATTATAATATAGATATGCTGATACCCACATACATAAATATTTATTTAAATTTATTTAAGAAAAAAAATATCATAGGTTCCTCCCTAAAAATTAGTATATCTTTTTTGTTTGTGGTCCGATTTTGATAAAACAAAGTGCAGATCCCTTTCTAAGCTTCAAGAAGTATATTTGTGAAAGTCTTATCGAAATCCATTGCTTAGTTTCCGAGATCCTTAAGTTCAAACAGACAAACAGACAGACAATAATTTTAAAAATGGGTCAGATGAACTCCATAGCATTCCCCAGGTCATCCCCAGTCATCTTTTCAAAGAAATTTTCAATGTACAGACACGACCCTTCTAGAGATTTATTATAATATAGATATGCTGATACCCACATACATAAATATTTATTTAAATTTATTTAAGAAAAAAAATTTCATAGGTTCCTCCCTAAAAATTAGTATATCTTTTTTGTTTGTGGTCCGATTTTGATAAAACAAAGTGCAGATCCCTTTCCAAGCTTCAAGCAGTATATTTGTGAAAGTCTCATTAAAATCCATTGCTTAGTTTCCGAGATGCTTAAGTTCAAACAGACAAACAGACAGACGATAATTCTAAAAATGGGTCAGATGAACTCTATAGTATTCCCCAAGTCACCCCCAGTAATTTTTTCAAATAAATTTTCAATGCACAGACACGACTTTTCTAGAGTTTTATTAAAGTCTAGCAGGGTACCCGGCGTTGCTCGGGATGTAAGTAGTTAGGGGGCCTTTCAAAATCAATAATATACTTTAAGATTTCATATTTATATACATAAAATATAGCTGACCCGGCAAACTTCGTTCTTCCCAAAATAGCTTTTTTTATTAATTTTTCACTACTTCATTGTGCATACAACTTCAAAAATATAAAATTTTAGTATTCCGTTTAAGGCTACACGATACACAAAATTTTTAGTTTTCTGTCCCGGAGCATAAGCAAATAGCGAAAAAATTTTCCTATACGGGAACTATTGATATCATTAATCTCCTGATCAATTTTCAGGTCCTAACTTTTAACACTTTTACGATAACCCCACTTTTATGCGCGAAAATTGTTTTGATATCATTTAGCTCAATACCAATTTCCAGGTTCCTGCCTTAAATACTTTTGGAGATATTTAGCTTGAAAAATTATTATGGGAGGTGCCACGCTCCCATTTTCGTTAACCCCAATTTTTTTGGAGGTGGTAGGGATCGATCTCGTATAACCCCTCACCAAATTTCAGTGGTGTAACCCGAATACTTCCACAGATACGGACAATGAAAAATTTTATTTGTGTGGGAGGTGCCACGCCCACACTGTCGTTATCCCCTGTTTTTTTTTGGAGGTGGTAGGGATCGATTCCATATAACCCCTAACCAAATTTCAGTGGTCTAACCTAAATACTTCCAGAGATATCGACTAAGAAGTATTTCATTCGTATGGGAGGTGCCACGCCCACACCGTCGTTATCCCCAGTTTTTTTTGGAGGTGGTAGGGATCGATTCCATATAACCCCTAACCAAATTTCAGTGGTCTAACCTAAATAGTTCCAGAGATATCGACTAAGAAGTATTTCATTCGTATGGGAGGTGCCACGCCCACTTTTTCGTTATACCCAGTTGTTTTGGAGGTGGTAGGGATCGATCCCATATAACCCCTTACCGAGTTTCAATGGTCTAACATAAATACTTCCGGAGATACGGACAATGGAAAATTCCATTTGTATGGGAGGTGCCACGCCCTATATATATCAAAATATTTTTTAGCCTGTGACCATCCCTGGAAGATGTACAGTGGGTGTGTAAAATTTGGTTACGATCGGTTTATAAGTTTAGGACGCAAGTCGATCTATACCTACATACATACATACATATATATTTACATAATTTGAATTTTATATATATAGATTATTGCCTACTGAAGAATTTACCAAATTCGAATATTTTGAAAAAAGAGTATTAAAAACCGGTTTTCAAAAATTTTCTTTTGCCGTATTCGTTGGTAACGTTAGGGGGCCTTTCAAGAATTCAATTTTGACAAATTGTGTCAGGATGAATCGAAATTCAAAAGCTGATTTGATACCATATTGTAGGTAAATTTTAAGGTTTTAGGGCAATCACATTCTCACCGATAACTAAATTAACGATAAATTTATTGAAATATATCGAAGTAAAAATGAATTCGCATTTTGACCGATAACTCAGTTATCGATAAACTTACCGAAAAATATTGAAGTACAAATGAAACCTGGGGCCTTCTCCTTTCGTTTTATACCCATATTATGGGGTAATGTTAAGTTTTTTGGGCAATCACCGATAACTCAGATATCGATAAACTTATCGAAATATATCGAAGTCCAAAAGAAACCTGGAGCTATCTCATTTCGTTTGATTGTAGGGTAATATTAAGGTTTTCGGGCAATCGCATTTTGACCGATGACTCAGTTATCGATAAACTTATCGAAAAATATTGAAGTACAAATGAAACCTGGGGCCTTCGCCTTTCGTTTGATACCCATATTGTAGGCCATTTTTAAGGTTTTTGTGCAATCATATTTTGACCGATAACTCAGCTATGGAAAAATGTATCGAAATATATCCTAGTATAAATGAAACCTTTGGACCTCCCCTTTCATTTGGTATCCATATTGCAGGGAAATTTTAAGTTTTTTGGATTTTCTGACGTATAATTAAGTTATCGATAAATTTATCGAATTATATCGAAGTTTAAATGAAAAAAGGGGACTTCCTCTTTCGGTTGATACTCAAATTGTAGGAAAGTTTTGAGGTTTTAGGGCAACCTTATTTTCGCCGATAACTCTGTTATCGATTAATTTATCAAACAAATATCATCTCCATGAATCCTTCCAGGTCACAGAGAAAATGTGTACAAAGTTTCATACTGCTAGGTGCCTTAGTTTTGGCGTGAAAACGTAACAAACTTTGTTACTTTCCACATAGCGCGGCAGTGTACCTATGCAATTGATTTTTGATTTAGCAGACATTGAAAAAAAAGTAAACAAAAATTTTAGAAAGGCACGCTTAGTTTTCTTTTGACAAACTAAGTGAATTTTTCTTCATATAAATTTATTTAAAAAAAAAATTTCATAGGTTCCTCCCTAAAAATTAGTATATCTTTTTTGTTTGTGGTCCGATTTTGATAAAACAAAGTGCAGATCCCTTTCTAAGCTTCAAGCAGTATATTTGTGAAAGTCTCATCAAAATCCATTTCTTAGTTTCCGAGATCCTTAAGTTCAAACAGACAAACAGACAGACGATAATTCTAAAAATGAGTCAGATGAACTCTATAGTATTCCCCAAGTCACCCCCAGTAATTTTTTCAAAGAAATTTTCAATGCACAGACACGTCTTTTCTAGAGTTTTATTAAAGATATGCTGATACCCACATAAATATTTATTTAAATTTATTTAAGAAAAAAAATTTTATAGGTTCCTCCCTAAAAATTAGTATATCTTTTTTGTTTGTGGTCCGATTTTGATAAAACAAAGTGCAGATCCCTTTCTAAGCTTCAAGCAGTATATTTGTGAAAGTCTCATCAAAATCCATTGCTTAGTTTCCGAGATCCTTAAGTTCAAACAGACAAACAGACAGACAATAATTCTAAAAATGGGTCAGATGAACTCTATAGTATCCCCCAAGTCACCCCCAGTCATCTTTTCAAAGAAATTTTCAATGTACAGACACGACCCTTCTAGAGATTTATTATAGTATAGATATGCTGATACCCACATAAATATTTATTTAAATTTATTTAAGAAAAAAAATTTTATAGGTTCCTCCCTAAAAATTAGTATATCTTTTTTGTTTGTGGTCCGATTTTGATAAAACAAAGTGCAGATCCCTTTCTAAGCTTCAAGCAGTATATTTGTGAAAGTCTCATCAAAATCCATTGCTTAGCTTCCGAGATCCTTAAGTTCAAACAGACAAACAGACAGGCGATAATTTTAAAAATGGGTCAGATGAACTCCATAGCATTCCCCAGGTCATCCCCAGTCATCTTTTCAAAGAAATTTTCAATGCACAGACACGACTTTTCTAGAGTTTTATTAAAGATATGCTGATACCCACATATGTAAATATTTATTTAAATTTATTTAAGAAAAAAAATTTCATAGGTTCCTCCCTAAAAATTAGTATATCTTTTTTGTTTGTGGTCCGATTTTGATAAAACAAAGTGCAGATCCCTTTCTAAGCTTCAAGCAGTATATTTGTGAAAGTCTCATCAAAATCCATTGCTTAGTTTCCGAGATCCTTAAGTTCAAACAGACAAACAGACAAACAGACAGACAGACAATAATTTTAAAAATGGATCAGATGAACTGTATAGCATTCCCCAGGTCATCCCCAGTCATCTTTTCAAAGAAATTTTCAATGTACAGACACGACCCTTCTAGAGATTTATTATAGTATAGATTGTGAAAGTCTCATCAAAATCCATTGCTTAGTTTCCGAGATCCTTAAGTTCAAACAGACAAACAGACAAACAGACAGACAATAATTTTAAAAATGAGTCAGATGAACTCTATAGTATTCCCCAAGTCACCCCCAGTAATTTTTTCAAAGAAATTTTCAATGCACAGACACGACTTTTCTAGAGTTTTATTAAAGATATGCTGATACCCACATAAATATTTATTTAAATTTATTAAAGAAAAAAAATTTTATAGGTTCCTCCCTAAAAATTAGTATATCTTTTTTGTTTGTGGTCCGATTTTGATAAAACAAAGTGCAGATCCCTTTCTAAGCTTCAAGCAGTATATTTGTGAAAGTCTCATCAAAATCCATTTCTTAGTTTCCGAGATCCTTAAGTTCAAACAGACAAACAGACAGACGATAATTCTAAAAATGATTCAGATGAACTCTATAGTATTCCCCAAGTCACCCCCAGTAATTTTTTCAAAGAAATTTTCAATGCACAGACACGACTTTTCTAGAGTTTTATTAAAGATATGCTGATACCCACATAAATATTTATTTAAATTTATTTAAGAAAAAAAATTGTATAGGTTCCTCCCTAAAAATTAGTATATCTTTTTTGTTTGTGGTCCGATTTTGATAAAACAAAGTGCAGATCCCTTTCTAAGCTTCAAGCAGTATATTTGTGAAAGTCTCATCAAAATCCATTGCTTAGTTTCCGAGATCCTTAAGTTCAAACAGAAAACAGACAAACAGACAAACAGACAGACAATAATTCTAAAAATGGGTCAGATGAACTCTATAGTATCCCCCAAGTCACCCCCAGTCATCTTTTCAAAGAAATTTTCAATGTACAGACACGCCCCTTCTAGAGATTTATTATAGTATAGATATGCTGATACCCACATAAATATTTATTTAAATTTATTTAAGAAAAAAAATTTTATAGGTTCCTCCCTAAAAATTAGTATATCTTTTTTGTTTGTGGTCCGATTTTGATAAAACAAAGTGCAGATCCCTTTCTAAGCTTCAAGCAGTATATTTGTGAAAGTCTCATCAAAATCCATTGCTTAGCTTCCGAGATCCTTAAGTTCAAACAGACAAACAGACAGGCGATAATTTTAAAAATGGGTCAGATGAACTCCATAGCATTCCCCAGGTCATCCCCAGTCATCTTTTCAAAGAAATTTTCAATGTACAGACGCGACCCTTCTAGAGATTTATTATAGTATAGATAGATATGCTGATACCCACATATGTAAATATTTATTTAAATTTATTTAAGAAAAAAAATTTCATAGGTTCCTCCCTAAAAATTAGTATATCTTTTTTGTTTGTGGTCCGATTTTGATAAAACAAAGTGCAGATCCCTTTCTAAGCTTCAAGCAGTATATTTGTGAAAGTCTCATCAAAATCCATTGCTTAGTTTCCGAGATCCTTAAGTTCAAACAGACAAACAGACAGACAATAATTTTAAAAATGGGTCAGATGAACTCCATAGCATTCCCCAGGTCATCCCCAGTCATCTTTTCAAAGAAATTTTCAATGTACAGACACGACCCACCTAGAGATTTATTATAGTATAGATATGCTGATACCCACATAAAAATTTATTTAAATTTATTTAAGAAAAAAAATTTCATAGGTTCCTCCCTAAAAATTAGTATATCTTTTTTGTTTGTGGTCCGATTTTGATAAAACAAAGTGCAGATCCCTTTCTAAGCTTCAAGCAGTATATTTGTGAAAGTCTCATCAAAATCCATTGCTTAGTTTCCGAGATCCTTAAGTTCAAACAGACAAACAGACAAACAGACAAACAGACAGACAGACAATAATTTTAAAAATGGATCAGATGAACTCTATAGCATTCCCCAGGTCATCCCCAGTCATCTTTTCAAAGAAATTTTCAATGTACAGACACGACCCTTCTAGAGATTTATTATAGTATAGATTGTGAAAGTCTCATCAAAATCCATTGCTTAGTTTCCGAGATCCTTAAGTTCAAACAGACAAACAGACAAACAGACAAACAGACAGACAATAATTTTAAAAATGAGTCAGATGAACTCTATAGTATTCCCCAAGTCACCCCCAGTAATTTTTTCAAAGAAATTTTCAATGCACAGACACGACTTTTCTAGAGTTTTATTAAAGATATGCTGATACCCACATAAATATTTATTTAAATTTATTAAAGAAAAAAAATTTTATAGGTTCCTCCCTAAAAATTAGTATATCTTTTTTGTTTGTGGTCCGATTTTGATAAAACAAAGTGCAGATCCCTTTCTAAGCTTCAAGCAGTATATTTGTGAAAGTCTCATCAAAATCCATTTCTTAGTTTCCGAGATCCTTAAGTTCAAACAGACAAACAGACAGACGATAATTCTAAAAATGAGTCAGATGAACTCTATAGTATTCCCCAAGTCACCCCCAGTAATTTTTTCAAAGAAATTTTCAATGCACAGACACGTCTTTTCTAGAGTTTTATTAAAGATATGCTGATACCCACATAAATATTTATTTAAATTTATTTAAGAAAAAAAATTTTATAGGTTCCTCCCTAAAAATTAGTATATCTTTTTTGTTTGTGGTCCGATTTTGATAAAACAAAGTGCAGATCCCTTTCTAAGCTTCAAGCAGTATATTTGTGAAAGTCTCATCAAAATCCATTGCTTAGTTTCCGAGATCCTTAAGTTCAAACAGACAAACAGACAGACAATAATTCTAAAAATGGGTCAGATGAACTCTATAGTATCCCCCAAGTCACCCCCAGTCATCTTTTCAAAGAAATTTTCAATGTACAGACACAACCCTTCTAGAGATTTATTATAGTATAGATATGCTGATACCCACATAAATATTTATTTAAATTTATTTAAGAAAAAAAATTTTATAGGTTCCTCCCTAAAAATTAGTATATCTTTTTTGTTTGTGGTCCGATTTTGATAAAACAAAGTGCAGATCCCTTTCTAAGCTTCAAGCAGTATATTTGTGAAAGTCTCATCAAAATCCATTGCTTAGCTTCCGAGATCCTTAAGTTCAAACAGACAAACAGACAGGCGATAATTTTAAAAATGGGTCAGATGAACTCCATAGCATTCCCCAGGTCATCCCCAGTCATCTTTTCAAAGAAATTTTCAATGCACAGACACGACTTTTCTAGAGTTTTATTAAAGATATGCTGATACCCACATATGTAAATATTTATTTAAATTTATTTAAGAAAAAAAATTTCATAGGTTCCTCCCTAAAAATTAGTATATCTTTTTTGTTTGTGGTCCGATTTTGATAAAACAAAGTGCAGATCCCTTTCTAAGCTTCAAGCAGTATATTTGTGAAAGTCTCATCAAAATCCATTGCTTAGTTTCCGAGATCCTTAAGTTCAAACAGACAAACAGACAAACAGACAGACAGACAATAATTTTAAAAATGGATCAGATGAACTCTATAGCATTCCCCAGGTCATCCCCAGTCATCTTTTCAAAGAAATTTTCAATGTACAGACACGACCCTTCTAGAGATTTATTATAGTATAGATTGTGAAAGTCTCATCAAAATCCATTGCTTAGTTTCCGAGATCCTTAAGTTCAAACAGACAAACAGACAAACAGACAAACAGACAGACAATAATTTTAAAAATGAGTCAGATGAACCCTATAGTATTCCCCAAGTCACCCCCAGTAATTTTTTCAAAGAAATTTTCAATGCACAGACACGACTTTTCTAGAGTTTTATTAAAGATATGCTGATACCCACATAAATATTTATTTAAATTTATTAAAGAAAAAAAATTTTATAGGTTCCTCCCTAAAAATTAGTATATCTTTTTTGTTTGTGGTCCGATTTTGATAAAACAAAGTGCAGATCCCTTTCTAAGCTTCAAGCAGTATATTTGTGAAAGTCTCATCAAAATCCATTGCTTAGTTTCCGAGATCCTTAAGTTCAAACAGAAAACAGACAAACAGACAAACAGACAAACAGACAGACAATAATTCTAAAAATGGGTCAGATGAACTCTATAGTATCCCCCAAGTCACCCCCAGTCATCTTTTCAAAGAAATTTTCAATGTACAGACACGACCCTTCTAGAGATTTATTATAGTATAGATATGCTGATACCCACATAAATATTTATTTAAATTTATTTAAGAAAAAAAATTTTATAGGTTCCTCCCTAAAAATTAGTATATCTTTTTTGTTTGTGGTCCGATTTTGATAAAACAAAGTGCAGATCCCTTTCTAAGCTTCAAGCAGTATATTTGTGAAAGTCTCATCAAAATCCATTGCTTAGCTTCCGAGATCCTTAAGTTCAAACAGACAAACAGACAGGCGATAATTTTAAAAATGGGTCAGATGAACTCCATAGCATTCCCCAGGTCATCCCCAGTCATCTTTTCAAAGAAATTTTCAATGCACAGACACGACTTTTCTAGAGTTTTATTAAAGATATGCTGATACCCACATAAATATTTATTTAAATTTATTTAAGAAAAAAAATTGTATAGGTTCCTCCCTAAAAATTAGTATATCTTTTTTGTTTGTGGTCCGATTTTGATAAAACAAAGTGCAGATCCCTTTCTAAGCTTCAAGCAGTATATTTGTGAAAGTCTCATCAAAATCCATTGCTTAGTTTCCGAGATCCTTAAGTTCAAACAGAAAACAGACAAACAGACAAACAGACAAACAGACAGACAATAATTCTAAAAATGGGTCAGATGAACTCTATAGTATCCCCCAAGTCACCCCCAGTCATCTTTTCAAAGAAATTTTCAATGTACAGACACGACCCTTCTAGAGATTTATTATAGTATAGATATCCACATAAATATTTATTTAAATTTATTTAAGAAAAAAAATTTTATAGGTTCCTCCCTAAAAATTAGTATATCTTTTTTGTTTGTGGTCCGATTTTGATAAAACAAAGTGCAGATCCCTTTCTAAGCTTCAAGCAGTATATTTGTGAAAGTCTCATCAAAATCCATTGCTTAGTTTCCGAGATCCTTAAGTTCAAACAGACAAACAGACAAACAGACAGACAATAATTTTAAAAATGGGTCAGATGAACTCTATAGTATTCCCCAAGTCACCCCCAGTAATTTTTTCAAAGAAATTTTCAATGCACAGACACGACTTTTCTAGAGTTTTATTAAAGATATGCTGATACCCACATAAATATTTATTTAAATTTATTTAAGAAAAAAAATTTTATAGGTTCCTCCCTAAAAATTAGTATATCTTTTTTGTTTGTGGTCCGATTTTGATAAAACAAAGTGCAGATCCCTTTCTAAGCTTCAAGCAGTATATTTGTGAAAGTCTCATCAAAATCCATTGCTTAGTTTCCGAGATCCTTAAGTTCAAACAGACAAACAGACAAACAGACAAACAGACAGACAATAATTTTAAAAATGGATCAGATGAACTCTATAGCATTCCCCAGGTCATCCCCAGTCATCTTTTCAAAGAAATTTTCAATGTACAGACACGACCCTTCTAGAGATTTATTATAGTATAGATTGTGAAAGTCTCATCAAAATCCATTGCTTAGTTTCCGAGATCCTTAAGTTCAAACAGACAAACAGACAAACAGACAAACAGACAGACAATAATTTTAAAAATGAGTCAGATGAACTCTATAGTATTCCCAAAGTCACGCCCAGTAATTTTTTCAAAGAAATTTTCAATGCACAGACACGACTTTTCTAGAGTTTTATTAAAGATATGCTGATACCCACATAAATATTTATTTAAATTTATTAAAGAAAAAAAATTTTATAGATTCCTCCCTAAAAATTAGTATATCTTTTTTGTTTGTGGTCCGATTTTGATAAAACAAAGTGCAGATCCCTTTCTAAGCTTCAAGCAGTATATTTGTGAAAGTCTCATCAAAATCCATTTCTTAGTTTCCGAGATCCTTAAGTTCAAACAGACAAACAGACAGACGATAATTCTAAAAATGAGTCAGATTAACTCTATAGTATTCCCCAAGTCACCCCCAGTAATTTTTTCAAAGAAACTTTCAATGCACAGACACGACTTTTCTAGAGTTTTATTAAAGATATGCTGATACCCACATAAATATTTATTTAAATTTATTTAAGAAAAAAAATTTTATAGGTTCCTCCCTAAAAATTAGTATATCTTTTTTGTTTGTGGTCCGATTTTGATAAAACAAAGTGCAGATCCCTTTCTAAGCTTCAAGCAGTATATTTGTGAAAGTCTCATCAAAATCCATTGCTTAGTTTCCGAGATCCTTAAGTTCAAACAGACAAACAGACAAACAGACAAACAGACAGACAATAATTCTAAAAATGGGTCAGATGAACTCTATAGTATCCCCCAAGTCACCCCCAGTCATCTTTTCAAAGAAATTTTCAATGTACAGACACGACCCTTCTAGAGATTTATTATAGTATAGATATGCTGATACCCACATAAATATTTATTTAAATTTATTTAAGAAAAAAAATTTTATAGGTTCCTCCCTAAAAATTAGTATATCTTTTTTGTTTGTGTTCCGATTTTGATAAAACAAAGTGCAGATCCCTTTCTAAGCTTCAAGCAGTATATTTGTGAAAGTCTCATCAAAATCCATTTCTTAGTTTCCGATATCCTTAAGTTCAAACAGACAAACAGACAGACGATAATTCTAAAAATGAGTCAGATGAACTCTATAGTATTCCCCAAGTCACCCCCAGTAATTTTTTCAAAGAAATTTTCAATGCACAGACACGACTTTTCTAGAGTTTTATTAAAGATATGCTGATACCCACATAAATATTTATTTAAATTTATTAAAGAAAAAAAATTTTATAGGTTCCTCCCTAAAAATTAGTATATCTTTTTTGTTTGTGGTCCGATTTTGATAAAACAAAGTGCAGATCCCTTTCTAAGCTTCAAGCAGTATATTTGTGAAAGTCTCATCAAAATCCATTGCTTAGTTTCCGAGATCCTTAAGTTCAAACAGACAAACAGACAGACGATAATTCTAAAAATGAGTCAGATGAACTCTATAGTATTCCCCAAGTCACCCCCAGTAATTTTTTCAAAGAAATTTTCAATGCACAGACACGACTTTTCTAGAGTTTTATTAAAGATATGCTGATACCCACATAAATATTTATTTAAATTTATTTAAGAAAAAAAATTTTATAGGTTCCTCCCTAAAAATTAGTATATCTTTTTTGTTTGTGGTCCGATTTTGATAAAACAAAGTGCAGATCCCTTTCTAAGCTTCAAGCAGTATATTTGTGAAAGTCTCATCAAAATCCATTGCTTAGTTTCCGAGATCCTTAAGTTCAAACAGACAAACAGACAAACAGACAAACAGACAAACAGACAGACAATAATTCTAAAAATGGGTCAGATGAACTCTATAGTATCCCCCAAGTCACCCCCAGTCATCTTTTCAAAGAAATTTTCAATGTACAGACACGACCCTTCTAGAGATTTATTATAGTATAGATATGCTGATACCCACATAAATATTTATTTAAATTTATTTAAGAAAAAAAATTTTATAGGTTCCTCCCTAAAAATTAGTATATCTTTTTTGTTTGTGGTCCGATTTTGATAAAACAAAGTGCAGATCCCTTTCTAAGCTTCAAGCAGTATATTTGTGAAAGTCTCATCAAAATCCATTGCTCAGTTTCCGAGATCCTTAAGTTCAAACAGACAAACAGACAAACAGACAGACAATAATTTTAAAAATGGGTCAGATGAACTCTATAGTATTCCCCAAGTCACCCCCAGTAATTTTTTCAAAGAAATTTTCAATGCACAGACACGACTTTTCTAGAGTTTTATTAAAGATATGCTGATACCCACATAAATATTTATTTAAATTTATTTAAGAAAAAAAATTTTATAGGTTCCTCCCTAAAAATTAGTATATCTTTTTTGTTTGTGGTCCGATTTTGATAAAACAAAGTGCAGATCCCTTTCTAAGCTTCAAGCAGTATATTTGTGAAAGTCTCATCAAAATCCATTGCTTAGTTTCCGAGATCCTTAAGTTCAAACAGACAAACAGACAAACAGACAAACAGACAAACAGACAGACAATAATTTTAAAAATGGATCAGATGAACTCTATAGCATTCCCCAGGTCATCCCCAGTCATCTTTTCAAAGAAATTTTCAATGTACAGACACGACCCTTCTAGAGATTTATTATAGTATAGATTGTGAAAGTCTCATCAAAATCCATTGCTTAGTTTCCGAGATCCTTAAGTTCAAACAGACAAACAGACAAACAGACAAACAGACAGACAATAATTTTAAAAATGAGTCAGATGAACTCTATAGTATTCCCAAAGTCACCCCCAGTAATTTTTTCAAAGAAATTTTCAATGCACAGACACGACTTTTCTAGAGTTTTATTAAAGATATGCTGATACCCACATAAATATTTATTTAAATTTATTAAAGAAAAAAAATTTTATAGATTCCTCCCTAAAAATTAGTATATCTTTTTTGTTTGTGGTCCGATTTTGATAAAACAAAGTGCAGATCCCTTTCTAAGCTTCAAGCAGTATATTTGTGAAAGTCTCATCAAAATCCATTTCTTAGTTTCCGAGATCCTTAAGTTCAAACAGACAAACAGACAGACGATAATTCTAAAAATGAGTCAGATTAACTCTATAGTATTCCCCAAGTCACCCCCAGTAATTTTTTCAAAGAAATTTTCAATGCACAGACACGACTTTTCTAGAGTTTTATTAAAGATATGCTGATACCCACATAAATATTTATTTAAATTTATTTAAGAAAAAAAATTTTATAGGTTCCTCCCTAAAAATTAGTATATCTTTTTTGTTTGTGATCCGATTTTGATAAAACAAAGTGCAGATCCCTTTCTAAGCTTCAAGCAGTATATTTGTGAAAGTCTCATCAAAATCCATTGCTTAGTTTCCGAGATCCTTAAGTTCAAACAGACAAACAGACAAACAGACAAACAGACAGACAATAATTCTAAAAATGGGTCAGATGAACTCTATAGTATCCCCCAAGTCACCCCCAGTCATCTTTTCAAAGAAATTTTCAATGTACAGACACGACCCTTCTAGAGATTTATTATAGTATAGATATGCTGATACCCACATAAATATTTATTTAAATTTATTTAAGAAAAAAAATTTTATAGGTTCCTCCCTAAAAATTAGTATATCTTTTTTGTTTGTGGTCCGATTTTGATAAAACAAAGTGCAGATCCCTTTCTAAGCTTCAAGCAGTATATTTGTGAAAGTCTCATCAAAATCCATTTCTTAGTTTCCGATATCCTTAAGTTCAAACAGACAAACAGACAGACGATAATTCTAAAAATGAGTCAGATGAACTCTATAGTATTCCCCAAGTCACCCCCAGTAATTTTTTCAAAGAAATTTTCAATGCACAGACACGACTTTTCTAGAGTTTTATTAAAGATATGCTGATACCCACATAAATATTTATTTAAATTTATTAAAGAAAAAAAATTTTATAGGTTCCTCCCTAAAAATTAGTATATCTTTTTTGTTTGTGGTCCGATTTTGATAAAACAAAGTGCAGATCCCTTTCTAAGCTTCAAGCAGTATATTTGTGAAAGTCTCATCAAAATCCATTGCTTAGTTTCCGAGATCCTTAAGTTCAAACAGACAAACAGACAAACAGACAGACAATAATTTTAAAAATGGATCAGATGAACTCTATAGCATTCCCCAGGTCATCCCCAGTCATCTTTTCAAAGAAATTTTCAATGTACAGACACGACCCTTCTAGAGATTTATTATAGTATAGATTGTGAAAGTCTCATCAAAATCCATTGCTTAGTTTCCGAGATCCTTAAGTTCAAACAGACAAACAGACAAACAGACAAACAGACAGACAATAATTTTAAAAATGAGTCAGATGAACTCTATAGTATTCCCAAAGTCACCCCCAGTAATTTTTTCAAAGAAATTTTCAATGCACAGACACGACTTTTCTAGAGTTTTATTAAAGATATGCTGATACCCACATAAATATTTATTTAAATTTATTAAAGAAAAAAAATTTTATAGATTCCTCCCTAAAAATTAGTATATCTTTTTTGTTTGTGGTCCGATTTTGATAAAACAAAGTGCAGATCCCTTTCTAAGCTTCAAGCAGTATATTTGTGAAAGTCTCATCAAAATCCATTTCTTAGTTTCCGAGATCCTTAAGTTCAAACAGACAGACGATAATTCTAAAAATGAGTCAGATTAACTCTATAGTATTCCCCAAGTCACCCCCAGTAATTTTTTCAAAGAAATTTTCAATGCACAGACACGACTTTTCTAGAGTTTTATTAAAGATATGCTGATACCCACATAAATATTTATTTAAATTTATTTAAGAAAAAAAATTTTATAGGTTCCTCCCTAAAAATTAGTATATCTTTTTTGTTTGTGGTCCGATTTTGATAAAACAAAGTGCAGATCCCTTTCTAAGCTTCAAGCAGTATATTTGTGAAAGTCTCATCAAAATCCATTGCTTAGTTTCCGAGATCCTTAAGTTCAAACAGACAAACAGACAAACAGACAGACAATAATTCTAAAAATGGGTCAGATGAACTCTATAGTATCCCCCAAGTCACCCCCAGTCATCTTTTCAAAGAAATTTTCAATGTACAGACACGACCCTTCTAGAGATTTATTATAGTATAGATATGCTGATACCCACATAAATATTTATTTAAATTTATTTAAGAAAAAAAATTTTATAGGTTCCTCCCTAAAAATTAGTATATCTTTTTTGTTTGTGGTCCGATTTTGATAAAACAAAGTGCAGATCCCTTTCTAAGCTTCAAGCAGTATATTTGTGAAAGTCTCATCAAAATCCATTTCTTAGTTTCCGAGATCCTTAAGTTCAAACAGACAAACAGACAGACGATAATTCTAAAAATGAGTCAGATGAACTCTATAGTATTCCCCAAGTCACCCCCAGTAATTTTTTCAAAGAAATTTTCAATGCACAGACACGACTTTTCTAGAGTTTTATTAAAGATATGCTGATACCCACATAAATATTTATTTAAATTTATTAAAGAAAAAAAATTTTATAGGTTCCTCCCTAAAAATTAGTATATCTTTTTTGTTTGTGGTCCGATTTTGATAAAACAAAGTGCAGATCCCTTTCTAAGCTTCAAGCAGTATATTTGTGAAAGTCTCATCAAAATCCATTTCTTAGTTTCCGAGATCCTTAAGTTCAAACAGACAAACAGACAGACGATAATTCTAAAAATGAGTCAGATGAACTCTATAGTATTCCCCAAGTCACCCCCAGTAATTTTTTCAAAGAAATTTTCAATGCACAGACACGACTTTTCTAGAGTTTTATTAAAGATATGCTGATACCCACATAAATATTTATTTAAATTTATTTAAGAAAACAAATTTTATAGGTTCCTCCCTAAAAATTAGTATATCTTTTTTGTTTGTGGTCCGATTTTGATAAAACAAAGTGCAGATCCCTTTCTAAGCTTCAAGCAGTATATTTGTGAAAGTCTCATCAAAATCCATTGCTTAGTTTCCGAGATCCTTAAGTTCAAACAGACAAACAGACAAACAGACAGACAATAATTCTAAAAATGGGTCAGATGAACTCTATAGTATCCCCCAAGTCACCCCCAGTAATTTTTTCAAAGAAATTTTCAATGTACAGACACGACCCTTCTAGAGATTTATTATAGTATAGATATGCTGATACCCACATAAATATTTATTTAAATTTATTTAAGAAAAAAATTGTATAGGTTCCTCCCTAAAAATTAGTATATCTTTTTTGTTTGTGGTCCGATTTTGATAAAACAAAGTGCAGATCCCTTTCTAAGCTTCAAGCAGTATATTTGTGAAAGTCTCATCAAAATCCATTGCTTAGTTTCCGAGATCCTTAAGTTCAAACAGACAAACAGACAAACAGACAGACAATAATTCTAAAAATGGGTCAGATGAACTCTATAGTATCCCCCAAGTCACCCCCAGTCATCTTTTCAAAGAAATTTTTTTTCAATGTACAGACACGACCCTTCTAGAGATTTATTATAGTATAGATATGCTGATACCCACATAAATATTTATTTAAATTTATTTAATTAATTTGTTTATTGGCCGTTATGAATATATATATTACTTATTTAATTTTGAGCTCTAGGCCTATTTTAAATAAAACAACTAAATTTTGTTGTTATCTATTTATTTTCGATATTTCGATCTCAATCTGAGATCATCATCAGGACTGTAAGAAAAACAATAAAAACAATAACATTATATTTCACATAAAAACAACATATTAATTTGTTGAACATAATGTATCAGCGCAACTTACATCTTCCGCGGTTATGCAAAGACTAATAATTGTGAAGAAAAGTGAACATGTCAGAAACAACGAAAATTCTAAACAGAGAATGTAAATAAATGTGAATATTATCAAATGAAGTCCCGTAATTGTAAACAAAAATTGAGAAACGTTTACAACAACAATATAGTATGCGGCGAAAATAATAATAATAGTTAGTTATTGTACTAAGGTGCAGAGAACTGCATGAGTGTGTATATGTAGAGAACTGCATGAGTGCGTATGTTTGCATGTAAAAAATGTATCACGTGTGTTTGTTATGCTTTAAAATCAGGTTGCGGTAGGCGTACGCACAATTGTCAGTATCAGCCTTAAAATTCATCCTTCTATCATTGGGGGTGTCGACTATATGTAGCATTTCTAAGGTAAACCGTTTGTAGTAATTTTTCTCCTCTTCTAAAATTTTTACATTTTCAAAATCCGGGTAATGTCCTGTATATTTGCAGTGAGATGAAAGAGCCGTTTTGTTGTCCGAAAAGTTATTTCTTAATTTTATATTAGATTTATGAGCGGATATCCTTGTCTTAAGTTTTGATTTTGTAGTGCCCACATATACTTTCTCGCATACGTGGGACCCGTCGCCGTTGCAAGGAATCCTATAAACAACATCCGATTTTTCTTGTTTTGGTATTGGGTCTTTTAATTTGCTGAACACCTTTCGTAGGGAATTATTGTAGGTGAATGCTAGCTGAATATCTTCTTTGTCGTACATATTTGAATATTTGATCCTTTCCGAAAGCCCAGGGACATATGTGACTGATTTGTATATCTTAGCATTTCGATTTTCCTTCCTGTTGTATTTACCCAGACGCGCGTAATAATCGTATATAAGTTTGTTAATTAATTTAGTTGGAAAATCGTTATTTTCAAGGGTATCCTTTATTAATTTAATATTTTTGTTGTGGTAAATCCTATCGCTGATGGAGAGATAAAATATACGAGCAACGATCGGGTATGCCCATGGGTTCTCCAGCGTCACCAGTAATTGCGGATATCGTGATGGAGGAGCTTTTAACCCGATTTGAAATGGAGGCGACAAACAAACCACGAATGCTAACGAAATATGTAGACGATTTGTTCGCGATAGTAAAAACGGAAGACACAAATATTTTGCTTAACCTATTAAATGGATACCACAGATCTATTAAATTTACTATTGAAGTAGAAAAGGACGGAAAGATACCTTTTCTGGACACCCTAGTGATTAGGAGTAACAAGAAATTAACATTAGACTGGTACAAAAAACCAACTGCGTCTGGTAGACTGATTAATTTTAACTCACAGCATGATAGAGGAATAATTGTGAA